>JAGPOW010003316.1:43383968-43420263 GCA_030014935.1 Caiman crocodilus
TGTATGTTGGTCTGTGGGTTTCTTGTATACTGTGGTCTGTATTTTACCCTTCTGGATACTGATCATTGTGTCTAAAAAGGAGATGCTGGTGCTGGAGTAGTCTAAAGAGATTGGTATGCATTTTCCTTTGGAAAAAGCTTTTTAAGAAGAGCTTCTAATGAGCAAAGCTTTGTTTTCTGATGGGGTGTTAAATGGTGATAACAGAGCTAATAAATTATGTTATCAAGAAGGGTGGGGAGGCCCTCCCTAATCACAATGTCCTGCTGGGCCTGGCCATGCTCCACCCAGCTCAGCCCTGTGCAAGGGAAAGAAGGGCTGCTGTACTGCTCCCTGGCTTCTATCTTGAGCCTCTGCAGTTATGTGCCTGGATTTCTGTGATGTCTGTCTGGTTACAAACTGCTTTAGCCTAGCCAGGTTAGACTAACCTGCAAAGATTGAATCAATTCAGGCTCAGGCTTTTTGAATGTCTGTCCCTAGCTCTTCTCTATATCTACCTGCAGTTTTCATGTAGACACATTGCTTTTACTTATTGTAAATTAAGGAAATTTAAAGAGTTTGATCTACAACCCTTCAAGTGAGTCTGTGCCAAAGACCACATCAACAGACCCATAAATTTCAAAACTACTAGCAATATTTTATTTTTAAATTTTGTTAATATTTTTGTCTGTTTTCCTTTGCATCACACTCTTCTTCTTCTTCCCCTCCCACCTAGTTGTAGTTCCTTGGTTTTTCCCCCCAACTAGTACAGTAATAAGGACTTAAAAGCTGAAGCTAACATTGCCAATGAATTGATTAAACAACAGTGTGCGTCACAAAACTAGAGTAAGATCTACACCATGCTTACCTTTTGTCTACCAAGGAAGTGTTAGAGCACAGATTGTCTACCAGGAATGTGAAGTGCTCAGGTTAGCCCTTCAACACTACTCACTCAGAGTGAATGTCAATCTGCTGACTTGTCTTCATAAGGGTAATAAACTGGCCCAGAGATAAATTGTTCCTATCCTTCTTGCTAAAATGCCCACAGAGTACCTGAGGCATTAACAAGATGAATTCCATTTGCATCTTTTAATTGTAGGAAATGCCACATTAAACATAGTCCTGTGTAGGCTGGTGTCCTGTCAGTGCCTGAAATATCAAAAGCTTAGAACTCATCATTTACGCAAGCAGAAGAGGCATGCAACGCACCTTTTCTTTGAATGTATTCTGCTGCCATAGCTGCACAATAAACTAGTGGAGTTGCATCCCTGTCATTCACCATAATCAAATAGCAAGGGTGGTGTTTGCTTTTCAATTTACTGACTTGCACATAGCAAAATACCACAGCAGACAGTACCCAAACAGTTCCTCGGCTGTACTACATAATCTGGCATTTTGATTCATCTTAATTATTCCATGCTGAAAACATGAGGGCTCTAAATTGCTTCTGTGAGAATGCCTGTTCAAGCCTCCAGTAGTCCCTGTGAAACAGGGCCATGAAAATTTGCCACCAGAATTGGGGGAGGAAGCAAGTTACAGTGGCAGCACTCAATCCATTGTCTCTAGCCAGAGCTTGCACCAACCAGCTAGGGAGCTCAGAGCTCCTGGCACTGACAGAGCTCAGTCATACTAACATGCTGGCGAGCTCATGTTGCTCACTGTGCATATGTTGCATAGCTGAAGGGGATGTGGCCACCTCTCCCACACCCTGATCCTGGACCCACCCATAGTTAGAGCATAACAGCTGCTATGCATCACACCACCAAACAGCAGATCCTTCTCCCTTTTCAAGCTAGCAAATAAATACATTTGTCCATACCCAGTGACAGGTCCACTTTCAAATTGTGCCCTGAGACCTTAATCTTCTAGTGTCTTCGTAAATGTATTCCTGATTATGAAGATGATCAGGTAGGGAACAACCAGGGAGTGTGTTATGTCCTTCAAACAAGGGCAGGCTCACCAAATAGATAATTAGCACCCAAGTCTAGAATTAATACAGTGTTATCAGCAAGTTAAACACTCACCTGGTGTTTTTTGTTAAGTGGGGAACTGCAAGCTACTTCTATACCAAGGACCTTGGTGGAGGAGCACCTAATAGACCACCTGAATCAGAGAAGCATCAGCTTGAGGGTGCAGACAGACTTGCAGCTCCCCACCATAACTGAGAGCGCTTTGCCAGAAGGATTCTGAATTGCAACAATCCCCTGGATAAAACAGAAGTTCATTGTTGGTTCTAGCAGGGAGGTGGATTCTAGGTGCTGGCTGGGAGCCTGCAGCAAATTGCCCCTCAGACTGGTCTGTCCTCTCTCCCAGCCTGTCCCTGTTTCCAAATGGGAGTGGGGAAAGGGAGCATAAGGAACTCATTCTAGGGGTTCTCCAGCCAGGGCTGGAGGACAGCATGGGTGTATTGGTGCAAGGTGGAGGCTCCAGTACACCTGCTCCACCCTTCAGCAGGGGCTGTAAAAGGCCAGACCAAACTCCTTCCACTCCCTTCCCCCATTCCATTCTGAAAACAGCTGGAGGCTGGGAAGCAGCACAAAAATAAGTTACAGAAGATGCTCTATTTTGAAATGTCTTCTTTTGACCCCTCACGCAATGAAGGTTCAGGTTTTATCTCAATCAGCCATTTTTAAGTGATCTTCTTCAGCCATGCACTTGTGTTTGGTCATGGCTACAGACTGCTTTCTGTAGCCAGATCAGGCAAAAGTTGTCATATCTGTCTGCACCCTAACGTAGCTCACTATCAGATCTGAAAGGACACACAGAGTGCAGACTATCAAACAGAAAAGTGATTTAAATACAAAAGAAAGTTAATGGGGGTGGGAGCAGGAAAAGGGGATAATGGGCAGAGGTGAGAGGCAGAGCAGGTCAGAGAGCAACCAAACAATAAGTTAACAAAACAATAAGTCCGGTGGGTTTTCCCTCCTTCCCTATCTTTTCAATCACTATTTAAATTGCTCCCTTTATTCAAAAGCCTGATCTCTGAATATCCTTTCATAGCATCCCTCTACCAAAATCTTTATTGGTGAAAGGACATCCAATAGCACAGTGGTTTTCAACTGTTTGGGCCTGGAGCCCCCCCTCATTGGACTTGAAGCTCAATGGCCTGGAGGCCACTTTTGTAAATTGAGTGGCACCCAGTTTCAAAAACTCATTTATATATTATAGTGCTTACATCCTTGCAGAAGGGCTGGGCAATACAAGATAGAGGACTGGTCAAGCAGTGACAAGCCTGGGCCCACACTTATCTGCTTCTTTCTTCACACTTTGTTTGACTCCTCACACTATGCAGCACCCTTCTGACTGCATCTAGAGTGCAGTACATTATGATAGTAGTTTATTAAACCCTATGGTGTGGAAAGCTACACCAGCATTTCAGCTTAAGGAAAGTCCATCCTTTCCTACCCCTATTTGGCTCTTAGCTTCTAAAGCCTATGACTTAAGTATCATAGAAAAATAGGGTTGGAAGGGACCTCAGGAGGTCATCTAGTCTGACCCCCTTCTCAAAGCAGGACTACCCCCCAACTAGATCATCCCAGCCAAGGCTTTGGTGAGCTGGGGATCCTATGATGGAGACTTCATAATCTCTCCCCTCGCTGTTTGCCTAAGTAACAGACTCTTATTTTGGGTCTCTATGTAACTGGACTTTATTTTCTTGCAATGTTGGAATTCATCCTGTCTATAAACCTGCAATGTACTCATCACTGAGTTACCTGAGGTAGACTATAGTTACTATATTGAGAGCTGCATTTGAAATGTAGCTTCCCCAGAATTCAAACTTAGGTCATGATCAGGTAGTCCAGTTTGCCCCATCTCTTAGACATGGATTTGTAGATTAAATAATTAATGTAGTACACATCTCCAGTACCTAAGGGTGCTCATGATTTTCTGGGCATGGGAGCAAGAAGAGGGTGTTGGGAGGGACAAATGTTTAACCAATGTTACTAAGTCTGTTGCTTGAGGAATTTTATGCACTATGGATATCTAATTATTCTCTTATTGCCTCATTCACTTGTTCTTTACAAGGTATTTCTAATATAAATGCCAGCGCCTTTTCTGGGTGGTTTGACTTTTGAGTCTATGGAATGCAGCTCTAGGAGAAATTGGTTAGTCAGTCAGAGCCATATATCAGAGCAACAACAGCTTTGTCCCAGATTACAGAAGGTATGGTAGGAAAATATAGGAAAGTTGCACTTTTACTTGACTCAGCCCCTCCCCTGCCCATGTTGTTAGTACTCCTTTCATTAGACAGGCTGTACCATATATTGTACATGTGGCTGCTCTGCAGCCTTTCCAGTTGCCCTTTTAATGAGTGGTAATTCAATTTTCAGCTTTGTTCCTAGATCCTTTCATGCAGACTCTTGAGCTGCATCATATCTAGGACTGCTGATGTCAGCAACAGGCCAACTTGGACATCAGTCTGACAGGACAGGAACAGCTGCAACTTGTACACAGAAACATCTGATCACACACAATGCATGTCTCTCTCAGTGGGCACGTCTACACGTGTGTCCAACTGCGCAGCTGCTTTAGCAAGTACCAAATGACCATGCCATAACTGCCATTACTGAGCAGTCCCAGCAGTTTCCAACCCTACTGCTCAGGATTGTCGGCATTATGGTCAGTGCCTGCTGACACTGTGTCACCATAGCGCCTTGTGTAGATGCACCCAGTCTGACAGATACTAAAAAAACCTGATTCCCTGGGCTAGCCTGCCTGCATTCACAAGGGACTTTTTTACCAATGAAATCAAGAATGCTCATCCCTGTATTTGAATACATTACATGCCCACTTCAAGAATTGATCTGTTGGGCTTAGAGTAGAAAACTATGTTTGACCTCACTGTGAAATTAAAAAAAAAGAGCGTAACCCTGTCATGGACTGAAAAATCCTCCATGTATTATTCCACCCATAGAGCTTTGAACTGTGAATAGTGCATCCTGCTTCACAGTCTAGCTGGGTCCTGAGTACTGCACCTTTGCAAACCCAGGACTAAACTTACCTTCCAGACCCACATAAATTAGAAGAAAACAGGCCTTGATCCAAAGCCCATAAATTTCAGTGGACTTTGGAACAATCTCAGTAGGACCAGTCACATATTCAGATGGCCTGGTCCTACCTGTCTTTTTTTCTAACTTTAAGAGGGAGAAATAATCACCAGAAAAAGCAGCATGTGGAATCGGGGAACGTAAATCCATGTGTTTATTGCCTATTTTCTGAAATCAGACTTCATTTGTATATGACAAAACACATCCAGGGAATACCTGGAAATACAGGCATGGCTGACCAGTATTGCACTCTGTGTATTACTATTCTCCCCTACACCTTGCACCAGCCCTGATTCTGGAATCAGGGAGGGCAGAGAAATGGTGGCAGCATGCAGTGGAGGAACAGCCAGTTTGATGCTATGTGGGGAATGGAGAGGGAAAATGTCACCTCCTTTTTAGAGCCAATACACGCCAACTTCCAGTAGCAATTGGGTGGGGGTGGGGACGGGACAGTTGTCCCCTTGCAGAAGCAGACCTCCAGTTGGTCCTCCACTGTGCACCACTGCCACTTCTCTGCCTTCCCTAATGCTGCAGCCAGAGCAGGAAAGATGCAGGGTATAGCTGGAGTGAGTGGAAACAGAAGGGTCTCTTCCTCTGCCCCCTAGAATTTAGCATTTGGGGTTGGTGCCTTGGTCACTCATGCATCAGTACATTATCGCCTGGAAATTCAAACCACTGCTGATGAACAATATTGTTGTTATTAGACTGTCCCCAGTTTCATTGTTAAAATATATCACACAGAGAATACTTCACACAGAGACTGTATGACCAAGACTTGGCTGGGTGGCATGGCAAGGCTTGTATTGGCCTACTTTGCCTTTGCCTTGCTAAGGCTGTTCACCTTCGGTACCCAGACCCAAGGGGCCATGTTTCATCAGTCATGCAAGCCTGCCTTCCCCCTTTCACCTGAGGGATGTGCCTATCTCCTAACCTTCTCTCTCCCTCTCCCTCTCCTAAGCTTTTGTTGAGAAAAATCAGCATATACATCTCATAAATAAATACATAAAAATAATAAACTCAGTGAGAAAGAGGCACCTCAGGAAGCACCAAGTAGTTTGCCCTGCTCCAGTTAACAAGAAACCAGAGCCAGCAGTGTCACCAAGCAGCTGATACAGGTGCTGTCAATGATGGCAGTGAAAAGGCGATACCCATTTCTTCCTTCTATACTTTAAGACTGGCATGTTAACTTCAGTTTGCCCCTATATTTTTTGTGCTTAGAAGGCCAGCCTTTCCCACAGAACACCTCAATATTCCTCGGTCTCAGACGTCCTCCTCATTCTGTCCGCAGTCAAATCTCTGTCTGTTCAGGTAAAGCGAAGGCTATGCAATCACAGCATACGGAGGAAAGCTCACAGACCCCTGCTCTCCTGTCCTGCACGTGCTGAAACACCTTGGGACAACAATAGCCTGCTAAGAGACAGAAGAACTGCAAAGCTGATGAATCATTATGTTCATGACCTGAAAGTGCATACTGCTGACAAACTGGTTTCCAGTCAGTTCTCACCTCCCTATCACCCATGCAAGGAGGCATCTTATCAGACCCAGAAACACAGAAACTAAATACCAATGATAAAAAAAACTGGACTGAAGCAGAAGGATGTAAAATGTGAAACATTTGTATAGACATCTGCTGATGCTGTAGAATTCTTCACCCCGGCAGCATCCAGCGCTGGCCTGGTGAGAGGAGCTTAGTCTTTTGGAAGCCAGTCAACTATGAGGAAGGGGCTTCCTGGGAATCAACTCAAGGCTCAGAGAAGGAAAGGAGTATGGTATAACCTGCTTCCTCCCACCATTTCCCTCCCTACTTAGGCCCAGCAACTTCCTACCCCAGCTATGTGCTGCTGCTACAAACAGAACTTGAGTCAGCCAACCTCTTTATGAGGGATAACAAAAAAATGCCATGGAGATATAAATCTTAACAGCCTGGTCTTGGTTTTGATTCTTCACTTTTCTCAGGCAATTTAGAGTCAGCAAAAGTCTTTGAGGGGTCAGATGCCACAGGTTATTTCGCACTGTGCTATGGGGTAAAAGAACACACACAGGCAGTTGTCAGTGGGCGCATCTACACGTGCACCCAACCGCGCACTGTACAGTCATGTAGTCATTGAGCAAGTACTAAATGACTGTACAGTACTCACCGGTGCTTCACAGTCCCAGCCGCGCACAGGTCATTTCCTATGCAATGGTCATTTCCTGTGCTATGGCACAATAGCAATGAGCTACTGCGCAGTAGCTTGTCGCTACTGTGCAGTAGCAGTGGTGTCATGGTTCATGCCTGCTAACACTATGTCACCATAGCTCATTGCTACAGTGACGGAGCATCTCACGTAGATGCGCCCAGTGTATATCCGTGTATCTCAGTCTTTTCTACAGTAGCTTGTTCCTGGGTACATGCCTGGGGTGTAAAGTGATGTTGGGATCTAGCCTTCTGTCCTCATTTAAAGAAAAATACCCCACTTTGTGTTTGCAGTGGCCATTGGCATTAACATTTAGAACAAGGTGTGAAAAGAAATACCGACAGAAAAATCCCTGCCCAACTTCCTTGGATTATAGAGGACTGGCTTTGATGTTCAGAGAGAGAGAATAGACTATCATGTAGTCACAGTAAGTTCTTGTCATCCAAACAAGAGACTACTTTTATTTCATTGGATTTGCATACTTATCAGTAAATACTCATTTGCCTGTTCATTTGCTTGGATATAACATAATTTATCTTCTTTATTCACAGTTTCCCAGAAATTGGAGACTCATGCATCCCAGCCTTCGGCTTTGCTTTTGGCATGCTCCTCTGATGTATGATAAGTCATCAGAGAACGCTGTTTAGGACTGCAGATATGAAATCTAAGGTACAGTTTTATCTCCCACACTTGTTTTAAAGGATAAAGCTTTACATTTGGCCCCTAAAATAAAGGAAACTAGATAACTCAGGAAAGTGGCTAATGATGAAACAAAGTGCAATTTGATAACTCAGTCTGAGTTGCCTTCCCCAGCCCGATCATAAGGCTAGGGAGGGGAACTGAGTGATTGGGCTCAGCTCCCTTCCTCAGCCTGATTGATCCCAGTGCTGGGGAGGGGAACTGAGCGATTGGACTCAGTTCCCCTCCCCAGCTCCCCAGTCCCAGGTGGCAGCACCCAGCTTCCCTCCCTCATCTGGCAGGCAGATTGGGGGATGCAACCCCAGGAGGACTGGCACAGCCCCCACAGCCCTCCTGGGGTTGCAGGCCTCTAATCTGCCTGCCAGATGAGAGAGGCTATTTTGTGCTTCCCCATTATAATCTATGGACAAAATGTCAAAACAGTATCAAAACAGCATTGCTATTTCGATAAAATGAAACAGAATGGCGTTTTTGAATCAAAACAAAATATGAAATGAAACGCTGTTCCATTGAAACCTTGAAATGCAAGTCGAAACAGAACGGTGCTGTTTCACACAGCCCTACTCAGCATGCTACATAGGGAGGGTCTGATTCTGTTCCCATAAAATTTAATGGCAAAATTCCCATTGATTTCAGTAGTGCAGGGCTTCCCTCCTACTTTTTAATGGTGTTCTTTTTATGCTTACAAAGGTTCAGCTTGTCATACCATAACCTTCAATAAAAATAATGTATGGTGATAAATGCAAGTGGTCCGCTTAAATTGATGGCACCCAGGTTTGTACTGAGGAAATAAGGAAATTCCTCAGTCTATAATAGCTGCTGAATGTGAAACAAAAAGGACGTAAAGTACACATGTTGTTTTCTGAGAGAAAGTAAATCTGCAAAGAGAGTATCTTGTGCAATTGTAAAGAACTTTCAGTCCACATATACATTGTCTAAGAAACCCCAGTTTTTGTTAGAGTGGCCTTTTTGTTCTGAACATTTTCATGGAACATTGGCAAGTGAAAGATAATACGGCTGTATCTACTTTAAAATTCCAACTACCCAACTTAGAGCATCTGAAGACAGCAGTCTCAGGTGTTTATAGCCAGGTGAGCTCAAGCCATTGGGTAACATGAGCCATTGCCTTAGATTTTCCAAGAAACTCAGTATTTCTAGTCAACAATCTCATTCTCCTCCCATTAAACCTCCTGTCTGAATCAGGTTATGTCACTGTGACCCAGGTCAAGGGAAACCTGAATATCTTTGAAACACAGTTATTGCTTTTAGATGCAGAAAGAACTGCTGCAGCATAATACTTGGACATAAAAACCAATCTCCACCACAAAGTCCCCAACCACTCTAAGCTGCCCCCCCCATGTCCTCCAAAACCTACTTCTCCCCCAATACCACACACAACTCCCAGCTATTTCAAAAGGATGGGAACTCTTGAACCTCCAAGAGATGCTATATTGCTGTAGCAGTGCACTTTGGCAACATAGAGTTGGCAGGTAAAACCCATGATGCCACAGCTACATCTCTGCAGCAACACGCTTCCTTGCTATATAGCATTTGTACAGCAACACAGTAGCTAAAAATATCTGCACTGCTGGCACAGTGCAGTAACGGCTGTTACTGTGTCACCTAAAGGAAGTACTAAATGATGGTGCAGTAACAACAATGCCACAGGGACATGTGTAGATGCACTCACTAATATATATTGCTGATCACACTTACAACAGATGTACCACAAGCCCATCTATCACTACAAGTTCTTGTGCAGTTTAATAAAAGACCTTAAAAATTCAGATGAGTTCCAAGGATGGATAGAAAAAGGCTAAAAGGGAGGAAAGTCTGTTCTGGGACATACTTGTGACTATTACAGGAGAACAGAATCAGAACCAAAAAGGTTGTGTGAGAATTACTGCCTATATAGTATTTTGCACACAACCGTGCGCATACACAGTTGGTTTCCAATACACAATTATTCTTTACTTAGAAAGCAAAGAAGATATGCAAACCCAGAAATACTAATTGACCCTGCTTGTATTTTTTGCCCTTGTTTTCTCACATCTCTGTGGCTAGATCACAATCCTGTGGTATGTCCAACATCTTTCTCCTTCAGCTCACCCTTTGTTCTCTAAATCACATAAATTACCTATCTATCTCTCTCCCACTCCACAGCTCTCCTCCAGGTCTGCTTCTTGTAAGTTAGATTTTGGGAACCTTTTCTTCTGTAACTTCCAGCCTCCCTGTATCAGGTGAGTCTCAATTAGCTTCAACAGGTCATCAAAGCTATCTATCAGCTGTTCTGTTGCTTAATTCCCTTTCCTACCCCAAAGTTCAGACATGAACCATTGGTTTGCTCTGGGACAGCAGCCATCTCTTTGTCCAAAAGTGTTTGATATATATTGATGAGTGTCAGTTTTTAACAACCCTTTATTACTAGCCCTCTGCCACCTCTCTTTGAAAAGTTAGTCCATGATGGAGGTAAAAAGACAGGAAGAAGAAAAAATTCAACTAGCCTTACAATCAAAATGGAGTCAGCTATTTAATACAGATCTATGCAGTTTATCATCTCAGCTCAAATTCATAAGCTGTACATAGATTCCCCAAAGGACTCCAGGGTTTAACAGATTTAGCATGAATACTAATATGACGTAGTCAAAACCTTGGCAATTAACCATGAATTTATATGACATAAATGACTTCTATCAATGTAGAATGGACTTCTCTCCCTCTCTCTTTTTCCCCACGTGAAGAAAGAAATGTGTATGTTTTAAGCAATCTGATATGAACAGAACCTATGTGGTAACCATGTGAATGATGTTACTGTACTCATAAACCACTCCTACAAGACCCTAAACTGAATTGGACTAGAGAGTTGAACACTTTAAAAAGGGTGAGATGTACAAGATAGAAAGGAGCAAGATTTGTGTCAAATTTCCTACTTCAACAGTACATTTCTGCCCAAGTGTACAAGGTGATGTCTGATGGTGGGGGAAAGTAAGCTGAGACCTAACGGGGCTTTCAGAGCTAATTTACAGAACAGGTAATGAACATATGACATCTGTTAGAGAATTGCTACTCTGCCTGCCCTGCAGAGCCTCTTCTGCTATATAATTGCAGATCAAATATCAAGTTCATTCAGATCATACAGAATAAATAGCCTATTGCCTCCCTCTGCAACTGCACTGCTACATCTGAGCCTAAACTAAACTGATCAGTGCTTCTTCAGTGGTACTGAAGAGCTCCAGAAAAGTATAAAAAAAAAGCAATCCAACAAAGAGAAAGCAGCATATACAATGTGCTCAGCATGTCACAAGAAACAGATCCACTACATAAAACGCTCCTTCAAAAAGCTAAGCAGCATGCTTCTCTATCCACAACTTTTTTCTTTTGCCTGCAGTTTCTCCAGCAAGAGGAAGTCTCTACAGCATGTCATTTGTCGTAGAGCAAAAACAAGTGCTAACAATGTTGGTACTGACTCTTAACTAGCAGCTCTGCCACGTCCTATGGATCATTTGAATTGTTGTCACCCACTGGCACAGAGGGTGTGCTGAGAGGGAATGTAAGCAGCTAGCTGTGAACTAGCTCCATATCCATCCTGCCTTTTAAAAGCCAGCTAGGGAAGATTGGGGCCACCGCTGGCAGCAGTTATCAATGCCTTCCTCTGGGGAGGGCAGGGTGCAGGATGTTTTTAAGTCTGTGGTTGTCTGGTCCCTACACTCAAGAAACCATCACCTGACACTGACTCCCCAGCCAGTCATCCCCCTCCTTAAGCAACAGCCCTCTTAAAACGACAGCAGCAGGGATTGTTCCAAAGTTCCTACCAGGGTGCAGGCTCCATGGGAGTGGGGGGCAATTCCAGTGCCCCTTCTAACTTATCCCCTGGGGCAGGTGCACTTCTCACCCACCCCTAGTTATTCCATTGCTAAGGTTAGTGGACAGCAACCTCCTGCAAATCCAGTATGCCAAGCAGGCTTGGTGAAAACACATGGGTGACCATTCTCAGCAGTCGCTCCTCCACTCTGAAATTTGCTTCATCTCCCTGCCCCTTGAGGCCTGCTGGAGCCTGGGTGAGGACATCTTCCCTAAATCCTGTAAGACCGTCCTATTTGGGCAGGTATTTAGCAAGCAAGGGTAGGCTGGGATACTCTTTAGGCAGGGGTTGTCTTATATTCTATTTCAATTCTCTACTTGCATTTATATATTACTTTGTTCTTGTGTTTTGTTCTCTTGTACATTATCTTGTATCATAAGCTATTTTATTCTTTTCCTATAAGCCATCCTGAGACTCTGTAAATCTGTAATAACATTTATAATGCAACATTAGTATAGCCCTAGAGGCTGCCCCTGCAGCCCCTTTGTCATGTGCACAGACCCCACTGAGATCTACTAGCCCATGAATTTAGGTTAGCAGTTAATTCTAAATAAGTAGCTTTTTTATAGAGCTGGGTCTTCCTTTTAAATGATTTTTGGATGTGCTAGCCAATTTATAACTTCTGAGCTATGCTGATAACTTACAGTCATACAGATTCTTTCATTGCAAACTTTCTGCTATTAGGACTGACTAATAGCAGTACAAGCCTTTGCATTTTTCTGATAAGGTTAATTTTTATTACGCCATAGGGCCTACTACTTTTACAAGGCTTTGTTAAATTTATTAGGCCTTACAACATGCAAAGCCTCAATTTTTTACTTTAATTAGGCTCTTAATAATGACATATAGCTTAATATTTGAACAAATGACAGAAAAACACTTGGTCTAATTTTTACAGCATTCAGCAAGCATCTTAGATACAATTTTTAGCTGCCACAATCTGGCATATCAGTCTGAAGTAGCAGATCCAGAAATGGAGCAAAGTAGGTACAGTTCCACTTTGGTTCTGGTGTTCATGTCCAGTGAGCTTTGAGTTCATTGCCTGGTTGGTACAACAAGCTCCTGCTAGACCTTTCCATGAGCAATGAGGGGTCTGGCCAGAAACACCACTTCTGCCTGGCTCTGGAGTCCAGGGAGTGAACACTGCTGCTTGTACCCGTCTCTGCTCAAACAGGAGTTCGCACACCGCCTGTGCCAGGGCCCAAGATCTTGTACGCCCTGGTTTCACTAATGCATCCTGGATTTTACCCCAACTGGTATCAAGGGGGACCCCTGAACTCGCCAGCCATGACTTGGATGACACCGTTGGTGTGGGATCTTCCCTTGTGGTGTCCCCTGGTGCTGGCGCGTCCCTCCGCAGGTAATCTTGGGGCTCTGTCCTCCCCTATACCCCAGCCATTTGCCACCTTAGGGTCTTCCTACTATGGCTTCTACTCCGTCTTGCCTCAATCCGCCAGCTGTCCACAGCGGTCTTTGGGCTGGGCGCACCCCCAATAGAGGCGCCAACCTGACCCTTCCTTCCTCGGGGTGCGGCTGGCTTCTCCACTGCTTCTACCAGCTACACTGTCGTTCCCCACACCGTTGGCTCTGTGGTGTGAGGGCCAGTCGGCCCCTTCCCCGACTCTCTCAGCCCACTCTTAGGTCCTATTGCTGGTGCCACCGCTGGTCCCTCTCCCCTCTCCACTGACCTGGGGCTTGCCGGTCCCTCCCTCGGTACTGCTGCTGGCTGCGTCCTTACTCACAATGCTGGCTCTTCCCTTTGTGCTGCTCTCCACTTCTTTGCTGCGTCACTCATAGCCTCTCTTAGTTCTCTCTCTCTTCGTCCCCCACTTGGCGGGTGGTGGCTAATCTCCTGCTTGCTGGGGCTCCACGTTCCAGCTCTCTCCTTCCAGCCGCCCCGTTTCCTCGGTGGGGCCGCCTTTTGTTTCTCCTGGCAGGCGTCCCCCACCGCTCAGTCACAGCCAGATAAATGCCCGACTGACGGCCTGCGCTGGCGTTCCTGGCGCGTGAACTTTCCTCGGCTCCTGCAGCCCTGCGGGAGGTAAGCGGGACCCTTTTCTGCCGCAGAGGGGTCTCCCAGCATCCCCTCTCCCCTGGGACACTGCTATTCACTAGGGCTGTGCGACACTTCAGTAGACCATTCGATTAGGAGGAAATTCAGCCTGATTTGGTGACCAAATCTCCAAATCCAAATTGAATCAGAAGACCTATTAAAAGGTCCAAATTGATTTGGAAGCCTCCGAACTCATTCAGAAAATATTTGGAAAGATTCAGAGATTCAGAAGGCAGATGTTCAGGAAACAAAAAATTAGGCAGGGGGGCAGACTGCTCTGATATTCACATGTGTAGCTAGCCCGTGACTGTGATCTTTCCTGAGTTCCCTTCCAATCACAGTGCTCTGGGGGAAGGATGTAGTAACAACATGTAGTAACAACATATAAGGCTGTGTGTGAAGTGATCTGTGACTTTTGTGAGCTGTGTCTCTTGGACCAGCAGCATCTGAAAGGCTCTGGGGCTTGCTATCTAGTCTCTCGGTAGCTACTAGCTAACTAGTTTCTTTTCTCTGTGTTTTCCTTGACAGCATGTCATCACAGTGCACGGCAGGAAAGCACAACATATATTATAGACACATACACATTTTGCAACATACCAAGGATTATGAAGTGCACTGGAAAGGCAAGGTGTCAGGTCTTCTGGCAAGGGAAGAAGAGGGGGCAAAAGGAGAGCTGCAAGTTCCCTCCCCGCAAAAATAGATGCAACCTCATTTCTGGCAGTGACGAGTCTTCTGCTGCTAGTGGGAGAAAGAAGGTGGGAGCAGTGTCTGCACCTGCACCATCTTCACTAACACCAGCAACAACCACCAGCACCAATATGACAGTCTATACCCCAATTTCAGTTCCCAGTGTGAGCCTTTCAGTGTCAGAAGAGGAGCTGGATCTGGAAGCAGCAAAGCCAGGTGCCATAGCAAAGGAAATTTTGGGGAAGGAGTGTGAATCTGAGTTTGTGCTCCACACCCCTCAAAGTTCCCTTAGAGGCAGGTCTCTTCTGGAAGGCACTTCAGAAGAGGTTGTGGGGGCAGGTGGCTCAGCTCCTCCTGTTGTTGTGCCTCTTCCTGGTGAGGAGGGGATAAGGCACCCTCCCCACCCACAACCCAGAAGCGGGTGGGTAGTGTGGCGTGGGATCATTTTGAGGTGGCAGATCATCCCAGGTTTGCCATCTGCCAGCACTGCTGAAAGCAAATCAGCTGGGGCAAGGATGAAAAACACTTCACCACCACAGCAACACTGCTGCATCTCAGGAGACAGCACCCCCTTGCCCTTCCTCAGCCTGGCACCAGTGGGAGCATACCCAAAAAGAAGTCCCCCTCTCACTCCAAAGCCCCCTCCCAAGCAGAGGCAGGCCACCCTGGACCAGTGGGGAAAAGGTGGAGATAAAGGGGGGCACATTCCCAAGGCAAGCGAGATCATCCAGAGCATTGGGAAGATGCTTGCTCTGGATGGCCAGCCTTTCTCCTTTGTTGAGCACCCAGGGTTCAGTCCCCATCATATCAAATGCACACATGCACAACCAGGATGGCATGCAGGGAGTACTTGAAGGAGGATCTACAGAAAGCAAGGCCACAAGTAGCTTTGCACTTCACCTTGGACATCTGGATCAGCCAGGATGAAGATCATGGCTACCCCTCCCTCACAGGGCAGTGGTGCTATCAGTCAGGGTGTTGGTGGGCTTTCCTTCAAGCAGAGGTGATAGATGAGTCCCACACGGCCAGGGAGATCATGGTGGCCATGAACCGCATGGGGCAGGGGTGGCTCATTGAGCAGGGCAAGCTCACCTGAGGGTTCATGGTCATCAGTAACAGGGCCAATATAGTGAAGGCGGTAAATGATGCCAACTTTGTTGGTATCTGCTGTGACAAGTTCCACCTCAGTCAGTATTTTGTAAATTTCCTTTGAGGATCAGGACTAAGAGACTGGAGAGAAAGGAGTTTTCTTGTGAGAAATGTGGCACTACATGTCATTGGGTATCTTTAAATCTTTAATAGATTTCTGGTGTGCATTCATTCTGGTACACATTTGTTGTTTTGACTCTCCTATGCATTTTCCATCAGGACATTTGGTGCACTGGATGAGATCTATAACATTTCTGGAGGTGCAGCTGTCAGATCCAGGAATGGTGATGGTTCTGTTGTGGAGTATAGTAATTGTGGGGTACTGGAGATATGTTAGCAGCATTTCTTGTCATGGCATAGTATGGACCTATTCGGTGTGTTCTGGGTTGTAGGAATTTTGCTTCTGGTGATGAGGTTAGCAAGGTTCGGTGCTGGTTTGAATTTACAAACAATTTTTCACAAGCGAGCCTATAAACTTCACTTCATCAACCTCCTAGATACAAGAACTCATGTACTCAATATAGACAATAGTTTTATGATACACTATAACCTGCCTGACATCTGACTCTCCAGGTGCCTCTCTACTTTTACCTGCTACATCCCCACCCCCAATCCACCCAGCCTGTCTCTCACCCCCTAACACCTCAATTTATATTTTCACTTATCGGCTGTCTTGCCTGCAGCCCAGCCTCTGTATTTTTTACTATTCATTCCATCCAGGAACAGCACACGCACGCACCAACTACAGATGTTTCCTTAGCCTGACAAACATTTTTTAGACTTGAAAGCTTGCCAAGATATATTTATCCTACTATTCAGTCAGTCTAATAAAAGATAATCAGATTGACCCAAAGAACCTTGTCTGTCCTTAGACCAATATGACTACAACCTACACCCCTTAACACACACGTGATATGAGTTTTGCTTTCAACAGTTTGAGGGGCACTTTCACAGAAACCCCTGCACCTATATTCTTCAAGCTTGGCAAGCTTCATGCCTGCAGAAGAGGCTACCATCCCTTCTGTTTTCATCCTAATTGGCAAAGAAATGACAAAGTTATAGGTATTCTAGCAATTTCCTATTATAGTCTATGGCCAAATCTCAACATTGGTGCCAAATCTCCCAATCCAATTCAGCCAAATCAAATCAGGACAGTGACTCAAATTACTAAATTGAATCACTTTCCCTCCAAACAGCAAATCTGAATCCAAATCAAATACTTGCTGCTTCACACAGGCCTACTATTCACCCTACCCCTCCTTGCTGAATTCAGCAGCAGGGGAAAGTGGGGAAGGAAAGAGAGTAGCACTGCTCACATCCTGGGCTTTGGAGCCACTCAAAAGCAGGCACTCCAGGCAAACCCTGAACCAAGAGCTCACATATACTACAGCCAAAGGTAGGGTGTAATTGTGCTGCTGCACCCCTTCTGGGTCCACCTGGTCAGTCTGGCCTGTGCCTGATTTGGAGCAAAGATCTCAGTCTGCATTTCTCCATCTCTCAAAGAGTGCTTTAATTTTTAACTTACTGGGTATTCTGTGGTAGGGTTTACAGAGTCTCTCCTACCTAAGGTGTTACAAGAACATTTGAAAAATATTGGACCATGGGGTTCCCACCTCCCTTTGTCAAGTTGTGATCACCAGGACCTCTGCCTTATCTTCCCTCCTTTTTTTCCTGCCATGTGTTGATGTTATGGCAATCTTTTGGAGGGTATATGGTATCTTGAGAGTTGATTCACCTGACAAGGGGTTAGTCTTCTGCAGAGCTCCACTATCCCTTTCCTTTCAGGTGACAAAGTTATACTTTTCTGTTGACGGTGAGTAGGAGTCACTGGACCTTGACTCCAGCCTGACTTTGTTCGGTTACTTGCTCCACACCTATTGGTGTCGGTCTTCTCTAGATTGGAAGATCTAAACCTGAAGAGGGAGACCTATGTAGTCTACGATTGCCTTCCTTCTCACTTTTCTCCCACTCCTCTCATTGTGGTCTCCAACTCTTCTATTGTGAGGTTCTACATTCGGTGGTTCTCCCTTGGTTGGCTCTTCTTGTGTGGTGAAATCTCTCCCCGCCTGTCTGCAGGACTCTGAGACTAAATGGCTTTATAGGGTCCAGGTGTATGGATTAAGACCCAATTAGCTGCAACTCAACTGCACAGGGGATCCTCCTTTCTCCTAGCCTGGGAGTACTAAATATGAAAAAAAGAACAAACTCTCACCCACGTTCCCTGTGGTACATACTCTCAAATACGATAAAGAAAAAACTGGGCCCCCAGGCACCACTCCCTGGTTTGAAAGTCCAGCTAGGCTCCCCACAGCTTATTTCAACTGGGTGACTATTGACTCAGTCAGTCCAGACAAATTCCTCCTTTATCTGGGCTATCTTAGTGTCCCTCAAGGCTAAATCTAGCTCTATGGTCTGTTCTCTCCCTCTTCCCAGGTGGGCTTGGCTGCCCTTCTCCTGGGGAACTCCCTCTGCATGTCCCCTGCCCTCTAGCATGTGGGGCCACCCACCACTCAGCATCACTTATCTCATTGGACGCATCAGGTTGGTCTTGCACTTGTGGTCATTGGATAGTGGCATTCCATGAGGGTTCAGCTGGCTAGTTCTCTGGTGCTGCTGGTCTTCTTCCTGGTCCTGCTGCACCACCTTTGTTCTCAGAGATGCCAAATGCTGAGCTTCTCTCAGCATCTCTCTTTAAACAGCCAGGGCTTCCTTCCAGGCCAATCAGCACTGGCTCCCAGAGGCATACATTCTCCTGACCCTGGAGCCAGTGAACTACTCCAGTTTCCCTCTGGGCCTCTTCTCTGATGTGCTGGGGAAGCACAGCTTGCCCAGATCCTGCTGGGTGAGTTTTCTCCTGGACCTTTTCTCCAGTGTGGCAGGAAAGCATAGCTTGCCTGGATCCCACCAGGTGAGTTTCCAACTGGCACCACTGGTCCAACAGGGCCTGGCAAGGGCTGCATTCCAGCCCCTGCTACAGACCAGAACCAGCAAGAGATTGCACCTATTAACCTATTGCACCTGTTAACCAGCAAGAGATTGCACCTATTAAGGTACTCAGCTGGGCAAGTCAGGTTCAAGTCTCTGCTCAGACAGCTATTTAATTATTTCTGTGAAAGTCGAGGAGCTTCAAAGAGAAAGATCAGGACATCCTTCTCCCAGAATATGCCATACCTAGGGTATTAGAGCATTGTCCTAAAAGATGGAAGACTTGCCTTCAACTCCAACTATGGAAATATTTCAAGTTGGTTCTCCTACATCCCAGGTGAATGCTCCAGTCACTGTGAGACTGAGGGAAAAATGGGGGATGGGGCAGGTGGGCAGACTCTCCTAGATATGCTTTGTAGTGGGGTTGGGGATAGACATGCTCCAACCATACCTATGAAATCAGGCCCTGTAGGCCAGACCATAGGGGAATAAATCTGTTTTGTTAATCCTGTCAGGGTTTAGGTATGAGATAAGATGTTGAGCAGCTCAGCATTGTTGAAACTTGGGTGGTTCTAGGTGTACTCAGTGAGAGACATGAAGGTGCCTTGGGGACTTATCTTCCATAAATGTAGGCACTTAAAACATCTAGGCACCTTCAGGGTGGGGGAGAGGGTTTGATGATCTAAATTGTGGACCTTGGCCTCTTGTCTAATAGACACTGAAGCTCTGTGTGATTTGTGCCCTTGTCCTGCAAATACAGCCCAGGCTTTCAGAGTCATCTTGCACTTCAGCACCAAAAAGAAAGTGTTTTTAATGGAGCAGTTAAGCCCTCAGGGATGCCTGGGCAACTCCACTACCTTTCTGTGGGCTTGTCTAGGGGTGGCTGAAGGTCTAATCTGGCTTGAACCTCTGCTGCTAGTGCTGATGCAAGAGATAGAAGGATCCCACATTGCCTGTCAGAGCCCAGGGTTAGTTTTCAGGGCTTGGAGCAAGAGGAAATCTTCCCCAGATCTTTTATATCAAACTGAACAAATTTGGAAATCAGCGAGACACAATGGATACAAGATCCTGTGCATTGCTTCTACAATGAAACCTTCACTCTCTACTGACACTTTTCACTGAATGCCTGCGCTTAGAAATATTTAAACTTTTCTTTTGCAATTTGCACAATAATATTCCAGCTCTGAGGGCAAATGGGCTGCATTAATAGGACTGTAGCCACTCTCCATGGCTGGTTCTTCTTTTTTTTTTTTTTTTTCCAAACACTGTCACCCAATCCTACTTGAAACATAGCTCAGGAGAGATTATGTGACTATGGACGTCATTGCTGCTAACAACTGCGCACTTGGCTTTGTGTTTTCTCCCCTCCTTTTTTGCCAAGTTATCCTAAGAGGCAGTTTCTGACTGGCAATGTGAAATGTTACCTTTATCACTTCTCCACAGCACCAACAGTATTATAGGTTGTCAGTCTAAAAAAAGCAACATTGTAAAACTGTGCTGAGGAGAAACTGCGGTAGAATCATAGGCTCACCACACTGTAGAATCTAATAGATGGGAACGACCCATTAGGTGTTGACATAAATGCTGAGCAGTTCATTTCAGACAGCTCTTACTAAGCTAAGCTTGTTTGCATATGCATATTCATTTAAATATCAACGCAAACATTAATATACATATAAATACACACACACACACACACACACACACACACACACACACAGGGACAATACTGTGCATCCCAAACCTTGTGCAACAGACCCTTAAACACAGAACAGTGAGGGGGGAAAAGATTGCTCACTGCTCAAACATCACTAGTGACGCAAATCTCTAAGTGGGTCAAATGGAAAGTGATGTTGATGAGTTTACATGAGAACAAGTTAAAATAAAGGGTGGTGAAAGGAAAGGAAAAAAAAAAAAAGATAGGGATTTGGGAGGGTTAATAAATGAAGGACTAAGTATCTGCCTTCACCTTAAAATAGAGAATGTTATTTCTTAACTAGAAGATATGAAACAAAATAGGAAAAGAGAGAGGAAATCATCAGTTGATGGCAATTAAAAATTAATGAGCAAAAAGATTTCATAATGAAATGCGATTCTTGTGGAAAATGCATATTTGCTGGGACTTGGATATCCTGTAACCTATCAGTGGAATGAATGATGCTGTACTTGCATCCAGGCAAACCTTTCCTTTGCTGGTATTCCATTACAAATATGCACACTATCTGAGGACAGTTGGAAAAGTCAGCAGTTTGATTTTGAAACTGTTTGCAGTATTTCAGGAAGCTGGAAAGAGGTGCTAACAGCTTTGAATGTCTTACATTCTTTTCAAAATTAAACAAATAGGAGACCATGCAATGAACGCCTCCGTCTCTCTCCTTTAGCAGAAAGAAACACTGTTCTCATGCCATCCTCTCATAAGATAATGCTATAATAAATAGTGCCATCCAGCACTGCTTTTCATAGAATCAGAGAATCATAGAGAAGGCAGCCTGGAAGGGACCTCTAGAGGTCATCCAGTCTATCCCCCTGCCTGAGGCAGGGTCAACCATATCCAAACCATCCCATACAAACCTCAGTCTAAACTCTACATAAGACTAACCTCAACCCTGACCCAATATAGACCTAGTACCCTAATCTGCCACAGGTAAAGCAAGGGAACCACAGAAGCCAATCTCCTACTTCTATAAAATGTTGTCAAAATACACTCAAGAGATCCCAGTAGAGGCCATGCCCCCTGCAACAGTCCATACCAAAGGCAAAACCCCCCACAGTTCATACCAATCTAAACATAGGGCAAAATTCCTTCCTGACCCCAAATACAGTGATGGGTCTGACCCTGAGTGAAGGGGCAAGACTCTCTAGCCAGGAACCTCTGGCTTTGGTGCAAGCAGCAGCATTGGCACACTCCAGTCAAAGTCCCCAGCCTTGGCTGTAGCCAACACCCAATGTCTCTGGGAAGGCTTAAAAACACCCTGACATATATAGCAGAAAAGGGGTGGGGTAGGGGCTGGGGCAACCAGCAAGGCCTGGTAGAACATGCACATAGCTATACCTATCTCTTCCCTGATTAGTGGCTGTCCAGCCTCTTCCTGAACACCTCCAGTGATGGAGTGTCCACAGCTTCCCTAGGCCAACTATTCTATGCCTTATTATTCTAGCAGTAAATTATTTTTCTGAATATCCATGTCAACATGTCACTGGGTATGGCCATGGCCCTTAGCAGTCAGGTGCCTTATGGGTGTGCACTGTGAGGAGGCTGGACCTCTCTGATCCAGACGCTTGGCCTGGATTGCCCTGTTTCTCACCTGCCACATCTTGATGTTGAATATCACTTATTTGATAGGTGGTCTGCCAGCCAAGCACTCATCCTCAGGGTCTGTCATGACAGTCCTTTTCTCAAGGCTCCTACCTCCTTTTACATCCTGTCTACACACCAACCAGATGGAACCACAATGGTTGATCCCAGTGTTCGAGTCTGAAGTCCACAAATGTTCTGACTTCATGGCCACCAGGCTTGGGGTTCTCTAGGGTGGGTCCAATGGGCTATATTACTTGCTCAAAACAATGCTGTCTGTCTATCAGTGCTCAGTAAAACTTCTAAAAATTAAATCAGGTGAATGTCCTGGCCCTGGAAGCCCATTAAGACCAGGGATCCCAGCCCTCTAAAGAAAACTCAATTAGAGCCTTGATTTCAGTTTCTTTATTGTCTGAACCATCTGATCCAATAATAAATAAATAAAATAATCTTCAACTGAGTCAATTGGCCCTCTATAATTTTTTGTCAGTCACTCAACTAAGCAAATAAAATGTTTCCTGGATCTCTGGCTGATTCTGCAGACCCTCTACTTGAGGACAACTCCTTGGCCCTACCTGTATTTAATTAGCCCAGATTCACACTCATGAGACTTCCCCAGCATGCTAAGCAAACCTCACTCAGTAATCATGATTCAAGGTCCAGTTGGGGAAGACTGCCTGCTCCCCTCCCTAAAGAGGTTGTTGAGGCTGGCCACATCTGCGTTCCCTGCTGGGAATGGAAAGAACGGAAAAAAACAAATAAACAAACAAGAAAACAAAAAAAACCCACCACCCAAAAAGAAAAAAAAAACAAAGCAAAACCCTTGTTTTCACTGGAGCCATTCTTTTCAGCAACTACCTTCCTCCCTGGCTGTGAAGTCTGGTGAGGTTCCCCAGAGCCTCCAGATGCTGCAGCCTTTGTTGGATGGCAAATAGGATCACCAGGGGCTCCTGTTCTGGGAGCCGGTCCACCTGGTCCAGAAAACAGTGTTATTCAAATCGGACTGTCAGGTAGGCGAGTAATGGAGAGGTCGGGACATCGTATTGGTTTCAAAAACAGTTTACTTACGCCTCTGATGTCAGTAGCACAGGCACAAAAAGTACTTGCTTTGTCACAGGTTATACAGAATGCAACTCAACAGATAATGAAACAGGTAACCAGACCGAGCAGGTATCAAAGAACAGGAAAGCCGATGAGTTCTTCAACAGCAAGCTAGCTAATAACTAGGGGGTACATCAAGCTACCGGATGATGGGGAAGGGATTGGAGGGTGATCAGGCTGCCAACTGTCTGAGGTACTCTTAAGGATCTCCGGCACAAGTGCATGGATCTCCTCTCAGAAGCCTCCTCAGGGTCCTCCCGGTTTGGGCAGAAACTGATTGAACCTTTTATATGGCTAGCAAGCCAATAGCCAACTGCTAAACAGAATAATTTACAAACAGCCAATGGAGGTGTACTCATTAGCATACAGTTGGTGGGAACTTTTTCTAAGGATGTAACTTTCCATGATCTAACATTTAATCACAAGGCTCTGGTAAAGTAGAATTTTCCATTGGTGACCTACTTTTGCTGGGCCATATGTATCAATCTGCTGGAACTTTCCACATAGGCCAGGTTCAACAGAGACCATCAATTAGGGTGATTGACAGTTTCTATGGGCACATCCATATTAGGTGATCACTTGGGGTAGGTAAAGCTGCTCACTCAATCTATTGTGACAGGAGCATTAACTCTTTCATGAACTCATTTATGACACCTTCAAGCTCCCAGGTTTGGAGCCAGCTCCCTTCCCCTTGCTCTGGGGGTCTGGCCACAGGGCCAGACTGTATTTCTTGGTGCATGTTACCTGGCCTTTGCTTCACAGTCCTGCCACACTTTACCGGGCTTTCCTCAGGGCACCTTCCCTCTTCCTCACAATGCAATAAGAATCTAGACTTATTTTGCTGCAACTTCAAGCTGTTGGTCCATGTCCACATTGAACTTCATCCTGTTAGCTCTAGCCCAACTTTCCAATATGTTGAGATCCTTTTGAATTACACTTGCATCCTCCATCCTTGTAATTTTTCCCAGTTTCACATTGTCTGCAAACTTGCTCAAGAAGCTCTCTCTGCCCACATCCAATTGTTAAACATGTTGAACAGCAATGGGCCCAGGACAGACCCTTGAGAGACTCCACTTGAAACTCCCTGCCATTCTGACTTGAACCTGTTAATAATTACCCTTTGCTTGTGGCTATTAAGTCAGTTATCTATCCACCTGACAGTCTATCTTTATCTAGCCCACATTTCTCCAATTTATTTATAAGAAGGTCATGAAGGACCTTGTCAAAAGCTTTGCTGAAGTCCAGATGCACAGTGTTCCCTTCATCCACCCAAGTAATTACTTTGTCAAAGAAAGAGAAAAAGTTTGTGTGACATGATTTATTTTTTCATAAATCCATGATGTTAAATATTTTCCATGGACATTCTGTCCCATGAAAAAAGCAAATGGAAGGAGGAAAGAGCAATCAAATACTGAAGTCATGGAATCATGCAATTCCCCTCTCCTCCACCATCACCTCCCCCCAAAAAACTGAGAGAGAAAGAGAAAAAGGGAAGAAGATCAACCTACCTGCGAGGACAAAAAGTGATTCTACAGGACACAGGCAAATGAAGCTGTACAATTTGTGTAGGAATCATTCAAGATCTGATATGAGTATGTAAGTGCATTTTCTTGTAGAAGATGGCTGAGAAAAAGAAGTGCTAGAAGATGCTTTATTATAAGCAGAACTCTTAACCCAAGTGCCAGTCCTCAAGAAGGAAGGCTTCCCCTCTCTGCAACTGATGTCAGTTACAGAGGCTGAGGAAAGCAGCGAGCTCTATGGCTAGTGGCAGTAGCTACCCCAGAAGGAAATACAATCATAAAACTCACAGCAGTGCAGTATTTCTTCAAAAATTGTATGCTGCTTGCACAATAAGAAAAAGATGTTGTAAGATAATGGCAATATCTATAGGCCAATTGCAAGTGTGATTGCAGCACATGTAGGCATACCCAAGAACCAGTAGTTTTGATGTAGCTTGCTCAGATACAATAGCACTGAGCTCATGAAAGCAGACTTCAATATACACTAGCCACCTGAGCCAGTGCCTAAGATTCTAGCCAGGTTTTTGCAAACAGCCTCCTGCTGCCAAAGCTTCACTGCTGGTAGTACCCAGTATAGCTAGAGTGAAGCTGATGTAAGTATTCCTAAATGTGTGGCAATAGCATCTCAGATTGCAGGATAGACATGGCCTACAGTGCTTGTAACAACACCACCTGGCAACTCGCACCAAAATGATGAAATGAAGCGCTACACAAGCATTTCCCAAAGTTGCCAGGTCAAGCATGGAGGACAAAGCAGGGATGGATGATGCATAAATTCAGGTGAGCAGGCCTCAAAACATCGCATGACTGCAGCTACAGGACAGGCAGCGTTGATTTCATTTTCAGGAGGGCATCAGTATTCCAAACACTGGGAAATGCTGGTGTAGGCAAGTGCTGGTGTGACAGGGCATCACTTGGGGCCCACCCTCAATGTGGCCCACGCACCTGTCTTTGGGCTACCACCCACCTTGTCTATCCTGCCATATCTTTGATGTTTATCAATCAATTAGTGGGAGGCTGCCCTTATCTTTGTACCACCCCCTCCACTACGGGGCACTGTCTGCAGCTCCTTCCTCCCCAGTACCGTAGCCCAAGCCTCATGGATGTCAACTTGGTCTACTCCTTGCCCTTCTTGGGCTCCTTAACGCTCTGACCCCCCTGTCTGGGGCCCACCGCATCCAACTTGGACACCTTACTAGTGCTGCCCCTGCTCTGGGGCTCGCTGAGCCTCACTCAGCCTCCAATAAGATGGCTCCCTCTCTGGGACTCTCCGCACCCACCCTGGGGCTTCTCGATGCTGCCCCCTTCCTGGGGCTTACTGTGCCCAACTTGGGCTCCTTAATACATGCAGCCCCCTATCAGAGACTCCCAGTGCCTGAACTTGGGTTTCTCAGTACAGCACTCCCCTCTCTGGGCTCGCTATGCCCCCACAGGGCTTCTCAGTAAGGTAGCCCCCTTTCTGGGGCTCTCCAAACACCCCTCCCTAGGGCCAGGGTACACACACCCCTTGAACTGCACCCTCACTGGCACTAGGGCCCCACACCTCTGTGGGCCCCAATGAGGATATCACACCCTCTCTGGCACCTATAAGAATACTGCACCCCCCACAGGCACTGGGATCCCCACACTATTGGGTGTCTCCCCTAAGGCCTCCTCCAACCCCTTATAGCCTCACCCAAACCACCAGTCATACATAACAATAACAACACAAACACAAGCCTCTGGCTATAACTTAAATCTAAGCCATCTGGCTATAACCAAACAGAAGCCCAGCAGCCCAAACAACATTCAGTCCCACCCCAGCCCTTCACCTCGCAGCTGCTGGTACTCCCACAGTAGAGAACTCCTTTCCCTGTGGTAGCTGGTAGGGAAGTGCAGCCCTAGGCTTTATGAGGGCCAGGCCCTGCCCCCTCTAGTCAGCTGACACTCATTAGTTGCCCCGGCAACCCACAGCTGTGCTGCTTAGTCACTGCTAGGGCTCCTTCCCTAGCAGTTTTCCCCCTTTAAGGCACAGTGCACCTTAGTGCTCTGTGACAGCTGGCTTAATCAACATTCATTTCTTGAGACCTTCAGTCTCAATCTCCAGCTCTCCTTTTGCATGCATGTCCCACTTCACCTTTACCTCTCCTTGCTTTTTCCACTGCTCTGCAGCATCTCAGCCCCTTTCTATTGCTTCTGTACTTTTCTCCTGGACTGTCTATTTTGCAGTTTACCCATGCTTCTGAAAGGCTATGTATCACAACTCTTTCAGAGAAGCTGTACTGTGTTGATCACCATCACAGTTCAACAACTGTGTGGCACATTGTTCAGACTCTCTTTTCTGAATGAAACTCACTAAAATATACAGGAATCTTAGGAGGAAAAACTGTTCAATTACACTAATTGTCATGTATCATTCCACTCTTATAAATATGTTGGAAGACCCCTGAGGACAAATGGATCTGAACAGCACTTCTAACTGATAAAGTGATGCAATGCTAAAAACTCATCCAAAAGATAATATGATGGAAGCAGTTAGTTGAGGGAAAACAGAAAGGTAAGTTAAATTTGAATAGTTGTTTGAAAGCATATGCTGTTGCTTTGCATCACTAGCATAGACAGTGGGTATCCCAGTAAAAGTCCTGTTATGGCCTAAAGATTACCCAGTCAAAGGCTAGTAGGACTATTATTAACTCTGAAGTGATATACAGAAGAGAGCTGATCACTCACAGAGCTTACAAAAATACTTTTTTCCTTTATATCAGATTACTTTAACCTTTCTGAAAGGAAAATTGTTTTCAAGAGCCTGGAAAAGCTAGAGGATAAATTCTGATCTGAATTATACTTGTATGTTGACACTAAATACAAAGTTAAACTCAGACCAAATTTTGACCCGATTCAGCTGCTTTACCTTATGGACAAAAATCCTCATACAGCCACTTTGGTTCAACATTGAAAATAAAAATTTAACCAACACAATTATTTTGCAGTAATGCAAGAACAATAGTCACACAAAGCACAAAGGAATGTGTATTAAATTTGAAATCCAGTTTTGAATTAGCTGTATATTCAAAGGACTTTTTTTCTAATTTGACACACTATTATGTAGGATACCTTATTTTATTTCTAAGAGGCTTTGTGTAATAAGGGGCTAAGCGCAAGATAGTTTAAACTAATATTTGTGTATGGAAAAGGATAATGAGGATAAAAATAATAAGGTTAAAAAATTGGTGCTTACAAACCTTTAAAATTGTTTCTGCTCTGCTCTTTACAGATTAAACCTGTGATAACATAGTAGGATTTTACTATATTTCAAAGGCTTTAGCTTTTAATATGAAACAGTATACAGAGAGTGCATACAGCATATTCAACATAAAGGACTTGCTAAATACCCACAAGAGAAACTGATTCAAAATCTCTCAAGACTGAGTTAAGGCACAGACTGAAAAACTACAAACAAGTAGGAACCTCCATCATCCCTTGGAAACCTTGAATTAATGTACACTGAGGCCTCTCATGGTATTAAGGTAAACCTTGTCGTTTTGAACACATCCTGCTTGACTGAGTGTATCCAGTGAAGTGAATTAACATTTCCAAATACTCTGTCCCAAAGCAAATTGGGTCTTGTGTGAACACTTGGATGGATTATTCACAGATTCTGCTTTCGCGATCCAAAGCCATAGTCAGGAACACAGAGGGATCTTTTTACAGATGTTATTATCCACCACTCCTACCCCTTTTCCTTGTTGTTCTTTCACTAGTCCTGATCCCTGCCTTTTTCACAAAATCCCATAGGGAGAACTGCTCCTTAAGAAGTTCCTTCCATATTATTGTGGCCGGCTGATCTGGTTTGCTCCCTTCCACAACAGGCTGATAACCCCATACCCTCATCATCCCACACCCTCACTGCTACCTTCATGGAAGAGTATTCTCTCCGGGTCACATCTGCCTTACACAGAGTCAGCTAGACACCATGAACCACTACTGCAACCATGGATTTTAGGTTGGTTTGTTTGTGGGGGAGTTTTTTCCTTTAGAATTGCCTGAAGGGAATTGGTCATGAAGATTTAGTATCAAAAACGTTGGTAGGCAGCACACAAAGGTAGTGGGTCTTTTTAACAGCCATGCCTGGATTCTACCCCTTTCCCAAGACCTGTCAAAGGTGATGGATTTCATGGGTGCACTGGAGGGATAAATAACTCCACAAAGGTCCCTGACATACATTCATTTAAACGCACCATGAGATCTGACCCCCAGTCCCAGCAGTCACACCTTCTGCCATACCACACATGCATGGCAGGAGGCATGATTTTAGAATCAGATCCAATCATGCCCTTGTTACTCACCAGTGCAACGCGAGCCTGGGATTAGTGACTGGTTGAAAGCTGAGTACTCACAGTGTGGAGTGACCTGGAACTGTCCCGGGGCCTGGGCTGACAATCAGCTAATTGTTAGCCTCAGCCCCAGGACAGCCCCAGGCAAGTTCAAGACCCTGGGCTGTCCCAGACCTAGGGCATTTTGAGGGCTTACCCACAGGGAATTTAAACCCCAGGCCTGCTAGCTTGGGCAGGCCTGCTGGGCATGGAAAGGCTCCCAGCAGGGGGAGCCAGGAGCTTCTAATCCTCTGTGCCTGGCAGCAAAGAGTCCTGGGAAGCCCTTCAGCAGTAGGGTAACTGGGGTGGGCAAGCAGGGTACCAACTAATTTAGGAGTGGCACTAGAATCATCCCCCACCCCTGTAGAGTCTGTGCCCCAAGAGAAAAAGCAGCCCCGAGCCATTGCTCTTGCAGCAGCTGCAGCTGGGCACACAGTCACTGCCCTGCTACTATTGCAAGAGCCAGGGAGGGAAGACCGCACTGTGGTGGTGGTAGTAGCAAGAGCAATAGGGGACTGCTTTTGTATGTTCTTGGTGTAGGTAAGGCCCTGCCTTTCCTTACCCCATTCAGAATCCCTGCCTCTGGTGTTCCACCGTATCTCTCCAGGCTTCACCTATGTTCTTCCACTGCCCTGTAGGGTTTACCCATGGTGCAAATCCTGCTTGTTACACCTCTGCCTTTTGGCTCCCTTCCTAGGAGTCTCATCCGTGACATGGGGGAGTTTGGGTGCAGAGGTTACATTTGTCAGCAGGGAAGCTCCTCAGCTTCCCCTGCCAGGAACCCCCAGGATAGCCCCAGGTCCAGCCAGAAAGCCAGGGCTGCCCTGAGGCCTAGTTTTGACAAGTGTCAGCCCCGGTCCTGAGGCAGACCCAGACATGTCACATGTTCAGTTTTAGGTGCCATTATGTGTGGAACATTTTTATGACTGGTTTGCCATTTTATGGTGCCTTAAATTGGGTGTATGTATAGCACTCTTGCCACTTATATCATGATTAACATGTTAATGGCAGCATAAATATAGAGTGTTGAAGAGCCCAAACTGAAATGTATGGAGTTTGCTGGCATTTGTGTTCTCCCAGAGAGCAGATACTATGAACCATGGTGTTTGTGAGATTGGATGATTGACCTGTTTTCTTCTTTCTTAGTTCTGCATGACCCTGTGAAAATAATTATGCATACACTTTTCAGCTCCTGATTTAGAAGGTTTACAAGGTTTAGATCAACATATTCAGACAATATACAAGTAAGTTTTGAATAATCAACCCACTCTAAGCTAAATCTTCATGTTATGGCATAATTGCTTTGGTGTACATTTCTATTTGAGGCATGCACTCTGCATGCCACCACGCACACACCCACAAGAAGCTGTCAACTGGAAACCAACTGGTACAAGGAAAGGAGGGTATCCATGGCAAGAACCTGTAGTAGGGAGGGCAGAGTAGTCAACCTTAATGCCACAAATGGGTGGAAACAGCAGTGAATGACAGAGGGGAGCAAAGAGCTTCTTTTCTGCCCTCAGCACCAACACTGGTGTGAGAAGGACAAATGAGTGAATAAACATTCCTAGTCAGGATCCATTCAAAAAAGCTAAAATCATTCACATTTCATAGTTCAGCCACACCTGAAAAAAGAATCATTGCATATTAGAAAAATAAAGGTTGTTTATAAATCAAGCTCAGTTCAAATTTATATATACACATTTATATATATAAATTATTTCTCCCTATTGATGTAGAGACATATTGCTGACCTCTGTTCTGTGTAATGGCAATCTGTATTTATTCTACAAGAGGAAATAGTCTTTCCTTCATGAAACCAGAATGTCAAAAGCCTCAGTTCATTGTCTTCAAGAAATGACATGTAGCTATTCTTATTTACTGGAGATGCACGGGCCAAAACAAACATTAATATGACCTAACCATGGCAGAGAATAAATTAATCTGTTTGTCATTATGGTTCAGTATAAGCTAGCTTAAAGGACATTTGTGGGACACTGCACCTCTTGAGCTTTTTAGGGAAGATTGTGAGAATTCCTTTCTGTGCTAAAACATATAAAACCTGTGCATTAGCAAATACTTTTTTAAAGCTTTTCTTTTACAGAAGGAGCAAGGGGAAGTCATCAGCAGATAAAGCTCTAATGCAGTGATTCGCACCTAGGGTGCCACAGCACGTTGGGGTGCCTTGAGATCCTTTCCAGGGTGTTGCAGGGTGCAAAACAATTTTAGCACTGTTAAGTTTACAACCATGATTCACTAGATAACCCAGAGATTTTAAGTAGAAATCCACAGTCGTGGTCATTATGAGTTCTTTGCAACAGAAAAAATGCTCTGTTATTTTCTGTAGTAAAAAAAAAGTATAACAAGAGCTATCACTTTCCAAAGGGTAACTTGAGTCTATCTGGAGGTGTCTGGAGTCTGTTTAGGGGTGCCTTGACTCTAAAAGGTTGAGAATCACTGTTCCAATAAAACAAAATCTTCATCTACCTGAGGAGCAGGTAAGCTTTTCTCATGATTCAGATCTGAAAACCCATTCTGAATAAACAAGTAATGTTTCCTCATCAGACTTGCATAGTGACCTCTGAACCCCTTATACTACAGAATATGGAAATGTGGGCTCTACTCCTGATGCCTAGTTACTGGGTGACTTGGAGCAAGGCAGTTTGCCATCTGGTTTTCTCACCTATAAAACAGGAATAATGGTACTGGCTCCTTTGGTTTGTCACCGTTTGAGCTGTGGATAAAAAGTAAGGTGCTGCTTTAAATATTACCATTGATATGGCATGTGGTGCACATTGAAATGATGGTGGATCAGGTCATTCTGAAGGGAAAAATAAAAACTCAGTAGTGTACCAGCTCACTGACAATTTTCACTAGGACTGAACCAGCAAGAATCCTTTGGGATCCTTTGACGCCAGCTGACTTCCTGCCCCTTGACAGGCGTCTGGACCCTATGATCTTACAAGGTCCCTTCCAGCCCTAATGTCTATGAAATCTATGAAGAATGAGTTATTTCAGCTATGCCAGCAAAAGAATGAGAAAAAATTAATTCTTTCCACAAACTTGACAGAATACAGCTGAAGGGGAATATGAGATACTAGCTCTTAGGAAAAAAACCCTAAGAAAAACTTGCTCCAGTGAGTTTCTTTTACATTTATCCAAAAAGGAGAGAGAAAGACTAACATAATGGTGGCTATAACCAGAGCTGGAAACAGATGAAGGTACCATAATTTCTGGACAGCAATTAAGCAGTATTATAGATTTGGGAGACCAAAATAATGGTTAGTTTTACATGTTCAAAGCACTGTATACACAATAACTAACTAACCCATCCTCATGGTGGAGTGATCACATATTTTTATCCCCATTTTACAGATATGTAAGGAAGGAAGTGACTTCATCAAGGCTGCACAGCAAATCAGTTGCAGGACCAGAATTAGGATTCAAGACTTCCTACTTTCCCATCGTGGGTTCATTCCTCCAGATCACCTGGCCTTTTGTAAGAATGATGGAACATGGGAAGCTGGCTAAATGTGGAAAAATTAAATCACCAGCATTCCACACTGGTCTGTTACAAAAGAGAAAGAAACAAGTGCAGAGATATTCCATCAGTGAGGCCTTTGCTATCCTACAAATCCCTTCTCACCTCGCTATCAGCAGTAGGATTTAGTAATGGTGAATTGACCTTATTCCCTGCCTCCCTGCCCCCCCCTTTATTCTTTGTGATGAGGAGGTTTGATCACTCCTTGCTGACAGTAAAAGAAGCTTGGAATGTGACAAGATAATGCTATCTCCACTTTACCACCATAATAAAAGCCAAGCAAGCTCACATTATACACAGGAGCCCATTTCAGCAACACAAACTCACCCACTTATTTTGCAAGATGATAGCATTTAGAGTTTGGATCAAACAGAGCAGAAACTTAATAGTATTCTTTGTATAGTATTATCTGTCTGCCCAAGACTAGTCAGCTGAAATAATCTAAGATTTTCACTATTTCTTCTGTCTTGATAGTGTATTTACAATAGTACACTGATACAACAAATGTGATTCCCCATTTCAAAAGCACCTGCAGTTGTCATTGATAAGAAAGGCAGGCTGCTTGAATTCCTGAAGCACTTTCCTGTTTATAATAGCCTGCAGCGCCTTTCAATTTAACATATCGTTAGAGACAGCTTCTAGAAACAGGCAAGAGGATAAAATTTGGGGAATGTGAGTTCTTTTTTTTTTATATCTCAGACTGTCACAAGCAGTGCCATGGATGTAGCACGTGTCCATAAAGAGACCTGACAGTGCTGCCTTATGTAGATGAAACCACTAAGGTACCATCAGGGAGAGGTATATTCAGTTTAGTAATGTGAATTTTAGCTTCTCTGACCATGTTTGTTATGTAAAATATTTTTGATCCAACTAAGATTCACGTAGAAGCAATATGATAGTAGCATAGAGGAATGGATGATATAATGTATCAGATTTATCCAGGCTGGTATGAATGATTTTGGGATTTGTACCTTCAAATCTTTCTTTTGTTTCTGCTTTGTCTCTCCTGTTAATGGAGATTCAGACTGGTAGGGAGCACAAACAATTGTTAAACCAAATGCTATTCCTGTCTCTCTAAGGGAACATCTACTGCAGTGACAGAGTGCTCAGTCCTGTCTCCAAGGAAATGAACCCAGAACACCTGCTCCTAGTCTGTCTGCATCAACCTCAGCAACGAGAGAGGAAGAGAGAGCATATTGGAGAGCGCTCATGACCTGGGTGTCCACTGTGCTCAGAAGCAGTGGTGTGAGGTGCCTATGGGTAGGGAGTACTGAATTCATGGTTAAAGTGGGGTGTGCTGTGGTTCCTTTAATCTTGCAGGTTCCCTTGCACCCTTCCCCTCACTGATTGGTGAAGGGCCCCCGCTTGTGACTTGCTCCTAATCAGCAGCGAAGTGAAAACTGTGATTTTAAATATGGTGCCATTTTTGCCTCCCGCTGCTGATTGGCTCACAGCCTCGTGTCTGCTGCTGATTAGCCAGGAGGCAAAAACAGCACCATGTATACAACCACAGTTTTAGCTCCCCTGCTGATCAGGAGGGAGCAGTGGGGTCCTCTACTAATCAGCAGCGAGTAGGGGGGGGTCAAGGAATGAGGTGCACATGGGGGAACATGCAAGATTAAAGAAGCCGCTGCACACTTTACTTCCGCCATGAATTCGGTAGGTCCCTACTTATGGGATATCCTCGCTGCCTCAGTCCCAGAGCTGATGTGCACAGAGTGGGAGTGGGTGAGCAGGGTTTATTTCCTCAGCAGCCAGACAAAGAAATCTGGTGCCATGATGTACGCATGCCATAACCGACCCTGGAGCCCACTGATTTTTTCCATGTTGCTAGGTTTTGATGAGCAAATGGTGTGTGTATGTCTGCATGTACAGCACATTGTGGGCATAGCTGAACTATGTCTTGCTTTGGCTAAATTGTATGATCTCAGCTCAGAGGAGCTAGTCTAACCTGAGTAACACTTTTTTAAACCCTGGCAGGGTTTAAAAGTTTATTGGAGCCCAACAGACCTTTCTTCAAAAACAGAAATCCAGTTAAGTGGGGCCAACTTCAAGAAGTGTAAATAAATCAGCTGAAGGTGTAATATGGACATTAGAAAGACTAAGAAGGAACAGGAAGAATAAAGAGCCAAAGACAGACCAACACAGAAGAAAAAAAAATTAGGCACAAAAAGGCATGACGCTTACAAGAGAATTGCTGGGTACCCAGGATTGCTGAGGAGTTAGGGGAGCAATTAAACAGCCAAAGCACATTTCAGAGACACTGTATTGAAGCAAAGAAATCATTTAAAGAGCTAGAGAGAGATTTGCACCAAGCCTAGAATTTTCAGGTAATTGAAATGAGAAAATATTAGAAATTGACCTGTCAAAATGGATGTGCTGGAAGTAACAGATAAACTGAATTAACAAGTCTTTAGGGTCCAGATATGTACGGGAGCTTTCAATAGGAGTTAGATACCAAGACCTAGGATGAGACGATACACATCCAAGGATTTCAAAGCAATTTAAGAATGAAGTGGCTGACCTGCTAACAACAATGTAGAATCTTACATTAAAATATCTTACCCATACCAGGACATAAGGAGGAAGAAAGAAAATGTTATACATGTCTTTAATTAAATATGCTGATGGCCTCCTGGCAGTAACACAAAGCACTTAATTCTATGTGAGTACCGGGGGAAAGATGGTAATTAAAAACAGAATTAGAAACCAGGCCGTGTGTAGACAAAATGAGAGGCATGTGTGCACAACACTCTAAAGTGGGCTAAATGCTTTTGCACTGCTTTAATGGTGTCGGTGTTTGCACGCCTCGCCAGCGTTAATTCCAGCCGCTGAAGGAAATTCGGCACCTTAAATGACTTGGGGTGCAGCAAGCTAAACTCCTTCAAGTTGAATTTGCATTGAATTTAGCCCCACCCAGTGTACCTGATCTGATCTGATCCTATCTGGCCATGGCCCAGCCCCACATACTGGCTCCAACCTGAGCACTGGATTGGGCTGCAGGGTGACCCCACACACTGGCATGCTGGACTATATCGTCAGGCCTACAAGGATCCCCACAAGAAATCTGGCAGCAGGGGGGCTGTGGCAGCATTAATTTTTGCAGCTCTGTAAGCCATGCAGGGTGGTGTTTTCTGGTGCATGGGGCCAGAATCTAGATATTTAGTGTCAGGGGAGTGGTAGCAGTGTTAACTGCCATGGTTCTGGAAGCAGCAGCAATTAATGCTGTCACTACTCCCCTGACACTAAATTTCTGAGCCTGTGGGGAACCCCTTAGGCTAGGTGACATCACTTGGGTGGATTTGGTCCATGGGCCAGAAGTTGAGCATTACTGAGCCAGATGAATATGATGCACTATGGACAAGTTACTATAGCTTTGATAAAGGAAACCCGAGCCTGTCTATTATATTAAAATTATTTGTATTTGTCAGCAAAACAATGCATAAAGGGGAACCAATTTAGTGAGATATTAAAAAGCTTCTAAGTCCCATCTAGAAACTGTTAAGAAAATGAAATAATCAGGAGCTAAAAGGAAAAGAACTATCATAGGTTAGAAGCTGTCTTGCCCCAAACCAATGGGATTAGGAAAAAAAATCTCTTATGGACAGGTATTTCAAAATTGTTCACTACAGTTGATATCACCTTTGAAGATTCTTGTGTTGGCCACTGTTACAGACAAATTAGCATGGGGCTAAATATACTACTGTTCTGATCTCTGAAAACAGTGCCTCAGTCTTCAGTGAAGATGATGCAGGAGCTGTGGTGGGCCAGTAGGGGGCGCTTGTGCATTGAGCCACCCACCTCACTGCACCCAACCACCTTCCAGGCTCTAAGTACCTCCCTGGGGGCACCTCATGTCTGGCCGACCCCCTTCCTGGAGCACACCCGCTAGCCTGGGGGTTCCACTGCCACT
>JAGPOW010003316.1:43420363-43444247 GCA_030014935.1 Caiman crocodilus
GAAACACAGGCCTAGTAGCCCTCGAGGGTACTTGATTCACTTCAAGAACTTGGGATGCTTCCCTCAATCAGAAGCACAAGTAGTGGTCTCCCTTAGTCAACCAAACCAAGGGGACCCCAAGGCATAATCTAGACGCACTCCCAATAAGTCTCCCACACTAGGTACAAAGGAGAACTTTATTGGTTACAGAGGGTAGGGCTAGAATAGGGTACAAGGTAGAGCAATATCGGAGAAATCCCATAGAGCAAACTCCCCTGGCTGGGTAGCCTTTGATCACGCATCTGAGTTACTGCAAGCTAAATATCTCATTAGATCTCAGGTAGCTTACTCACAAGCATCATCCAGAGGCAAGTAGAGGTTCCCTCTGGAGGCAGGCAGTTCCTTGATCATGAATTTTGAGAGAGAGAGCAAATTTCAGGTGGTGCAGCTCTTCTCTGTCTCTGAGTCTTCCTCATGGCTGCTGCCCCCTCCTCTTGGGCAGTCCTTAACTTTTATAGCCCTTGTGACCTCATTTACCTGGTCCAATGGAGGCCAGCACCTGTTGGCTGTCAGCCAACCAATTTGAAATACATCACTAGTTGTTGGGCAGACTGGCAGTCTCTAGCCCACTGGGGAGGAAGCCCCTCACCGAGGTATGTGACACTAGTCACATAGGCAGAGGGAGCAGGTTTCCCCCCCTCCTGCAGGAATGTATCCAGCTTAGGTTACCTAAAGAGATAAGGTAAAGGTGTGTCTCCTCTGCTAGGCCCATCCTAACCAAATTGTCACAGAGCAGAGTTTTTGGGGAGAAACAAAGGTGGCCTTCTGCCACAGGAGCAAAGACTAGAAAGAGAAATAGATATTACCACATTTGAGATGGTAGCAAAACTTAAAGAGCTTAACAGATGCAAATCAAAGGGACCAAGTAATCTCTGTCCCAGAACAGTGAAAAACTGGCACATGACAACACAAGGCTGGAAGTCAGGGTTTTTAATGAATCTTTCAAATCAGAGACGGTATACTATACCTACAGAATGGTACACACACAGTCCATGGTTGTGGTCATGGGATGACACCATGCCATTTTGTTCTCTCCATTGTCGACATTCTTTGACTAAGTAACAAAGACCTGTTTTGATCATCTGTGTTCATTCGGTAATGATATTTATCTACATTTTCCTTTGTTGGTCTCCCTTTCTTCTTCCATTCCCTTTTCCTTGCAGTATGGTGTTGGCCAAATTAGGAAGGCTCATAATAAGGTCAAACCAACTCAATGTGGGGTTCTTAACCATTTCAAGGAGGTTTCACATTTTCAAACAGCCAAGAACTTGTCTTTAACTGATTGTTCTGCCCTATGAGCTGTATTCAATATCCTTAAGTGCTGGCCACACCAACCCTTTTTGAATACTTGTACAAAAAAACCCAGCCACTACAGGAAAGATCAGCATTTGTAGAATAGCTGGGGGTATATATAGCCACAGCAAACAGCTCTGCAGTGATACCAAGGTGCTCCAGCTGTTTAGTACACTTTTTATTTCAAAGGGCATTGCTTTTCTGATCAGCTGTGCAGGACCACTGAATTCCAGCTGATTGGAAAAGTGATGCTCTCTGAAGTAAAAGCCACAGCCAGCAGCTGAATGGCTTGTTTTTGATTTGGCCATATGCTGCCAATTAAGGGGTTTGTGAAACACCCAGATACAACAGATCCAGGTTCCCAGTACTCCGGGTCCAGCTTTGATATTCAAGTAGGGCTGTTGTCATTACCATTAATTTAAGAAGTTGGTACTTCATTTTGATGGAAATATTACTGCCCTTGAAGATTATGGACAGTTTTTCCAGTACTGCTGTTGCTATTGCAAATCTTGTCTTTAGTTCTTTGCCTGTTCTACAATCTTCTTTGATATTGTCTTTTAAGTATTTAAAACAATTCATTTTTCAAGGCTCCTTCCTTCAAGCAAATATAGGTATGCGTGGTACTTACATAATGGAAAAGCCAAAGAAGTGATCTGTTCAACTACAGACCCATTAAACTTACCTCAGTTAGTACAGAACAAGAAGAAAAAGTAATTTGAGCTATAAAAATGAATGGGAAATGAAATAAAATACAACTGGAGTTTACCAAACATGGGTTCTGCCAGACAAACCTGATCATCATTCATTGAAAAAACAACTGAATCACCAGACATGAGACATGCAGTAGATCTGATCTATCTCGACTTCAAGAAAAAATCTGCCACACAGTAAACTATTAGTTAAGATGGAGAATATGATAATTAGTACAAGAATCTAAGGTATTAAGGAACTAGATAAAAGGGAGACAGCAGTTGTTTGTGCTGAAAAGGACCATTGGATTAGGGAAGATTATGGGTGCTGTTTTTTAAGTATCCATCTTAAGACCAATCTTTTTAATGATCTTTCTATAAAACTTAGGAATGTCTTAATGAAATTTGCTGCTGATACAAAGCTGGGAGACACAGTCTATGCAGAAGACAACTGGGATATATAGAAAGAACTGGATGATCTTGGGTATTAGAAAAATAGGAAGGGATGGAATATAATAGTAATAAAATACAAGGCCATTCACATAGAAAATAGAAAGATTTTCTGCTATACCATTAGAAATGAACTGTTGGAAACAACAGAGGGAAAGACTTGGGTGTATATTAGCTGACAAGATGGCTATGGAGTACTTTTGTGATGCAGTTATGAAAAGGACAAATATGATCCTAGGCAAGAGATTTCCAGTAAAGAAACAGAAATATTAATGTCATGGGCAAGAAACTGCTAAGACCTTCTCTGGAATACACTGTACAATTCTGACCATGCACAAAAGATGAATTCAAACTGGAACCAGGTAGAGAGAAGGGTTTCAAAGACAATTTGGAAAAGAGAGAGCCTGTTTTAGGTGAGCGGACTAAAAGAGATTGTCTTGGTTAGTCTAGCAAAATCAAAACTTGAGAGGGGATATAATTGCTGCCTGTGAATATATCACAGGAATAAATGCATAGGAAGGCAAGGGGAACTGTTTGCTGAAGAACAATTTTGAGTTAAGTACAAATGGGAGTAAGCTGCAACAAGTAAGTTTAGGCTAGAAATTAGAAGATCAGATGAATGAGATTTTGGGACAACTTCCAAGTGGAATAATTGGAGCCAAAAAAAAAAAATCTGTTTTTAAGATGGAGTGTGATAAAATTTAGGGTAGGATTATATGACATGGCAGCCTGTAGTAGAGAGGACCACTCAATGATAGAGGAGGCCCCTTCCAGTCCTATGTTCCTACCTTCTAGTGCCTTTCTCTTCCCCTTCCCATAAACACTTTCTAAACACTCTGTTTTTGAAGGACATTACACTTTGCCTCCTGGACTGGTGACAAGGCACCATGATGTGGATATGAGTCTTTGACTCCCCAGGAAGTCCCATTTTACCATTAGCTGACTGGATTTCACCTAACCTGCAGATCTTTCACAGACTTTCAGTTAAAATAGGCCATAAGAGACCCATGTAATCATCTAGTGTGACCTCCTTCATTACACAGGCCATAGGGCTGCTCTCAGTTGCTGTTTGAACTAGAGCATGTATCTTTTTGCTTTGCAAATCCAATCCTGATATTTCTAGTGATGAAAAATCCACCACAATGCCTTAGTAAATTGTTTCAGTGGTAAAACACTAGGGCTGTGCAAAACTGCACCATTCTGTTTTGACTTGCATTTCAAAGTTTCAATGGAACAGCGTTTTGTTTCAAATTTTGTTTCGATTTGAAACCACTTTTCCGTTTCGTTTTGTCAAAACAGTTTTGCTGTTTAGCCCATAGGCTATAATGGGGAAGCACAAAATGGCCTGTAACTTTGTCATTTCTGGCCTGATTTGGATGAAACTTGCAGTAGCCCCTTCTGAGGACATGAAGCTTGCCAAGTTTCAAGGAGATACGTACAGGGGTTTCAGGGAAACTGCACCTCAAAGTCTTGAAAGCAAAACACTTGTGTCATGTCTAAGTGTTGAGTCACAGCTGGGTGAAAACTGCAGAGATATCTGCTGAGGCCACGCCTGTCAAGTTTCAAGAAGATCGGTGCAGGGGTTTGGGGGGAACTGTACCTCAAGGTGCTAATAAGCAAAACTCTTGCCATAGGTGACACTGTGTGTGTTAAGGCACAGCAGAGTGACAGCTGCAGACTTGCTAGCCCCCGCTCAGGCCATAAAGCCTGCCAGCTGTGCAGGGGTTCTGGGGCCCTGCACCTCTAGCTGCTGACAGACAAAACTCGTGCATGAGTGCTTGTGGGACTGTGTCTGTCTTGGTGTCTGTCTTGGGGCAGAGTGGGGTGAAAACTGCAGGCCTGCTAGGCCCTGCTGTGGCCACGGCGCCTGTCAGGTGTCAAGGAGATGGATAGAGGGGGAATTTGGGTCCTGGGACCCTGCACCTCTAGCTGCTGACAGGCAACACTCGTGACGTGGGTGGGTGACACTGTGTGTGTTTTAAGGTGCATCCTCACTCAACTGACACCAGGGCAGAAAGCAGGGCAGTTCAAACAATGCTGCCTTTTATGCAGTTTTTCCATCCCTCCCCCAGCACATTGGGATTGGAAGGAACCTCAGGAAAGGGTGACCAGTCACTGGCCAGCTACACACTCAATAATGAGAGCGCTCCTTCCCCCTCGCTCTCCTTACTTTAGTTTCTGTTTCCCAGCAGGCAACCCCAGCTTGAACTTTGAAACTCGATACATTTAGAAAATTTTGAAATGTTTCAACTTGCCTCGTTTTGTTTCGAGGCTGTTTTGAAGCTATCTCTTTCATTTCAATTTTGCCAATTTGTGCTTTAAACTTGTCAAAACAGCATTGAAATTAAACTGCCAGCAAAAGTTCACACAGCCCTATTAAACACCCTCACCATTAAATTGCTAGTGCTTTACTAGCTTCTTTTTAATCTATATCCACAGACTGCATGTGTTAGTCACTCCTTAACAAAATAAGGGGTCAATTACTAGACTAGCTGGACTAGAAAAACCTGAGGACTATTATAGGGAGAGCCCTCTGTAACAAAAGTATGAGCCCCATCCTTCCATCAGTGACTTCAAATGTTGCAGCCAAAGTGACTGTATGCCAACTTTTTGGCACAGCAACATCTTTAAAGCAGAACTTGAAAGCCTTGTGATCATGAGGCTCAAATTAACATTTCAAACAGGAAAAATCATTTTAGGGATGAATTACTAAGAGGACCTCCACTCTAGGTCATGTACTTACCATTCTGCTGTCATTCCCTCCTCATCTTTTATTGTATGCTTGTGTAACAGCCATACGTCTTCTGTGCCCTAAAATTGATTATTTCTCTCTCAACAGCCTCATCCATTAGTGACGCACATAGATTCAAATGTTGTTGCTTCTACTTCTCTTTTTTTTATTTCTCCTAGTTTTTATGACGCACGCACTGACAGTTGTCATTATTCTATATTTGCATGGATTAAGCTGTCTTTATCATCTATTAACTTCCAAATGATCAAATGATCAGAGCCTTTTGCATGCTTTCTCATTGTTTACTCTGGCTTTTGTCATCCCCTTCGGATCAGCACTGCTGTTGCACATTAGTATGAGGAGCTCAATGCCTGCACTCTGTAGATTGTTTAAGCATTCTTTTTGTAAAAGTAAGTGCATCTCCTAAATATGCATTTTCATTCACATTTATTTTTCTTGGTCTCTTCCTTCTGCTTCAACAAGCCATTTAGGACTCCTCTCTTTTAGTCCTTTCTTTATTTTTGGCCATATAAAAAGTTATGTATGGAATGAAACACCCAGCCTGGTCTTTATTTTCTTCTTTGATTCTTGAGTCTTTTTCCTTAGGCTACTAAGTGTTTTGACTTCTTTCCATTTGAAAGGCATGTTATTATTAACCCGCTTTTGATAGTTCAAAATAAAACAAAGAATTGGAAAATATAGAATATGTTAGAGGAGGAGGCATTTCTAGGCAGAAAGACAAGGGTGATTTAACAGGATTCTTCCCCACCCACCTACAGTCATCCTTAATTTGTATAACTGTAGTTTTGTCTGCATTACAAAGAAACTTTGTATATCAATTCACTTGTAAACAGGATGGTCCGTGAATCTGGCAGTGCTTCTGCCGTTTATAATTAGCATGGTTCAATTACACACAAAAACATTAATCAATAACTCATTAAAAAATGACCTATCAGGAAGATCCTCTTAGAAGTGACACTGCAAGTGAAAGGCTTTGTAGATGTGCTGAAATATGACTGGAAGATTAATGTGCAACCTGCCCTACTGGATATTTTAGTCATGTTTTGGATATTCTAGTCATATTTTGGATATTCTTGAGAATTTGAAAAGCTAGAACAGTCCAGGAGATACAATTTTTTTATCCTGTAAAACCAGGAAGACAGAAATCATCACCTCCTTCAACATTCCTGAAGCAGAGCTGCATGAGGCAAGACCGGTCAGAAATGGACTATCTCATGTGTCTGTGGCTAATTATAATTTCAAAACAGTGACAGGCCCCTGGGAAGCACTGTTTTCTTGTGGGGTTTAGCACTCCACGTTGCCTGGCAATATGGCCACAAATGCAGTGAATCTTTCTATGCTAGGTATCTGACTTGCCCCACCACTATGGTAGCAGAGTACCTTGCAGTTTTCATGTCTTCATGCTTCCAGTATCCCCATAAGGTGAGGAAGTGTTGCTATGTGACTTGGCAAGGCTCATATTACAAGACCATAGTACAAGAGAGGGTTGAATTTCCAAATTTGGCTATCACACTGAACTTTTGGCCAACTAAGCCTGGGCAGTGTTTGCAGGGCTGGTGCTGTTGCCACGGTATAGACTCCCTAGGGGAGTAAACAGGATGATCACTATAGCCAATGGTGTTTCTGCAGTTTATAATTCACGTATGTTGCGGGGGTTACAATTCTGTTGTCCCCACTAAGCTGTCCTGCTTAACAACCAGCTTACTCTACTCCTTTCGACCATGCTCTCAGACCTACAGCAGTGGTAGAAACGACTGTCCTTTCTTCCATTTGTACATACTCTACTCATCCGGTTCAACGACAGATATAAAGCGAACTCCAATTTTATATGCTTTGTTGCACATATAAACACCAGTAAACACCAGTAAGGCAAATTGCATTAGTCATGATTTGCCACATTTATCTGAGGAGAAACTTCAGGGACCAGATCTTCCTGTGTGGGCAAAGGAGGTAGTGTTTATATCAGGGATAGCAGACAAACGTTATGATGCCGAGATATTTTTCCTTGGGCCAATTACATTGATTTTACAGCCAGGCTACCTCCCTGGCGTGGCACAAAAGGGTCCTGGATATGTGTATTGTGTACTAGCAATTGAGGAGCTACTGAACTTCTCTAATGCCACATGACTCATATTCTTTGGAAACACTGCACATATTGTCAAGGGTATTTGTTACTCTGTAAACTAATAGAAAATTCCACAGATCATTTGCAAGAGAGCCAGGATGCATTAATCACTAAATATTATTAGATATCATGCAATTCACTGCCTTAAAAAAACATATAGCTAATCTGCATGCTGTACATTTGGTTAACTGCATGCATTTGCATGTAGAAAGAGGAGGATTGGAGCCTGAGCTGGGAACCAGGGCTGCCTCCTCCAAATACACTGGACATGTAGGAAGCTACATGGCTGTCCATCGCAGCTGGAACATCACTGTAGTCACTTGGACAAAAAGCAAAACTGTGAGACAGCCAAGTAGCCTGAAGACTTGTATTGAGCAAGTGCTTGCTGTTTTAGTTTGCTTTTCTGCCCATCTTAAAAGAGCCAGCTACTCTTAGTTGTGGTTGCATTGATAGTCTAGTAGGGAGATTTGCCACTGATTTCAATGCGTGTAGGGCAAGAAGCAGATATATTGCAATGGAAGTGGAAATACTAGTAACTTATCAGAAATATATTTTGTCAAATCTAGAGTTATGGAGGTGGGGGTTGAAAAATAATTTATTCTTTGAAAAATCCAGTTTTTGCAGCAGTCAGAATTATTTACAAGTAAATGCCAAATTCAACAAATACTTTCAGTAACAAATATAGGGAAAAAAGAATTTTCAGAGAAGTCAAAATGTTTTATTTAGATGTTTTCAGAACTAAACATTTTGAATATTTACTTCTAAATACACTGTATTGGGATTAAATGCAACTAGACATAATTTCTAAAAGAGTAAAGCAGTACCCCAAATGAAGTATTTAATTCAACAAAGAACAGCTCTGGGGCAGAGGATGTTTGCAAGAAATAAATAAAATAATTAATTTGTTTACATGGTCTAGCTTCTCAGAACAGACAAAAACGTGATTTTCATTTCAGCATCTGTGAGTATGTTAATCTTTCCTCAGCATTGCTAGTGCTATTCATAAAAATATCCATAATCATGAATGAAATCCAGTAGAAAGGTGCATAGAAGCATAGGTCCTCTGACATGTCAGGTTTCTATATTGCTGACTACAGGATGTAAAATGACTCCAACAACATTTCAGGCACCTCTACATCATGGATTCTGTAATAAGAATAGCAACAGCAAGTAACTAGAGAACACCTAGACACTGCCTTCCAGACAGTGTCAGTACAGTATCAGGGAAATCCAAGGTTTCAGTCTGAAAACTTTCACCAAGCCCCAACAGAGTTCTCATAGATAGTATATTGGATTTTCCCCCACATTTCCTCACCATTGTGTATTAAGAGTATTAAGTAACCAGTGGTTTCCATCTCATTGAAGCAGCTATTTACACATCACCCTCAAGAATCCAAAGACAGGGTAAAGTTTTTAGACTGACACTTTTATGGGACTGATCATGTATTATCTAATGGATGAATTACCAGTAATTATTTAATGATGGCTGCAGAGATAATAGATTACATTAAGTTAGCACTACAAGCTTTCACCTCACACCTCAGTTTCTATCACACTGCAGAAATTAACCATGTTGTCATCTCAGAATACATTTTCATTGCTATCAGACCGTAGAGTCTACAGTCTTCAATATGCACTGCAAAGCACAAAAGAGTGAAGGCCTTATGTTTAGCTGGGAGAGAAGGATGTAAGACATGTATGCAGGAACTTGTAAAACTAGTCAAGCACACGAGAGACAAACATTGCACGTCCTCTCAAGCATCCTGCCTTCACCCGCAAATGAGAAAGCACATTGAAGGACATAGCTTCCAAAAAAAGACATAGTCCAAAGAAACCTGGCAGCATTGACAATATTTTCCTCCAGGCACAGCACAGTCAAAGATGGTGCATGGCTACTGCAGGTGAAGTCCACCTACTCAGTATTTGCAAGGAAGTATGCAAATACTGTCACAAGTCAACTCTACCCATAGTGTTGTTTGTTCCTTCAGGGTGCGTACAGTGCAGGCCCAAGCAAAGCACAAGTGAAAGTCAATGGAGCCTGCTCCACAATGAGCTGCAGAGCTCACAGGACATAAAGCATGCACTGGTAAGGAGATGGTCAACCTATCAAAGAGGAAAGGCCTTGTTTGTATTCCCCTGCCTTTGGTGGCAGACAGCAACTACCAGAACATAGACACACCCAGGTTTGTCTTGTGGCTTTGCCCACCAGCAGTCAACAACCTGGGTCCAGCAGCTCTCTGCATCAGAGTTGTCAGCACAAGAAAAAAAATCTACTAACAATCTGCAAACTTTTTGCTGGCAACCAAACTTTTTTGTTAAGATATGTTTTTTACTGACATGTATTTCACATAATGTACATGTAACCCTTCTGCTGGACCCTGGATGGCAGTAACAAGGGATAGGTTCAAGTTTGGTTTTGGTTTAGAACCAATTTTTTACATCTAGTCTCAGCTGGCATATTTTATATATGACATGTAACATAAATGATGCCAAATGGACAAATAAAGTCTTACTTGACAGCTGCAATGGTTTTACACTGTCCTGACCCCACCCCAGGAGTCCCCTATTTACCCTCATACCCCAAAATCCTGGCTACCCCCTTCATTATGGTACGCCTATCCCAGCCCAGCCTTCAGTCTTACCCCACTGGCTCTGCTCCCCATCCCAACAGAGACCCCTACCCACCACCTCTATTCCCTTTCACCCCTACAGCTCTGTAACTGCAGCTGTCTTCACCTATGAATGGAAACACAATTTAAAAAACCAAACTTTAACTGTTGTAGTCTTTCAATAATAAAGACTATAACAACGGAAGGCTTTGCACAAAAAATGACAACACTCCCTGTGCCACCAAGGAAATAAACATCTTACTTATTTGAGAGGATTTATTTTTAAAACATTTTTAAAGCCAATCACATGGGGTTTTTTGAAAGGCTGGGATTATAAGAGGTCTTTAAGAGGGAAAGGAAACCCTTTTGCTTATTATCCAGCAGTCTGGGTAAAATAGTATATCAATGTTGTGTTTTACTGAGAACATGCTGTCTAAAAAGAGCTCAATTACACCAAAGCTTATCAGACACAAAAGTCAGTTTTCAGATAAGCAGAGAGTAACATATGGATTAAACCTGTCAGTTAATTGAAAAGGCCAAGGTTTAAAATTACAGAGGTCTGCATTTAGTGGAGCAATACTTAAAGAAATAGTGCCAGCCGAGGGGCCAATAAAAAGAAAAATGTAGCACAGGACTTGCAGATTCTGTAGCAAGTATCAAAACTACTTAGAGTGTGAGTAATTTGCTTGAGTTTTAAAAATGTTTTCAAATATGATATGGAAAGTGAGTCAAGTCCAGGGAAAAAATAAAGTGTGTCTTTTATTTCTACAGATAGAAACATGAACTTTAGAGTTGTGCAAAGTTTCAGTCCCTGATTTGACTCAGCTAAGATTTGGCCCAATTCGGTGGCTGAATCTCCGAATCAAATCAGAGGACCCTTTAATCTGTTCAAATCCAATCAGAACCCTCTGTATCACTTCAGACAGGGAGACAGCTTTAAATGTTTTTTCTACATACCTCTAGGTACCTCTAGCTACCTAGGCTTGTGAATGCCGAGGCAGATGGCGTGTCCCACAGAAGTGCAGGGGGGTCCCCAGTTCGCTTGGTAGCAGATCAGAAGTGGACCAGAAGTACTTCTGGCCCATTTCTAGGTCCACCAGGGAGCACGCGGGAGGGCCTCCTGCACCCCCCTCCAGGTTGGTGACTTGTGCCTCCTGAGTCTACTGTAAAGCATACACTCATGTACTGCACAGTAAAGCATCCCCATCAACATGTGTGTACCATTTACTGTGCAGTAAATTAGTCTACTGTGCAGTTAGCTACTACCTGTAAATAGAAATACTAAACCGAATATTAGTACTATGCAGTAGTGCATGTGTAGATATTGACCAGGAGCAAATTTGCTCCTGGTTAGCCCCAACACCAGGGGTCCACAGGGGATAGGGAACTCCCTCAGTCCTGGCATTGCTCAGCTCCTGGCACCAGGATAGGGTAGCTCTCTGTCCCACCCCACGGCCCCATCCCAGCACTACACAGCTCCTGGCTCCCCACAGGAGCTGGGAGCTGAGGAGCACTAGGACTGGGGAGCTGTCTGCTTCCCCACCCAGCCAGGGGCTGGCTGGAAGCTGTTCCACTTCTGGGGCAGCTCTCAGCCAGCCCTTGGCTGGGCAGGGAAATCCATAAATATCATATTTATCACATGATAAAAAGCTCCAACCAGCTACTAAGTTAGACCTCAAAAATGTGTAGTAATTTTATAGCTGGTTGCTATCCCACTTTAATTTGCATGTGTAGCACAGTCTCCCTTGCAGCTGGGAGGACTGGGAGCTGACAGGACTTCCAGCCATAGGGGTGCATTATGCCCAGCATGAAACCCCTGAGACTTGGGGATCACGACTAGAGCCCAAGGCTCCAGGATGTGTGATACTCCTGAGCCCACATGTGCAGCTAGGACTGAGAATCTCACACTTGACAGGGCTCTTGGTCCCAGCTGTGCTCAAGCTTGAATCCCTTCAGCAAAGGGGGCTCCCAGTCATGGGCGCCTGTTTCCCTCTGATGCAGGAGAAACTCAGGATCGGGCTCCCCCTACACTGGAAATAAGCCAAAATGGAGCCTAATGCACAATCCCACAATCGTGCCTCCTGCCATGCACATGCAGCATGGCAAGAGGCTCGATTATGTAGATCACACGTTAGATACAATTGTGCCTTTACCTGCATGTGTGGAGAGGCCTGATCGTATGCTTCTTGCCTATCAAGATTCATTTTGTCCCTGCTTCCCTTGATTTTATTACAGGAAAAGGAACTTTTCCATGTTGATCTGCAGCACATGAAACAATAAATGACATCTGAGACTGGCTGATTAGAATACATTAAGAGGAGACATTTAATTAATGTCAAAAGTTGCTGACTAATCTGACTAAAGTTCCATGAGATTATCCCTCCAGTACACAAAATGATAACACAGGAAAAAAAAATCAGCTTTTAATTCGTTTCTGAAAAGTTGCACTGTTGCTTTTTTTTCCCTTCTATTTAATAGTGACATACATTGTGGAGGGTAGTTGAGATGAAGAGCTAAATAGAGCATTAAACACCAATTTAAACTATTCACACACACAGTTTTTATATATGTGTGTGACAGCGGGCCAATATATAAAACAAATGATATAATAATGAGTTTCTCTTGCGTGTTCAACCAAAGAATATCAAAACCCATTACAAACTTTACAGCTAAACATACCTGAACTTGGTGCACGGTACTCAGGTACTGAGTACACAACATACACAGTACTCAGAACTGGAATATTAAAAGTTTCATGGCTTTGCTCTAACATAAATCATGCTAGTACACATGCACAAAACATTTTATTTTCTACTGAGAATTGCAAAATTGAAATCTAGGGAAATTATTGATTTTCCTTCATTCTTCTACCAAATTATGTGACACCCATATGAGAATGCATTTGGTTTACTTGAAAATTGATGTGCATATAGATCTAGATATCAAACAGATATCAAACTTGCTTTGAGCTCCATAGCCCATTTCATTTTTTTCACATCATTTTCCAATATCTCTCCATTGCAAATTAATGTCAATAAGTTCTTGTGTCAAGTTTTAAAAGACTAAGACTAAATGAATAAAATATCAATTTTACAGGGCAATAGTAGTGCCATGAAATCCCATGGTTAGTCATATATTTGTGAAGCATTTTAAAAAATAAGCAATCAATCATGACAGCCTCTGTGCCCCAAGAAACCAAGGAAGAAACTGAGGCATTGAAAACTTTACAAGGTGCTTAAAGTCTCACAGGAAGTCTGTGACTAAATGGGAATAGAATTCGGACTTCCAGTCTTCCTGCATTACCTAAAGGACCACCTCTTCTTTCTCTCAACAGAAAAGCCTTTGAGGAAAAAAGCAATATGATTGGATACAGACACATATATTCTCAGGTAATTGCTATTTCCTTTAGCAATTAGCAGAGATTTCTTATGCTTAATTAAACACTGCTCACTCTCTGTCAACCTGCTATGTTTGAGACAATTTCAGAGAAGTTCTAAGAATAATGCAGGTTAAGGGACAAGCCAGTATTGCATCCAGATTTCAAACTGCTAGTAGTTTAGGGATCTCACATGCAAGGATATAATCTGAAGCAGAAGTAGTACATGCACTGAGAAAAAAAAAAGACAGAGTGAATAATGGATTTTCCTGTTTGGTTGCCAAACTGAAAAATGAGGCAGAGAGTGGGGAGGAAATGGGACTACATTTGAGGAGAAAGTAAAAGGATTATTTTAAAAACCGTTTTTAAAAATCAACTACTACATTTTGTGTAGACCCAAAACATTGCACTCTACCTGTAATCAAAAGCTTCAGTTTCATTTTCTGGATATTTTACCATCCCTTCCCCTCCTCCTCCCACTGCCTTCCTCACATCTCCCTCCCCCTCTTTTATTTAGTTTAGGTCAATTTTGAAATAGAAAATGCCATTTTGTTAAAAAGGTCAAAATGTTTCATTTTAAAAATGTCAAAAAAAAGTGTTGCCACATCTAAATGCCAAGGTGTTTTGTTGGTTTCCATTTTTTCCTACTATTTCTTTTTTTACTGTAACAGTTTGTGAATAGCTTTGACCACTTAACATTGCTTTTTTCCAGTAAATTTATTTGGCCACCAAAGAAGCCCATGTCCAGTCATCGCTGTCCCCAAGGGACAACTTAAGGGACAGAAGACATTATCATGGATATATCGCCCGATCAGGTGGTAATGCCCTGTTTTAGGTGGGTTAAATCCAACCTGTTCCAGGAAGACAAAACCAAAATGGAGACTGCTTTCCTAGCTGTGGCATTGTGTGGCAAGTCTCCAAATGTGAGTTGTGCTCAGTGTTCCAGCCACTGCTGGGGAGCAACTTAACTATGGTGTTGATGATATTAAAACATTTTGCCGTAAGCATAATTAATGGAGACAAACTGGACCCCCCCATCACTTTTTACACGGAATATGTAGGCAAGAGCAACTTTGTCTCCCTCCCTCCAAGTTTATCCTAATAGATGTTTAACATGAACAGTACATAACACATGGAAAAGGTGCAGCAGTGGCAGGGCATGAATGCACAGTACAGTACAGCACTTCAGTGGGGGTGTCCATACAGTGCAGTGGGGGCGTCTGCCTGACATAAGGTCCAAGAGGCTCCCCCTGACATGGCTTGTGGATGTGCAGCCCCTGCTGGTGCAGCCTGCAAAGCATTCAGTCCCCAGCTAATTAGAAGTTGGACATTCCTGACCTAATCCACTAACAAAACAACTGGTGAATAGTATACTGCTCTTACAATAATTTCTCAACATCTGGGTTTTTCCTATGTACAGATGAGGAGACTAAAATAAATCTTCTTCTCCCCCACTCCCATTACATGCATTCTCCCACATCTGTTTTCAGAGGGAGGAATATATTACATATTACAGCAATATAATAAAGGGACTATGTATATAATACAAAGACTATATATGCTGAAATAGTATTGCTGAAATAGGATTCCCTATTCTCCCAAAAGTCACATTAAATAAGATACAGTTAGCTCTTCAAGATTGAATGCAAAAAAAATACAGGGAAATGTAATGAAGAATTGTTGCAATTTTTTCTTTGCCTCTTTTGTAATTTTGGTTGCATTCTACATCTTACAGATATTACATCAGGAAATGTACAATAATTGTTGCACTTTGCTGCCTCCAAAAAAAAAAAAGACCCCTACCAAGTATTAATTTAGGGTTGAAAAAGTAAATTGAGCAAACTGACAATTAGATAAGATTTCAAACAAAGCATGGAAGTCAGTAATTGCTACAAGTATATGGGAAGCTCCAAGGGACTGGAGGGGCAGAGTTCATCTAATACTCTATTTGTTGATGGTCAGCAGAACTTAAGTTTCCAAATCACTGTAACACTTTGTGATATCCCACCTGTCAAGCTGCACAGACATGGGGAAGAAATGCATTACTATCCCAACAGCTAGAGCAATTGGCTAAAGGTCCCGTAAGTCAGTGAGCCCTGTGTACAATACTGTAGACACCACTGCAAAAGCTTTTTATCCATTTTCCCAGCTCGACCTTTCTGCATTGCAGTCCACAAAATAGCTTAGTCTGGTGGTTTGAGCCAAGGTCCTTAGTAGGCAGTTGGAAGCCAGAAGAGAACTAGGAGCCACAGCCAAGGAGCGAAGGCAGGAGGTACAAGCAAGAGGCAAATCTGAGGCACAAGGCCAAGCTCAGGTGGAAAATGTCCGTACACAGGACATCAAGCCAAGAGGCTAGATCCAGAAACTGGAAACTAGGAGGGAAAGCCAGAGAGCTAGAGTGTCGAAGCCAAGAGACAAACGAAGGTCAGGAAAAGGAGCCAAGGAGCCAGCAGACAAGGCTGGGTTAGGGATCGAGAACCAGGAAGGAAGGAGGCCAGGAACCCAATGTGTCTGAAGCTCCTCCTGTGCAAGGGGGTGGCCTCTGGTGCACAATACTTGTTTCATAAATGTAGTTTTGAATCAATCAATCTGCAAAATGATTTAGGCACCTAAGGCCCAGTTTAAATGCCTAAGTCCAAAATTTAGATTTTCAAGCAGTTCTCCCAGCTGCTGCCCTACCCTAGAGCAGGGGTCAGCAACCCCCCGGCACATGTGCTAAGCGCGGCACATGAGGCCATTTTCCTTGGCATGCTTTGGGCCACACCAGGTTCCAACGCTGCTTTTCAGAAGTGGCGAGGGCAGCGCAATGGGGAGCACTGCCAGTATGTGCTGCCTCCCTGGAGCCCAGGGTCAGGTTCTGAGTAGCAGATGTTTGCAGCTGGCCCAGGTTCTGGGTAGCTGCTAATAGCCACGGAGGCTGGGCTGCTCCAAGTAGAGTTTGCATGGGAGTAGCCCCGGGCTTCATGGCTATCAGCAGCTACCCAGAGTCCAGGCCAGCTGCAGCTGGGAAGCTACAAACTGCTGCCCTCCGGGAAGGTAGCAGGTGCCAGCACTGCACCCACTGGGGCCAGGGAGGCAGCAGCTGTTTGTAGCCTCCTGGCTGCAGCCAGCCACAGCTCTGGGTAGCTGCTGCCAGCTGGGAGCTGGGACACTGCAAACTCTGCTGGGAGTGGTGCAGGCTCCTGGCTATCAGCAGCTATCCAGAACCTGGGCCAGCTGCAAACATCTGCTGCCTCTCTGCCCCGGTCCCAGACTTCAGGGAGGCAGCACATACTGGCAATGCTCTCCACTGTGCTGCCTTCCCTGCTTCTGGAAAGCAGTGTTGGAACCCAGTGTGGCAGGGCACTGTGTGGGGCACAGAAAGCTGCCGCTCCCAGGTCCCCGCTGCCCTGCCACCCTTCCTGTGCAGGTGTGGGCAGCAGCGAGGGGCACAACCCTGCTGCTGCCCATGTTGCTCTTGTGCACAGCAGGGGGCTCGAAGCAGGCAGCTTTCTGCGCCTCCTGCTGTGCCCTGCAGTGCTGGGTGCCAATGCAGCTTTGCCGGGTGCCAACGCAGCTTTTCAGAAGCGGTGAGGGCAGCACAGCAGGGAGCGTTGCTGGTACATCCTGCCTCCCTGGAGCCTGGGCAGAGAGACAGCAGATGTTTTCAGCTGGCCCAGATTCTGGGAAACTGCTGACAGCCACAGAGCCCGGGCTGGGGGGTAGGAGCTTTGGGTGGGGGGCAAGGGCTTTGGGTGTGAGGCAAGGGTCATGAGCAGGGCTGGGGGCAGGGGCTCTGGGAGAGGGGCACAGGGCTTCAGGGCTGGGGGGGCAAAGCCTTTGGGTGGGAGGCAAGGGGTACAAGAAGGGCATCCTGTCATGTACCCCCTGCCCTCGTTTTGTTTTTATGGCATGCCAGCACTCTGGCACCTTCCAAGCTAGGCATTGTGGGGGGTTTTGGCACTCTGGCCAAAAAACATTGCCTACCTCTGCCATAGAGGTTCCTGAAATGCACAGGTACCAGGACAGATCTATGGAAGGAGGGGTGCAATTGTGCAGCTGCATCCCCCTTTGATTCCTGCTCCACCCAAACTTTTAAAACCAGCTGCTCAGGAGAGGCATTTGCATTTCTATTTAGGCAGGGTTGAGGGAATCAGTTGACTTTGTGGCTCATTATCATTTACCTGATCCCTGCTAATGTCTCTTCATTCCCTCTTCCATTAATGACCCTCTTCTCCTTTAACGGTCTTGATGTTCCAATATTCAAACTATTCTTTCTTCTGCAATTTTGATATCTTTTAGCCATTCCTTGTAATGTCTCTTTTCTATTTCACAGACCTGCAGCCTGTTTTTTAGCTCTGGCAAAACGCATTAACCCAAGTATAGTAATATTAACTCAGGTGGTGATATGACTGACATTGTAGAATCAGAGGCACTGTCAGGATGCTCAAGACAACTACATTTTGTGTGAATTTGAACAAAAGATGTTCATTTAATTATAATGTTTACAGCACTAACGAAACACTATATTTTGACTATTTTGACCACCTTTGCCTAATTTATCATGGTTTTTTTTAAACAAACTATAATCTAGCAAGTTTAAGCACATTCTAAGTTATATTTGTTTTTGCTTTAATCATAGACTAAATACTATAGCCCTAGGGCCCTAGCATATCAGTAAAGCTTCTAGGTTCTCTTTAACTGGATAAAAATGTGCCTCATATTATACATGATGATGTGCTATACCATCTGCCCCCCACTTTCAAAACCCTAGATCCATCCATGCACAGGCATATCCATTTTCAACATTAATTTCCTCAGGGCATCTAAAGTTTTGCTTCTTGGAGTGCCTGGAAGCAGTTTACAGAACATCTACCTTCAAGCCCACAGCTAGCTGAAATGTTGGGAGTAGCTTAGCTGCAGTAACATAGAGCTATGTGCCAGCTAACTTATCTGGTGGGAAGCTCCAGGCTGCTACAACAAAACCGTTTCCGGTATCTCCATGATACAATGCAATGTTCAGCAGAGACATACTCCTAGTTTTGATGGTGCTGACCACTGACCAGCTCAGCACCACACTGAGACTCAGGCCATGCCAGAGGGCCACAATAATTAGGTAGTCGCAGAATAAGCCTCCCTAATTTGGCTCCATCCAAAATGCAGCAGTGGCCACTGTTTTTCTTCACAAAGTGGCTGGAGAAAGAGGTGCTGGTTGTGCCCTTCCCCTTTCCCTCAACCTTGTCTTTATACAATGGTTAGCACAATCGTTAGGCCAATGGTTAGATCACTCACCCAGCTAGAAGAATGGTTCGATCGCTCACCCAAGATACGAGAGAGCTGGCTTCAAATTCTGCCCTGGCTGTGAGCATTCAAGCCCAGGTCTGAGAATGTCCTACAGACCAGAATGGTGCAGAGGGACAGTTTCCAGTACCACCCATGGAAGTTGCCCCAGTTTGTGTGCATTTTTAATGAATCTTTGGGCCTGAGAAAGAGTGCAAGTGAGAGCGCATGACCCTGCCACTGAATCCTAGTGGATCAAGTCCTCAGTTCAGCCAAGGGAGTGGTGGGCTCTCTAACTTCCAGTGTACAGAAGCATTCTCAGTCTCTCAGTCTCTCTCTGGCCCAGCAACTCCTTAAGTCTCCCCTGTGAAGTGGAATGGCTTCAGTAGAAGGGGTGGACATTGCACTTACCCCAGGCTAGTTGATAGCCTGGTGGTTGGGACATTCTCCTGGTGAAATGGGAGACGTGGCTAAGAATCTCCCCAGAAAGGTCTCACACAGCCAGGGGGTATGCATTAACTAATAAGTTACTATATAAAAGAGAGCACTGCCACATTCTTCAGCACAGGTCAGCCACTTACCATGGACTGGGTATGGTTCAGGGCTGTGAAACCCAAGTGGAGTAAGCTGCTTTAAACCCTGGAACGGGGCAGGATACAGCATATCTGTGCTCACTTTTCTACTGGTAATCTGTTAGTTTCTGAGGTGTTCCACATAAGTCTCTCCACTACTTTAGATTTTGCTCCTAAGTCCCTCTGTGAATGCAGGCCCAGCTGACTTAGGAACACAAGCTCATAGGAACTGTGCTCCCAAGGCACCTAGGTGCTTTTGGAAATCCTATCCCTGAAGTAGCTGTGAAGATGAAGAACAGAGCTGCAGAATGGCCTGATGTACCCACGTGCCATTGTCCAGGCTTTAATAGTAGTGGTGAGAGGAAAGGTTAAATAAGAAATAACTTATCAAAGTGCTGGCAGCCTGGTGGGAAGAGAAACTTCCAGGCGTTAAACCCCAGGCAGCAACTCCTGAAAACTAACAGGAAGCCTGGTTACAAAGATCACATCAATAATCCCTTGTCTTGTTCTTAAAAAAAATTTTTTTTGGTGCAGTGACTCCACAATGCCCTAGTGGCCACAGTGAGGAAGGGTTTCTCCTTCACTGAGAGCTTTCCTGCGTCAGTTGTTACGAGTTATGGAAGCTGTTAATGGAAAGCTGAAAGCTTGACTCCCCAAGGAGACATAATTATACGTGAGGAAGCAAGGGAGTGTGTGCTACGCATGTGAGTCTTAAGCCACCGGCCTTCGAATGGCATAGAAACAGCCAATTATACGTAGTACTGACGTGCAGTGATAGGAAACATCCTGCATATGCATCTCCATCTGAGCCATGGCTATCATCCAAAAATTGTAATAGCCTTTTTTTGTTTCCAAGCCAGAGCAGCTTGAGCCTAATAAAAGAAGAAATATAAAATACATTAACAAAATTTATTGGATGCAACAGCAAATTGTGAAAAATGGCTTCACTGGGACAATTTGATTCCAGGAGTCTCTCTGCCAGACTAGTAGACAACCTAACTCTTTTTATGGCATGCTGCAGAGGGCCTGAAGCAGGAGACATGAAATAGTACCTATAGGACAATGGTTCAAAACACTTCTGTGTACCGGTGGCAGCTCACCTTTGGAGCATCCTTTTGGCATGTTAGCCAAAATGCCAAAACCTGCTGCTCTTTCAGCTTTGTGAGTAAGACCTGGCTGTCAGCTCACTTGCCAGTATTTTTAGTTTATTTGGCTTCTTCTTTTTCAGCTGTCCAGCTTAGTGATCTTGAAGTGAATCTGCTTAGGTATTCCACCATTGTGCAGCCTTCTGTTAGCTTTCCTGTCCTGTCTGGCTCAGTCACTGGACTCACTTCTCAGAGCGCAGCATTAGACACAGAAATAAAATGAGAGGAAAAAAAGAATGTTTTGACCTAGATTATTGCTACTTGTTTTAAAAAATACTCTGCCATTAATACATCTTGATCTTACATTACAAGGTTCTCAGCATTGCCTAAACCTATTGAAATCAGTTGGAATTGACAGTCCCTAAAATTTTGCCAGCTTTCAAAAAACAAATTCATTATATATCTAGAATTGAGGGATTGTTGCAATCTGTGCAAGCTTAGGAATTTGATACATACAGTACACAAACACATTGGTGAATGTTTCATAGTTAGAGATAAAGCAAGCATACATACTCATTTGCAAAAAAAAAAAAAATTTAAATTAATGTGATGCATGCAAAAGAAAGGGACACAGTGGGGCTTTCTGTTGATAAAAATAATGAAATTCAACTTTTGGGAGATCAAAACTGCAGTCCATACATTAAATCCATGAAGCCTGTTTCCAAGATCAGATGAGGGAAGCTCTAGCTTGGAGCCCTCCAGGCTACCCTTTGTGACTCTCTCTCCACTTAGTCCATCTGAACAGCCCAGCTCAGTTCCAAATCTCACATGAACTTCAAAGTTTCAGCCTCACATGAAACAGTCTCAACTTGGCTGGACCATATATACCATCACTGTGTCTCTGCTGACAAATAAGCAATGGCATCCTTGGTAGATACTAAATGTCTTACTGTTGGAGCAGAAGGGAGGGAAGGAATAGGGATTTTTTTCCTGATTTTGTAAAACTAAAATACCATGTCATCATGTTCCAGTTTTCACCTGACCCTTCCCCCCCCAGTGAAAATGAGAGATCCTGTGTAAAAGAGAGAAAATTTGACATGGGTAAAGAAGAAAGGATTCTATGAGGAAGAAGGGAGATAGCAAGGCTATTTTAGAGGGATTTGTTTTTCCCAGCTACTTCTGCAGGTGAGGGGGATATGGAATGACTTCAAATTTTGTGCACCTCCCAACATGCAAGCAGCAGCATGTTTTGGACATTTCTTCTGTATGAGACTTGTGAATGGAGTTGGCAATATATGGCCTGTGTGGAAATTGTCCATTCTTAGCAACAGCTCCTCTCATCATCCCATAACAAATGGCATTTAAAATTAGAAAAATAAATAGGCAAGGCAATTCATCTCATGTGGTATGATCACTCAGTGACACCCACAGAATAGTCATAGCCCCAGATCAGCTCTTAAAATGGGCCCATTTCCTACCTGATGCCATCACTGCAACTTGTGCCAGCTATTTGCTGTTGTTTCAAAATGTCGAGCAAAAGCAGTATAGGCTTATATGGCTTTAATGGAAAATGACAGTTTTCTATACAAGTCATTCATGACCTATAAAAAATAAATAAATAACTAAAACCCCCCAGTCACTCCAGGCACCTGGGAATGTCTGGGTCCAGGACAAAATTCTGGACTGTCCCATTCTCCCTTGAGGTGCTGAACTGTCCATAACATGAGACTGCATGAAGGTGTCCACAGATGTGGAGTTTGGGGCTGGATTCTATCGGCATGGAAACCAAAGGGGAGGCCTATTCGTACACAAACTTGCATTAAAATAACTCAACTGATATTAATTTACGCTGTTTATTATTTCAGTGCAAGTCTATGCGACTAAAAATGCTCTATTTTGTTTTGCTTAGGTCAGTAAAGACAAAGACTGACGCAGAATGTGTGTCCACAAACAGACTTGCAGTGCCATGCCAATAGATGAGAATCAAAACTACTATAGTGAATGCCAGTGCAACTTCTGTGTAGACAATGCCTAAGAGGATGAATCTGGGCTCCTTTTTTTTTGCTCAGATACTGAAAAAATTTAAAGTATAAGTAAACTTTCACATAAGAATGCAACATAAGAACTACCATTTACTGGGCCAGACTGTAGGTTCATCTTGCCCAGTAACCTGTATCACACAGGGCAGTGTCCACTGGCTCCTGGGATTTATTTGAGAGCCAGTGGGCACTATTCAGTGTGGTTTGCTTAGTGTTCCCCCTTGGTGAACTAGTTATAAACCTTTAACCTTCACTCCCATCCCTATTATGTTTTCAGTTGTCCCAAGCAATTAATTGGTGCCTTTCCAGCAGCGTCCCTGTTTAAGGGAGATGAAGAGTCTACTTGGTGGGCACTGCCACATGATTCTTCTAAGGCAGCAAGTAGGACAGTGTCATACAGTGGTAAGTGGATACTGAAAGGGAGGAGTGAACGTAGCCAAATCTTTTTTTCCCCCCACCCTGGATCCTGCTTCCCAGCCTGAGTTGAGTGGGGCCCAGTGCTTCCCTCCGCAGCTGTGGTGCTTCCTGGGCCTGCCTGAGCTGGGTGCCGCTTGGGGGGTGGGGGGCACCTCTGCCATGGAGAGAAGCACCAGCCCCCCCTTCCCACACACACATACACACACACTCTCCCCCCCTCCACAGCCCAGGGACCACTCTGTCCACCAGCAGCCTACCCTCTCTGCCTCACCACTGGAGAGGCAGGTAAGTCAGGTGTATGCACAACACGGGCGGGTTAATAGACCCTAAATTGAAGCTGTGTTCTTAAAAACTTACCACTTCAATTTCATAGACATTAGGGCTGGAAGGGACCTCGGAAGATCAAATCCAGGCCCAGGGGCAGCAGGGATCATGGGATTCAAGCAAAATAAATGGGTGATTTCAAGATAATGGGTGATTTCAATTACCCAGACATCTGCTGGGAGGAGCAGTCAGCCAAGTCCGAGAGGTCCCGGAGGTTTCTGGCAGAGCTGCAGGACCTCCACTTGGCCCAGGAGGTGCATGACCCTACCAGGGGGGATGCACTGCTGGATCTGGTCCTGGTCTTGAGGGACGATCTGCTTAGAGGTCTCCAGGTACAGGACTCCCTAGGAGATAGCGATCATCGCCTGATAGAATTTGCTGTCCGGCACAGTGTAGCTAGAGCCCACACTATGACTAGGGTCCCAGACTTCAAAAGGGCCAATTTCAGAGAGCTCAGGAGGCTAGTTGAGAAAACGCTGCAGGACTGTAGGGTTGAGGACATGGGCGTCCACGAAGGGTGGATGTTCCTTAAGGAGACGATCCGAGCCCAAGGGGTGACCGTTCCCACCCGATGCAAGATGGGCAAAAGTGCCTGGAAGCCCCCATGGCTTAATAGGGATATTCGGGAGACCCTGAGGGCTAAGCGGGCAGCTTACTATCTTTGGAAGAGAGGAGCTGTCTCCAAAGAGGAGTACTCCACTTGTGCTTGAGAGTGCAGGAGGGCTATTAGGAAGACCAAGGCGGAAATAGAGCTCCGCCTGGCGACTAGGATCAAGGACAACAGGAAGTCCTTTTTCAAATATGTGGGGAGCAAAAAGAGAGCCCCGGGAAATGTCGGGCCCCTGAGGGACTCGT
>JAGPOW010003316.1:43444347-43464930 GCA_030014935.1 Caiman crocodilus
GGGGACCTGGTGGCTGCCCATAAGCTGCTGAGGGGTGATCAGCAGGAAATAGGGCAGGCTCTTTTTTCCTGGGCACCACCAGGGGTAACTAGGACCAACAGTCACGAGTTACTGGAGAGCAGGTTTAGGTTGGACATTAGGAAACACTATTTCACAGTTAGGGTGGCTAGGATGTGGAATCAGCTTCCTAGGGAAGTTGTTCTTGCTCCTACCTTGGGCATCTTTAAGAGTAGCTTAGATAGGTACTTGGCTGGGGTCCTGTGACCCTGGCACTTGTTCCTGCCACTGGCGGGGGGTCAGATTAGATGGCCTGCTTTAGGCCCCTTCTGACCCTAGATACTATGATACTATGATAAATATCCAAATGTCTCTTGAAGGCGTTCAAAGTGGGTGCTTGAACCACCTCTGGTGGCAGTCTGTTCCAAACCTTGGGGGCTCAGACAGTAAAGAAGTTCTTCCTTGTGTCCAGCCTGAAACGATCATGGAGGAGTTTGTGATTGTTCAAGCTCATCATCCCGTAGGGCACTCTGGTGAACAGACATTCCCCAAATCTTGGTGAGCACCCCTGATAAACTTATAGGCGGCCACCAGATCACCCCTGAGCCTGCACTTTTCTAGGCTGAAGAGTCCCGTGGCTCTCAGCCTGTCATCAGAAGGTCTGGTTTCCTGACCTCTGATTGTGCACGTGGCTCTTCTCTGCACTCTCTCAAGTTTCTCCACATCCTTTTTGAATTGTGGAGCCCGAAACTGGACTCCAGCTGCGGCCTCACCCTGGCTGAGTACAAGGGGAGAACCATGTCCTGGGATTTGCTTGAGAAGCATCTATGGATACAAGCCAGCGTTTTGCTCACTTTACTAGTCACAGCATCACATTGGTGGCTCATGTTCACCTTGTGGTCAATGATGACCCCCAAGTCCCTTTTGTCCATAGTGCTAGCCAGCGTAGCATGCTTATAGGCTTGGCAGTGCTACAGGTTTTTTTCCCCCAAGGCGGACAACCTTGCATTTTTCAGTGTTAAACACCATCAGGTTCTCATCCACCCATTTCCTGAGCTTGTCAAGATCTGCCTGGATCACCCTCCTGTTCTCAGGTGTAGATGCTTTACCCCGGAGTTTGGTGTCATCAGCGAACTTAGCCAGTCTGCTTCTTACTCCAATGTCCACATCATTGGTAAAGATGTTGAACACAATTTACGGCCCCTGTTTCATCTACACATGTATAGTTAGTGGGAATGAAGCTACAACTGGTACTACAGAAATGTCTGCCACATTTGAAAGGTGTTATTTCACTTTGCACGTGCTTTTCTATGCACTTACTGTAACTTTGTTTCCCAATTATACATGCCATGTATTGGATTTCCCAAACATACAGGGAGAATGCTTGGGATTACAACTGTCTATTAATCAATACCCATTTCCCATAAACAAACACACATGACAATATCTAGACCAGTGCTTCTCAGACTATCTGATGTGGTGGACTGGAAATTTTTTTTCTAGTGGGCCAGGGACTGGTCTCTTGATCAGCTGGTGGCAGCAACTGCATGTAACAGCACTACACAAACATGCAACTAGCTGTTTCTTTCTCTTTCCTCACTTCACACGACGTGACGTCGCCTCGAGTGTTGGAACGTATGAACTGTGGTGCTATGACATATCAATGTTATGCTTCTGAAAATATATTTCTTTCTTTCCTGGCAACTGACCATGGACAGGCGACCAGTGGCTCACAAACCAGCACCAGTCCGTGGACCACCACTTTGAGAAACGTTGATCTAGATAACACTTTGTTAGCAGCAACTTCAACACCTACTTTCCTGTTTATTCAAACAAGAATTAGTCTTGGTAAATGGGAGGAAGAATATTAGGACTGGTCTGTTTTTTAAAGTATGGTGGAGTGTTGGTGGATGTACTTAAAGTGCCAGAATAAGCAGTTATGCCAGTAGAAGGATTTATGCTTGCACAGTTTATTCCAGTTTGGGAACCAACCTGGAGCTAATGGTCTCACGTAAGCTACTGTTTTTAGCAAGAGTTAAAAACAGTCTGTGGGGCTGTGAACTAGGAGCTAGATTACCAGAATCAGCTAGGAGAACCAGATAGATTATAATAAACCATGAATTCAAAGTGTCTCCCTCATTGCTATCTGAATAGAAATGCTGCTACCTCTGCCAGGCAATTGGTTTTAAGCTACAGGTGGACCAGGAATCAAAGGCACCACAGCACCTCCCCTGGATCCACCCCTGATTTTGCCTTCTGCTTGAATTGAGACTAACACAACTAACTACATCTAGTAAGTGGAAGCTTTCTCCTGAATCTTTTCTCGATTCACATGCTTCTACCCATAGTCAATTAAAAAATACCAGAATAAGCTTAAATGCTGCTCTGTGGTACTACTTCACCCCATGTTGCTAAGAGCTGAAAGAAGTGGAGAAAAGAAAAATAAGTATGACTGTAGAAGCCGGAACAGCCATGCTATGGATGCTGGCATATCATGAATTTCAGTCTTCTCTTCTTGAGTCCTCCCTACACCACTGGTAATGCAGTTTAACTACAGAAGCATAGATTTTTCTCCTGTACTGAGTTATGACTCTTTCCCCAGGGAGACCACAGCCCGTTTCCTCCACTGGCCCTGTCTGTATAACACACTGACAACACACTGTCCTCTTGATCAAGGAAATGCTGCTCTTGAATAACATTTGTCCCCAAGAGCACTTTTCCTTTTTGATGGTGCATAGGAGCCTTATGCATCAGCCCACACTGAATGGAAATGTCTTGGGAACAAAAAGAAAGAGTGACTGGGCAACAGACAAGTAATAGTTTTGAAAAGTGCAAGGAGGATAGGCCAAATGAACACTTTGCTGCTATTATAAACCACCCTGTGTCAGCTTGATGGCTGGTAAAACTCAGCTTGCTGTTCTGTTCATGATCAGCATGGACTCCCTGCATGGGCTACAGCAAAATTGACTTCACTTCATAAATAAAAAGGCTCACACCAATGAAGTTAGTGCTGTGCTTCACCTCCACAGAGCTGGGACAATCAGGCACTTTGAAGTTTGCAACCTGATCATTGCTGCTATTAAGAGAAAAATTTGTCCTGCTTCTTGTCTGAGTCTATTCACATGGCTTGATGCAAGTTGGAAACATGTCCACCTAGTAAAGAGCTGAAGGACAAGCCATGTGAACAGCAAAGGCAACAGCTACACTGACCATGGTTTCTAGTCAATGGCAGCAACCAAGTGGTGACAACATGAAGGCAGCTATGGACCCAGAGATAGCAGGAAACAGGAGCTATGAAGAAACCAAGCAGCAGCAGCCAGATCCTCAGCTGCCACCCACTGTAATTGCCTGCATCACCTGCTGGCAGGTCGGAGGGCCAAGAGATGCAAATCTGCCACTCCCCTGGCTTCAGTGCAGCTATGCTGATTGGCATCAGGTGGGAATGGGACCGGAGGAGGGAAATAGCTTGGGTACATGCCATTTCCAGGGCAGGGTGTCATCCTTGTCGTTTGTTCCCTATTGAAATAAAACGTGAAACATGCACTGAGGCCATAAGCAACAGCCTTGAAAACAGACCAAGTGCCAAGGTCTGCTTGAGCAGGCAGTCTGTCATGCTAGCATGGCTCAGGCATGGTAATCTCTGTAGCCAGTGGCATGCAAGGAAGGGATGTGGGCAGCATCACATCCAGCTGCCTTTGATGCCCCAGCTTGAATGACCATGTGCCATTCAGAGCCGAGTCAGATGGGGGCAGCTTTTGACACAAGCCCAGAGGCAAGGCTTGAACACACAACTCAGGAGCCATAGCCTGACCCCCTCTGTCACTGCACCCCCACTCAACAAGGAGCAGGGTTTTACTTGGTGGAAACTGTATTAGACCAAATCCTGCTTGCCTCCCTTAGGCCAACAGTCCTACTTACTGAAATATTAGGCTAGTGACCACTTTAGCATTACCCAGTAAGACTTTAAACTAAAGTTTTGTACAAAGAAATTGCCTTAGGAGACAGAAATGGCTGCTGGTGATTCATGGCTGCATGATTACGGTACAGCAGTTGCACAGGTATGAATCAGAACCCCCAATTGTCAGCCCTCCAACTGAAATCATTCTGAAAACAAGGTGCCTTTTTTCCTGCTTGACAGATAAGATGCACTGTGCAACAGTGGTTTAATTCAGTTCCCTCTTTTACATTCATTAACCCACAAATATAATTACAGTGTATTCAGAAAAAAGAAAGGATCAATAGGACATCAAAAGAAATCATTATAGCCAAATAAATGAATACATCCAAACACAATCCCACCAACAGCTTAATTTGGAAAATCCCAGGGAGGTGGGAGAGAATAAGTCTTGTTCTTTCCATTCACACCATTTCTGCTCTTAAAGTGGTTTCAGTTCATATCCCATAAGGAATCCTATATGAAATCAAGCGGAATAAAACCACCTCAGAAATCAACCTCTTAAAAGGATCTTTTTCTCTGCTGGGTTAAGTTTGTTTCTCCTTCTTCATTATACAGTGATGGCTTGAGAAGGTTTTTTGTTTGTTTCTTTGTTTTTTTCCACCCTGCATGTTATCACACCTTGATCAAAGAGATCGGGCTGCTGAACATTCAAACAACATCCTTCCTCCAAAACATTACACTGATATTGAAGTTAAGCAAGTGCTAAAAAACACTCAGCGAAATTAAGAAAAACACTTCACTGCAAACAATGCACCCTCCTGTCTGGTGTTCTTATTTTTTCCACTAGGCCTCCAGTCACCAGAGTGATTTACAGGGGCAACAAAATGCTAAAGAAATATAAACACTCAAAAATAAAAGTAAAAATAAAAACTTGTTGGACTCTCTTCCCTGTGTTACAAGAAAAGAGAGGGGAATCAGTCCAGTTCTTTTCTTCTAGTTACATTTATAAGTGGCTAGGAAAGCTCTGTGAGGAATAAATAAAAGATGACACGAGTAGTCTCAGCGTGCATCCCCTCCCAAATGGAAGAAACAATGGAAGCAGAGACAAACTTTTAAACTTGTTAGACGTGGACCTACAATTTTGTCATCAAGTGGGGGGGGGGGGAAAAAGGTGTGTGTGTGTGTGTGTGTGTGTGAGAGAGAGTGAGAGAGCAGGTCAGCCTCTCCCAAAAATAGCCAACGTCATGCACAGTCAGCCTATTAGAATGCTAATTGTGCTCACACAGGTAAGTATGTGACAATACAAATTTATTTGGACACAAGTCATCCTCCATTTCATGAAAACATTCCCTTGTACGTCAGTCTTTGTGCTTGTCACATTATGATGAATAGCCAGGTTCTAATTCTGGCGTGTGCAATTCAAACACAAATATACTTGGTGCACTTCTTCCCTCAGCTCGGTAATCACTTGACTGGTGCACACACAAAAACACAAACATGCTGGGTAGCGGCGCTTATAATGCAGAAGTATGCAGTTGTGCGTGGTTCAGTTTAATTAGGTACTCTCACAGTGCTTATGTCTAATGACAAAGGAACAGGTTCATGTTAGTCATTGGTCTGACCTGTCATTTGTAGTGAAGTTCATTACAGCATGTCTCTATTCCAGGTCTGAGTTGTTTAACTGGTTAATTGGAATGCTTAGACACTAGACTGGTGGGTACTTCAGCACACAGTGTAACATGTCATTAGTAATGAATAACTGAATAATAGAATTGCAATGCCATCTATCTTTCTCTATAATCTATACCCTGCCCCCCTAGTGCTTGCATAGAGAGAAGAGTCTCCCAACTGGTGTTTTTAATATTTGCAGCTCAGATAGAAAATTGAAATAGCTTGCAGGGGGAGGAGTTAGGAACAAGAATCTGTTCCAGTTTAGATTAAAAACATTTTTTTTTGGAAGAAGCACTTGCATTTTATCCAAACTCTTTCACTCAAATTCACTGATGCATGAAAGACCCTGGCACAATTTTCCAACTATGGATGCCTAAAAGTTAGGCACCTAAAACCATATAGGGCCCCCTTAAATAAGTAACCCAAACTTCATCATTCATGAACACCTGCCACCCCACTAGAAGCAGCTGCATACTCAGGCTATCAGGCCTGCATACAGATATAGGAGCTTCACTTCAGGCACACATGCTCCAAAAGAGAGAGAGACCCTGGATTTCAGGATGGTCAGCCTCATAATACTCCTGGGCCTATTATAGTATGGTTTTAAATCCTGTTACACAACCACATGAACAAATGACCCTGTAAACTGGTTGAGAAACCCATACTAGGACTCTTTCATCGAACTCCTGGTTTAAACAGGAATACAGAATAAGATGGCTGAGGGTGAAGAAAGGACTGACTCTTCAGAAACACACAGATTTTATTGTAGCCTATGTTACAGCTATTTCTTTAATTCCAAAACAGTTCACAAGTATTTTGCCAGCATAGCAAAGTTCTGGCCTTTATTGATTACACTTTATGCACAAAGGGCCTGATCCAGCATTTGCTGTAGTCAGTAGACATTTCTCCACTGGTTTCACTTCATGGTAGGATCTGACCTACTCAGCCCCCTTCATCCAAATATTTCAGGAACTGTAAAAATCACAGGTAATAAAACTGGTCAAACTGGTTATATTTTGCATTCACAAAAAACATGCAAAGAAAAGGGGCCTTTTGTCATTTTGTTCAATAATTTTTTAAATTTTATTTTTCAATTCAATGAGGGGGCAAAACACTCTTATTTGAAACAATATCCCTCCTCCCCCCACAACTCCCCTTCCAACTTTCTACTGGAAATGAGGGTAAAATAAGGTGTGGGTAATACAGAGCGAGAGAGAGAGAGAGAGAGAGAGAGACTTTGGCTTTTAAACATTTTGTATAAAACATCAAAAACAAAAAAAGGTGAAAGTGCAAAAGTGTTTATCCTTTCCAGAGGCTGAACATAAAATACTAGTCCTCATCAAAAACACCATATTGCCAGGGACTGAAACCTCACCCCCACACCATCATGGTGTTACACTTTTAAGACTAGCCATCTTCCACTTTGCAGACTACCCCCTCAATGGCCAAGCATTGCAACAAAATTTAAAACAATCTGTATCCAGTGAAGTATCTAAACTCAAATATGATACTCACCCAGACCAAGAACTGGAAGAGCTGAAGGGTGTTGGTGGAGCTGGCCCCCCGAGAGCTGGCTTCTGTGGCTTTTCAGAGTTGCCATCTTGGCCAGGCCCAGCAGGTAATTGAGCAGTCATATCATGCTCCCTTCAGCTGCTTGGTATGGGGTAGAGAAGATGCACACAGTCTCAGAGAAGTCCAAGTCCAGTGCACCAGAGAGAGCTCTGGGGACAGCAAAGAGTGGCCTTAGCCAGGGGCAGTGCAGGAAGGGATGTTCGACTCCTCCTGCAGAATTGGCAGGCTGGTTTGATGCAGCTGGGTCTAAGTGATGGGCAAAGGTGTCCATGGCCAGGGCCTTGGGCAGCAGCCACCCCTGAGTCTCCAGTTCTCTTAGCAATGGGCAGCTTGTACAGGGTGCACTAGGCTAGGTAGACTTTAATTTGATGTTGCTGCTGCTTATTGCTACCTCCAGGTTGTCAGGGTAGATAGCAAAGACATAATGCTTTTAGACTGCTTCTATGTACAGTTCCTTTCCAGATGGGATCTTGAAGCAGACCCTACCCCTGTTCTCTGTGGGCATGCAAAGGGACAGCAGGGTACCAGGCCCACCACTGTCACTGCTGTCCATATGGCCATATAATTAAAGCAGCAATGCGGGGGCAGTAAGCTTGCCATCGAGGACGGCTTGTGAGCAGAGGTGGTCCTCCAGAGCAGCAAGAGCAACCACGGGGAAGGCAGGTTTCATTTCATCTAAAAGATGCAAAGTAGACTGAATATGGGCCCAGTTTCTCCCAATTTTTTCACTGAGAGAGCTAGTTTGGGGTATGCATTGCCTGTGGCACATGGTATCAGTCAGGTCCTTTGACTGGCATGCAGGGCCATACTGTGAGCCCAATCTAGACCAGCCCCAGATCCAGTATTCAAGACCAGTCTGGCATGGGCACCACATGCAGTATGCACCCCAAACTGCCCTGCATACCGTATGAAGCACATATGCCATGTCTAGCTCTGCCCCCCATCTATAGTGTATAACAGACCAGCTCTGCATATGGAACGGTCTAAGACCCAGAGGCAGCACCATGGGCCAAATAAGGCTTCAAGGAGCAAATATATTTTGACACCCCTGAGGTAAATTATAATGAGCAATGAAGTCAATTGACTCCATCAGCACTGCTTGAATAGAAATGCCACTGCTGCTACCAGATAGTTGATTCTAAACTTTGGATGGAACAGAAATCAAAGCGAGGTGCAACTGCATCCTCCCTGGATCTGCCTCTGCTGGTCTCTGCTCTTCCCTCCATGCTGTTGCTAGAGGGGAAAAAAAAAAAAAAAGGAAAGGATCACACAGCAGTCATCTTATAGTGTCTCCATACTTTTATTCTGGGCAGAAAATCAGTTTCCTTACTTAAGATAGGGACCTCAGTTTTGGGGGGAAAAGGGGAGTATGAATAAACATGGCATCTCTCTCTTACAGAGAGAGTCACTGCTATAAAAAAAAATAGGAAAAATAAATATTTCACATCTTATTGTTTCCTCCAAAACTGGTGACAAACAATTATTTTAAGTGCATTTGAATTAACATTTTTCTTGTTCATTACAGTCCACAAATGTTTGAAAATGGATACGACTGCCAACAGGTGCAAGGATCTCATAAGCAGACAATTCATATTTAAGATCCAATTGTTCCAAAAACATAAAACTACAACTGGACGGAATGTGTATGCAAGTTTGAAAATTTCCTTAGGAGAGCAGCTTTCAACTCCTGCTATAGTAATAGGTTTTCCCACTGTAGGGCCTCAAAGGAGTTATTAAATACAATTCATCAGACTCATCCAAATGTCAACTCATTATAATCCATGCCCGTAAAGAAGCCAGACCATGGGATTTGTGGTTTGTTTATAACCATACTTATATTAAATCTTCAAAAATGTATAAAGGAGCATTCCATTCCATTATTTTTTTCCAATAACTACCCAATCTGTTTTCAAAAAGGATCCTTCATGAGAGGCCAAGTAATAAAAATTGGAGGAGGATATTCTAATCCCTCCTTATCCATTTAAAAATATAAATATTGCAAAAGCGATTCTGAAGTGCTTCTTTTGGCAGCCCTGTCTCAAGATACAGTAGAATCACTTTAATGGGTCACCCCAGTATACAGCCTCTTGTCTTCATTCAGTAGTTGTCGCAGTTACAGAAACATTTGTTAAAATAATTGAAAGGCAGCCAAAACGAGGACTTCAAACGAATATTTTATTATTAATAAATACTTACCTCTTACATAGCTCATTTGACACCCAGAAGGACGGCAGCGTTTTACCTCCCCGTTTTTATAGGTGCAGAACCAAAGCATAGAGAGTTAACATGGTGTGCCCAAAGTCACTCAGCAAGCAGGTGACAGAGTTGTGAACAGAACCCCTGGGAACGGTGCCCTAACCTCAAGGCTACACTGCATTCCCCAGGAGAAAAAATCCTCTGCTGCGTAACTGTACATGAATTGCAATAACATCATGCATTTATAACCACCCTCCTTTCCCCCCCTCCTTCTGGGTTCTTGTTCTGAAAACATTTTCTATGGGGTAATGCAGGAATATAATGCTGGGCATCCTATTGACCACTTCACCTCTCAATGTTCTGAGAACTTCCTCTCATGGAGGCAAGTCTCCTTCTAAGCCTCTCCTCTTCCTCTTCCTCTTCCATTTAGAACAGAGAATATTATTGCATTTCCTACAAATTTGCTAAATCACACATGCATGCATTGAGCCAACAGAACACAGACAGGCTGCTAAAGGGATGCATTATAAAACCCAGAAAACCATCATTTTTTAAGTCCCCATAATTTTGACAAACTATAACCCAATTTCACTAAACCATCCAATGGCACTTGCATAACCTCTGCCTATTTTGAAAATATGATAGTCTAGCTGCTAGAACAGTTTGGGTTTTGAGGGGTTTTTTAAAGGTTACAAACCTCCTTTTTACTGACAGGAAGTTTCTTTTATTATTCTCCTCCTCATGGAAGATGACTGAACATATTTCACTCAAACATTCAAAAATGAACGTTGCTACTGGGTGGAGAAGAAATCTGGCACATTTCAGTCGAAAAAAGAAAAGAGTGACAAAGACACAAGCCACTAAAAATGGCCTCCTTGGCTAGAAACATATACACAACCTTAACAATATGTGCTACGTACTTTGCCAGTAAATAAGGATGGATTGAAAGTCTCTGTTTCTTTAATCTCTCAGAAGTACTGAGAGTTCAGAAAAAAGTACAGTAGCAGACAAACAAGATTAGGCAATATTATTATGCTAACCCTTTATGGGCTATTCAGGCCTTGCCCAATTCATGACTAATAGAAAATTAGGTTACCTTAAGATTTCTTACAGAATGAAAATGTGATTTTTCTTTAATAACAGTCACACACTTTCAGTATGTGCATGCATGGGCATGCCGAGGTGGATATGGTCATTTGGCTCATTTAATTCCCTCTGTGCTAAGAATCTGGTAAGGAGACTTGCCGTGTTAAGTGATATCCAATCTTATATGAAATCTAACACCTCAGGTACAAGTAGTTGAGCTCACAAGCTGGAAATATACCTCATTGCTCTTTGTATGGGTAAAATATAAGCACTTGCAGAAGTTTTGCACTGTTTGACCAACTCTGAAAGGCATGTACATCGATCCCACGCAGAACTGGTGCAAAATTGCCAACTCTTGCAATTTGATTGAAAGCCTAACAACATTTGGTGTTTTCCCTCAAACCTCACTGACTGGAACTTGGCAATTACATTGGAAACTCATCTTGGATTTGTTTTAAAAAAAACAAACAAACATGTTTCTAGACCTCCTGGTTGCAGAAGCAAGCTGAAAAGCACAGCTCATACATGTTCTAACATCAGAGGACAAACAAAAATACCCAAAGTGTATCTTTTAAAACCAAATCTTACAACTTTTAAGCCAATTTTATGTTTTGGGCTGTGTGTAGATGAAATGAGGGGCATGTGTGCATGATATTTTAAAGCAGGTTACATGCTTTTGCACTGCTTTAATTGTGGTGGTGTTTGCACATGTTGGCAGTGCATTGCACAGTAATTCCAGCCGCTGTAGCAAATTCAGCAGCATAACACACCTTAAATGACTTGGGGCACCAAGGACTCCAAGGAATTTTAGTTTGCTGCCCTACATCCGCGGAGCAAAGCACCAGGCTCTGTGCAGCTCAGGGGCACTGCAGGAAGCCCTGCAGGCAGCCTGGCAGCATCCTGGGAAGGCAGGCTCATCCCAAGAAAAAAGAAGAAAGCAGTGAGCCTGACCTTTTCTTTCCCCCCACCCCAAGAGCCTGCCTGCCTGAGCTGCACAAGGGCCCAGCACTTCCCTCCTTGGCTGCGGTGCCCTCCGGGACCACCCAAGCTGGGTGCCTATGGGCAGGCTCTGCTTGGGAGAGGGCCTGCTGATGCCACGGAGGGAAGCACCACCCCCTGTGCAGGCCCAGGACCGCTCTGCCTGCCAGCAGCTTACCCTCCCCTCTCCACCGCCAGAGAAGCAGGTAAGTGCACGGGTGTGTGCATGACACGGGAGTTTAAAGGGCCCTAAATTCAAATGGTGTTTTTAAAAACCCACCGCTTCAATTTAGGGCCTCTGTTTCATCTACACACACCCTGAGTCATGATATTTGAATTCTTGTGGTTAAATATACTGCCTACTGGTAGAATAATTTTCATGGGTTAAGGCCTTAATGCGATATAAAAATGTGGAATCATGAACATGAGGCATTTAAAATATTTTTTATGCTTTCAAGAAATTAACTTTTTATTTAGTTCAAACCTTGCCCATTTGGGATTTGCACTTAGATCCAGACTGCAAAAGCTTGAGAGCCAGCTATTCAAATAGCAACCCCCCCATGATTTATTACTAGTGTCACAAATGAAAAGCAATCCAGTTTTTCATTCAGGAAAGCCTGTTAGAGAATTTTAGGGGACCACTTTGCATCACGATTTTATTACTCCCAAAAGGCAGCATAAATATTGACTTGAAGCCTTCTGAATAATTTTTCAAGGCAATTGCTAGTTTCATGTGTGGATAACACAATCAAATCCAAACATCCTTTTAGTTTCTTTTAATCATTTAGGTACTGAAAACTCTCTGCCTCAAATACATTATCTGTCTACAGTATTCTGAACCAAGCCTGCTTGTGAATGTGCATTCATCTTTGCCCAGTCTTGTAAGTGAACTACAAACACATCACTACCTAGGGAGGTAGTACTTAGTAAGGCGTGGTGTTTTAGTTGGGCAACTGTATGCTTAAGTACCAGAAGCCCCTGAACTATATATTACCAGTTCTGATACCTCCTGTGCAGCCTTGAACAGGTCAGCTCTTTATGACAGATTTTTCAAACAGCTCCACTCCCAATTATGCCCTAGCTGAAGAATCCAGATTTCAAAATCTGTCCATTTGCTTAACAGCAAGGGCAAGCAATTATTTTGGGTGGAGGGGCACTTAATGAGTTTTGGTGAGCTGTCAAGGGCTGCATGGGTAGTCCTACTCCTTGACAGTGGCCTCAACCCCACGGTCCCCATCTTGTGACTTGAAGTCCCATCCCCTAAACCCCTGCTACTGGAAGTCCCTCCCCTTCCCCCTGGAAATACTACTTTTGGAAGTGGAGGGTTGACACCTTGGAACCAGAACACTGCCCCGCCCCCCCCGCATCATACTCTAAAAGTCGAATACCTACTATAACATATTTTAATTTTATGACAAAAATTTGTCATGATTTGTGTTTACATAGTGTATATAGAGGATTGCATAATAACTCAAAAATAAAGTCTTTGTACAGTGCGTGTGAATGAGAGGGTGCACGGAAGGCAACAGGGTATGTTGAGAGGTGTGTATATCTGGGGAAGTTGTGGGTATAGTGTAGCTTTTGTGGTGTTTGAGGGACTGTGGTGAGGTTTGGGGACTCCCCGCACCCTCCCGCTATGGCGTGCACAGCCCCCATCAGCGGCATCAGGAGCACCAGTAAGCAATGGGCATTCGTGCCCAGTACAAGTGCTGCTGCCCAGCAGTGCACAGCTCCAGCCAGTGTTGCATGAGGGGACGAGGAGTACAGCCTGGCTAGGCTGCCGCTATTGCATGGCACTGCCCACACACAAGTACAGCTCTTGCACTTGCATGGCACAGGAGGGAAGTCCCACATGCTGGAGCCTGCTGTCTTCCCCATCCCCTGCTATACAGGTCCTGGGGCTCCCCTCCACTTCCAGTGGAGTCCTGGAACCTGTGCGGCATGGGAAAGACAGTGGGCTCCTGTGCATGGGGCTTCCTTCCTGTGCTGTGCGTGTACGAGAGCTGCACATGCACGTGGGGAGTGCCATGAAGTAGGGGCAGCCTGGCCAGGCTGTGCTTGTTGGCCCCGTGTGCAGCACTGCTGGGAGCCACGCGCCGCTGGGTGGCAGCACTTGCACTGGGCACAAGCACCCCACACCCAACGTTGGTCCTGCTGCCACCAGCAGGGGCTGTGTGCACCACGTGGGAAAGATGTGGGGGGTGTCCACTCCCCACCACAATCCCTCACACCCATATTGTGCTACCTGAGTTGCATGCTCCCACCACTCCCCTGGGCACAAGCTCCGCACTCCACACTCTTACCTGGCTGCAGCTCCATCCTCACTTCAGGCACCAGGTAGGGAAGTGGTGAGTAGGATGCTGGGAAAGCTGAGCAGGTTCGCTGGCAGCTGCAGCAGCAGCAGCCCTGTCCAGAAGCTGCATGCTGGCCAGTCTGGGCTCTTACACTCACAAGGGTGGGAGTGAGGCACAATAGGCATGTTAGCGGTGGTATGTGTATGTAAGCACCTCACTCCCACCCTCTGAACAAACTGGGCACATCTACAAATGCATTAATGTGCCATCGTTATTGCTCATTAAGTTTAGTACTTGTAATAATAGGTACTAACTGAAAGCACATTAACTGGTGCTAATGCACAGTAATACCACACCTTTTTAGCAATGTTAATGTGCAGTGGACTAATTCTACTGTGCATAAGCACAGTTTTTGCCATGATGCAATAATGCACGGTAGAATTAATCTACTGTGCATTTAGCATCTCAGATAGATGCGCCCACTGTAGAATAGCTGGCATTAAAAACACCAGGAGCAAATTCTTAATCTCTGTGTAGCATTTACCAGTTTGAAGAAAAACTTGGACACAACAGGCCAACCTAGACTTCAGAGCCTTTCAGAAATTCTTGGCTTCCAAGGAAGTTTCTGTTGGACTCCAGACAACTTCATAATGGTATGTGTGGCAGAGTAAAAGGTCCACAGAATCCTGACTAAAACCTTCCTTCTGAGTGATTAATGATGTCAAGCAAGGATGCGTCTTGGAGTTGTTCCTTTTTAATCCTGTTCTACATGGTGCTGCTAGACAAGATGTACTGTAACCTGCATGTAGGCATCAGAGTTTGCCTTCAAAACACCAAAGGGTTGCTTAATCTCTCTTGAGTTCATTCTTGGGTCAAAGAATGCCAAATGGACTATACAGGAATGCTTGAATGCTGATAACTGAGATGGTGGCTCACTCCAGGGAAGATCTTCACAGCTAGGGACAGCCATTCAAAAAGCCCAAGCCTGAATTGATTCGACCTTTGCAGGTTAGCCTAACCCGCAGAGACTGAACTGGTTTTCAAGTAGACAGATATTCCCCTTTCATTTTGGAAATGCAAGCACATGCATGGCTCAGGCCAGAAGCCTGGGGGCACTAGAGCAGCCCTTCGCTTCCACAGAGAAGCTAAGCTAGGGGAGAGGGGGAGGGGGAAGATGGCCAGGCCTGGGGAGGTCCTGAGTAAGACTGAGGATGGGTTTAAACCCACACCTTGGCTTGTAGGGTAGGAGGGAAGAGGAAGCATGTCCAGACTCCTGTGGCAGGGGAGGAGGAGGAGGAGGAGGAAGGGAGAGCTCTGCTGGCCCCAGTGGCTCTGGCAGCCAGGAGCAATCTGCTGCTTCCTCCCTCTCCCCTAATCACCAGGGGGCAGGGAAAGGAGCTCTGTTTGGTGCTGGAGGGAGTCTCCTCCCCCTTCCCCTCCCCCCGCAAACACCATGGGGTGGGGAAACTGTGCAGCACTGCCTGGCCTGGCCCGGCCCAGCCTGGGTGCAGGAGCGGCCGTCACTGAACCACATCTGCTGTGGGTGGCCCTGCCCTTGCAGCCCAGGCCGGTCCCGCTCAGCCCCAGTCGAGGCAGCTGCACAACAGGGACAAGCCACAGGGGTGGGGTCCTCTCCCATGGCTGCAGCTCTGACAGGGAAGCTGAGCCCTGTTAGCGAGTGCAGCCTCACCTGGTGTGCATGGCTGGCTGGGCACAGACTACCTGAGCTAGTTTGGAGGTGCTGGTGGGCCTGGAGCTCAACAGCCACCTTCCCTGGGGTTTCACTGTGGACCCACAAGCCCCTGCGGCACCTCTAAGCCAGCCTGGGTAGCCTGCTGCCCGGCCAGCTGCTTCCCATGCGTGCCCCAGCTACAGTCCCCTGGTAGAAGGGGGGAATTAACCTCCCCTCTGCTCCCTTAGCCTTAATAGGGCCATGCCAGAATAGGCCATGCCAGTGGGACAGGGAAAGGAAGGGTTGGGAAATAAACCCCCTTCTGGGCACCCTGACAAAGGCTGCTACCCCTCCCTTTCCCGTCGCTGCTCTAGCGGCGGCAGGTGACCAGACACCATTCTGGCATGGCTCCATTAAGGTGAAGGGGGTAGGGAAGGACTTAATTCTTCCCTCTGTCCCTTCTGCGCCCAGGGCCCGCCAGCCCCAGCCACCCCCTCTGCCTTCACCGCTACCCAGTAGACAAGCAAACCCTAGCGGGGAGGGGAAGGAGGGAAGAATGAAGCCCCTTCCTGCTCGCTTTGCCTTAACTGGGCCATGCTATCCAGTGTCTTGCCACATCCCCACCCCTGCTCGGGCTAAAGAGCAGAGGGGCTGGGCCAGCCCTGTTCTCTGGAGCAGAGAGCACATCCCAACTCAGACAGCATGCTGGGATGCTGGAAGATTCTGGTTAAAATTAAACCAGGAAGGGGATCTGGGACAGAAGTTACATAAATTGATTTGATCCAAATCAGTTAAGTCTGATACTACCTGCAACCAGGTTTATTTTAAACCAGTTTCAGCCATTTTGAAAATAGTTTATGTGCACTGAACTTATGTTCTTTTACAGATTTAAACCAACTTCTTATCACTTAAACTGGTTTATGTGCAACTACTATCCCTAGCCCAGCTGTTTGTAGACCATTTTGCTGCCTTTGGAACCAGCTTTGGACTTGCCAAGGCTATGACAAACTATTAAGTTCTGTGGCAAGTGGACCCTGGAAAAGAGTACATCATCTCTTCCCCATTTGTCAAAAGAACTGAACATCCATTTATTAATGAGCACACTTACCTTGTTTTTTCCATATTCATATCAGCATTGAAAGGGAGGTACTCTTACACTTCAGGGCATGTCTACATGAGACATTTACTGCACAGTAGACTAATTAGCTGCACAATAAACATTGCACACCTGTGCCCCATTAGGCTGGAATAAACTAATTTACTCTGCAGTGAGACAGTACTTATATTTACAAGTACTATCCTGCTCTGGAGCTTTTTACTTCACAGCAGCATATGTGTAGATGCTGCCCTGGCTGACTGGTGCATGGGGGTGCTTCAGTGCAGGTGCTGCCTGCCAGCTAGCCCCATGCTGAAGCACCTTCATGCGCCAGCCAGCCCCATCCACATTGCGTTGAACCAGGGGAGCAGTCCCTGCCAGTCAGGGCTGTTGAGACTCAGCTCAACATGCTGCAGTTCTGGGCGCACATGCGAATGGTGCTTCATGTTAATATGGACTCATAGATGTTCCTACAGAAAAGTAGCATAATCTTAGTCAGCCTCACAACGTGAGCAATGAGTCAACATGAGACCAAGCTCTTAACCAAGATGGAGCATACAAAATTGTCAGGTTTACCCTGCATGGCCGTGAGATTTGAATACAGTACAGAATGTATATCAAGCAACTGAAGAAGTTTCAGCAGAAACACTTTTATGAGTAACAATGGTGTGACCTTGAGTGAGAAAAGCACATAGAGCAAAGGATGTGTTAGCAGCAGTAGGCCACTTCACACACTGAATGGGGCTGGGAGTTCTGTGACAAAAGATACTTATTACTTACAGGCTCAGGTATCCCCATGGCACTCAACTCCACCATCACCTCCATGGCACTGTCATCTTTGACTACAAAGCCCTCAAGGCAACCACCATCATATCTGAGCACTGCACAGCCTTTCCTGTATTTATCCTCACAGCATCCTTGTGAAGTAAGGAAGTTGAGGCCTGAGGAAGCTAAGGGTTTGTCCCTATGGTGCAAGGCAGTGTTGTGCTGAGCAGAGCAGACCTGACCCTGCTCCTGAACCAGGAGTAAGAGCCAATTTGCCTACATGTAGTGCCATGTTAATGGAACCCCACTGTTTCCAGTTTGGGAGAAAGCATGGAAAGGAGCCACAGAAAGGCACAGCAAGTTAATGGGCTAGATCTGCCCAAAGTGACTTACCTGTGGTCATGCAAAAAGCCCATGGCATAACTGGGAATTGAAGATGGGACTCCAGAGACTCTAACGAGTCTGCAACCCTGCCTCCTTCTGTCTCCAAGAGAAACATAAGTGAGAAAGAAATCTGCTACAATTTTCTTTATTTTCTGGTTTCCACAAATTTCCACCTAAGCGTTAAAAGAAATATCTGGAGGGCTGTCCGTTTCAGTTGCGTAAATCAACAAAACGCTATCTTCTTCCTTACTGATGAGCATGTAAATGTTCTATCCCCTAGCTACAGGCTGCTAATAGGGATCATGCGGCTTGGATGTACTGCCAAGAAGAAAGCTTCAACACTGCTTTTTTCCAACTCTCCAAAGATGCCCAGTCTGTGCGCAAATGCTTTCTGGATTATTTTTTAATGTTCTGTTTTGTTAGGTTTTGCACTTCCAAGTAATAATCCGACATACCAGATGGCCACATGTTGGCTATGAAAGGCAGAAGGGTCATCAATGGAAGGTTTGGATGCTCTTGTATTGCCTCAAGTAAATTGGATTACGAGGAAGCTGAACAACTCTCACATTCTAGTTTTGCTTTTGGAGTCAGAATAATTTTGCTTTTTTTATTACCTCATTTTACTTTGCCAGTGATAATTATCTTATTACTCACAAGAACAAACCAAATTTGTGATTATTAATGCGGGTATGAATCTCAACGTGCTCAAAAACAAATCTGAGAGACTTTTTTAAGATAGGAGGCCAAGCAATTGAAAGAGTGTTCAGGGCAGGGGGAAATGTATCAGAGCAAGAAAATCCAAACAGTGTACCTGGGACAAAAGTCCCTTCTGAAAGTTCACCTAGCTCCTCACATTTCAGGGTGAGCTTGAATGAGAAGTCTGTGTCCCCTTGGGAGTTAAGATACCCAGTCTCTTTCAGGGAGATAAATAGTGTCACTTCTTTTTTGCAATCAAGACAAAAAAGATTAAGCAACTTCTTAGGAGAAAACAAGAACTAGAAAAGGAGAGAATTGTTCAGGAAACCTTGAATAGAGAGTTGTTGGAAATAAAGGCTGCATCACTGGGCATCTTCCAAAGGGCAGAGCATAGCCATTTATTAAATGTGGTCTGCATTTTTGTTGCAGAAGCCACACAAATCTACTCTTCTGTCCCCATCTGTAAAATGAAGACACAGGGCTAGATTTTCATTCACATGAAGATCCCTTTATGCTGCATGAGTATAAACAATAAAGAGTGTCCCATTTAGTGTAACTTAAGTTGGTATTCTGCTAGCCTTGGTAATACCAAAATAAATAAAGACTCATTCCAAAACAAGGGTGGCAGTGCACTGGTTTGCACTGAAATACTGAAAGCTGCAAATCACAGCCCATTTGGCCAAATCAGCTTAATTTCTATGTAAACCAGTTATTAGAAACAGACTTAAGTAAGTCAGTGTAACCTGCCCTGTAGACACTATGGAACTGATTAAATTGTTTGATATATAAATGCTCTTAAACCAGTTCAATAGTGTCCACAGAAGGCAAGGCTATAGCAATTTTACCACACCTTTTTCTAAACTGATGCAAATTAATTGGTACAACTTGTGTGTGTAGACAAGGTTTAAGAGTATCTTATGACCCAGGCTTGTAACAACAGTGGGAAAGAGAACATACTGTTTTCAAGTCTGTCTTTAAACTGATGCAATGAAAAAAATCAAACACAGCAAGACAATAATGCTCTTTAGAATCTGGATTGTGTTAGCATTAAATCTGGTTCATGATCTGAATGGTGTTGTTTTGAAACACTTGAAGTTAAAGACCAATGGAGGTATTAAGTGCTTTGCATACATTAAAAAAAATGCCTGTGAGAACACGTCTAAACCACACAAAGCAGTGTATGCCAAGTGTTAGCAAACTTTCAGCTCCTTCATTCTCCTACAAATAATCCAAAATGAGGGAATGAAAAGTGGAGAAAGGGGAAGAAGAAGCAGATAAAAACAAGTAGAGCATTCTACTAACCATGGGATTACTGCAAATCATACAATCGGGCTTGGATGCTGTTTGGATGGTCAGTTAGTTCAATTGTCATTCTGATTTTAAATTTTTGCTCTCTGATTTTAACCATTATACTAATCAAGTGACTTTAGGAGCGTCAGGCTGGTGTTACTTTCAGCCTTTGGGTGATTACATCATCTGTATTGCTGAAAGACTTATTAAATAAATTACATTCTTTCTTCTCCCTCATCTCTTTTCCTGTGCCAAGTATAGGGCCACATCTAAAGTACCGTGTCCCATTTTGGGTCCCCCACTGCAGAAAGGATGTGGACAAAAATGATTAAAGGGCTGGGACAAATAACTTATGAGAAGTTGAGAAAACTGGGCTTATTTATTTTGGAGAAGGAGAAGACTGAGGGGGAATTTAATAGCAGTCTTCATGGTACCTGAAGGGTGGTTCCAAAGAGGATGGAGCTAAACTGTTTCCAGTCCTGGCAGATGACAGAACAAGGAGCAAGTCTCAAGTTGTAGCAAGGAAAGTTCAGGTTAAATATTAGAAAAACTTTCACCAGGAGGCTAAGAAAGCGCTGGCACAGGCTACCCAGAAAGGCTGTAGAATCTCCATCCTTTGGAAGTTTTTAAGACCTGGCTAGACAAAGCTTTGCCTGGGATGGGTGGCTCTGGGAAGATCTTTTTAAGAATACAGTCTTTTTCTAGTATGGGTAGAAACTAGAAAGAGACCCTATTCTTAAAAAGATCTTCCCAGATCCACCCATCCTAGCCTTCAAACAAGCACTGAACCTCGCCAACCTCATCACCAGAAGCAAACTTCCTCAAGCCCAGAACACACCAAGAGGATCCAGACTGTGCCAGGACAAGAAATGCAAAACCACCCCCACTATTACTACACCCCACAACAGAGCCATCGGCATCCCAGGATCTTACAGCTGCATTTCCAGAAATGTAATACATCTCATCCAATGCACCAAATACCTTGATG
>JAGPOW010003316.1:43465030-43482836 GCA_030014935.1 Caiman crocodilus
TTACTACACCCCACAACAGAGCCATCGGCATCCCAGGATCTTACAGCTGCATTTCCAGAAATGTAATACATCTCATCCAATGCACCAAATACCTTGATGGAAATTACATAGGAGAGAGCAAACAACAACTGTGCACCAGAATGAACGCACACCGGAAATCAATCAAAGCCAAGAATACCCAATTACTGGTGAGGGCACATTTCTCACAAGACAACCACTCTCTCTCTCAGTCCTGATCCTTAAAGGAAACTTACAAAACACTTCCCAGAGACGAGCCTATGAATTCCACTTCATCAACTTCCTGGATACTAAAAATGATGGACTAAATATAGACTTTGGATTTATGACACATTATAACCTGCCTGACATCTGACTCCCCAGGTATCTCTCCACTATTCATCCTCCTTCTCTCTCTCTCTCTCTCTCTCCCTCCCAGTCTGTCTCTCACCCATTGGCTCCTCAATCTACATCTTCACTGACTACCTGTCTTGTATGCAGACCAGCCCAGCCGCTGGCTTCTTTACTCTTCATTCCATCCAGGAAGAGCACACACCAACTCCTGAAACTTCCTTAGCTTGACAGGTTTTTGAACCCAAAAGCTTGCTTAATAATTGTTTTCCAACTATTTAATTTGGTCTAATAAAAGATATCAGATTTACCCAAAGAACCTTGTCTGCCTATGTCCTCGGACCAACACAGCTACAACTTACACCTTCTCTTGTACATTGCATTTGAAGATCAAAATGCTTTTAAAATACTGCTTCAACCTTGAGATGCCTCACGAAAGACTTTGGAAATATTAAAACGATCACTTCAACTGCCACTGAAATAAGTGAATCTTTTAAGCAGTACTGCTTCATGTAACAGCAAGTAGATATGCTACAAACTACTTAGGACAGGAAGTAAAGATGACTGTTGCATCCAGCAGAAATTGCAAAAGTATTTAGTTAAACAAGATCTAATTGTGCAAGATAGAACTGTTGTCCTGGCCAAATTCCTAACACTGAAGGCAAGGTGGAGAATCTAGCTCTGGTTCTTCTCCAAGTGCAGAGTTGTTCTGAATCCGGATTTTGGATCGGGACCATCTTTATTTAATACATCTATTCTTACAAAAATGTCTCTACAACCTTTGTTCACCACAAATGGTTTAACATCCATCAGTTTCATGTCAACTAAATTGCAGATCTCAAGTATGTCTCTTTACAAAATGTAAATATTATTGCAGAGTCTATTAGCCCTGTAATGCCAATGTTTCTGACAGCTGAGGCTAGAAGCCCTTAAATAGGAAAGAAAAAGAAGTTCTTATTAAAATACCAAGAGGAAAAGTAATTCTCCCCACCAAATTTCACTCTATAAAGCCCTCTGTTTAGTACACATGATTATCTACTGGAGAATGCATAGTGATTGCAAGAGAGATCATGTGCTCTGTTTATAAAATATATGCCAATGACCGCACCTAGGCACACCTGCCCACGGTTTAGCCATTTACATCATCATTGTCCAAAACACAATGTTGTTGTTTTGGGCCCTGGCCTACACTGGCAGTTGCAAACAAGACATTGGTGTGTGTTACAACTGTTGTTTTGCTGGTGCTAAAAGATATCACAGGATGTTCTAACAAGCAAATCTAGTTGCTCCAGAATAGCTTAGCACAATAATGACGCTAGAATGAAATCAGATAGGAAGAGGAATTGGTAATGTCGAACAGAGTCAAAGGACAAAACTAGCTATGAGTGTAGCCATGATAAGAGTGTTGAAGCCTCTGACTTTATTGAAGTTAAGGTGTGGCAAAGTGTAGATGTTATCAGATGCAAGGCAAGTGCAAAGCAACTTCTACACTTCACTGCCAGCAAGTGCTCCCACTGAGACTTCTGACATGTTCAGCCAGCTTTAAACTCTTCATGTTCCAGATAGGTTGTAATTACTTGAGCTAGGAATATAACATGTCAGCCTAAATCCCTCCTTGTAATTTGGTCTGCCTGACACTTCCTCACATGGCTATCTGGGGTAAAGAGAAGATTCATTAAAGAGATGTTATAATTTTGGAAAAATACATGTGTGTCAGCTGGAAGTGAGGGGCAACACATTAGAGTGAAGCAGGGCTTCCTGACCTACACAAAACGAAGCGCTAAAAGTACCAATATACTCAGTCTCTGCCACACATCAGTCCACTGGACTCTGTCCCTTCTACATATGGGCTTAAGCTCTGACATTCAGATCCAGGCCCAGTTTGTGGGTATTTGGATCTCACATTTTAGTTCAATCTCATTTCTGCTTCAACTACCTGGACGTGTTGTAAAGGGACAATTTTAGTGGTTTATAGCAATTAATCAAGGTGGATGGAAAGCGGGGCATTGAGTTCCTGTGGCTTTTACAACCATCAGTAATGGTTCACAAGGATGAAGGTGGAGCAGTGGGACACTGTTCCACCTTGGAACAGTGATACTTTATACATTCCACACACACACACACACACACACACACACACACACACACACACACACACGAGGTTCTAAGGCAAATTCATCCAATTATCAATCATTCCCAAAAGCCCTTCTGATATGTAATTAACTTACTGCTTAAAGCTCTATAATTTAGTTACAGATCTTAGACATACTCTGTAATTCTTGACTCTGTTATCTAGCAGGACGTGGTATATAAGCTTTTACCAGGTCTCTGTGGGATGATGTTACATCTGTGGTGCATGTTGCTTTCTTCATGAAAAGATATATAAGAGGCCAGGACATTTTTAGTGGTCAGGGTGACAGATCCTGCTCATGTAATACTTAGGTAGACTAGATAGGGTTCATAATGGGCACTGGGAAACAAGCAAAATGAAGGGGGTTTCTGTCTGATCTCCTCTTATGGGATTTCTGCCCAAAATTGCCTATCTGAGGGGGGTCATCATGGTGATCACAGATGCAACTGCTAGTTTTTGTTTCTTTCTATATACACGTGGCGAGCTGCAGGGAGATCTATTACCCTGTTATTGCTAAGGAGGCAAAACCAGCAGTCATGTACCTCAACAAGAGAAGCCTTGCTCTGAGCCATTGACCAACAGAGCTCTGTTCTGACCTCAAAGCAAGCTGAAGAGCCACTACAGGGCTGTATAAATGAGAGTGCTTTACTCTTAATCACATAAGATGCAGGGTTGCCTGCACTGGCACTGAATACTACCTTATTTTGCATGATGTCGGGTCTACTTACTTACTAAAAGGTATTATTGAATGGGTTAGATTATAACTGCAGTCTGACAGGAGCAAAGTACTAAAGTTCTAGCTGCAATCTGACCACAGCAGGGGGTAACACACATTTCCTCTTACCTAGAAAAGTAATCCTCTAGTAGATTATGGAAACAAGGCATTTATACATGTTACAACTGTTGTTTTGCAGGCTAGAAAAGTAATCCTCACTCAGGAAGTCATGGTTCCTCCTTTCTTCCCCACCTGTTTGGCAAGGGGATACGAGGATTACTCCCCACTATGCACTGGTGAATCCATAAGGAGAGTTAGGTTGCTCCACTTGTCCTCCCTTTCCTCTACTTCCCATCTGCTTGCAGCGAGGCATATTAGGCAAATAGTTCCTAGCCTCACCATTGCAGCCAAATCTCAATCTGAGTAAGGCTAAGCACAGGAAGAGAAAAGACCCTTACTCACCAGTACACCTGACCATAGGCAGTGGCAATCAAGCTTGGCATGAGGATGACAACTGAAAAAGAACCCACCCATGACCCACCAAATTCTGCCACTCTCCACAAGCAACAAAAGCAAGACTTACTATCATTCTAATAACCCTGCATTCCTCATTAAAGAACAAACCCTGCAAAATGTGGCAGGTGCTTACATTCCTGAAAGGCTTGCCCAGGACCTCAGAGGATCAAATCCTATTCCTCCATGTCTAAAGGCAATCCAGCACAGAGCTAGCAGACTCACAGGGTGATGTGAACCCTGCATTCAGTGGTGCTTGTCTCCAGGCTGCACCTATACCATGGCTGTTTAAAACCTGAGTACTGGCTGCAGTCTTCTGAGAGCCATTAGAAAAAAAATCTTTCATCCAAAAATAACATTTTATAGATTAGCTATAGAAGGAACAAAGAAGAAAATAGGGCAGGCTGCAGTCGCTAAGAAGAGACAATTAAGGTAGTTTGAATACTTCAACGGTGAATTCCCATACACCTGTGTTTTGGAGTTTCTTATAAAGTTTCTAAAACTCCTTGAGTGTGTACAGAAGTACTCCTTGCACTTTTTATAGCAATATAAAGTTACAGTGCTCTTAAACATGACAGAAGTGCAGTAGGTTGGGTTTTTTGTGGGTTTGTTGTTTTGGGGTTGGGTTTTTTGTGGGGGGTCGGAGAAGGGAGGGGAAGGTTCCTGAGCCTTCCTGCACTTTCCAAGATAGGCAGCAGGGGAGGCTCTGCAACCTCCTGAGGCTTCTCCACTGGCCAGAAATTTGCCTAGCATACGGAAGTTATTTAAAGTGCTAAGGTTGGTAAACTGCTGTAAAAACACAGCAGCTTCAAATTTAATACCTCATTTAACAAGGGTTAATTTAAAGTGCCATATCCATTTTTAAAGTGCTGCAAAGCCATGCACTTCTGACATAAATCACATCAATAAAGCACTTTAAAATGGTAAAAAAAGCAACTTTTGCAGACACCCTTGTTCCTCCTGTAAGCATTTCCAACCTGAAAATACCAGAACCTACTTGCAATCTTACCTTTCCAAAGCAGATTGTTGTTGTTTGAGTAGGGTGGCTATAGGAGGCAATGTGAAATCCAGGACCCTCCCTCTTCCCCTGCAGGGAGTCAATGGCCCGTTAATGCCCCAGTGTTCTTTACTTCAAGGGTGTTAATCATCACCGGTGAAGTAACAATTAGTGTTAATAGGCTTCCTACTTCACCCCTCCTGCTGCTCTGCCTTCAGGCCCTGAACCCAGGATGTTCATTTAAATTTTTCACCAGTTGGCCAGGACCAGCCTCTGAAATCTGGGGCTGTCCTGGCCAATCTGGGACATATAGTCACCCTATTCAGGCAGAGAGGGGGCAGGGATTATTGCAAAAGCTGAATTCCACCTTTTTTTTTTTTTTTAAGAAATCCTGTTGGCAATACTCTGCACACAACTGAACCCCACACAAACAGAACCCAGCAGGTTTTACATAGCTTTTAAGCTAGGGTATGTCTACACTGCCTTTGCAGTGAGCTTGTAACTACTACTGAGAGGCATAACCTGCCCACTCACTCCTGTTCCGCTGATGCCAAAGCCCAGAAAATTAGGCAACAGGAGCCAGTTTAGTGTGATCCTGAGTGCACACCAAGCATCCTATTTAAGACAAAGCCTAGGACTGGCTCTGGATGTGTATTCAGGGTCATGCTGGCCTGCCAATGCTGCTCAACTCCTGGTTCCAGAGTGCTTCTCAGTGGTGCTCCTAGGCTTTACTACAGATGTGGTATAAAGTGCCTTTAAACATCATGAAAAGGCATACAGGAAAACAGAGTATTTTGTTGTGATGAGGGGAAGGAAGGATGCTCTTCTCTTGCTAAAGATACACAGTTTGGACCAAGGCCTCCTGATTCCTATTTCCATTTTTAACAGGAAATTTCTACATGACATAGTCAGGTTACTTAATGCCTCAGTCTTCTAGGTATCAGAAGCCTGAACATCAGAATAGCAGACTTCAACTCATTCAGGAAACTGATGGGCAGAATCCCGTAGGAGGCTAGTCTGAGCGGGAAAGGAATCTAGGACCGTGAGCTGTATTTTAAAGAAACCTTGCTGAGAGTGCTGGAATGAACTATCTTGATGCTCAGCAAGACTAGTCCATGTGGCAGAAGACCAGCTTTGCTTAAAAGGAAACTCTTCAGTGAGCTAAAACACAAAAAATAAGCTTATAAGAAGTAGAAACTTGGATAAATGATTACGGAGGAGTATTGCTTGGGTATGAAACCAGTAAAACCAAAGTGCAATTGGAGTTGCACCTAGCAAGGGACATAAAAGGGCAACAAGAAGCATTTCTACAAGCATGTCAGCAACAAGAGAAAGATCAGGGAAAGTGTGGGTCTCTTAGTGAATGGGGGGTGAGGGTGGGGGACAGCAACCTAGTAAAAGATGAAGGGAAAATGCTGAAGTACTCAATGCCTTTTTACCTCAGTCTTCCCAGGCAAGGTCAGCTCCCAGACTATGGCACCTGGCAGCACAGTCTGGGGAGGAGGTAAGCAGCTGACAGTGGTGAATGAGCAGGATAGGGACTATTTAAAAGAGTTGGATATGTACAAATCCATGAGGCCAGATATAATACACCTAAGGATGCTGAAAGAGGTACCTGATGTGATTGCAGAGCTGCTGGCCATCATCTTAGAAAACTCATGGTGATTGGGAGAAGTCCTGGATGACTGGACAAGGACAAATATAGTGCTTATCTATAAGAAAGGGAAGGAGGAGGATCTGGGAAACTAAAGACCAGCCAGCCTCACTTCAGCCCCTAGAAAAAATCCTCAGGTCCTTAAAGGAATCCATTTCTAAACACTTGAAGGAGAAGATGATGATTAGAAACAGTCTACATGGATTCACCAAAGGCAAGTCATGCCTGACCAACTTCATTATCTTCTATGATGAGATAAATAGCTCTGTGGATGCAGGGACAGCAGTAGACATGATACACCTTGACTTTAGCAAGTCTTTTAATATGGTCTCCCACAACATTCTTGCAAGCAAGCTACGAAAGTATGGGTTGGATGAATACACTGTAAGGTGGATAGAAAGCTGGCTGGATCATCAAGCTCAAAAGTTAGTAATCAATGGCTTGATGTCTAGTTGGCAGCCAGTATCAAGTGGAGTGCCCCAGGGTCCAGTCCTGTTCAATATCTTTACCAATGATCTGGAAGATGGGACGGAGTGCACGCTTAGCAAGTTTGCAGATGACACCAAGATGAGGGGAATAGTAGATATGCCGGAGGATAGGGCTAGGATTCAGAGACACCTCAACAAATTGGAGGACTGGACAAAAGAAATCTCATGAGGTTCAATAAGGACAAGTGCAGTGTTGCACTTAGGATGGAATAATCCTATGCACTTATACAGGCTGGGTACTGACTGGCTGGGCAGCAGCTCTGCAGAAAAGGACTGGGGTGTTACAGTGGACAAGATGAATATGAGCGAGCAATGTGCTCTTGTTGAGAAGAAGACTAACTGCATACTAGGCTGCATTAGTAGGAACACAGCTAGCAAATCAAGAGAAGTGATTCTTCCCTTTTGGGCCCCCACTACAGAAAAGGATGTGGACAAATTGGAGAGACTTCAACAGAGGGCAATGAAAATGGTTAGAAGGTTGGGGACATGACTTCTGCGAGGCTGAAGAAACTGGGTTTATTTATTCTGGAGAAGAAAAGACTGAGGGGGGATTTAATAGCAGCCTTCAATTACTTGAAGGGGGGGTCCAAAGAGGATGGAGCTAGGCTGTTCTCAGTGGGGGCAGATGACAGAACAAGGAGCAATGGTCTCAAGTTACAACAAGAGAAGTTTAGGTTAGATATTAGGAAAAACTTTTTCACACAGATGGTAGTAAAGCACTGGCACAAGCCACCCAAAGAGGTTGTGGAGTCTCCATCCTTGGAGGCTTTTAAGACCTAGCTAAACAAAACCTTGGGTGGGATGACATAGTTAGGGATAGTCCTGTTTTGAGCAGAGGGTTGGATTAGATGACCTCCTGAGATCCCTCCCAACCCTAATTTTCTATGATTCTCATGTTTATAGCAGGGATAAACTCCTCTGTCTCTGTGGAGAGACTGCAGGGATTAAACCACAAATATTTATGAACAGCCTGGAGATTGTTGGTTGGAAGGTATGATAAAACAACAAAAACTCTTTGTTAAGGCTCCTTTATGGTTGTAAGAGAAGATACACTTGCATTGCAACTAGGGAGTTGTGACTGCATGATACACAGGTCTACATGAACTAGCTTTAACTAATAGTGAAGCTGAGTTGAAATGAGCTTCAGGACAGGCCAGCAACCCCCAGAACCTCAACAGTACAGTCCCTGACAACAGATTTGTACAGCTGAATATTTCAAAAGTCTCAGTGGGAGCACATGCTGGCAGTGTTTTCAGTGCTATTTTTTACATGAGCTAGTTAGCTTAAAACTACACGTATCTAGATGTGATGTGGTCTCACTTCTGATGGCAGGATAGATGAATTCTGAGAATAATGCCAATGTAGTATTATTATTATTGCCAATGTACTAGTATTATTATTAATGCCAATGTAACTCTGAGAATAATGCCAATATACCATACACTATGAGTAGTTCTACTGAAATGATGACTGCCTAACCTTACTGTAAGGGTAAAAATCAGGACCTAAATGTATGCACAGTACAGTGAAAGGAGCAGAATAATATTCTCTCATGGTCTTTGAGAAATCAGTGAACTTTCAGCACCCAGCCCTATATTAGTCCTATATTATTCAATTTCTTAGGTATGCAAGTTATTTGGAATCCATTTCTTTGTAATCTGCTCTCATCAGCTGCAGGCTACAGGAGTACATAAATCTATGTATATTTGATGATAATGGAAAATCTGTATCGTGACTCCCTGGGGTGTGACAGTAATAATCCAAGCTTTGCTCTGTCTGCCCACAGAAAAGGAGGTCAGCAAGATGGTGGTTCATCTTCCTGAGCATGGCACCATTTTGTCCTCACAAGCAGGGACTTGTACTTCTATATACAACTGCATGCCAACAACAATCAGTTATTTATGACACCTACATTAATTTGTCATAACACCCCAGCTTGTCATAAGAGGCAGAATTGGAATGAAATGCAGGATCTTGGCTGGCATGATGACCCAAGAGAGTTGCAAAAGTTGTCTACGCCCGCTTGATTCTCTCCACCATGGTGCCGAATGATGCATTGGGCACAACAATGAAGAAGCATAATGAAATGTAGCAGGTGAAGCCAGAAGTGTTACACTGCTGTATTCCTATAAACTGGTTCATGTGAATATAAGCTTTTACCTAAAACCTTGGTTTAGAGAAAGGATGGACCAACAACTTCCAGTATCAGAAGTCTTCAACCTTCCCACAAACCTCGAGCCCTATTTATTTTAGCTGGTAAGAAAAATAAAAAGGGGATGATGGAACTGGGGGAGGATGTTTTTTCCTTTGAATTTTCAAATGCTTCAGATTTCCAGGTTAAAAAACACATGAAAATACAGCCAGGGGGGAGGGCACACCTTTTTTGTGGTGTTCAAATTATCTGAAAACACGACCAATGGAAAATTTTGCAAGAATGCCCATTCTCATAAGAATTTCAGCTTGGTGCTTTGCTCTCTTTCATGAAAGTTTTCTGTCATTCAGGAAAGGAGAAGGAATGAAGATTATTCTCTGGGTATTGTATATTTGATTGTTGTGTCACATAAGTAATTGCAGCTAGACAATCTGGGTGGTCTCCAAAGCAGACAGTCAGCAAGCAAGTCAGCAAGAAAATAAAGAAGGAACTTTAAAAAAAAAACTATTACACTTTGCTTTACTATAGCTCCTTTTAATTAAGCATCTTTAGCTTCACAAGTATTATTAGCAATCATCTGAGGTAAGAATTAATTACTCTTCCCAGTTAATGCATCAGAAAAAAAAAGGCACAGAGGCCCTGATTCTTCACTGCCTTGTCCTGTGCATAGTCACATATCACAAGCAAAGTGGATATAAAATGCTACCCAGCTGGAATAACACCCCACTGAAAATGACTAAAAATGTTCAGAAGCAACAGCAAAACAGGTCTCAAGAGATTATGGTGGTATAGTATCGCCCTTTGTGATGGTCTACGGTAGACAAACTTATATGCATAAGCTTAGGAACAGCTTAACAAATAGTGATGTCTAGATGGACACCAATGCTTCTTATATGCTAAAAATGGCTTAAGGAATGCATTTCTACAATAGAAGGAGCTGGAAGTATTCTTACATTTTTACAAAATGCGTTGGGTTTTACAATGGACAACTAGGAGTTCACACTGTACCAAAGTAAAGGGCTCCAAAGGTTAGGAGACACAAGTAAGCTGGGGTAAGGGCTAAGAGGACAGGATGCATTACAAAAATCAATCCAGAAAGCATGTAGAACTTCACATGGATCAATGGGACTACATGGCAATTGCACAAAAACAGAAAAAAAACATTTAAGTGGTTGGTCTATCATGCAGTTCAGAGGCTATTTTTGTCAGAATAAAAGTCATTCGTCTTAAGCACTCACACCCATGCATGGTTGCTTAAAATAGGATTTTATTGGAAAGGTTTATTTGAAGAAACGAAAGGAAGACTACTGTGGTTTAATGGCACCCTTAAAGGAAACACTCTTATTAAGACCCCCTGCTGTAAAAAGTCTAGAGTCTCTCAATTGCACATGGAGACAATGGCTTCCTGAGCTGCCTCTTTAAACAGAACCTTGTTCTTAGTTTAGGAGAAAAATAAATGGACTAGTGGCTGGATGGTCTCTGAGCAAAGCAGCACTTTAAGGCTGTATTAACAATGAAGATTGTATATTGCATTCAATTCATATATTATTAAAGGATCTATAGTATAAATAGTTACAACCTCCCCATGTCCTGGTTTCAGGGTTAAAATGAAATCTCTTAGCTTCCTACTATTGATTATTCTCAGAGTTGTACTTTTTCACCTCTCACATTTTCAGTTACCTTTCTTTAATAGCTCTCTCCACTTCCCTTGCCCTACCCTGTCTGTATTCTCCACATTCCTTTATTCTCATCCTCATTCAGCACTCTGCACCCCTGCTGTCCTTCCCACTATTTAATACCCAAAGAAAGCAAGTGATCTTATAAAATTATTTGTTTTGGCAGGTATGTTGATCCCCTTTCTCCACCCTCCCCCTATCCAACTCCCACCCTTAAAAATGCATATAGCATTAGACAGTTCCTACGAGATGACAGAGCAGAGAGAGACAGAGACATGCATCTTGTTTGGGGATTTGTAACAATCTTAGTGGAAAAAAATGTCAATTTTTTTTTCTTGTAACCCAAGCATTGTAATAAAAACAATGGATGTCATGGGTGACAGCTGGTGTTCAAAAACTATAACTTTAACATCAAAGCTGAAGAGTTTTAGGATAAAAGGCAAGCTAGCACAATGGGCTGAGATTTGCTAAAGAGCAGTAGACAAAAAGCACTAATTTTGAATAAAACTTTTTTCAGGCTTTGTGCTAGAGAGTTTACCTCTGGAACAAATGTAGTTTGTTTGGAGCTTGTTGCAGAGATCGTATCTTCTTCAGACTTATTCTTTTTCTATCCACATCAGCTTTACCCTTTAAACAATTGTTTTCTTCTCATTGACCAAATCAGCCATGTTACTCATTTCCAAAACAGTCCCAGTGACCACCCTGAGGTTCTTTCAGGAGATCAAGAACAGAAGCATATCAAAAGAGAAGGCCTTTTCAATAGCAGAACTGGGTTGCATGGCAAAGCAATACAAGATAGTACATAATAGACTCAGAGTGCTATCACTTTTCACTGATAAAACAGTTGCCTTTATCTTAAAGATAACACCGAATTCACTTGTGTTGTACAACCAAAAATAGCTTCACTTTTTGACCCTGCTTCTGCCTGACCAGCTCTGCATCCCTGAAATATGAGGTAATCAAAATGAATAGAGTCCACAGTTTCAAATGTCGCTCTTGGTTCTTTTATCCTCAAACCACAAATTACAATGTGTGCAAAACACACATCCCATATGAAAAGAAAATTGGACCCTTTTGAGTCTTGTGGCTGTCAGATCACAAAGACTGGGCACATGTAGCAGCATTCTTCCCCACTCCTAAAAAAAAAAAAAAAAAGCTGTTACACAAAATCCCACTTTGTTCACATTGAGACAGTGAGAGCTGACTTGCAAATTTAACAGCAGATCTACCTGGCAGCCTCCTCTGTAAGTTTCTTCAATAAAATAACTGCTTTCAACTGAGTTGTCCCCCCAACATGCATGTGTGCATGCACACACACACTCAGTGCTTAATGGAAGAAGTATCATCTGTAATTCTCCCTTTCAGAAATAACTTATCCCATACCAAACTGGGGATGTAATCTCACCACTGCACTGCAAACATTAATTCGCAGTCAGGACAAAACAGGCTGCCATCCTCTTCTCAGTGACTACCAGCCAATAATGTACTGACCCACCTTGTAGTTTACTGCTGGTTTTCCAAGTCGCCTGTCAAGGCAACTTGGAAGATTCAATGAGGAGAGATGTCAGAAGTGTTTAGAAACTGTGGTGACCGGTGTGGTATAAAAACCTGAGCAGAGAAAAATAGGATAGATATGGCAAACCAGGATGAAGCACAAGAATATTTGTGAATATCCATTCCAGTTTTAGTCACTAATTTCACAGTTTCAAGATTTTAAAGGCCGCAGAGGAGTTGAGAGACTGAATGATTCAAAATACAGAAAAGATGTTTGAGTAAAGGCAAAGAAAGAAGTGATTTAAAAGAAATAAACTGTTGACCTTTCATGATGGCTTGAAGTTGAACTTAATTCACCTTAACAACTTTGCCTTCACAGCCCCCAAAAGACTGCAGTCTCCTAAAAACAGCTCTCTAAGGGAGGTATTGAACAGGATGAGAGGCTGTTGGTGTGAAAGTAGTATCTCTATAAGGGTACATACAGCCATTACATTTCGGGTTAGGGTCAATCGAAAGGTCCACCTGTACAGATGTTCAGGGAGGTTCAACTGGGCAAAAATGGCAGGGCTGATCGAAGTTAGCTCACCTGAGGAGGTAAACAAACTTTGATCAGGATCATGTTAACCCAATCTATCAAACATTTGTAATGTCTAGAGCACAGCCTAGGGGCTGGGAAGACCCAACTGCTTGCCCCAGCCTAAGGGCTGTGCTATTCCTACCCCCTGACCCTGACCAAGATTTTTTTAGCCCCCAACCCTCACCCCCCTAGATAAACCATCCATTCTCTACAGACCCACCAACGCCCCCCTGCCCCAGACCTGCCAACCCCACCCCCCAAGTTACTTATGCCAGTTTCTCTGTCAAGCTCCTTGGCCTAGCAAATGGCTGCACACACCGCTCCCAGTCTACATTCACATGACTTAAAGCAAGCCACGTGACTGTAGAGCAGGTGCAGCAAACAGTTGTACACAGCCTATGGAAACTGAATGCACAGCACTATACTGTACAAAAATATCCAAGCTAGCTAGGCCCTGGGAAGCAAAGTAGTCTTGGAGAAGCAGGTATATTAGTGCAGATGAACTGCTATGCTAATGTAGTTATACTACTTCCACTACCTGGGTTAGCATGTTCATCTGAATATCTGTTGAGTATCTCTGCATGCACTGTCTGACGCTGTGAGACACAAGGCAATGGAGAATCAGAAGCTGGAGGACAGCCAGTGTTTCTTTAGCAAAGAGAGTAATAAAGATGTGAGTGATGCCCATAGTTCTGTACCCTACAAAATCCTGCCATGCAGACTATAAAAACACAACTGCTCTAACAATAAAGAAAGCAAACCTGTACTGGGGTCAATGGCCCACTTTATTTCTACATTAATTTTTAGCCACAAATATTCTTAATCTTTTCTTCATCCAATACACCACAGTTTATACCCAGATATGCTCTATGCCAAAAGCTAATATAAATATATCATATCTATGTAAGTACATAATCTGGGTTTCATTTGAGTTCTTTGCCAATTTCTTTAATCATTGTGAAATTAAAGATTTCAACTAACCTTCAGTATTCAAGCCAAAATCTCCTAATTAACTTATGCATCTTGGTTGAGTGTCCTGAGGGAGGCCCAAGATCCAAGTGAATAGCATAAAGAAATCTACACAGAATAAACAGTCCCTACCTAGGTTTCCTGCCCATAGTGGCCTGACCTCCAGATAGTTACTCACACAATTAAAACAGCATGAAGAAAAAGAAAACCAAAACAACAACTCCTGCAGCTTGCGGACTGCTCCTCGAGCATGACATTTTCACTTAGTGCTTTGCAGTCCATCTTCTAAATTGGGCTGGTCTCAAAACCATGAGCCCCCCCAGTGAGAGCTCTAACCTCAATGTGACATCATGCTTCTGCCAGTCACAGAGTTAAAAGGACCCTGAATGCAGCCCCGGCTGGCTCTGCTGCAATGTGATGCAAATCAAACGCTTCCAGCTATCAGTGCAGCTGCCACTGGCCGCTGTGACTGTAACCCCTTAATACCACTGGGAAGAGGGGGAGGGATGTTCAGGCTGTTCCAACATGGCCTGGTATTTTAGATAATCAGCCTCCTCCTTTAAACTGCAGCCAACACGGCTTGCAGAGCACTTGCCCAGGTCAAGGAGAAACTGTTCTCTCTCACAGCTCCTGTTGGAGAGACAAACACTGCACCACTGAACAGCTTATCTAGCTCTTTCTGAAGCCACGCTATCGCTTCCCTCACTGCACAAGGGCATGTTTACTGCATTTAAAAACAGACACCTGTCTTTTGAGCTTTCGTTTTGGTGATTCAGCCCTAAATATGTGAACAAACTAGACATTTCTAAAGGTGCAAGAGAGGGGAAATGCCACAAAATGTCTGCAGGCAAAAAACTAAAAAGGCTGAGAACTATGTGACCTGTGCAATAATACTGCACAGAACTAGGTTGGGTTCATTTGTTTGTTATTTGTGTGCGTGTCTCACACCCAGGGGTCCGTAGGCTAAGTGTCTGCTCCCTGAGCCTGAAGGGAAAGGAGAAAGGGAATAGGCAGCAGGACTTGCTGGCACATAATACTTGAGTAAGAGCCACATAATTCTGTTGCTTAGCTTCTGCTCTTGGTCCTTAACAAGTCCTTTGGTTCAGTCACAAACTGCTTGTCATGGCAATAGCCAGTAATGCCATTCCAGCCCAGAATAAAATTATGCTTTGTTTTTTTCCTCCGTGACTTATAAACCAGCTCTGCATGCAATTTTCCCTTCTTCCTTGTTTCATCCTCCCTGAAACTTTGTTTAGATTGGTTCAACTGGATTGCATTTACAGACTAGCAGGGAGAAAGAGAGAAACAACCCTTCAAACTACTGCCAGAAAATCAAGACAAAGACACATTCTACAAAACTTAGCTCAGAAAGTGATGACAGCAACAACAAGGCTGAATTCTTCTCTCTATTTAACTCACATTTATGAAAGGTATGACATCAAGAACCCTGCAGAATGAAGCTCCGTATTTATCCACAGAAGAGGTCCACTACAGGGATAGCCAGAAATACTATTCCAGCCATTGTCCTACAAAAATGTGAACACATGCCTTGGAGGGACCTGGCTTGTGTGCTCCATCTTTAGGAATGAAAGGGCCTTTCTCCATGTCCAGAACTCAGGCCACGTACAGACAGTTAGTTTCTCCTGGGAGAGTTGTGTATGTCTCAGGAGAAACTATGAGTGAGTGCGTAGATGTTCAGGATTTTTCTTTTTGGGCAACAATGGCTGCTTTGCAAGAAAAATAACCCAGGAACAACCAGGGTTAATTCACTCCCAGAAGGAATTCCTAGAAGCAAGTGTCTGTGCATGTTGTTATGAGAGAAGCCACACCACAGTTCACCAGCATCCCAAGGGCTTTGCTCTCCCCTCTCCCTCCAGAAAGATAGGGCATCACTCAGTGAACTCTACTGCTCCAGCCAAGCAAGGAGCAGAACAGGTCCCCTCCACAATCCCCACACTGTGAAGCAGGAGATACAGGGTGACCCTGAGCAGTCTGGGTCAGCCAATCAGGGCTTTCCTGTGCACTGCTGCCATCTGCCTCCAGGCAGACTGAAGAAGCCTGCAAAGCAGGCTGGGATGTGTGCAGAGTTCCCCCCTGGCTTCACAACATCTGTACTGCAAGCTCCCTGCTCTTCAGGGACTCAGCATAAACATGTCTGCTCCATTTTTCTACCAGAAAAATAAACCCAGGAGAATTCTCCCAGATCATTTGGACATGTGTACACAGCCTCAGGTTTTTTCCTTTGAGGATGACAGTTAATATTCACTGCCATATATACCTTTCCCTTCCATTGTATAAACAGATCTTTGATAGTAATATGCTTTAAAAATGGAACTGGAGCAGGAAAATATAAACATTATGTACATGCACAATAGTGATGTTTTAAAATGGTTTTTGCTGCTTCTCTGGTTCATACCACTTCCTTTTAGAGGTCTGTGCCATGGGCTTACAAAGCAAAGTCCCACAGGAATTTGTCTTGTGTTTTCAATAAAAATAGTTCCAGTGATATTCACAAGAATCTGTAAAATATGGAAACAGCAAAGCTTCTTGTAAGCATGAAGTAACTGTACTAACCAGTGCATCTTGCATGTTTTCTGGGTATTTATGCAATACAGTTCTTGCACACAAAAAATCTAGAAGTCTGTACACTATCCATGTGCTATGTCTGATTACCTAAAGCTAAAATGCAATGCTCCCAGTACACACACACACAGTAGAAATCAGCAATATATATTTTACATTTGCATTTGCAACATAGACTTTATTTATACTAACTGAACTTCAAACTGATTCACCCTACAGAGTGTAGGAAACTGGAAATAAGTGGAGCTAGTAGAGAATTCTATCAGTAAAGCTAGCAAATTCTCTCCAATATCACAATATATGGGTGATTGCATGTGTGCACGTACACACACAACTATATATATATATATATATATATATATATATCTCATTAATATATATCCTATGCAATATATGTGCGTGTGTGAAGTTCAATTAGTATAAATAAATTCTATGTTGCAAATGCAAATGTAAAAATGACCCAGTTGAGTCAATATACCACCACTGATCTTTTTCTTGTTTTTTATACCCCAAGAAAAAACAAAGAAGTAAAATTGGGGGGGTGGGGGGCTAACAATGCAATAATAGTTTTGAGGGTTTTTTACATATGAACATCAGTTAGCACTGACTTTTAAACTCACATTTTCCACAGCACCTGAAGTTTGGTCCCCTTGAAAATACATACTTTGGATGTAAATATATCCTGAAATACTGCTTACCTTACTTTTAAGAGTAGCTTCACTGTGCCTCAACAGGTTGTTTGTGCAGGTGATATCACCAGAATTCATCTCAAAAGACAGGGGCAACATGCTGTAACGTGATAAACATCCTCAGTGCATTCAAAGGGCTTTGCAAATACCAGCATTGGGACCTTTTAGATTTTGGATTATAGTTTTTAAGGTTAATAACTTACACAGTAATACAAAATACTATTGTACTGGCATATCTGGACAAGAAAAAAAAAAGAAAAAACACAGCTGTTGTGGGAATTAGACTTAGGAGTGTTCTACTTATTTTGTGTACAAAACTTAACTCACAACAAAGCAACTGTTGATCCTCTGGATCATGGTGGTCACGTAAGAGGTTTAAGTCAGGTGCCTGATATATTCACCCGTAGCTGACAAGCCCAATTCAAGAGTGACACAGCTTGTTACAAGTTTCACAGATCCATGTGCTGTCTGAGTTGGAGTCTCCCTTTACAGCTTGCTGCTACCTTCTTTGTCACTTTGCTGCTATCCTCTGGATCAAACCTGCTTCATGTTGAGCTGCACCCAGTGCCAGTTGTTCCCTACAGATTGTATGGGATTCTGTGCATTCTTCTGAACTTTCTACCTTGATGTTGGATGACCTCATATGGTTTTTGCACATGTTATAGTACTGCTGTACGTGGGGGCCGGGAAACGCTGGCGGAATGGGGCCGCTGATGGAGCAGAATTGAGGCGCTAGACACGCAGGTTGTTGGAAGCAAAAAAAACTTTACTTACAGTCATTAGGCACGTAGGCACGTTCCTTGAAGTTACAAACTCAAAC
>JAGPOW010003316.1:43482936-43512363 GCA_030014935.1 Caiman crocodilus
CGGGCCAATTGCCGACCGACACGTATGCATAATTTAACATGAGCCAATTGCAAGCATGCACTCGCTGGTGCAGCTGCAAGGTTTTGGCGGGCTCTGACCATACACCGAAACTTTTCCCGCGTTTCCCTGCATCTGTGCTTAACACAGCTGTGCTGAGGCATCTCTTAACCATTATGCACAGACACCATAAAGGCCAAACCTGCTTTCTAGAATCATCTCGAATCTCACTGTACAAAATATTCTTGGGGATATGATCTCCTCTCATTCTACTGACATGGCCAATCCAACTAAACAATATTTTCTGTAAATAAACAGTTTTGCACCTAATTTAACTTAACATGAATTATCTTCTTAAGATATCTCCCTTGGGTTAGCTCATAAAAAAAGTGATATCTAGATTTTGTCAATGTTGTACATGTCATATGTAAGTCAGTCATTCTAATGGACCCATTAAGAACTTAGAAAATCTGAAGGAGTCGTAGACCTGATACAACGTCAGTAAAAAAGTTGCTGGGTTCCCTCTCAGTATCTCATACATCTGCCTCAGAAAGGAGCCAAGAAAGTATATGCAACTACTGTTAAAAAATAGTAGAAGATTTTTATTTAAGCCATATTTATCCTATTTATTACAAGCACCAAAGGTAAGATAACTGCAAAAGAGTACAATGAGCTAATGGGAAACATTTAAACTGGCAAGAGCAAGGAAATTTAGGTCCAACAATTGCACTCTGTTTTTTAAACTCACCATGATGCCTAGTTATTACCAAATAACTATCATTTGTTGTGCCATTAACCTTGCAAGTTCCTACTCAATATTGCCCATGAACCTCCCAGCTCCTGCTGAAACTTTCCAAAAGTTAGCCTTACGCCATGGAAACCTTAAGTCCTAATCAATAACATTTGTCAAAACTATGAGCAACTGAAAACAAGGTCTTATAATGGAAAGGGCTCGTAAACTTTACTATAAGTAGCGCTAAGTTCTGCCAATAATGACAGACCAAACCAAAACAGCAGGTCTGTGCATTATTGAAAACAGAGTAATCAGGATTTTGGAACTAGAGGTCAACTCTAATCTACAACAGGCACCAAGCACTGAATCCAATAGGCCGACCAATGTCCTAACCAGGAAATGCTAGCATTAGGTCCCTGGCATTCCTGGGTGCTCTTAGTTACTGTGGTAGTAGTTATATGCAGCCAAGGATGATTTGTAAACATAAAGACAAGAAATGAAAGATCACAGTTCACAGAGCCCCACCCCTTGTGGTGGAGCGCTTTGTTTTGTTTCCCCATTTTCACCTTTTTTCTACGGCAAGAAAAACAGAACTAAAAATTGGTGTTATAAAATGATTTGTGTTGCGGTCCTCTTATGGAAACAAAATCATGGGCTCACACCATGTCTTGTGCATCTTTTGGTATCACTGCCCCTGAGAGAGGAGGGCAGATAGACTACACACACAAAAATGAATGTGCACTGTCGCAGTAAGGGGAGTGCTAAGGTTTGGGATATTGGTCCAGCTACCTGTTTCACCTGTCAACCTCCCCCCTCTCCATCGTCACAGGGGGTGTGTGGGGGCTTGAAGATGAGAGAGCAAACCCACAACAGCAGCAGCACAGCCACAGACTCCTGTGAAAATCTGTTTACTCCAACTTTATACACTGAATGAGCATCCAGGCTCCACTACCAAATTACATGCATTGTACCTGGTAAATATGAGATTCACAGTCTGTTCCTGCTCCAGCTGAAATTAACAAAATTACCACTGATTTCAGTGGGAATAAGGATCAGGGTCAGGCCCAAAATTTTCCAGTTTCATTACAAGTACACATATTGTCATAATGGCACCAACTGCATCATCTTTCTTGTAATACAAATAGCTACGTTAGCCCTTCTGCTAATGGAACAATACAAAGGTACTTTTGCAAGCAAAGAGCACCCATTTGTGCACTATCACATTTATTTTGGTCATCCTGTAACCTTAAGACAGAAAGCTAGGTTCATGATTGCTACTCGTGTTTCAAAACTGCAGCACAAATTTTTGTCAGTCCTAACATTCTCCAAATGTCAAAGGGAGGGGAGAACCAAGAAAAAATGGAGACAGACGAAATCTAAAGCCACTAAGGGAAAGTTAAAACTCCTGGTAGGAAGCTGCAGTTGTCGGCTCAGCAGTCTGGGAACATAGTCTAGTCTCCGAGGCTGCTGCTGGTGATGAGGTTGTGCTGGTGATGAGAAGGGTGGTACAGTAGCTTATGCCCAGGTGCTGACACCAGGATCAGCAGTTTGTCTCTGGCATGAGACAGCAAGTTCCAAGATCCCAAGCCTGCTGCTGGTAATTTGCTTCAGACAAATCTAATAACAAAAAGCCAAGAATCTATACCATCTGTTGGAGGTGAGAACAGCTGAGTTGCTGGCTACGTGTAGCACCAGAGGAAAGCATAGTACATCCACTCTGCCATTACAGGCATCTGCCACTGTGAGGTAAGGCCTATAGCCACTGGGACAGAAAAAGAAACAAGGTGGTTTCATAAGGAAACAGTTTAATAAAACAGAAAGTTCAGCTAAACCATCACACCTGAGCGCTGTGTTTTTTCTCATGAATACGTGCATCTTTTCCCTCCCCCTTCAAAATATTATAGAAACAACCAAGTTTCCCTTGCAAAGGGAATCTCTGGAGAGCCGTTCTGCGTGCAGTGTTCTCACTTTAGTCAGAGAGATGTGCTGAGCTGTACTTTAGAGCTGAGAGTTGGTTGAGTTCAAAGAGTGGTCAAAGGAAGGGATGGTTCTGTAGTTAAGGCACTTAACTCAGATTCAGGAGACACAGCATATGCCTATACCGTGCACTCAAGAGCACCTCCAAGAAAGCACCTCCTCCACCCGTCTGTGAACCAGACCTGAAATGTGAGGCAGTGAAGTTTCCCTAAGGCTACTCTCAAAGATGTAAGAGATAAATATTAAGAATGGCAGCGGGGAATGACCTCACAACATCCTCACCCCCTACCTCTTATTTCCCAGATTTGGCACATGCAAACCAGAAGTGATCAGGCACAGAGTGCTTCTTGTTGGCAGCACCATAACAAGGGATAGGCGAGTAGAGCACAGGGCATGGACTCCAACATAATGAGGGTCACAGAATAGTGCCCCTTCTGGGGAGCCTGCTGTGTGCCATTGCAACAGCAGTTGGGTACAGGAAGACTGCACTGGGCAGGTAAGACTGCTGCCCTCCCCACTCCTTTCCTTCTCCCCAATGACCAGTAGCCTTTCTGTGCATAGTGACACTCCCACCCCGTTTCCTTGAAGGTTTTGCCCAGGGTGAAAACCTTGGTAACTATGCCCCTGCTCAGCAATGTTCTCAGGAGAAATGCAGCAGAGGTACAACTACACCCCTCAGACTCAGCAATATCACAAGCTACTGCTGCATAGACTTGGAGACATCTTTTTCTCTCTCTAGGCCTCAGTTCACTATTTGCATAATACAGTGAACAATACTGCCCTTCTCCCACTTTTTGTCCCCATGTCTGTTTAGATTATAAACAGCTCCACTGTGCAGGTTGCCTCTTTCAGCATGATCATACAGAGTAATAGCCCTGATATCACCTGGGCCCCACAGGTACTGGCATAAAACACAAAGAATTAGTAGAATCCCACTGAAGGCTTTACTGAATGGCTAAGGTCATATCTCTCTGCCCTCCCTGTCCCTTTGAGTCCCCTGGTTCTTACTATAGTGAACAGCCAAAACAGAATTATTTTCAGGAGGCCTCTTAGATATAAGAAAATTTTAAATTTGAGGGTCTGTTAATCATTCCTTTAACAGCTCTTTTAATCCTTATGGCTACTGTTAACCCCCTTGAAATTAAAAAGAATTGCTCAAACTGTGTAGAAGTGGCAAAGTGCAGCCAACAGTCCACTTATGCCTTGCACCTAGTCTCCCATTCAAGCCCCAGGCTTCATTTGAGCAGAGCATTGAGCAAACTGCACCATGGTGTCCTTGTGTGTAAGACTATTAATTAGTGCAGCAATTCTCAACCAGGGTTCTGGGGCACCCTGGGGTGCTGTGAGACCTTTTGAAGATTCAACAGGAAATGTAGGAGATAAGCGAAGTGCCTGGCTGCTCCTCTACCCCCACTGCTTGACCCTTCTGCAAGGAGGTAAGCCCTGTAGTAAATAAATTGGTTTCTGAAATGAGGTACCTCTCAATTCACTAAAGTTATGAAGGGGGGCCTTGCAATGAGTACCTTGCATCTAAAAAGGCTGAGAACCACCGCATTGGGGGTTTTTCTTGTAAAACCATGGTAAAGCGCCATCTGCTGGAAATGGGCAAGGACCACTGTGGCTCTCTATCACGAACACAAGAGAAATATAAAATCTCTCCTAGGAGCATTGCCTGTTTCTTCACTATTCTTGCCTGCTGCATCTTCTGACTCATGACAGCTACTAACACTGATTTGTATGTGAATCATAGTTGTATTATGCTGTTAGACCTCTGATTACAGTGTGAATGAGGTACAAAAAGAGGAGGAACACTAGAGATGCAAACGAAAGGTAAATCACCAGCTCATTTTCTGTTATTGTATAAATGAGGGTGTCCAGAGTTTCTAGTCTCAGCAAGAGAATGCAAGGCATACTGTAGTGCCAGAGATGAAGTTACGGTGGCTACACAAAGTCCCTGCTTTTTGGAACATAAGCAGGCATTCAATAGGCTGGCTCATTTCTCTGATCCTCAATGGTTTTCCTCTGTTAAAGAAATCAGAAAGAGAGACAGTAAAATGTAAGGAGACAGAGAGTGTCAAGGGTGACCAGGACAATACATTACCTATCAAATGATCTTAAAGAATCATACAAATATATCCAAACAAAACTGTTAATAAACTGGTATTGTTTGTTTGTTTGAAATCTCAAAACTACACCTAGTTTCTTTAATGAAAACAACTCCCTTTTGCATCATCTGTTTTTTTTCCAAAAACTGAACAGGAAACCCTGTCACCTCTGAGAGGGTGGAACAGTTAAGCAAAAAACAGTAAAACATGCACTGAATAACTGTGTTACTGTTACCTTTGCCCTTCCTTTTGCCTCCGCTTCCTCCCCACTCCCCCAAATTACCCTTACTTTGTATGTAACCAGCAAATGTTTCTTGTCAGGGACTGCTTATTCCTTTGTCTTGGAAGACACCCACCACCTTTTGAGAATTAATGATGCAATAGTCTCCAGGCACTAACCAGCTTTATTGAGTGAGAGCTAGCATAGGTCTCCAGTGCAAGGTTCCCTCTAAGCTACTCATGTGCACGGCCATGCAAAACTAAAAATTTTGCCATGCACCAACTTTTTAATGCTGCGCACCCACCTGGAGAGGAGCAGGGCGTGGAGTGCAGCAGAGGCACCAGGGCCGGCGTGGGACACTTACCGAAGGTAAGCTCCTCACTCCTTATGCAGGGCAGGCAGCAGCTCCTCCTGAGGCAAGGTGGGGACTGGGACTGGGACTGGGACTGGGACTGGGATAGGGACTGGCGTGGGTGCCACGGAACAGCTCCGCAGGCTCTGCCAGCTCAGGGGAACTGCTCCGCACCCCCGCATCACCTTGGGGAGCGAGGACACACCCGGCGTCAGGGCTGGGGCGTGGAGCAGTTCCCTGGAGCTCCCAGAACAGTTCCCCGGAGCCAGCGGAGCCTCCCCACGCCAGCCCCCAGCCTTTCTCCCTGCCTTGGCTCACCTCAGGAAGAAGCCGCTGCCTGCCCCATGTAAGGAGTGAGGAGCTTACCTGCGGTAAGTATCCCACGCCGGCACTGTTGCCTCCCTTTCAGTTCAATCAACTGGAGATGATATCTTTTATTAAACCAACAAGATTTTTGCAAAAAAAGTTCATTAAAGAGAATGAGCACACTTTGTCTCTGCTGGGTGATTTTCTCGTTTCTTCAGTTCTTACTAATGACTTATTCCAAGAAGGCATTAAACAGCAAGTGACTGTTGGAGCAGTGGCTCTGCACCCAGGTCGCTGCCCTGGGGCATACACACACGTCTTGCAAGCTGTGTGTCCCATGGCCCTCGGCTGCATTAGCGTGCATCTCCCTTGCACTGGGAAGGGTTCACAAGTTTGGCAAGCTCAGAGCTAGGACAAGAGTTGTATTGTCATCTATCAGTTGATTGTGTCCAACCCATGGCTGCCCCACAGCACTCCAATACACTGCTCTGAGCAGCAGTTAGCATGGAGAAGGGAGGTGACCAAACTCTACCTGCTCCCACCTGGACACTTACTGTGGGACACTTACCAGTGGACCACACCGAAAGGGGGAGACAGGACCAAAGCAGCGCGCTCAGAGACCGCTACTCCTTAGAGGGAACATTGCTTCAGTGGACACTTACGTGGCGCAAACCCTCTTCACTTTTGGCAGTCAATATTGAGCAAGTCCCTGAACACCTGCAGGATCATCTGTATTTGTAGTGTCAATCGTGTCCCTGGAGAGCATGATGTTCTATTAAGGCCTTTACAAAAAATGCTTCTCCAAAACCTGGATTTTGGGAATCTTTGGGATGTGATTCCCATTACGTGATACCATATCAGCTTGAAAATGGCATTTGGCATTATTCTCTTTTGGCGTTATTCTTCCTCCTGGGACACCTATTGCTCTTTATCTGAATACTTGACATAGTTCCATATTACGTGGGCACTGATGTTACTCCAGAATGTCAAGACTCCTCATTAATTAGAGATATGAGGATTATTTTGCAGCCTGTTTCAGTTCTCATCATTCAGTTGTTTTTATGGGGTTAGCAAGCAAAGGAGTTAACCTTGTGCTGGGCCCTAAAGGGGTGTTCTGGCATTTTTCATAATAGCTCCCAAGCCACTCCTAAAAGTCAGGTTTTTGAAGACAGACAAAAAAATCAAAACAAAACAAAACAAAAATAGCACTGCTTTGTTATGGGAATCAAAATAAATTAAACAGTCAAACCAAAACCTTCAACCTTGTGAGTAAATGGTGAGTCTCAATCCTGACAGTGCTTTGCCAACTAGGTCTCAAACAAGGAGAGACAAAGTTACCTGTTCAGATTTCCAGTTATCTTACTTTTCCCTCCAGGCTAGCAGGAGCTGGGAGAGCTGCAGAAGCAGCATGCTTAGTGTACAAATGGCACTGTCAGACACCAAGCCAGCCATGGTATAGCACAAAAAGGGAGCAGAGTGGTTCAAAATAGGGCACCTGGAGGATAGCCAGGGGAGAAAAAAAATTATTTAATCTTACGGTGTACTAAGAAAAAAACAGTAAGGACTAATGGTTCACAGCAGCTGACTGGCAGTTGTTTTCAGCATTCCTTCAGCTTAAAACATTATCATATCGCAGCAGAGATATATCCAGCCCAGATACTATTGAGTCCCACAATGCTCCAATATCTCTCATTTGCTTGCATGTTTCTCTCATCATGAAGGATTGATTACCAAAGAATATTTCAAGCCAGATCATGCTTATTGAAGATCCAAACCCTTATGTCAAGTGTCAGTGAGCATCTCTGAACACACCAGAAGAGAGAAGTTTGGATCCAGTTTGGTTTCCCCAGTTCTGTGTGTGCATTATCAGCCTCCAAAAAGGGCTTTGATTAGGATATCTGCCTGTCAAACATGGTCATTGCCCTTGATGACATCCACAGTGGGGTTCTGCTTGAGTGTCTGCAATCCCTTGGATGTCATCCTAGTTGACTGATTCACAGTGGATCGCCTATTCATTTCCTTTATAGCACAGATGAACTTCCTTTCTAGGAAGGCTGGGCAATTTCTGTCATTGGAGGTTTCAATGTGTACGGCACATTAATCTGGGAAGGTTTAGAATCCTGAATCTGTGAAGGGGGCTTGAACTAGATGACCCTTGGAATCTCTTCCAATCCTATATCTCTAAGCTAGCACAGTCATTGCAATGTGGAATATATAGCCTGCGTCCCTATCACCTCACCAAACTAGAGAAAAATCTTAGACAAAAATTTGTCCTAGAATAACTGTCTGCATATAGCAAGAATCTGATTTTGGTGCCAGCTCCCAAGCTCTCATCAGATGCCTACATTTAGGTTTCAGCACATCTAAAAACAAACACCTGGAACCAGGAGGCTGATACAAATCAACAAGGCTAGGCTCCCCAGGTCCCCTTACCAGTTAATGTGGTAAACTTAGGGGCCTGCAAAGGGTGATGCAGAGCACCAAGGAGCTTAGCAGAGAAGTGCTGCGAGTGAGCCAAGAAGAAATACTCAGCATCCTGAACTCCCACCTCTCCTCAGAGCCTATGTGCCAGACTCATGGGTTCCTCTTTGATACCTCTATGCACTCCAGAGCACCCAGAGGAAAGTGCCTAATGGACACTGATGGCACTGAGTTCAAAGAAGAGTATCGCACTTGTGGCCACTCATGTAACATAGTTGGTATCACCTTTTATCCAGTAGTCCAGTGATTGGAGCTCTCACTCAGCAAGTGGGAATCCTGTATTTTAGGGTATCCTTAGTCTGAGTGATTTCAAATCCATATCTCTGGCCTTCCAGGAAATGGCCCTGGCCACGAAAGTATAAGACATTCGGGGAAAGGGAGAGTGGTGGGGAAAGAGGGCTCGCTACTGTTGTTGAAGCACACCTACTGGATGGCCAAGAGTCAATGGCAAGGAGAGTAGGATTTGGCTCAGTAACTCAGTGATGAGGGACCTTCTGTGGGAGGAGGAGTCCTGGTTCCTCGACCCTGCTCCCAGAATATTTCTGTTCTTTATCTGATGACCATCTGAGGTACAGAGCACCAAGAGTCCAGGAAAAAGGGACTGAAACGCCCCACATCTCTGGGAGTGCTCTTATCATTGGGCTACTGAATCAGGCTTCTTCTTGCTTATTCTTCTATTTCTGTGACTCTCAGCTCCCACTGCTCAGGTGTCTCACACCAACAGCAGGAGTGGAGATTACATCTCAACTAGCTTTGTAATGAGGTCACTCACCTATAAAATGGCAGGGTGTGACAGAACATGCCCTAGGGCTGCCATGGCACCCCTTGATGGCTGCTGTAGTCCTGACCAGCCTTCGCTCCCAACTCTCACGGTTTTCCCCCCCGAGATCTCGCCTGCTACACCTTGATGTTGATGATAAAAAGGGGAGGCTGCCCTTAGCTCTCGCCTGGGGCTCTTTCTAGTCCCCTTTTTCTTCTCTGTGGGCTCACCCTGGCCCACTTGGCTTGGAGTTCAACCTTCAAAGTCTCTCTCTTTCTCTCTCGCTGTCTTTCTACTTGAACCAACACTGGGTCTCTTGGACCCCACCCCTTATCCAGGCTTCTGCCTGTTTGGTCTTTTCCCGTTTTCCTTCTAGCTAAGGCCCCTCAAACCAGGTCCACTAGTTAGGACCCTGGCTCTTCACGCCTCAGTCTCTCAGTGGAAGATGCCTGCCAGGTACCCTGATTATGGCCTCCTTCACCCCTACAGGCACTGCCAGTCCTCTGGTTATTCAACAAACATACAACACCTCGACTGAAATATAAGCAAACCACTTCCAGAAAGTTTGCTCTGCTATCCATCAATATCCTATCACACACTATAATTCCCAGGTCTAGACCCACTCTCACCCTTCAAGATAGCTTGGGCTTCCCTGGGCACTGCTTCCCGCAGTCAGCTTCCATGGAGGAACTCCTCTCCCTCCAGCCTGCAGGGTCTGACTGCCTGCTCTGGTTCAGACCCTGGGTTTATGTGCCTGGAAGGCACACTCCCTTTCTGCCATATGCCCTTCCCCACCCAGCATAAGGGTTTTACTTTTTTATTAAAGGCCGGTCAGCACTCCTGCAGCTGTGGCCCCAGAGAGCCAGCTTAGCTTGCTACATCCTCTTCTCCCTGTTACTGTCTCCTCTCTCCCTCAACCATTATGCCTGATTACACGGGAGTTCCCTGTTATACAGGGATTAGCTTGAATCTGCCAGGCAGTGGATGACCCTAGAACTCAAGTTTCCTAGGCCCTGGACAAGTGCTGTACCCATTAGAGATATTGGGCCTTCCTACATTTTCAAATGAATGTGACCCTGAGTCCCCTGTTCTGTGCTGAACTCAATTCTTTTGGGGTGAGCACCTAGCAAACAAGGTCTCTAGGGATTTTGGTAGAGTTTAAGCATATTTTCAGCTTCCATCTGAATCACAGCAGAGCTTGGCTGAGAGTTAGGCACTTAGTAGTCTGACCTGGATTGCCTCTGAGCATGACTAGAAGCTTGAGGAGGAACACTTGAAAGTTGGCCTGTCTAAATATAATCCCAATCATGCAGCAATACAATACCAACCAGGTCCAATACAATATCCACAAAAATCATAGCCTAAGTCTGGTTCTGTAGGTTCTTTTCAAGCCAAAACTGAGATGCTTCGGCACCCAAGTAGTCCTCTGCTTCCTGGAGTGGAGCTGACCTGACTTGTTTTTGAAACCGCAGCATCTAAATTCTAAGTCCCGTTTAGGTACCAAGTTGGCCACTTTGGATCTGGCCTTTATCCTTTAAGGTCCGTCAGCCAGACATTTTCAAAATCTGGTCTAAGGAAGTGTGATTTAGTTAATTGCTACCTGTCAAGCAAGCTGCTACCTGCCTTGACAAGTCCCAAGTACATTTGTAATTAAGGGTGGAAAATTCAAAATCTCCTTTGGTAGTAGCTGTGACTATGATCTCAAATCCCCACAAATTACCTACATTTCTCACTGCTAACAGTATCACTCATTCATCCATCACCTTCAGTCAAATGTTGCAATGCATGTTCAGGCAAAACCCCTACTGGAGCTCCTGGGAGTTTTGTTTGAGTAAGGCCTGCGGGATTAGATCATTTGACATAAGAATTTACATAGAGCCTGGAGAGAAGAACACTCTTTTAATATTTAAACAGAAAACGGTCAGGCAGCAGAGAGGTCAAACCACTCTCATACCCTCTGTCAGTGAAGTGAGAGCTAATAGTCAAGCCTCAGGGTCAAAGTCTGTATCTCCATCTCCTACTGTCTCTTTCTGTTTATTGTTTCTTTTGTTCCAGTTCTTTTTCTTTCTTCCCTTCACTTTCCTTTTCCTGCTTCAGCTCTTTTCTCAGTCTCTGACCAGCCCCCTACTAACTCCCACTCACTACTGGTTTCCCTCTCAGGGGGCTTCTCCTGCTGTCTCTACTTTTCCATTGTCATAGGAGCGCTCCATCCTACCTAAAAACTCCTCTTTGCTTTTACAGTTTGTCAAACAGCAGAGAAAAAAAAAGCATCCCCTCATATAGGTCCTCTTACAAACTCATTTGGCAGTGTCGACACTGTAACAGGCATAATCAAGCTAACCTTAAGCTATAGACCACTGGCACTGCTAGCACCACAGCTGCAGCTGCACAGAGCTCAGCACAGGCAGTAAAACTGGCTCAAAAAGCAGGGTGAGTACTTGCTGGTTGCCTCACACTGACCTCCAGGCTACAACTACATCAGTGCCAGAAAAGAAGTAAGTTATTTTAAAGCAAAATCAGGTAAGTCTGCTCTATGCTATAGACCTACTCTTGGCTTCCCTTCAATTACAACCACATAGGGAGACTCCATTTGTTTCCTGACAAGCTACATAGCTAAATTCCTTCCTAGGTTCTGCCACACTAATTGTGTCTTAGAAAGGAGGCACATGGGTGACTAAGGGCACAGTTAGTTGCAAGCAAAAAGAATATTTAGCAGAGGGCCAGATTGCATTTTCATTCTCAGGTCAGTTGTGATGACCAGTTACTGTTCTCCTCAAGTACTGGTCAAAACAGATCATCAGGTAATCCTTGGCAGAAATAAGGACATCATTTAATTTTAAAACTCTTCGTCTGAAATCTCCAGTGGCAGACAGAAGGAGCAACTGGGCACAAGTTGAGTTTGTTTGATTTGCAGATCTCCATTTGCCTAAATTATAGCAAAGATCTTGCTGTCATTTAGGTTGAAGTTACATGTTACACTGAGCGCCAAATGGGATTTTCAATATAGCCTGAAGTCCAAATTCAAATTGATTTTTAAGCACCTGAGGCGGGACCTAGGCAGGGTTGCAGCATGTAAGTTCCAAAAAAAGATTAAAACTGGACCACAAAACCTATTAGGAACCCCAAATCATTAGAGGTGTGTACAGAAGTTGCTTTTTTCACCATTTAAAGTGCTTTATTGCCATGACTTAACAGAAGTGCATGCCTTTATAGCACTTTAAAAATGGGTACAATGCTTTAAATTAACCCTTGTTAAATGAGGTTAAGTTAGAAGTGCCATATTGTACATCACTTTAGCAACCTACAGTGCTTTAAATAACTTGTGTACACTGGTTGAACTTGTGCTGGTTCCACCAGTATCCCAAGGGCTTTGTGAGCTGCTGCCTGGCCCTGTGGCAGATGTAGTACCTGCTCCTAGTGAAGAAGGTTGGGGGTAGGGCAGGGAAGGGAGTGAAAGGGACATGCCAGGGGTGAAAGAGCCATCCACACACATGCAGGCACATGAACAAACACACATGCATGCACACATGCACACTCCAAGGTCCTGTATGGCTGGGGAGACTATATGCTTGGAGCTGGGCTGTCAGCATGGGTGAGAGCTGCCTTCTCTACTAATCTGCTGCTGCTGCTGTCTTCAGTCTCCTAGTGCTCCTGCCACTGAGCCTGGAAAACAGAGAGAGGTTCAGAGCCCCCCCAGCCCCCCAAAACAAACAAAAACAAAAACACTGAAATTCTGTCATGTTTAAGAGTGCTGTAACTTTATAGTACATGGAGCACTTTTATACATATCTTGGCCAGCCACATCCAGAGGATCATGAATGTGTGATGTGCAGCACATTGCACATGCAGGTATTTCCCATGCTACTACCTTGCAGTGCGGGAGGAGCAGGGGTTGACCCAGGAGTCAAAAAACCAACAACCAAAAAAAACCAGGTCAGTGCACGTGGTGGCAGCAAACACTGCCCAAAACTGGAGTCTGGCTGGAGTCCTGCTCCAGCTGCCAACCAGGCTTCCTGCTGCAGCTGTAGCCCTGGGAGACCCTTGAACCCCAGGTAAGGCTGCTGGGTTGCTGGCTTCAGCCTCCCCTATCTCACCCAGGGTAACCTTGTGTGCACTCCTTAGGTCTATCTGCCTTTTTAGGCCCATAGATACCTTTAAAAATCTGGGTCTAAATATCTAAGTCCAAATATCTAGTCTTTAGATATCTAAATATCTGAGACTTGTGTCCAAATCCTACTTCACATATTACATGTAGAAAGTAAGGCAAGGGTGGCTCCTTAGGGCTAACTGGTGCAGTATAAGGGTGAAATTATACATTATACTTCAGCCATACTAAATCTGTGAAATGTGAAGCAATGTTAAAATTAGAATGTGCTGCAAAGTCACACATTGAGGTAAATACCGTTTCCTGCCTGCACAGATCTAACTTGTCACTAGAGGGCTTGCGAGCAGGGGTATGGTTGAGGGGGAGGAGGGGAAGTGCTTGGAGCAGTGCATCCTGGGGTGCTGGAGGACTGCAAATTGCTCCTTTTAGTCTTCATGGAGCTTACCTGACATGAGCTAGATAGCATGGCACAACTCTGAGATGATCAGAGGGCACTTAGCATGAGTTAATGAGCTCTAACATGAGAATGCTCAAGTCTGAAGTGTTCTTAGTATGGTTTAAGTGTAACATGCAACTTGTCTTCACCCTTACACTTCTGACTCTCAGTCCCTCAGGCCAGGGGAATCAGGTGTAGTTGAGGTCAGTTCTACCACAGCTGCTTCTAGAGGATTTCTGGCCTATCTCCTTCATGCCTTTACCTCAGGAATGAAAGGGAAGCGGGCTCAGGGGCAGCTTGCACTTCTGGTAGCCCTACGCCAGCAGAGAAGTCCTGAAGACTTCCATTATCCTCTGCCTGAAAGCCCTGGCAAGTCTATTGTTAAAACATAAGCGACATGAAGTGGCCTTAGTAAAACAGAGAAATCAGACCACTGTAAATGAACTTGAGCTACAGAAGAACAGTGGTAGTGGTTTGTTGATAGAAAACCAAATTTTAAGCTCTATCAGAGTTAGGCAGCTCAGTTTTAGACAACCCAGTCCTATTTTACGGCTTGCATTATGACTAGTTGGCATCTCACACAAGGCAATTCCTGTTTCACTTATCATGAGCCCTACAGGCCAATGTGGCGGGTAAGTATTATTTGCAGGGTTGGGAAGGTAGTTTCTCACAGGGGGCAGGCTTGATCCATGTTAGGACTGGAAGCCACTGAGGGAAACCCATCTGCTGCTACAGTAAGAAGTGGTGTTGGCAGTTCAGTAGATTGCAGTCTTCCCTCTAAATCAATCATGATACAGTGTCCCAGCATAGCCATAGAGGCTTCAGAAATCGGAGAGGACTACGTAGGGGTGGCATCCTGTCAGACTCTTAGACTTAGAAAGGGGAGTGCTGAGGGAGGGGGGAGCACTGGAGGCTGGGGCAGAGGGAATGCAGGGCACTAAGAAATAAAGAAGATAATAGAAGTTCAAGGAAACATGGAGGATGGGTTCATGGGATAAGGGGAAAATTAAAAAGGGGTAAAGGGGACTCCTGGAGAAGAGAAAAGAAGCAGGATGGGGAGGGGAATAGTGGAAAAAACCAACATGGAAGGGAAGGGACCAGAGAAAGAACCTGCATTGGTTTCTCCCCTCCATTTGTACCAAGCCTACTCTTTCCCTAGCTCCAGATTCTTCCCACAACCTCCTTGCCAGTCTCTCCCCAACACACAGAGCCTTGGTATGGTCCCTGTCCTGGAGCAAATGCCATTGCTGTTCTCCTTGTTCTGTCCAGACCACCCCCAGTAAAACTGCTGGAAGCAAGCAGTGTAGTGTCATGTAGGGGCAGAGGTAGGGGAACCATCACAACTCTGTTCGCAGTGGTGACAGATGAAACAACAAGAAGCAAAAGTCTCAAGTTGTAGCAAGGGAGGTTTAGGTTGAATATTAGGAAAAACTCTCTCACTGGGAGGATGGGGAAGCACCAGAACAGGTTACCTAGAAAGGTGATGGATTCTCCATCCTTGAAGGTTATTAAAGTCTGACTTGACAAAGCCTGGCTGGAAGAATCTAGTTGGGGATGATACTGTTGGACTTGACTTCCTGAGGTCCTCTTCCAACCCTAATTTTCTATGATTCTCTGCAGTTTTAGCTAAGGTTAAGAAACAAAATATCTCACCCATAAGTCACATAAACAACAGTAATTCTTTACTGTTGCATCTTCAAAGACTTGGTGAAATCTCAAGCATTTTTCACCACAACATTCAGAAAGACTCTAAATTCTCTCCTGGTTAGATTTCAACATTCTTCTCCTGACCATTTCACCTACAGGGATTTTTTTTTGGTTTGTGTTTTTCTTAGTACAGTCACAGTAATGGATATAGTATATGTCTCCCCTTTCCATTTTCCTTAGGCTCCATCTTTTCTCCAGCTTATGAAAAAAAAAAATTGTTCTGGATAGGCCAGCCCAGCCTGGACAATTTCAATTGGAGACACTTTCAGAAAAGTGCTGAATGATTGATAGTAAGGAGCGATAATCAAATTGCTTTGGTAACCTGAGTCAGAGCTGGAACACGAGCCACAAAGCAGTTCCCAGCTGTCAATAAAACTTGCATTTTCAAATAAACTTCCCAAGTTACTCTTTTACACAAAATACCGAATGCTGATTCCCCTTGGAACTTAGAGTGTTGGGAAAAGCAAAATGGGAATTGGTTTTTTTTCTTTTTAAAGATACCTCACAGTCATGTTTGTCATGTTAATATTTGTCAGAGGCAAAACATGGACTATGTTTATAATTTGTAATTCAAAGGATAAGTCTGTCCTTCCAGATCATTAGTTGCTTTTACTTGACATTCCAATACTCATGTGCCTCCAAAAAAAGAGACAGACAGGAACCATCACTTTCCCAGCCCATGATGATGCCTCTGTGATGTAGCCCCAAAATCACATTTACTTTTTTGCTGTCATTATTGTTTTACAAGCTGGTTCTCACTTGCTGGTTGGTATCACACCTGCAGTTACCTTTGTTCTACTCATTATTGAAGGGAGATAGCAGCCAGCACATTAGGGATATAAGTATACAGGACAGTAACAGCAGCAGCAAAAGAAGTCAAAGCGACCATATTTAGTCTTTGAATGAATTTATGACTCCAACCAAAATCACCAAGAGCTTCTTCAGAGGGGAGAAGCTAATCTACTATGATTTGGGATGGCTTGCAGAGAAGTGTAATTGGATCTATAAATTACTTGCAACATGTTTAAAATCATAATTAGCCAAGATGTTTCTACTGATTAAGCATTAGGAAGTTGCTAAAGAATGTAAATCATTCCAGCTAAGCGGGCCACTAATTTACACCCACTGACGATGCTCTATTTCTACTTATTTTCTACAGTAGCATAAGATAGCATCTTCTTTTGTACCAGATAGTTATACTGCAATATTTTTAAGCCTCGCCCCCCAACCCCAAATCAGTTGAACCAAACAATTACTCAGTCAGAGCTATCAATGTAAATATGGGGGAAAATGTAGAGAGAAAATTTTTTGGAAAAAAAAAGAAATCCAGCAACCTGTAAGTTATATCATGAGGTTTCCCTGCATCCATTCTCCCACAGGCTCAAAGCATGAATCTAAGGAGAGAACTTTTTCCTTATACCAAAATCCCCCCAAAAACCTTTAGTAATTCTTTTCCTCACATGGCCTAGCAGTTTTTCAATATTTTTTTCTCCACCCCCGCTGTCTCCTCCTTTCCCTCCATGCAGAGTAATCTCCCTGGTCCTGCGTCATCCATTCAATGATCCTTCTTATTCCACAATATCGCATGCCCTGTATATACTGTACTAGGGCTCTAATGGTAAACATAAGGGAGAAAACACCCTCTTTCCACTTCTTTCCTTCTGCTGTGTTTTTAAAGACACCTTATTTTTAGCCAGGAAGTTATGATGTTTCCCAAATTCTTGTCTTGAACGTCACCTCTTTCACTTTCAAACTGCAGGGCAGTGTTTTAAAAACTGTTTTTTGAAGTTATGGCAACTGCTAATACAGTGTGATTTTACTTAATTGATACAAATATCTCTCTATCATCGCAGTCCTTTTCTGTATAGTATTATAATCTTCCAATCACCCATCCACTTCCTCCAAGGCTACAAGTAATGAAGCCTCAAGCCCACATTTTGTGTTCCAATACAGTACTGGGACATGCCAAATGAACGACACACAGCTTGCTCACTCTGCTGGCTTTCCCATGTATTCATATCTATACACCACGCAGAAGGCATTGTATTGCAAATCAGCATGCAGCTTAGTCACAAGGAAAGCCTGAGCCAGCTTGTAGCCTCAAGTAAAGCACCAGATTCTTTCAGTGTGAGAATCAGAGTAAAATGCAAGCTTATAGGAAAATATTCTCTGAAGTGTCCTTTTTTGCTCCCCCTTCCAAAATGAATTTCCAACCCTGATGTCCCTTTTAGAGTTTCAGTCCACAGAGTAACACACATCCTGCAACCAATGTTGCACCCAATTCCACATATCTTGCACCCAATATAGTTCCAGACTGTCAAAAGAGCTGTAGGTAAATGGTTCTGTAAATACATTATCAATTTACAGGGTGCATAACTTTGTAATGAGTGATCTCAGAAGCCCGTTGTTTCTAGATTAGGCTAGTTCTGTGAATGAAAAAAGCAAGAACACCAAAAAAAACTTAGTGGGAATCAGAAGGTCTAAGGTAGGGAGGGTCTTATTTGTCTCTCTTCTTTCCCATAGTCAGTTTCTGAGAATCTTAAAGCTCCACATGAGTGCTGTGGCTTTAGAAATAATCCACCTAAGAGATTATCTCTTAGCCACGCTGAGGTAATCTCATGAAGCAATTGTGTACGTTCAGTCCCCGTCTTCAAGACACCTAAGCTCTCTGCAGGACTCTTCCCCACCACGTGAGTGGTTTATTAGGATTTAAGGAAGGCCAGATAGGGCAACCAATGCAATCAAATGTGCAACCAGTCAAAGCAATAGATAAACTAATGAATACAGTGGGCAATATGGGGTATGGAGGAAGACAAGGGAGAGGAGTTACAGTAGGATACCCACAGGGGAAAAACCTGACACAAAGACGTAATGTATAGGACTCCTTCCACACACATTAAATGCTTTAATGCAATCCTTACTTCTTGCAAAAGCAGCTGCATATAAATTTCCATTGCCTGGACAGCTATAATTATTGTACAGAACACAACCTCAATACAGCATAAAAACATAGGTATGACCAGACTGGATCGTGTCATTGGTCCAACTAGTCTGGTGTCACAAGAAACTGCTGGTGATGTTTCCATCTAGTCCAGCAGACTCCAACATAGACAAACATTACAAGCTTGACAGAGAAGTGTGCATGAAAATTATACATCTATTATTGTGTGTGTGTGTTAGAGAGATTCTTTCAAATATTTGTTTAATTTTAAATAATGATTAGTATAGTTTTAAATAATAATTTTAAATTAGACACATATTTAAAATTAACAAAATTATAATAAATTTAAAATATAGTAAACAAAACAGTACATTTTCTTTCACTGGGGAAAAAAAGCCCGAGAGCTGTAATAATGGAGGGAGGGATTTTGACCAATACCTATAAAGAAAGAATTTCCAGAAGTGCAGCTAGCAGGTGCTATTATATTAGTACATGTGTTGTGCTGTGGGCAGGGTGATGCAGAAAACTCTGTGGTTAGGCCTATCCCCCTGCATTTTGCAAGGAGGATTAAACTGAAGAGTTGCAAGGCTTGCTTCTGGAGGTTGCCAAACAGGAAATCACACCTCCCCTGAAAGGGCTACCATACATATGCTCCGTTTACGAGAATTAGGGGTGGCATTAAAGAGACCTGATTCCAGGATTGGAGTTGAAGGGGCTTTTCCTTCCAGAACTGTTTGATTGATATGATCTTGACAAACAGCAACAAATAAAATATGCTCCCACTCGTTTCTGTTATAAGTCTGAGCACTGACCCGATGCAGAGCTTGCCATTTTAACACTCTGTGCAAGGCTCCTGGACGGGCCGTAGTGTGAGCTGGTGGAGCCAGGATGAGGAAAGACAGCTTTTTGTGAAGTTCTTGAATTAATAAAACTGCCAGGGGGACAAAAGCAGCCCATGCTAAAAATCTCCATAAAAATCAGATTAAAATGCGCCCAATAACTCAAAACATATGAGTCTGAACATCAAAAGGTTTGTAACTCATGCACGTGCTGCAGATAATTATCAGTTTAATTTGATACTTCCTACAGCGATAGAGCTGACGTCAGAACAGTTCAACTGCTGTCTTTCAAATAAGACTCTGACATTGAAAGAAGGCCCTACTGCCCAGCTGCCTTTCTAGTATTAAACAGTCTGTTCCTTCCCTGCCCCCTACACAACAACATTGCCAAGAAACGGCTTGTACCCTTGTGCTTCGTCCTCTTCAGACCTCAGTGCTTCGGCAGACATGGCTTGCCCTATGCTCTTGTTCTTGCAAGGGACCCCTCACTTCAAATTCCCCACCTCATGACTCAACCAGTGAAAAATTATGAAAGAAAACCTAATTGAAACAGGGCCCCTGAGAACCATTCGAAATATGGCTTAGGAAATAAATGTCAGATTCCATTTCCTCCAGTCCGCTGGAACCTGCAGATGGCAGCAATACCGCTGCTCGGCTCCCCTCCCAGGCCTCACCCAGGCAGGCAGGCTGCACTGCAAAAAGGCCTCAGCAGACAGGTTCACAAATCAGCTGACAGAGGAGCCTTTCCCCTAGGTTCACTCAGGGCAGGCCAGGGGCTGCCCTGTGTCAGGGGCTGAGGTGTTGTGAGAACTGAGTTATACACGCACCAGCTTGGCTGCCTGTAATCCAACAATAGTTTCATATCACTGCCTGGCCGGGGGAGCTCCTCTTAGAATTCTCTGCATATTTCCAAAGCTGTCGGGTTAATTGTGATGGCAGAAAGCAGGTAATAAATCCCAGCCCCTGCAAGAAAGCTGCACGTATCATTAACTTGAGAATAATGTGACTTCAGGCACTGGCAGAGCAAAGTGTTTTCATGTCATATTTCAGAGATATTTGTTTAATTCCAAAGCTTCCCCCGGATTTGCGATGGGTGTGGATGTGGGGGGGTGGGGTGGGGCGGGGGGGGTGTTTTCAAGGAAGTGCCTTTTTCCCCCTGCTTAAAGAAAAGATTCAAAAAGCCTACTAAAGTATACTCAGCCCCTATAATTTAGTTTGATGACAGACCCCAAGCAACATTCCCCTTTCTGCTATCCACAATGTACAGTAATAATCAAAGCAGCTTATTTATTTTTCTCCACTCTAAAATGAGTTCTTCCCCTTCTGTCCATAGCTACAAGAGACTTGTGTGGTGGCCTTCCTATAATTCTTTTTTTTTTAATTAAAAAAGAAAAGAAAAACTTTTATTGCATGAAGTACGGGAAATCACTAACGGTTAAAAAAAATCCCTTATTTAGCACTTTCCTACCACCCCATCCTTGTACAGGAGGGTTTTCATTTAAGTTGTGGAGAGTGGTATGGAAAAGGGCTCTATGAAAGATTTGGGCCAAGCCCCGAGACCTTTAGGTAGGTACAGCATTTACTATAAGCATAACAATCCAAAAAACTTAGTTGAAGGTTTTTGGAGAACTGTTTTTCTTGTGAAATTTAGCTATTAATAGTTTTCCTGTCTGTGCCAAGCAATAAACGCAGGTACCTATCACTTAAGAGAACAGGTAAGGTCAATATATACAGCAAAACTACGCACATGCTGCTGAGCATTAGAGACAGACCAGCTAACCTGGTCTGGAAGTTAAAATCTGTCCCACACTGTAATCTATTGTAGTACCCTAAGCCCAGCTGAAAGTGTCATTTGTTTGTTTTAATAAAAGGAACACCAGACAGAACTTTAAACCTATTCCCACAATGTTACTTTAATTATACAGGAAGACTGATGATAATTTACATTTTAATTAAGATGAATGAATTATGCATGATTCATTAGAACATTTTTCATTTTGCTAGAGCAAAAGTGGTATGGACTACAGGGATCATCTTAGCAATGTAAAAAGGACAGCATCTTGCATTTTCAATTGCATTTGATTGAAGAAAGACAGCTGTAAAAAGGTCACCTCATCCAAGTACTGATCTAGTATCTGAGCTCTGCAACATGCTGTGTGCTACTGCAGAAATTATGTTCTATGCTTATTATGCCCTGCAGGAATTATAAATTACAGTTTTATACAATAATAATGCAGTATTTTAGATCATCTTAATACAGGATTACCCTTCAGAGTATTTTAGGATTGCAGCATGTACATCGGAAACTTAACGGTGAAATATCTCATCTTCCTAGCCTAAACTAGGACTCATCTAGGTAGGAATAATCATGTACAAGACCCTTGGTTTGAAGCTTCAGTCACACTAACATCTCCAAGAGTGATGGGTCTTGCCATTGTATCAGGACATTCATAATATGGAGTTCTTTGCTTGCAGCCTTGCTTATAGTCCTTACTTTCCTGGATGCATAGGACTACATGAAAATCTTAGCATTCACCTTTAGAAATAAAGAAAGAAATCTAGCTGTCATACCTGCAGAGGGAAATGTGAAAACTTGAATCCTGAAAACTAAAAATTCAGAAGACCTCATCTTGAACGCAAAGTTAGTATTTGTTTCAATATCTTATTATTGTTTTTAAGCTGCCATATGATTTTTGGCGCTTGTAGCTGGCAACAAAAGCATCTCTTATGCAATGTTCTTATTTCTCTGTATCCCTTTCCTCTTGCTGCCAGTTTCCTCATATCTCTTGCCCTAACGGGCAGGCCAAATTTGAAAAAAAAAAAAAATGTAATGCTGCCAGATTAAACTGGCAACATCTGACTGGCCGTATCCACTCCCCGTGCTGGATCCTAATGCAATTGCAGCATTCAAATTTCATATTTTATTTTCTTTCTTTGGCTTAATATTAGTTATTTCCTCCCTTATATCATCATACTGCAAGTATACTGGAAGCCATGACAGGAAATATGTCATGAACACTGAGGACAAACCTTCACTCGATAAATACAACCATGACCAAGTACCTGGGGCTTTCCCTTCCCCTTGCTGGAGATGTCACTGCCCTGTATGCCCATCTGAGGGAAAATGTCTTTTTGGAAATTGGAGAAGTCTATCTGGACTTCCAACCATTACCTAGAAAAGTCATTTGGATCCTGGTACTAGATGAAGCCTTAGTCCTGTAGTAGTCTGAAGGGCCAGGAAGAGGTCCTAGCCAACAAAGCTCACATATCAAGGGGAACTTGCCTACCCTACCTCTTCTAAAGTGGGTGAGCAGTGAGTGAAGCCAACTAGGGCACCAGCTTCAAAAGCATAAGTCAAGTGCCTCCCAGACAAGGGCCTAATAATTCCAACTAAACTGGCAACTAAAGCTTACAATAAACAGCTCATTTTGTTGTGATGTGTGTTGAAGCACAAGAGACTATATTTGAACAGGACTTCCTGTACAGGACATCTTACTCCTGGTGATCTTTGACAATAACCCTAACTAAAAGATGATTCCTGGTTGTGCTTCAGATACAAGAAACATTGAGAGGATGCTCATGCCATTTATTAATTCCTTCATATCATGAGAAAGAGTACAGTGCACACACACAAGGGCAAATCAGCCAGTGTACCAAGCACTAACAAGAATGCGGGGATTACCCTATCAGACTGGTCTAACAGCCAGGCTAATGCAGGAACCTGTCTCCAGCAATGCCAGGGCCAGAGGAAGGTGCAAAAGAACCTCAGGTTGAGTAGTTACAAAATAACTTGCCCACAGGAAATGTGTCTTCCTAAACCTAGTCAGTTAGAAATTGGTGTATGACTTGAAAACTTAACAGGTTTGTGCTCATTCTGTTTTATCCCTGCCCAGTATATCTGTGGATGTTCTCCAACTTGTTTGAAAAATTCTACTAAGATTCAGCAGTAATTATATCTAAAGAAATTAGTTCCAAAATTAAATCAGGGCTTCAAAAGGGATTCATCATGAGAACAAGCAGCTAACCATCTTATTTACACAGTGTTCTATACATTTGCTTAGAGAGAACAGTTTATGATTTTAGCTTTCTTCTTGTTTAGGAAATGGCGCTCTCCTTATTTGAGGCATGCTGCTATGCAACAAAGCTGCTATGCTTTTCTGCTTACCATTATCACACTTAGGTAGCCCCCCTATCTCCTTCCATTATTTCCAGGGGCTAAATCACAGTGAAAGACAACTAAAGATGCACTAAAGACTTTCCCAATGTTACTTTTTTCAAAGCAGCTGATGAGGTTGCCAAGGGAATGTTACCTGGTCAAACAGAAGGAGGGCTGGTCTATGAAAAACAGCTCCCTCTAAAGAGGTAAAACTATGATATGAAAGACCTTGAGAATTTCCAGTTTGTTGCCTACCAAAGGCAACAAATAAAATACAGTTCTGAGAATTCCCATGAATATTAAAAGATAGAGTCCAACTCAGTAACAACGGTAATAGTTATTTTGTTTACATGTTTGTATTAAACATACAGCAGCTATCTAGTTACTATCAAACTACATGTGTACTAGAGACTCACAGATTCATAGATGTTAGGGTTAGAAAGGACCTCAATAGATCATCAAGTCCGACCCCCTGCATAGGCAGAAAAGAGTGCTGGGTCTAGATGACCCCAGCCAGATGCATATCCAACCTCCCCTTGAAGACCCCCAGGGTAGGGGAGAGCACCACTTCCCTTGGAAGCCCGTTCCAGACTTTGGCCACTCTAACTGTGAAGAAGTTCTTCCTAATGTCCAGTCTAAATCTGCTCTCTGCTAGCTTGTGGCCATTATTTCTTAGACCATTGGTTAATTTTCCATAGGCTAAACAGCCATCCTTAGAAAGATTTTCTATCACTATTAATTTTGTCTAGAGTCAGACTAGTGACTCTGAAGCAAGGCTAAATAGTCCTATTGCCAGCCCTCTTAACAACACTCTCCTCTATTGGAGTTTTTTTCCCCTACAACCTGAATCTCCCTCTCAGATATCTAACAACCATCATAATTGGTTCAATACATCTCCTGTTTCTTTACTACTGACTTATTAAGAGTTTTCATGATTCTAGCTGCAAGTGAATTTAGGGAAGATAATCTATTGAAGCCCTTAACTCATTTGTGTCCATGGAAGCAGAGGGACATTTCTCCATCCATTTCCCTGCTTCTCCTTCACCTCCAGGTGATATACCACCACTTAATCTCAACTTAGATCTCCTGGGCTACTGCCAAGCATAAGAAAGTAATAAGAAAAATGCTTTCAGCTGCTGTTGTGTCTGCCTTTGTTTTGCTCTTCAACCCTGCTCTCCAATACCAGAGGGGAATGCTTGACTCATACTAGCGTGACTTGGTGTTCTACCCTGCATGGTCCATTTATCTGCTGTAACTTTGCTTGAAGTAGGTCATGGGGCAGAATAAAGCTCCTTCCTTCACAGTCATGCCAAAGCCCTCTAGTCCATGCAGGCTTTACAAATGAGAGCAGACATGTGCACATCTCTTTCTATTCAATCACATGCTGGGAAACAGCTTATTGTTTTCCCAAAAGGGAAGCCTCTCAACCCCAACAAAGCAGGCGATGCCTCCATGCTTCCCCTTCATTCTTCTAAGCTAAATTAGGTTTGTAAAGTAACCTGATCATTCTGGCCCAGTCAGAACACAAACCATTCATGAAGGATACAAAGGAAGGCCCTGGAAATCATTCAAGAGATACAAAGGAAGCTGACTGTGGCCCTGTAACAAAGTTGATCCCATACATTGTCTCAGTGACAGGTCTCTTTAATCAGATTCTGTTTGCTACCTTCTGCGGACATCATGAAGCGAATGTGAAGTTTTGGACCAGGGTAAGTCTGCATAAGCCAAGAGGCGGAAAAACAGGCCTCATGTTTGAAGGGAACCTGAGGAAGCAGTGGCATCTTGCTGGGTTTCAGTCCTTCTCCAAAGCAAAGGGGAGTGAAGCAGATGTATAAAGGTCTGGAGGCCCTGGAAACTAAAAAGAAATTTTGGAAACAGGAGAGCCTGTCTTGAAATATCAACACCAAATGGGCTACCAGTGCCAGATGCATGGCTGGGGTGAGAGGCCAGGTATCGGTCTTGGCAGTGGTTTGGCTTCCCAGGAAATCCGAGGGAGGAAGGTACAGTAAAAAGCTCACAATCTGTTAAATCCAAGCAGCTAGAACTATGTTGCTGAGAGATCTTCTCCCAAATGTGTTAGGCTGCAGCAGTGACCAAACACCCTGGGAGAGCAGGAGTAAGAAGAAATTTACAGCAATAGACTCCGGGAGAAAAATGGAGCAGCTAAAAGCATGGAAAACAAAAAGGAAGCAATTTCAATTGCACTGAACTCCATACCTAAAAGCCAGGAATGCCAGCAAAAAGGCAAAACTAAACAGCAGCTATGCAAGAGAATGAACTCTCGCCGGAAAAAAAGAGGACGGAGACATACACTCACCATTAGGAGAACATTTCTCACACAGCAACCACACAGTCTCTGACCTCACTATCTTTGTGCTCAAGGGAAATCTACCTAACAGTTTTAAGGCAAACTAGGGAACAAAAATTCATAAGCTAGCTGGACACTATGAACCAAGGACTAAATATTGATATTGAATTTATGACCCATTATGAGTTTATCCAACTGCTTGTCTCAGACAGCCGGAGCCGACTTGAGGAGGATCGCTGATTGCTTGGCGGGCTGGTGGATGGAGAGGCAGGACACAGTGTATTGGTTGCAAAAATCATTTTTACTTTAACTTTACTTATGCCGCTGGTAGCCACAACGCAGGTGGTAAGGTTGCTTACGTAGTTACAGGTAACGAATTGCTTGCGTAGTTACAGATAACTGGCAACAGAACAAGCCAGTGAGCTTGTAGACAGAAACGAGCATGCAGGATGAAGGATATGTCAGGAACAGACAGTGACGGGGAGATGTTGGAGGATGGCCAGTCCTCCAGCTTTTCTCTGCCACGTGGCAAAGTTCTCTGTACTCTACCACGTGCTCAGAGCTGTCCGACTTAGGTGGAAGCTGCACGGGCCTTTATACGTTTAGAGTAGCCAGTGATAGACCTCCAGGTGGGAATAGCTAATGAGGCAGAACGTACCAAATGTAAAAGTAACTGCAGTTGCGTAGGGCAGTTCTATTGTGACAGGGGCACTCAACTGATTTGGTTATGACACTGCTGAATTCTTTCCACATAGGAATGACAAGATTGAGCTCCCACCTCCTGCCCACCCCTTTGGATAGACTTTGGCTAAAGAAAAGAAACTGGTTACTAGGAGAACAATCGTGAGTCTGCTAGTCCTGAGAATTTATCTCAGACCTTTCACTATGCTGCGTTTCACTTGCTGTGTCTGGCTTCCTGTAATTAGAGACCTGAAAAAGAATGCCTTACATTCAAAAGCTTGTCTAACTTTATCCAAAATACATAGTTGGCCCAATAAAAAGATATCACCCTAAGAAATTCTTGCCTCGTGTAATTTCTGGACCATCATCACAGGTACAACATCACTCTTACACTACGCTGAAAAAAGCAGTCAGTCAGAAGGTTACCTTGTAAGACTAGCTACTCAAACCAGCAATCAAAGACTACTGTTGTGCAAGAGACATAGGGTGCAGTTCTAAATAAAGGAGTTCAACTGAGCTAAAAAAATCCTTATCCTTAAGACCTAAGACTAAGTGAAAAAACTAAGTGGTCTGTTCCAATACCTTCAAGGGGGCACTGGCACAGTTCTCTTACAGCTTAAAGCTAGGGATTGGTAGCTTATGCATCAGAGATTTCTACAGCATGCAGTGCCAATACACTACAAGAGAGGAGGTGGCTTTGGCATTCATATATGGATTCAAAAAAAGGTTGTGTGCTTTTATTTATGTGGGGCCAACGTTAGTTGAAACTAAACCATAAACTACTTACCTTGCCAAAAAAGCAAGGTAGGAATGTAGTGTTTCCTGAGAACGCAGAAAGTTTGTGAAGCGGCATCTCCCCCCTACTTATAAATATATGGTTTGTAAATCAAATTAAAGCCTGGGAGAGATTTACTGGTTGTAGAGGCCTTCTCAAGAGTGTTTAACAAAACTGCAATGGAACAAGTGTCAGAACTAGCTATTACACAGACTTTCTCCAAGACTAGATGAGCCTTAAAAAAAAAAAAGAAGAAAAATTCAACATCAACTGTGATTGCCAGAACAATAGCTGAGGATGAAAACTGGGAAGACAGTGGATAAAGCTATTAGCCCAACGGGTCTAAAATAGCATGTTTCCAGCCCTGTACTGGGTTTTGTTTAAAGAAACCAGAATTCAAAGATGTTACAGAAACATACATTAGAAAGGATATGTGGAAGGTCATTTAGGGATTGAGAAATCTAAGACAAATCTAGAGACGTTTTATAATGGCTTCAAATGAACTGTGATAGTGAGGAAGTTGCCAAGGCATGTCATGTATGCCAAGAACCAAGGCAGAGTCAAGCAAAAGAACCAGTGTTGGTGACATAGGAAAAATTAGCACCCAGAAGCAAAGTAGATAATGATTCTTTTCCATTGAATGGAAAAGAAAGTTGTGTGTTCATAATCTAGATGATTATTCTCATGTCTTGTACTTAGTGTTGAAATAATAACACATCTACTGAAAAAGCTATGGAGTCAGACTCGGACAAACAGGACTTTGAATACTGTAATGAAAGAAGCCGATGTCAGAAGATCTCAAGATTTGATGAACTATAATAAGGTTAGACATAACAACAAGTAAAACAACAGCAACATAACTTGGGGTCTCAGGAACTGCCACAACTTCATGAACACCACACAGTGTGCATCTCTGATCAATTGTCATGAACAATAGCAATGTCACATGAGCTTACCCTGCAGTAAGAGGATTTTGTTATTCTGAAGAAACATACACCAAAAAAGAATAAACAACAACCACTTCCAGAAGAGTTGACCACAGAGCACATGATGTCTGCCATTTTGCTTACGAAGGTTTCCAAGAACTACAGGAATTGGACAGCTGAGCCCCAGCACATAGCATTGCCAAAACAGATGGACTTACAGTCTCTTGACAATAGTAGTACAGATGTCAAGGAAGACCTGCAAGTCCAAGTGACCATGTGAGGCATCACAGAGATTAAATGGAACATTTTAAATAGGTTTAGTTAGAAGTCTGGTTATAAGGACTTGAACACGTTATTTTTAGGGCAGAAGACAGGATAGAGATGCACTTACAGACTAGCTGCCTTATGTCTGACTTCAGACTAACATGGATAACAAACTCTCTCTACTCATGTTATATTTAAGTAATGTTATTAGAGTTTTGGCTGGGATAAAAAGTGATTTTATTTCTCAGACACAAGAATGCTGGAGGAGGATAGGTCAGAAGCACATGCCTGTTGTTCAAAGACAACTGGAACTGCATAAAAATGATCTCTTTCAAGAACCTGGGCCCAAGAGCGATTGCTAGTTGTCTTATGGGGCAGGGTGATAAGATTGTGTGAGGAGGAATTGGGGGGCGGGGCTAACCCCTTAATTCGAACAGGCCGTGGACAAAAGGGTTCTGGAACGTTTTGCCCTGTTTCTCTTTTCCCGTCCAAAAAATCTGAAGACAATGTAAGAAATAAATGCTTTACTTACAACTAGAATACACTGTAGACACACTCCATAAAATCCACTGCGAAGCACTTAAATGCCTCGTATGCACATCCATGCTGGCAGTTCCCTTTACAACAATCTCCACAACCGAAAAGACCTCAAACCGTAGGGAACTCGAGAGCTCTTCAACACCTATCCGATGCAACCTATCCAATGGGGGTGTCCAGGGGGAAAGGGAACCGTGGACACAGGACCTCGGTGAGGGTGATCGGGCCTCTCAGTTGTCGTGTAGGTCCCGTCTTCCCTTTTCCCAGGCTTTGCTTTTATACTGCCCCAACGGCCAATTAGATCGGGTCTTTCATTCGCGCACTTTTCAAGCTGCATGAGCCAGGGATTTTGCTGCATGCATGCTTTGCGTGGCTAATTGGGCTGCACCCGCTGTTTCCCCATGCAGCGAGCACAGTTTTCTGGCGTTTGGTCACCTTTATTTACCACAGATTGAAGACTCCTTTTTACCAACACTAAAGTTTTTAGGACTCTTATATTAGGCTTAAAAAGGTAGGAAAGTCAATGCCTCAAAAATGTCCAAATGCTACAAGTAACCATCCCTTTGATTACAGCCCTACCACTGCCAAACAGAAAAACTCTCATGCTTGGAATAAAAGAATGAATTCTCAGAAGCCACAGCCCTGGTGAAATATGGGCAGTGGTAGTCTTAAGCCACTTTTCTACACTTAGGCCTGGTTGCAACATAGTGTCAACTCCTTCCGCGGGCTTTAAACTAGGCTCGCCGGGGGAGGGGGAAGATGAGGGCGGAGGAGACCTTGAACTGCCAGGCCTTGAGACAGCCAATGAGCCCGGACCGTCG
>JAGPOW010003316.1:43512463-43525462 GCA_030014935.1 Caiman crocodilus
GGCTTCAGGCGTTACTACAAGGGGTTTGATTTCACTACGAGGGTTTGGCTTCTTAGGTGGTGTCATGAGTCACCGCCTACAATGCAATCTGCACAAAAATTTGCAGCATGTGGGCAAAATTAGACCCCTGGATATTCAGGGTTCAAGGAAAAAAAAAAAGCACCGTGAAACAGCGGGGCCAGGCACAGTCCTGGACCATGCCCTGAAACAGCCAAATGCTTGGGTCCTCCACAGAGATGCTCTTGTAACCAGCCAGAGAATCTCTATGTGTGACCCTTGCTTCAGTGCTGAAGCACACTGCCTGCCTGTGCAGAGCAAGCAGCATGCCAGCTGCTGGAACCTAGACCCAGGCTCCATGAGGGGTAAGAGGGGATGGGGGAGGAGGCAGGAGACTATGGGGGGGACCCCCGCCCAGCCCCAGCTCTCGATCATTCCCCTATCTGGCCCGAGTCCTCCTGATAACTGCCCTACCCAACCCGAGCTTCCCAGTTGCTGCCAGCATCCCAGCACTTAAAAAATAAAACAAAACAAAACAAAACAAAGAACCCGCATTCACTGGTTGTAGCAGTGGCTGGAGACACTGGGGCCTAAGCCCCCCCACATGTGTGGGACAGTGGGGAACAGACCCAGGCGCCTGCTGTGCAGGAAGGCTCTGCCATGAGGTTCCAGTCACCCTGACAGCTATTACTACAGCCAGTGAGTGCAGGGGTTTCTTGTTTTTTGAGTGCCAGGATACTGGGGTCAGGTGGAGCAGTGATTGGGGGAGCTGGAGGAGCAAGCAGGGATCATGTGGGCCCTACAGGGGGTGGAATCCCCTGCAGCAGGGCATGTGGCCCTTGTTGGGGGAGGCTATGGGTCAGGTTTGACATTTGGACCCACCCCTCCTGAGCAGCTCCCTCTATATACCCCCCCACACCCAGTCCCCACAATCCACCTACAAAACTCCACACCCCCAAGCCGCTCCTACAAACCCCTCACCCACATTCCTAGCCCTGTGGGTCTGCAATGAGGGAACTGGGATGAGGGGCAGGGCACTGGCACTTGAGTGTTGCTCAAGGCTACACATCCTGGTGAGCAAAGGGGGTAGGGGCAGCTCTGATTTTTCTATAACAAAAAACCCAAAAGTCAATGCCAATGCCAATCTGTATAGATATTTAGAATTTATAGATATTTAGAATTTATGCTGATGGAGGCACCAGCAGGCTTCTAAATTGCTTTAAAATTGTAAATATATCAATAAAACATTGCCCAACTAATTTGATCTCCCTTTCTCTCTATATATAGATGTCTAGTGTTCTTTTGTTTTACTGGTGGAAGAGCATGGATTTTGGTGTATTTTAAACAGTGACTTTGGGATTTTTTTTAATCAGGGATTTTGCAGCTTTTAAATACGGAACAGCAGATTTCCTGATCAGGAGGCAAGTGGCAGGACCCAGGCAGAGGAGCCTGCTCAGAGCTGGCACCCAGGACCCAGCTAGAGGTGGATGACCTCCTGGTCACTTGGGGCCACGAAGACATGCTTTGACAGTTCAAAGCAAGCCACCACATGGGAGTATCTTCTAGGCAATAGCTGCCCAGATGGCCAAGTGGTGGTATACATGGCAGTAGTGCCACACAAAGTGCAACTGTGCAGCCACAGACCACTGGCAGCTGGCCCAGAGGTGCAGATGCCTTTAATGGCCATGCTGTCCACATCTGGGTCTGGCAGGCATTCAGCACTGGAGGCCACATGCTGTCACAGGTACTCAGCAAGTCAGAGCTAAGCAGCAGCTCCCACTGCCAGACTGCTGCGGTGGGTAAAAGGTGCAAGGAACTCTCAGGTCTGTTTCAGCACTCCAGCTGGCACAAGGGGTAGTGTCCCCAGGTACCAATTGGCTGGGCCCCAGAAGCTCCTGTCTATTTGTATGTTCCATATTAGCGTTAGCCTTAAGGCCCACCCAGTTAACTAATAGCCTGCTTGTGGGGCGAAAGGCTGAAAGATGCAACTAATTTCTTGCAACAGCAAAAGCAAAAAACAGGATGGAAGCACTGTGAGGATCAAAGGCTCAAAAAATGAAAATAAGTGCACCTGAGGGGGACACCAAGCTGAGCCTCCTGGGCTGCACCCACCAGTCCTCAAAGGCATCCAAGGAGCTAGTGGATGCCACCCACTGGTGCTCTGCCTAGAAACATGTATGGACAAGTGAGAGAAAGTGGCCCTGCAGTCTCTGGGCACCTACTCAGCCAGAGTCTCCTTCCCGGTCAAGTACAGGGCCCATTTGGCCAGGGCCAGGAGGAAGTTGACCAGGAGGTCCCAGGACTTGGTGGGGCCATGGATGGGGTGACCAAAAACAAAAAGGTGGGGGGTGAAATTCAACCAGAACCTCAGGAGGAGGTTCTGGAGGTGGAGGGGCTGCAGACTGATGCACTCGAGGGTCATGTGCGCCAAGATCTCCCTCTGCCTGCAAAACGGGCAGGAGAGTGGGGTGTCTGTGAAGCTCACCACATATACGCCTGTGGCAATGGCTCCATGGAGGAGCTCCCAGCTGAGATCCCCAGTGGCTTGTGGGATGAGGGTGGAATACAGACTCAGCCAGTGGGTGCCCCAGCCACGCCCTCACCAAGCAGGTCCTACCACCCAGAAGCTCCTGAGACCGAGTAGGCCTGAGCCACTTGCCAGGGCAGCCTTTTGTATTGATGGGGCCATGACAGATGCTTGCCCCACACTCTAGCTCCCCCTGGCTGTGGATCTAGGAGGAGCTAGGCAGGGTTCTTTTGCCCTAAGTGGTACAATTTGCCTCCCACCAAAGTGCATGTCCAGGCATGTGCACTGAAGCAAAAAGCCTGGCTTAAACGTGCACCACTTCTATTTGAGCTGCTGCAAGCAAGTTAAATAGTTAACAAGAAAAAGGAAGGAAATTAGTGCAATAAGTAGGGAAAAAAGGATAAAAATCCACAACAGAACTGTGTATTCTCCAACTGACTGCCTCTGAGTGAAATAAAATGAAGGGTATTTCCAGTCAAACCTTCATCTAGCAAAGAGCTTACAGGCATATTCCCAATGAGGTTGGTGTTATTAATCTTAGTGATGACATCACCAGCACACAAAGAAACTATGGCACCACAGCACAAAGACACAAATATTAGCATCGAGTTTCTGACTGACCCACGACAAACAAGGCCATTTATATAAACATTCAGAGGGAAAGGAATCTCTGGCATGTCACCCCAAAACCACAGCTGAACTTTTAAATTTATAGCTACCCCATTCCAAAAAGGCCACTAAGAACATGTGCAATGACAGGAATTTCACAAGTCCCTTTGGTAACTCTGCTTCATTTTCACATGGCTTTAGCATCAACTGAAGTTGTAGGGCCTGGTCCTACCTGGTTTATACCCTGCATATTTCTAGTGTACCACAATGGAATAAACAAGGTGCAAGTCAAAATGGGTGAAAAATCAAACCAAGAGATGTAACCACTAAAGGTGCAGACAGACACAACAATTTTTGCCCTACCTGGCCCTTGAAGGTGCACTGCAGTTTGACCAAATACAACTGAATGGTTGCCGAGTGCTTAAAAGGGGCCCCACATCCCACAACAACCTGAACCCTCATTACATGAGGGGGCCTGATGAAGACACTCCAAAATGGAGTGCCTTCAGTAAGTTGTGTCTGCATGCGCCGGGAGCAGACTTTGGCTTACACAGCTCAACATTGCTTTTGGCACGGTCTTCAGACTGGAAAGGGAGCAGAGAGACTTTGGTCTGGGGCTTTTTCAGCCAGTGCTGGAGGGTGGGGCAGATGGATTAGAGTACCTTGGTGGGGGCTCCAATCTATGTGCCCCATCCTCTAGTGCCAGTTGGCCAACCCTCTGAATGGACTCCCTCTGTTCCCTTTCCCCCTCTCCCATTCTGAAAACAGTACTGGGGCTGGGAGGGAGGAAGTATATTGCTAGGGGAGAGCACTTGCAGACTCACAGTCACTCTAAACTGCAATTCAATCTGCCAACCTCCGGTACACAACAGTGAGCATCTGTTGGGTCTGGGGATCATTGTAACTCATACCACTTCCTGCAAAGCAGCAGGAGTTACAACAGGGAGCTACTCTTCTGTCTGCACCCTTAGAAAAAGAAAAAAAGAAAAAAATAAGAGAAAGGTCTAGTCTTTTATCTTTTTGAGGGTCTTTCTGCAGAGCTTGCTTTATTAGCTGCAAAACTAAAAGCAAAATCACCCTGAAAAACGCTAGGCAATGATCCCCACAGGCCTTCCCCACTTCAGTCAATAAGAGGGCAGGAATGAGAAGCAGCCTATTGGTTTTCCTTCCTTTTATACTCTGTCCCTGAGTAGCTTCATGACCAGAGGAACCTTTTAACCCTTAACTTATAGAAGCACATTTGCCTTGGCACAGCAGAATTTGCCATAAGCCTTTTAACATTTGGCCTACATTTCCCTGCTATATCTTTAGCCTGTTTCTTCTTAGCTCCTGAGAAAAATTGACCTTTCTCCCCTTTCTGGTGTGGCATTTGGACACCACCCCTACACCATCTCTTCACCTTGCTGAACATGCCCTATTCTCTTACCCCCTACTTTGAGACTTTGTCATATATTTTTTAATGTACTTTTCCTCTGAATTCTGCCTAATGTGCCTGTCTCTTTAAAAGTATGATCACATGAAGGCTAACCAGAATCTGAACCAGTACTAGAATAGTTACCTCACTTACTTCACATGACAGACTCTAGTTAATACAACCCCAGTGCCCAGTTTATCATCTCCTATAGCCTCTAGCTCTCCCTGTGCAGCATGTTTGCCTAACCAATCAGTCTTCATTTACATTTGTGTATTTGCTGACTCCTTCCAACATCAGCTACTTTACATTAGATTTTATTTCCTTTTATGGATTTCAATCCACATCTACTTAGCCTGTTCATGCTGTATTTTAATCCTATCCTCCAGCATATTTACAATCTCTCCTAGTTTGAGATCAGTCTCACATAAGATTAACATATTCTGCTCCACCTTCTAGGTCATTTTTACTGTTTGCTATCCACATTACAGAGGCCCATATCAGGATCAGAACTCTATTACCCTAGGCATTGTATAGGCAGTTCCTTTTCCTGAGGGTGTGCAGTTTTATTTAAACATACAGACAACACAAGGAGTGTAATTAGCACACTGAGGGAATGAGGAAAGACTGACATTTTTAATTACATCAGATTTGTGGTCCATAATAGTTCTGTCATTGTGATGACAGAAGCATTCCTTTACTCAGAACAATAAGAAAAAGCAATGTCAAGCTGAAACATGTTTTACCTCCACCCCATCAAGTTGTCCATGTACCACTGTACTTTGCAAGTGCAGCAACTTGGAAGGGTGAGCACAGGTTACAGGAGGAAGAGTTTGAAGAAGACACAGGAGACCAATCCATGTACACAAGCTGACTGCACAGACCATATCTGTAAACAGTTCTCGTAAGGAAGAACCAGGTTAGTGTGAGAAACAAAGTCCTTTTCATCTGTTTCTCAGCATGTGGTACATCAAACACCAAGGAAAGATCCAGGTTGGCAGCAGCTACTTAATTGCCTGATACAGCATTATTTCAAATAAAGGCCTTTATGCACTGGTGATGGATAGAGTATAAAAACCCACACAGGACAGATGAAGTTAGTTAGGCTCCTTTAGAAGCAGTAGCCTTAAAACACTATTGAATAGTCCAGTTACAGCAGAAGCCCAAGTTACAGCTCATGTACACCTAAGGAAAGGTGCAGCACCTGCCAAGACCTAGACCCAAATCTTGGGGGATCCTACCTGACACTGGCTAAGCCCACTACCAAAACAGTCAGCATTGACTCTTGATTGTCTTTAAAAACACACTTACTTATTTCACAGTGGCTCTATGTAATTGCACATCAACAGTTTCTCTATGACCAGAGCAGCTAGCAATTTTCTTATTAGAATGCCCCGAGCTCTGTAAGTGGCAACTTCAGTGCAATATGGCCTTGTGCTCCTTAGAAACATTGTGCCGTGCCAACTTAATTTTATTTTTTGAGTGACAGCAGGCTATTGGCTCTAGTAAATAAAATAATGGTGATCAGTCAAAAATGAGATGGCTTTCTTTGGGAATTTAAAATTCTAATGATTCCTTTGATCTCCTGAATGCTACAGCAGGGAAGGGATAAATGGAAGAGGGAAGGGGGGCAGTCTCCTGTGGACTTCAGGAAGTACGCAGTGTTGAATTCTTCATGGTGAAGTATATCTGCCATCTAATAAGTCTTAAGAGGCATGTTAGGATACCCCAGTCCTTACTAGGCAGAGGAGTCTACCCAGGACATGTATTCTTGATGTGTAGCTACAGGAGGCTAAACACACACTTCTAGAAAACAAATCCTCACAGTTGGAAAACTGGAGCTGTTACTTAGGAGTATTAGCACTGGATGGGGTATGAGGAAGACATAGACATTTTAATATGTACCTGCTTGCCCAACTAGTTCAATAGACAGACTATGGACAATGTTTTCAAAACCAGGTACCTAAAGTAAAGCTCTACAATCTATGTTCAGGCATATAAAGCAATAATGTTTGGTTGTCAAAAGGTGAAGTTGAGTATCTCCAGCTCCCATCAACTTAATGAGATTTGTGGGCTGTAGCTCAGCGCTTCTGGAAAGTAGGCCACTCTTAGAGAAGTTCTTGGCTCTGGATTTAGAGGGCTAATTTGAGATACTCCAAAAATTTTAACCTTGCCTGTAGTGCTCTCCAACACAGGGATGGTGTCATTTGCCTTCTTTACTTGGTGATGTTTTTGACCGACTTGTTTAGCACAATACAATTCGTTTCAGACATCCTGTAAGCAGTACTAGGCCATTGGAGAGAGAGCATTAAGCAGAATGCAGAAAAGACTTTAAGACAATGAGTCTATAAAGCTACAGTGCTCACTCTTCCAATAGCATAGCTCTGTCATGAATTGCGTTAACTGGGAATTTCTCATGAGGGAGAGGTGAGAAAGAGAAAAAAAAATAATGAAAATTGACACAATGTGCAAAAGATCAGATGTGACAATGTTTGTTTTGAATAATTTTTTTAAACAGGTAAAAAAACACTCTTTCCAACATTTTCAAAACAAGAATACTTGGCCCAAAATGATTTTTCATTTTAAAACTGTAATAATTATCTTTAAATTTAAGAGGTCAACATCAAAATTAAACAATTCAAAATGATCAAAAATAATATTTAAATTAGCTGGACCCATGTGTTTAATTATTGGTTCATGAGAATTAAGGATTTTTACTTTATTGTGATGCCAAATAGGGAAAAAGAATGTTGAAATGCAATATATTTTCGGGATAGAAAATATATTTGTTGTTCAGCCATGAGACTCCAAGAGGGGAGTTCAAGAAAAAGCAAACTACATTTTCTTATGGTATCAAGAAGCCCTTACATGTATTTGCTTTAAGTTTTTTCTAATGAGTTCTCTTAAGGTAACTGCACATTATTTACCTTACTTGACCAATCTGGCAAAAGCCTTACATTCAGCTTGAAGCAAATCTTAGTTTTGTCTCTCTGTATAGAATCTGATTAACTTAGTGGGAGAGAGGTTGGGGAAACTGTGGGGAGTTCCTCATATAGTAGGAGATAGGAGCTTGGCAGGCAGGGAAGGAATAAGGCAAAGAGCCCCTAGTGTGTGCAATAAGCTCAGCCAATAGAAAGGACAGTGTTCAACACCTCCATCCCTGCCCCACAGTCAAATGACAGGTGGTTACCCTGAAGTCAGGCAAAAGGCAGGGCAGGGCAGGGCAACACTTTAGAGAGACCTGAGCTTTCATAGGCAACAACCTACTTCATCAGATTCTAGGAATGGACTGGCGGGAAGATAACATATTTTATATAGAAGGAAAAGTGACATTGGGAGAGGATGCTGCTAAGAGAGGTAAATATATTGAAGAGAAGAAGAAAACTACATCACCAGGGATGAAATTCTGGCTCCACAAAAAAGAAAATTTAAAATCAATAGGAGTTTTGCAAATGAACACAGTGGAGCCAGGATTTGTAATTGCATCTCTCTGCTTTCCTGTGTACAGAAGCTATGACGTTTCCTTCCTTTAACATTTATTTTTGAAAAAAAATTCTGGAAGAGCAGCAAATATATAAATTTACTCCTCAAGATTTGCCTGACATCCTTAACCCCCTTGCATCTCTAATCCAGAGCAGCCACACTAGATGGTCCTAAGAAAAGTGGTGGAATCCAGTCAGATAGCACAGGGCTTCTCAGACCAGTAAATGCCCAGCCAGGAGCAAGTTGCTTTCACTTTACAAGTTATTCATGGCATTTCCTGTAAACGTGATCAGCATCATCTGTGGGCTATGAAGAGGGAAACACAGTGACATTACAAAAAGTCTTTTGAAAGGGCAAGTTGCTTCATTTTTTCCATTATTTCCCAGTTACCGTATTCGAGGCAGGCAGGAGAGGCAAACAAGTTATGATTTATACAGCTACGGATTTATCAGAACCTCAGCCAGGTACTTTCCAAGGTTACGCATAAAGGTGGGCAGTGATTTTCTTTCCCTAACAAATATTTACTGTTCACCCACAGGGAACTGAAGACAATGAATGCTCTTACTGCCTTCCCTTTCTCCTCTAAGCTTTTTTTGCTTCCCATTCTGGAAAAAAACTTGTGCTCTGATGCCAGAGTAGGAGCCTAAATTAGTAGTACGGCTACACCACTTCCACAATGCTCTCAGTGATGCCACAAATCCCACCCACCCACTACTGCTCCCTGCACACCAAACCACAAAAGGACACCTCTGAGTGTGCTTCCTACTCCTGCTCTCCAACACACTGAGATCTCAAGATCATTGGGGTGTAGAAGGGTACCTCTGGGCTGGCTTCATCACTTCCTTTCAATGTTTGGCATATGCAGAGGAGTGGATGGCCAGAATCTGCTGAAGAGCAGCACTCCACAGGAGTATTGTAGAAGTGGTTTGGACCTTAACCTCGAGGAATAGGCCTGATGAAACAATATACTCCAGAGCCTGCATCACAGACAACATTACCATTTCCAAAAACTCAGGGGAAAAAACAAAACAAAACAAAAACCCCAAAACAAACAATCTCTCACAACCTAGGTCCTTAAAAATCATGAAGCTGGCTTTAAAAAAAAAAAAATCATAACCAGCTAAGTGCTTTATTTCACTTGCAATGTCCCAGGCTTTGCAGTTCCCATTTATGAGCTCCTCTCTACAACCATAAGGCCCAGAAACTTAAATGTTAGCAAATGGATTCCCTGAGCTATGAGGGTAATAATATACTTCCAGGTGTTTGGCACTAAGGCTGTGTGTAGATGAAATGAGAGGCATGTGTGCATGACACTTTAAAGTGGGTAAACGCTTTTGCATTGCTTTAATGGTGTTGGTGTTTGCACATGTCAGCTGCCTATTGCACAGTAATTCCAGCTGCTGTAACAAATTTTGGTGGTGTAATGTGCTTTAAGTGACCTGGGGTGCAGCAAACTCCTCTGAAGAGTTTTAGTTTACTGACTTACAGCTGCAGAGCAAAGCACCAGGCTCCATGCAACTCAGAGGCTCTGCAGGAAGTGTGAAATGGGATGCTACAGGGGGGAACGATAAGAGCAAGAAGCCAAGGAGATAGTCTTGAAGATACATTCTGTAAGAATCAGAGAAGGGCCAAGCATGCATCAGGAAGGTCAGAGAGTAAGCAGTTGCAGTGGTCAAGAGGGGAAGTAATGAGGGTCTGAATCAGTTTCAGAGAAGTGAACAGGAATTAAAGAGAAAGATCATGTCACTAACAGTGTAGGAAGTATACAGGGTCAGGACAGCAGCTTGTGTAAAGTGGCACAATGATATCACTGCAGGGCTATAAAATTTACAGTATCTGGCCCATAGGAATCCTTGAAGTTTAGATTAAATGAAAGATGAATGATGGATTATTAAACCTGCACAGACATGCGACAAAGAGGAGGATGAGGAAAGGAAGTAAGGGCTGTAAAACTAAACCAATAGGCTAGCAGCATGCTAGGATTTGCACATCCTTTTAAAAAGAAGTCTTCACAATGGGTTCAGAATTTCCATTATAATTAAGCACCCAAACAGTTTAGCCCTCCAATTGCAATTAGAAAGAGTATTTGGGTGCAAAGTAGGCCTGACACTATGAAGAGAAAAGTTTTTTTGCAAGATTTCTAGCAGTTCCCTCCTTCAAACTGATTTGGGAATACCAAAAGAATAGCTTCTCTCGTGGTCTCTCTGCTACCAAGCCTGGATTAAACCAGAATTGGGGCTAGAAGCACAGCAGGGAGAAACCTAAACAATATTTTTAAACCTCCAAAAAAGCAGAGTTTGGTTTGGCTCAGAGGAGGCAATATAACCACAGAAGGCAGGTTCAGATTTCAGCCCAAGCCTTTCACCCAGCACTCCTTATTTCTGCTTTGTGCAGTTAGAACTCCAGGTGAGATGTTTCTTCCCCATGCTCAGTCTCATCTGGGATCATAACACCAGATTACATATTAACCTACAGCATTCTGCTCAGCAAGCAGGAAAGCTGACAAATAGTTACAAACAATGTCTACTGAGTTTGACATACCTTCTCATTGTATGCATTGTGCTCCTATAAACTCTTGGGTGCCTTTGCAAAGCTATCCCATACACAACATCCTAGCAGGAAAGTCTGGAACGGTAAAATGCCAATGCAAGAAGCTGGAAAGAGTGGTGGCCAATGGCTAGAACATTACCTTCCTCCAGTTACTGAATTGGAGAGTTTAAGGTACAGTTCTCCCACCTATTCCTTTTGGGGTTGAGCTGGAAGATAGCTTTCTCCTGCTTAAATATGAAAACGCTAGTTTAGGCTATCAGGAGAAGCAGGTATTCCCATGTTATTCCTTAAAAACAATCAAACTTCAAAGCTTATATTACAGTTAAAATTCCCTGCCACTTTCAATCTAGAGTACCCACCTGCTTAAAGCAAGGGCTTGTTTTATATCCTGATAATGTTAAAATAAAGAACTCAGTAACCTACCCATGGTCTTAAAAAAATCCTTTCCTCACTTCTATTCACCAGATCCTGACAGATGTTCAGTTGTCTCCACAGGCACTAAAGAGCAAGGGGAAGAACATCAACAATAAGTTCTTTCAAGCACCTCCCTGAGCAGAAGTCTGCCCCTGCTTCTGTAGATGTTTTTATTCTAATTTTGTCAAAATGTCTTCACAATAAATGTTTAATTATACACAAAAGACTGCATAATAGTGATTATCTAACAGCTGTAAAGTCCAGCACACCAAAGGCAGAAAGTACCAAAATTAAAGCTGTCTGTACAATTTTACATCAGCTTGTTGCTGTATGTGCATTATGAAACAGACAGGCAACCTTTAATTACATGATCACATGCTACTTTTCCCTCCAATTTTGGATGACCACTTTGAGATACCTGATTTTTCAGAACGCTTGGGTTTATGTAGCTATTGATAGAGGCACATATCTTGGTAATTTCAATTGTCACTATGAATGCTACTGTAGACGGAAGTTCTCAAGCCAGGCACTCAAAGAGAGTGACACACAAGTAGTGACTATCCATGACAAGGTTTGCTTTGAGAGATTTACCCAGCATTGCACAAACTCTATGGCAGAAGTAAGGATTGAATTTGCATCTTCGGGGTTACCTTCAGTTGGCTTCACCGTAAGTCTATCATTTTCCTTTCTGTAATTCCCTGCCTTCTTCAGAAAACCCCATCCAAATTCTGAAGCAAAAGAAGCAGCAGGACAAATACTTTACAGACAAGCCTTTTTCACTGAAGAACGCATATTCATCCCCAAAGTAAGCCCAACTTGTGCACTGAATGAGGCAGATTTCTCTGGAAAAAGGAAACGGCATGCCACCATTTAATTTTAGACTGAATCATAAGGTTCAGAAGGGCATAGGAAAACATTAATATTCTGGCATTTCCTAACTTTAGATGGTTTGATTATACAGCCTTAATAATGTTCTTTCACCAAAGTTGCAGGGGGGTATACACATACACATGCTGCTGGCAAGGAACATTTGTCTTTGCTGGCAGCAAAGGACTGATAAGGCTTAAAAAAAAGAGAAAAAAAGGTCCCATTTCATGCTTGCTCTCTTTTTCTCCCCCTGTGCCCTCCAAGTTTGACTGCTGCTAACCTGCCACTCTAGCCTGTCTCCTCTTCATTCTAGATCTTTGCTCAAGTCTCCTGGTCCAACCAGTTTTAATCTCTGCCTACATGTCAACTGCCTCTTTCCAATATCCCCCCCTTGCCCAAGGCCAGTTTCCTGTATAAAATGGTATCTGAAAGGAAATACCAACAGTTCACATCTGCTGTTACTGTCAGATAACACTTCCTGATGTCTCTTCTGGATTTGGTGTTGGTAACATAAAGTGAAGGTCTCGATACCTGCAGAAATTTCTTCATCAATTATCAACGTTTCTCACCACCATCCAAGTTATTGACATATGCATTCAACACAGCTAATTCCACCCACAGAGCTTTATTTTGCAAAACAAGAAAATGCCATTCCGTGTGTGGAATACTTGGTTGAGGAGGCATGCTATGTTGTTGCTTAAGCTTCAAGGTAAAGGGAACACCATAGCTGCAGGCAGATGATAACATCGTTTCTGACTGAAAGCAAAAACATTTTTCTTTTGGTAGCTGTGTGGAGCTAGCAACATTTTTTATGTTAAATGAGAAAGCAAGGAAAGAGGATCATTGCATGCAGGCCCTTAATCAGCAACACACTTATGCATGTGCCTAATTCTGAAATGCATAGGATTAGCCATGTGCCTAATGAGATTAATTGTGAGTTTAGAGTTAGGCACGTATGCCTTGCTGAATCTAGATCGTAATTATGGCCAACAACAGTGTAACACTCATCTTCCAAAGATCCCCACCATTAAGCAAGCAGCAACGGGACCTGGTGGCTGCCTATAAGCTGCTGAGGGGTGATCAGCAGGAAATAGGGCAGGCTCTTTTTTCCCAGGCACCACCAGGGGTAACTAGGACCAAT
>JAGPOW010003316.1:43533428-43554324 GCA_030014935.1 Caiman crocodilus
TCCTATGACCCCAGATGACTTCCTGCCCTTTGGGCAGGGGGCTGGACTCAATGATCTTCCGAGGTCCCTTCCAGCCCTAATGTCTATGAAATCTATGAATCCTGAAGCACTGCCCACTACATGCTGGAAACAGATTTTAAGAACCTCCATGGCACTAATCATCCCCAGAGTGACTCCACTGCTTCATTTCTAGGTTTGGCATGTACAAATCAGAAGCAGGTGTGTTTGGAGGAGAGGTAAGAGTTCACACCAGCTATTCCAGAAACCCTGGGGACAGTGTGGGCTGTCCTCAGCCTCTTCTGTTGATGCAGCTCCACTTTGCTGTAGTGAATATTTGTTATATTTGCAGAACCTGAACCCCAGGCATCTCACTACCTATGACTCTTACCACTAGGATAGATATTCCTGTCAGGAAGTGGAAAGGCTCTACCAGAATGGTTTGAAAACATTCTCTGCCTATAGCCTAGTGCAGGGGTTGGCAAAATGAGGCCCACTGGCTGGATGCAGCCTGCCAGGCCATTCTATCTGGCCCATGGGGCTGCTAAAAAAAATTTAGAAAATTAATACTTATCTGCCCCGGCTGCCTGTCATGTGGCCCTTGACAGACTTTCCAAAACTCAGTAAGTGGTCCCCCACCCAAAATAATTGCCCACCCCTGACCTACTGGCTGGGTCACTATCCTGAGAGATGCATGACACAAGTTCAAATTCATTCTCTGGCTGGCTCAGACTGCAAAACCTTTTGTGAAGGACTCATTTAGCTTGTTGGATTTTACAGAAGTTGGGTGGATCTAGCTTGATTTGAGGTGTTAATCATGAATCTGAAGTTTCCACAAAATTCACATGTATTTGAGTTTGAGATTTCAACTCAATTAAAACTTTTGTATCCTTGTCTTCCCTTTGTCTGAGGGAAAGGATGGATCCTATTTTGCTCCCCATCATCAGTCCATCTTCAACTGATGCAACTCAGAACATAAGAATGTGCCAAAACTTGAGCAAAATTTAAGCCAACCTAGTATTTAAACCAAAACACTATTTTATTGCACTTATAGTATAACAAAACAAACAAACAAAAAAACACTTTTTCAGGGTGTAGGCCAAAATGGTCTGGGTAAGCCAAAGACATATACGCCACTTTTGGGTGGTTAGACACAATAGTCTCCCAGGATCCAAAGTGTCAGAATTTGTCCTTCACATCTAATGATGTCCCAGCTTATGCAATTAAATGATATTGTCTTTGACTTGTAATCAGATCCCACTGAAGGCTCTTACATTTTGTACTAGGTGTGTAAATATCTATTGGGCGTTTATACTCTGAAAAGCAGCAGAATGTTATCACAGGGGGTGCATTTACATATTCACTAATGCATTATAGTTACTGCACATTAAAGTTTAGTACCTGTATTACCGGGTACTAAATAGATGTGCAGTAACTGGCACTACTGTGCAGTAGCGCTGGCACGCACTTTTAGTAATACTAAGGTGCAGTAGACTAATACTACTACTCATTAGCATGGCTTTCACCGTGACATGCTAATATGCAGTAGAATTAGTCCACCGTGCATTTAGTGCCTTGTGTAGACACACCCAGTTTGCTAGGAATGCTTCAAAATGTTACAAGCCTTGGTGGAACTGAGACACAGAAACTGTACATTTTGTAGCCAAATTAGTGGTCCTGTTGCTAACAAACTATTTAATTATCAGGTTTAGACTATACATATACCTATGCTATGATTGCCATCTCTCGCACATTATGCTTAGCATCAAATCCTGAGACACCAGACAGAAGCCACTGTGAACAACCCAGGAATCTACACACGCCCACATGGTATGCATCTTGAAAATTTACCTGACGTGACAAAGCAATTCCCAAAGGCAGCTGCTTAAGAAGGCTTATGACTAGAAAAGCTGTCTGAATATGCTTGGAAAAATTTAAGCTAGACCAATATGCAGACACAACCTTGTATAATGTGATATACTGCAAGACAGCTCAATTGTCTTACTCTGCTTGTGAACCAACTTAAGTCCAGATACCTCTTCTGAGCAATGTGCTGTTTTGCCAAAGGCTATTCTAGTTTGTTAAATGAGATTCAAGTTGGCACATGGAGTTACATTAGCTACCTTCATTAGCTACGTTCATTAAGCTACAGAAAAACAAGGGCAACTAAATAAAAAAGCCAGCAGCAGGCTACTACAAGGTTCTTTTTGAAGAATGTATAGTAGGAAATAGACTGGACATATTTCAAGTGCATTGCATAGCTGAAAAATTATGTCCACTCAAGGAGTTCAAGACTACACCCAGGAATGTCTTAACACTACTGTAATTAAGGGTGGGACAGTTCATTCAGATAAAATAAAGGAACAACCTGAAACTACACCCAAACCTTGATGCGACCTTCCTCAGCCTTTTCAAGGTTCCTATACTTTTAGTTCCCTGCACCTCCCATAAAGTTTTTCTTTCAGTACCAGACTGGAACAAAAACAGAAATATCACACAATTGGCCCTCCTCCTCGAATCAGGATTTGTTAAAAATCTCACCACATTTTCAAACTGAAAAGATTTAATTCTCAAAGTACTTCACAAAGAGTTAATTGTTCATGCTTTTAAAATAGGCAATTAAATATAACCCCAGGAAGCCAAGGTGGAAAGTTCAAAAGTAATCTGTAGAAGGCATAAAATTATTCTTCCATTTTACAAAAAAGGTGCAAGAGTTTTTATAATACTATTTGATTTTTCATTAGAAAAGAAAAAAAAATCAAGAACACCCACTTTCTTTTCTGTTTTACAAAATTCCTAAATGACAAAGAGAAAGTCAACAGGGATTTATTGTTTACTATAATCAGTCAATACAAGAACAAGGGGGTCACACAAAATGAAACTAGTAACTCATAAATTTAAAACTAACAAAATTGATTACTTTTTCACACAGCATGCAATGACAGTGCAGAGCTCACTGCCCTCCAGATGTTGTGGAAGCTTACCATTTAGTTAGATTCAAGAATGGATTGGACCATAGGCCATGAAGCAGGGTGGGCCATGGCCCGACCAATTATTAGCACGTTAATTTAGCTAGCTATGCAGTTAAAAAATAGATATAGTTTTAACCAGAATGACAATTGCACATTTGTGGGTTATATAAATCAACATGCTAAAAGTTGGTCAGGCCATGGCCCAGGTGGCCCACCCCATTCTGCGGCCTATGGATTGGACAAATGCTTGGAGGAAACGAGCATCAGTGGCTATTAAGCATGGCAGTCATGGGCGCAGCCTCTGAATGAACTTCCTGCCATAAATGCTGGAGGCTGCAAGAGAAAAGGGAATAGTGGAAAAAACTCTGACCATACCCTCTTCACTCTCCCTTTCAGCAACCCCTCTCTGGTAGTGACACAGGATACCAGGCAAAATGAGCCTATGGTCTGACCCAGTAAATGGCAGTTCTTATGTTTACTGGGAGATTATCCAGTGAATATAGAGAGAGATGGTTTGGAATCTCCCTGGAAGCCTTAATGGAAGCACTGAAGCTGAATCCTTACCAGAACAGCTTTTATTCCAGCTACCTGTCAGGTATCGGAGCTCAAGCAGATGTATGTTAATCAAGTTAAGACTAAAGTTTTGAGCAAACCTCATTTTTCTTCCCAATTACATTTCACTATCATGAAATATTATGATATTCCTGAGGAGTTCTTTGGGTACCCAAGAACCATGTGCGATTTTAATCTTTCATCCCCATTTCCAAAATTGAAAGACCCAGTGATAGTTGGGTAAGTCTACACTGCACAATGCAGTGTAGTGAAATATGGCCAAGCTAGCTTGGGTTACGGTGGCATGCAAGCATGTTAGGGTAGAGCTCTATGTTAACATAGCTATAGTGATTCCAGCACCTAAACTAAGTTAGACATTCAAGCAAATATGCCTGCTCTCTCACATCATTCACATGTTTTTGAAAAGGTTGCCCACAACCTGAATTTCAGATGTAAAAAAAACAAACAAACCAACAAAACTGTGGAAAAATAGAGGGTTCTTCATATGTTGTACATCATCATCCCTGTACATCTCTTCTAGGGCTTTGTGAAACTTCAGGTGCCAACTCAATTTGGAGGAGATTTGGCCCAATTAAAAGGTCCAAATCGATTTGAAGCTCTCTGACTTGCTTTGGAAAAGAATCAGAGAGCTTTGGAGATTCAGGCAGTGTCTGCTCACTGCTGCAGGGAGCTGGACCATGCTGCTAAGTAGGGGATGGGGGAGGGGGAGCTGGAGGAGGTGGGGAGGGGACTATGGGGGGGAGACCCCTACCAGGCCCCGCCCCCTGCCTCCTCTCCCAGCCCCCTGCCCGGCCCAGCTCTTGGCTCTTTAAAAAAAGAGAAAGCCCCTACTCACTGACTGCTGCAGCATCCTCAGGGCTTCTGGGAGCTTGTGACAGAGCCCTCCATGCAGCATGGGACAGTGGGGAGCAGCAGGGATCACCCCCCAGCCCCGGCCTAGCAGCAGCCAGTGAGTTCAGGGCTTTTTTTGTTTGTTTGTTTTTTAAAGAGCCAGGAGCTAGGGCCAGTCCATTGTGGGGGGAGGTGCTGGGAGAGCTGGCAGGGGTTGGGGGGGCTCATGGAAGACCCCTCTGCATGGCGCAGGGCATTGGGGATTGCCCCCCCACCCTGCCTGGTAGCAGTTGGTGAGTGCTTTTTTTTTTAGGAGCTGGGGGCTAGGGCTGGGCAGGGTAACCATTGATGAGGCTGGAAGAGCAGGAAGGGGATGGGGCCAATTCAGAGATTCAGCAGATTCAGCTGCAGCCAAATCTCCAGATCAGATTCAGCTGAATCGATTCAGGACAGTGATTCGATTTGGTGATTTGAATTGCTCTCCCCCAAATCAGCTGAATCTGAAGTGAATACTAGCCACTTCACACCGGCTTAATATCTTCGTTAAGGCTTCCATCCTCAAACATTTACATGCTTTATTTTGAGACAAATAGCCAATGAGGACTATTCAGTTAAGAAAATGGAACTGCTTACAGTTTAGCTCATACATGAATAATGTGAAGGATCAGGATTTTTAAGCACCTTGCTCATGTCATAACCAAGTTGAATAAGTGTCCGTGTCACAATAGACCGCATAGAGCAATTACCCCTCTGAGTGATTGTCATTACCCCCAAATTTGGTCATGGAAGTGCATTGTGACATCAGCAATTCCACACTCTGTATGGCAGTCCATCATTGGCTGCCCTAAGCATATAAAAGTCTGTGCAGTTTCTGCCCAAATTGGAGAGCTCTGAACACGTGGCAGAGTAAACTTGGCAAACTGATCACCCACCAACGTCTCCCCATCACCGACAGGCCCTGACATACCCCTTCCCACGCGCTCATTTTGTCCACGAACTCGTCAACTCATTTTGTTGCCGTTACCTGTAACTACATAAGCAGCCTTAATGCCTGCGTCGCCACCCCACACAGCATAAGTAAAAGTTATCCTTCAACCAATACGTTGTTCCACCTCTCCATCCTTCAGCCCACCTGACAGCCGATTAATCAGCGCTCCTCAAGTCGGCTCTAGCTGTCTGAGACAGCTCAAAGGGAGAGAGGGGAGGGAGGTCAAAAGCTGCAGGTAGGAAAGCTGCAGTTACTAATTAACAGCCTAGCAGTTAAATTTTTCAACTTCCAGGATTTATTTTCTTGCTACTTCTATTACTTATTCTTGTGGGGGGGTTGCATTAATTACAAGTCTTGAGCATTTGTTTCAGTATTTTTTAAAATACAGTAATTAAATAGTCCACCATCATTATTTTATTACCCCACTCAATTTTGTATTGTGTCATGTGCCCTATTAACTAGTTTAAACCACTTTCTAACACTGCTTTAAAATATTAAAATCCAAAACTGTGAATTATGAACCCAAAAGTCACAAAATTAGATTAAGCTATTCAGTTTGTTATGCACTGTATTAAATATTTGGTTAAGGACTTTGTCTCTTTTTATTAGTCTTCTGGATTTTCCAAGCCATTAGAATAGACAATCTCATATGTCTCAAGCTTTCCTTGGAAATGTAAGTAAAAAATTTGGTCTGATTCTGATTTAGTCTTGATATTTTTGTGTAATTGCAACTCTACCATCTGGCATTAAAAAAAAAATCTCTCAAAATATGTGATAAGAACAAACAATACTGATGGTTTTTACAAGCCTAAATTCAATCTATAATAATAGAGTTAGAATGACATTGTAGCCATGATGGTCCAGAAACTGAGAGAAAGAGATTTCTTAGGACAATATCTTTTATTGGACCAAATGCATAGTTGGAATAGAGTTAGATAAGCTTTGTTCTTTTTCAGCAGTGGATTTTGGTATCATCTGGTGTTATGGTAGCAATGAAGGTCTTGTATTCAAAACCTTGTCTAACTTTATCCAGCTATACAGTTGGTCCAATAAAGGGCATCACGATAAGAAATCTATAATGTGCTAAATAGATGCATGGTAAATTGTAGGTATCATAGGTATTTCTATTACAGTATCTGACAAATTTGGGGAGGTAATCCAATAGTCATAACACACTTTCTGACCAGCTCACTGTTGTGTCCATCAAAGTTTTTCCCCCTTTTTCCCTCCAACCTCTTGACTTACCCATAACTTTCACAAATTGGTATGATTACTCTTACATTTGCTTCTTTACATTTGAACTTGGCAATGGTGGTAGCAGGAGAGATTGAAAACAGATGAATTTCATTCCTCATTACACCAAAAGAACCTGAAGTGCACACAATGGCCAAAGCTTCCATGTGAACACATATAAGCCCAGCTCTAGTCTATGGTGTTACCGTTACTATGTAGCTGGCAGGAAGAGAACATGAGGATACCTCTGTGGCCAAAACACATGCTTTCACTTCCAGGAAAGGATCTCTCATTTTTACTGGTTGCTGCTAAAAACATCTATGGCAATGCTGGCGGGATTTTTTCAAATTAAAAGTAGAATTTGTCAAATGAAGCCTTCCTCCCTCCCCACCCCCCTCCAATTTAAAATCAAAGTTCCAGACCCCTAGAAGAAATCCAGACCCCTTTCCCAGAAGAAGTCCTCTACTAAACTAGTAAAGAATCTCCTTGGGTATGTCTCACTTTTAAAGGACAGATACTGTTTTTTCATTCCAGGAGAAAGCTATTCACTGGCAAGATGACACAGGGAAAAAAAGTCACTTTCTGGTTTCCTTGCCAGTGCCATCTAGATTTCCTTTTTATGGGATTATTTTTTTTGTCAGTTAAATCTAAGATAAAAATGACACTTCTGTGAAAGGGTATTTATGCTACCTCATACTACATGCCTGCATGAGTCCCTGCTGTGAAATGGGTCATGGAAGTGTCACGTAGCTGACAACTGGCAGTAACAGTAGGACAAAAAGATCAGGAGCAATGTGAAAGATAGGAAAGTCTTGTTGGGGATAAATTAATTTAGGCTAGTAAGCATATACCTCTGAGATGAAAGTGGTTCCTTCTGCACACCCATCCAGTTCTTGGCTGTTGCAATGGGGGCTTGTGAGACGTGGCAAATGGTTTACTGAGAATCAGAGTGAGACTCATCATTCATTTCACAGAGGCTGCCAGAGACAACTACATAATGACTTCCTGAAAAATCAAGATATAAGCCAATAAGGGCTCCTATGCACATGCAGGGAGGCTGCTCAGTAATTGCCTCACTCCAGCAGGACTCCACCATCATGTGCATCAGTGTTCCCATGCTGAAAAATGATAGCAGGGCACTTTAAGCTAAAGCTGATTTGATGAGCTTTAGTTCAAAGCACCCCGCCACCATTTTTCAGCATGGGTATGCTGATACACGTGATGCTCTGGGTGCTTTTAATTACTTGGTATTCAGAGCTGCGCTAATTAAAGCATCATCCTCTCCCACCTCCCAGAGCACATCTATAAATGCATATCACCCCTTACCTAGTCCATGAGCCCTTAAATATTTTTCTTTTGAGCCATTTTCCTTATTTTAGGTTCAAGCCCATCACACATGCCTATTTTTTTTAAAGATAAAGAGAGGTTTTAAAACAAAACAGGTCCTTTATAAACAGTACAACAGGCAGAGGAAAGGGATATTGTTAGATGAAATGCAAGAGTTTATAATAAAACTAGTGTGGTTACAGGTTCAGAAACCATTAGGATGGTTTTTGGTGTGGCTTAACTGTTACCTACTACTAGCATTTACCTACAAAGACTTGCAATGTTAACTTGCTCAAAAGGCAAACTGAAACTCTGGTTTGGACTGATAATTTTTTTCTTAGTTCAAGTGCCTTTTTTCTCCACCACTGAATCAAGATGAAATTCCCCCTCAAGTACTACAGATGCATATGAAACAGGGTTAAAAACACCCTGCTATCTCACTCCCTTCATTCTTCCAATGATAATGACTTTTCCAGCTCCCCACCCACCATCTCAAGGCAACTGGTTTCCTTCTGTTTATCTTCATACTGTCTTCCACACTGCCCTTTATCCACCTCCCAGTGCAGTTCACACATGCAAAGAGCCAGCCTAAGCCCCCATCTTATCACTCCAAGCTAAGTGGCAATTAACTAAAGTGCAGTCCACCCCAGCTGGCCTCCTAATATCTGTAGAATTAACTGGCTGCCCTAATGCTTCATTCAGATCTCTGCTATAGTCTCACTTCTTTAAGGGTCTGATTAGCACTAGTTCATGCCATTCATTTGCTCTGTTAAACAAAATATTAACTCCACAATCAGTTTAGGTTACTATCTCATTTTGGATCCCCATACCTGTTTTGTCTTTACCTATTATCTAGAGACAAAGATCTCTAGAATGGTAGCTGCCTTTCTGGATTGTACAGTTTCAGTCAGCTTGCTGGGACTGAAAATTGGCTCATTTGTAAAGGTGCTAGCTTCAATAACCTGACCTGCCAGTGATATCCATTGAGTCAGTACCAGTAAGTCCCTAGTGTCTACGTGACTCGCATTTCTTGTCTTCTTACCTTGGAGGAATTCCACACGCTGCAGTGGCTTAGGGTAGGAGTGTCATCTGGCCCCATGGCTGGAAGAATAGCACAGCACTGATCTATGAGCCAAATCCCCTCCCCTCTCCCCCAGCATACTGGATTGGGTACTCGCTCCATCTGGTCTGGGACCCGTACTGCATCTGGGGCTGCATGCATCACAGATCTCAGAACCACCAGGGTGAACACCATGTGCAGTGCACATCCTGGAGCACGCATCTCATGTAGTGCACTCTGGCCAGGGTGGGCACTGCGTGGGGCACGATGCCCACCCCAGCTGGTCTGGGATTCATGCCAGAAGTACCTGATGATTATACAGCACAGTCTGAGAATGGCTGAGGTGGACACCATGTTTGGTGCTCGTGGGGCTGGTCCAACATGCACTATGCTCCCTGTGGGTCTGCTTAGATGCAGGTGTAGCACTGGGACCAGAGGAGAGCCCAAATGGGCTGGATCTGGTCTGCAGCCCATATTTTCAACAGCTCTGGTCTAGGGGGATTGAAATGATGTGTCCCAAATCATACAGACTGGAGGCTGCAACATTCATTCAGGTCAAATAGCTAGTTACTCTGCAAGGAGCCCTGTTGAGTAGGATCTGATTCAATACAAGCAAATTTAGCAACACAGGTGGGAACAGAATGCTAGTCTGGAGCCCTTCTACCCCTTAGCTGCTGTATTACAGTGTTTCAGGCAGTGTGGCACCTTCAAGAACAGTTAGTCTGACCCTCCCCTAGCACCAAAGACCTGCCCTACTTTCTGCCTGACTTCAGACAAACACAGCTAACTGCCTCCATTTCTGAATTAAGGGTTTCAGCTGTTCAAAACACTGTCATGTTGAATTTTAACTTTCAAATGTTCCATGTTCTGTTTTCAGGTTTAGTTAAACATGTATGATAAAAAAAAAGAGAATAAATATTTGACATACAAAGGGAAATTGAGGGGGTTACCATTCTGATGAAAAAACAAAGCAATGCCTCCCCTCCACCCACCCCAAAACAACCACCACCACCACCACTTAAGTGGTGATAAAAACCAGATAAAAATCATCTGGGAAAAAAATTACTTTTTTTTTCTTTTAACTATAGCTGAACAAAATCCATTATTACTATAGGTCATTTGCTGACTGTAACGCACTGGCAGGTTACAGGCAGTAAATATTGCCATGTGTAAGCCAACCATGCAGACCTAAAGAAATAAGCAATATGAATAAATGTTTGTTGTAGCAACACAGCTGACATTTGTGCAGGGAAGAGTCACCTGCATTAAGCCATGAAAAACCAAGAGGAACACTCTTAAAAAGGAGAAGATGCGGATCACATTCCCTCCACTTGGCATGAGGATAAAAATATCCAGCAGTTATGTGGAACTCTAAATTAAACTTCTTAAATATGCATTCAATTCAGATTTCCTGAAGTCAGTTAACCAACTATCCATAGACAATTAGAAAACTTTATTAGACTTTATCAAGCTACAAAAGGAGAAAATATTGCTTAGCTATTATTCAACAAATGTAATTAGTTATCAGTTGGTATTTGTTTAACTAGCTTGTCTAGTTGTAGCTACAGAAGCACACATAAAACTGCCATCTGGTTTATGTTGCACTGGAGACACACCATGTTTTGTTTTGTTTTTTTCAGCTGTTGTCATTGCCTCACTGCATGATACATCCTAAACAAAGTTTGGAGACTACTGCCTATGCTTGCTGCTATCCAGGTTTTTCACTTACCCTTGTACTTCTGTGGAGAATCTGGTCTGAGCAAACCAAAAGGCAATTACTTTAGTAAAAGCTATGGTTTGCTTGTTCCCCTTCATTACTTGTTATAATGCATGATATAAATGATTTAAAGCCAGACCCTGTTACCTTTACTCAGACTGAGCCCTACCTTTCTGCACCCACAGTCCTTCTGCCTTTGATGTAGTTTAGCTTTAAGGGTGCAGTTAGGGCTTGCGTTTTTGCTTAACAAGGGAAAGGATAAAATGCCTGCAAAATATGATATAAATAAGCTTAGGAGGGTTGGAGGTGATAGGCAGTGCTTATGCAGTTACTATAAGAACACTATGATTTGCAGTGAACTCCCACAATGCAACAGCTATGCTGTTACTCAATGGACAGAAGAGAGCTCTCTTTCCCCCAAATTTTATACTAAAGGAGTACTTAGGCTTTGCTCTGAAAAAATATTCTAAATGATGAATAGTCTCTTGAAGTCTTAAATCAGGCAGCCTGCATGTGTGGATAGTCATCATTACATTCTAATGGCAAAAATATATTCTAGATGTTTTCACTCCTGCTCTAGTACAGGCCCAACACATAGCTGTATTGGGGTAAGGCATGGGCACCCAAGTGATTGTCTTGGCTAGAAATAAGTGCCTTTCTCTGGCCCAAAAGAGACCTTCTCCCCTGTGAGACTTTCAGCAGTACCCCCTTTTCTTGGAGTTAAGTACCTCAACCTGGTTTGCACCTCTGTGAAAAACAAAGCTAGGCCCAACTAGCAACAGCCAAGTGACTGGTGTACCCCTCCCCCTTAAAGAATAGAAGAGACTTGGATTCAAACGCTCCCTGCCCATTTTGGGGCATGCTTGTAAGGCTACAGCCCAGGTGAGCATGTTCACCTGCAGTCTGTTAGGGATTCTGGGCCTGTCTCCATCTTGCCTCTAGACAATGTTTTATTTTGTAGAAGTAAGTGTTCAATGGGCCAGAGAGTGAGGAGAATTACACTGACACTGAAGCCTGATTACCTGGGATGTTCAAGACTGATTCAAGCCTCAGCTCCCACAAACATGCAATAATTTTTAAAAAGTATAATAGCTTCAACAGGAGAGATTGGGAAAAAACCCATCACAAGATACCCAAAGCCCAGAGCATTCACCTGAAAGAAGCAGGTTCAAAGCCTTCTAGCAAATCAGGCAGAGGCCAGACTTCACTTGTAGCATGGGGCACATAGGTTCATTTGAAACACGCACCTCTCCAGCAGTTTTATGTGGGCTACATTGATTTTAAGCATGCAGTGGGATTATGCCCCCATTGACAGATAGGGTGGGGAGGGTGCATCTAGCTGGAAATTCCACTTCGACCTGAGCAGTTCATTAAGTGTGGGCTAGCATTAGTGCAGGCCCGAGACAGAAACTGGGGGAGGTTTATACTGCTTAGTGATAGCACCCTGTGCTGCTACATATATACCTATACCACTTCCCAAACCAGAAATCATGTAGTTGCTTTAGTACAGGACTATGCACACTCTACTGAGAGGTAGAATCAGATAATGCATTGATGCAAATAGATTAAGGCAGCTACGCTGTTGCCAGTTTGAAAAGCAGCACACCCACGGCAGTATACCAAGGCCTGTACCATAACAGAGAAGTAGACACACACCCTTAGGTACTTATGGGACTGTGGTTCCTCTAGGTAATCATCTAAGCAGTGTTTTTGAAGATGTCAGGATGCCTAAACTAATAGCTGCAGATCTGACAAAGTATTTAGGGGTCCAAGGCCAACCACTGAGATACAGATATAAAACTTATAAGAAATCCCTTTCCAACTAATCTAAGTTTACAGAGAAAAACCAAATGGAAGAGTTTTGAGTAATGAATTTATCAGCTGGCTCCCAAGTAAAGTTTCTGTGAGGGCCTGTGGGTCAACAGCACTTTGTGTTCATTTCTACTAATATGTAACCTTCATTCTTTTATTGCCATGCCAAGGGATTTCTCTAGTTAACTCCATTAGCTTTTGCAGGAATAACTAAGCTGTTACAAATGTGGCAAAGGGAAGGGAATCTCAGCAGTCTGCTTAGGGGAAGAAGTTTGAGATAAGGAACCCAAATAACTGTAGCACTGAATACTGGGTATTGTTTTGGTATCCGCTGGGTTATTTTATAACAGGGAGACAGATGATTCACTTAAATGGGCTTCAGAGCAAGCAAGTCAGGTGTTGCTGAATGAGCCTGAGGTCAAGTCAGCCCTTCCATGGGAACAGAGTAATATCCTCTTGCAAATTAATAGTGCTTTCCAAACTTGTGCTTTTCAGGGACGCTCTTTGGAAGTTCCCTGTTAGTCTCTACATGGCATATAAGGTCTGACTCTCAACCTGATGGTAAACAAAGAGCTTGCAGTAAGCAGTGGCAACACTAGTTTGGTAAGTTTGCACTTGTTTACAGATGCAAATTATTGTTCTGATAATGACGTGGCTTAGTTTCTGTTAGTTTTATAAATTTAAAAAAAATGAAGCTTATTTTCCATCAAGGAGGTGGTACAACACCCTGCCAGCTCATATACCAAATGCACTAATTATCCAACTGCTTAAGCAGTGTTGGGGTTTCAAGAGATACAACAATTCAGTGGTCAGAAATAAAAGTGCTTTGAGATTTAACATATAAGATTACTGCATACTAATGAAAAAACAAAACAAACACACTGTTCTTAAGTATCTCCTTGGTGTTCCTTTGAAAGATCAAGAACAGGAATAGGTTTTCCATCTAAAGTGTTTTTCCACAGAAACTTTGGCTTTAAATTAAACAACTACACGTGAGCGTGTGTAAAAAGTGCCTGCTTTCCATAGAGAATTTTAAGTTTTAAATTTTCAACATAACAATGTGTAAAAAATAAACATTCCAACTTGCTCTCTCCACAGACTTCTCACATCAAAGTATAGACCCTGAAAAACAAATAAAATGTAACAAAGAAAAAACAATATTCACATTAATAACATACCTTGGGAGAGTTTCTGACCCACTTCTATTGTAGATCTTCCATTCCAGAATCACTAAACTCTAGTTTGACTCTAGGGAGACTACATAATAGAAAGGCACTTGATGTATGTATTTGCCCAGGTATGTTAATTACATCAGCTGACTTTCATTATAAAAATGAAATGTTCATCTGCATTTGGTTTTCTTTCCACTTGACTCAGTCCTGCAGACCCAACATCACCAAGGGAGGATAAGCTATGGATTCTCCCTCATCTGGTACCTCCACTGGATTGCTCACTGAGTTCCAGTGGGTTTTGCCTGTGTTAACCCACTCAGGACAATAGGCCTGCACAGGTTTCATTGAGGTAAATTTGGGGGACCTTGGCTTGCCCAGGTGTTACTGAGGGCCTGATTTAGCCAACAGAATATATAGATCGTGGGGAATAAGGTGAAAAGAACACAAAGTGACTCTTGAAGGCTAGGCGGAGTTTGCAGTGTTAAGGGCTAAGTATTTTTTGTCATCTGAACACTTTTGTTATAGAAATCATGAATGAGTTAGAGCTACTGCTCAGAGAAGAGCTACACTGTGAAGCCTCCCAGTGTATTTTTAAGATACCATTTCAGTTGTAACATACTCACTTGAGGCCTTTGAGGGTAGATCCACATAGGGACTTTGGACTTCAGTATTCTAAAACTTAACTTTAAATCCCCAAATTCACTGTCCATTCACTGCCTAGCTGTGACTGTCTAGATTTTTAAATGCCTGAGTTTCTACTAAGAAGGCTGCCTACATATCTATGAATTTCTTCAGCTGGATATAAGTGCACAATCACCTAAATCTAGAGAGCTCTGAGCAGCTTGGCACCTGAACCCTGGAGGGCTTCACAAACCAGGTGTTCCTCTGTCTAGTGCACTTGTGGGCAGCATCCAACTCGCATACTATATAGGGGTGTGCAAAGTGGGCCCTATTTGATTTGGATCTGGCCCAGATCGGGGACGGTGATTTGATTTGTTGATTTGGATCACTGTCCCTGATTCGATTTGGCTGAATCTGGAGATTTGATGCCAATTCAGAGAATCAGTAATTTGGACACAGACACAGCTTTAAATGTTTTTTCTACATACCTCAAGGTACCAGCATGGCTCGTGAATGCTGCGATGCTCAGGCGCATGGAGCTTCCCACAGGAGAGCGGGTAGGGATGTGGCCTCCACGTGCTTGGCAGCGAACTGGGAAGTGGACCGGAAGTACTACTGGTCCATTTCTGAGTCTGCTGCCTCACCCTTGCAATGGAAGGTGCTGAGCAGTTGATATAGGCCCCTCTGCCCTGGGTGGATTGTCCGAACACATCTTGCAGTATCTGGAGGCACTGTTGAGTGGTAATGCTGGGGTTCTAGAGCTTGGCTGTCCTGATTACCCCAAATGCCAGTTCTTGCAGCACATCTAGAAGACATTGATTTTTTTTTTGTCTGGTATTTGCCATGTCATGAGAGTCTCTTGCACATGGGCAACCCAGGATTCAAATCCCTCATCTCTGGTGGGGACTGGGAGGTTCCCAGAAAAGTTTCTTAGTTTTTTATATGCAGCCGGATCATTGGAGGAGCTGGCCACCTCCCTAAGGACCTGCTGCATAGCCACAACCCATTCCCAGGTGATGCTGGGCAAGGGTGTTGCCCCACTGGTTCCAGGAGGTTTCCTGGCATCATCTCTTCCTGCTGCCTGGGACATGTTTTCTCCTTGCTTGACTCTGTAGGGGTATAGAGCATGTCACAAAATTAAGCTCCTGCCAATAAAATCCTGGATGAGCCCCCAAAATGTAGCCTGGGTATACACGGGTTTGTACTTCCTTCTCCAATTGAGGCAATTATTGGCAGGATAGTGTGCTGCAGAGGAACACAACAGCCCAGCGGCCACCTCTGTCCCCTGTAGAGTCAGGTCCAGTCAATCAATTACTTAACTATATGCAGATCTATTATTATAACAAAACCATTAAAAGGGTAAGGACATAGACTATATAGATATATATATAGATATACACACACACACACACACACACTCATATACACTTCAGCTTCAGCCTCACCAAGGCCAAGTACAGCAGGAGAATAACATCTTGAGATTTACTTGAGAAGCATCAATAGATGCAAGTCAGGGTTTTGCTTGCTTTACCAGCTGTAACATTGCACTAGTGGCTCATGTTCATCTTGTGGTCAATCGTGACCCCCAAGTCTCTTTCAGCAGTGGTGCTAGCAAGCATAGCACTGCAGAGCCTATAAGTATGCTGAGGGTGTTTTCCCCAGGGGTGGAGTACCTTGCATTTATCAGTATTGATGGCCACCCTATACAGTGTAGATGGCCAAAAGGAGAACAAATGAGAAAGTGATTCACATCGTGCATAGAGCAGGTAAACTCTACCTCACAGAGTATATCTGCATACAGCACTTTTATCTAAATGTCATTCTAGAAACAAAGGCAAATCTTTTACATGGCCCATTCCTTCCACTGGATGCTGAGACCCTGGCTGTTCTCAGTTAAAATTGCATTAGCAACAGTCTGTTTAGAGCATCTGAGAGCAAGTACAGTTGCTACTAACACAGCTTCCCTAACTAGTGCTAGCAGACAGAGATATTCCTTCTAAGATCCTGGATAGCCAAACCATGCTATATTCTCCACTTATTCTTTAGCATGATTTTGTAAGACCATGGTCAAAGTAATCATGAATAAATCTAGGTTTTTAAAATGTATCTAAGAACCTACCCTCAGAACAGTACTCAGTCTTATACTAGAACACAGACAATGCTCAAGACACTGTGGGCCAGATTCTGTGATTCTTAATTATGTTTAGTAGTAATGTCCTTGTAATGAATGGAAGTACTAGCAGAGATATTTACTGAATGTAAAGACTGCTCTACACATAGCTATCAAAACAACAAAACCTATATTAATTCACACTCTTTTTGTGTATGTCATTGAAGAGTCTTTGTAGGTTCATTCTTAAATTTAGAATTACACTGCCTTCTTTCGATTTAGCTTAAGGTTTGTAGAGCCCTGCCATCAACGATAGTGACAAAACAAGATTACAATACATTTTTTGTTGTTTTTTTAATGCTAGTGGTATGGGACAAAAATGGCCATTGAAGATTGTGGGCGTGTCTACACATTCATTAATGCATCTTACTTTGCATTTAGTTTAGTACTTGCTTAATGAACTAGAGTTACTGCACAGTAGAGTCAGCACATGGTTATTTTGTGACACTTACAGCACATTAACCTAATAACACTGCACAGGAAGCTATTAGCATGGTTTTTTAGCCTAATAACACATGCAACTGTGCAATGTTATTAGACTAATGCACAGTAAGCGTCTCGTGTAGACGTACCCTGTTAGATTCTATTCACTAGCTTACCAACAGAATTTTTAACTAGTCCAGCTCTTAGTGATGTGAATTGAATAGGAGAGAATTCAGCCAGATGTGAGTCTTTGAAAGCCAAAAAAAATGGAGCCTTGCAATGCCATCTGCAAGGCTACTCTTCAGAGGAACACTGCTCTTGCTGCCTTTTTATCTCACCTGAAGCCATAATCCTCTCTTTGAGGTTTCAGTCACTTCCATAATAGGGGTATGCAAAATGAGCCCTATTCAATTTGGATTCAGATTGAGCCCAAATCAGGGACAGTGATTCAATTAGTTGATTCAGATCACTGTCCCTGATTCAATTCAGTCAAATCCGAATCTGAAGATTCAGTGCTGATTCAGAAAATCAGCAATTCGGCCATAGACACAGCTTTAAATGTTTTTCTACATATATCAAGGTACCAGGCACAGTTCGTGAATGCTGCAATGCTGGGATGAATGGAGCATCCCACAGGAGCACAGGGTGGCCTCCCGTTTGCTTGGCAGCAAACCCAGAAGTGGACTGGAAGTACTTCTGGTCCATTTCTGGGTCTGCTGGGGAGTGCGCTGCCCCCACTCTCTGCCCCTTGGCTTGGTGATCAGCTGCAGGGGGCCCCAGGTGCCCCCCCAGACCCAGAAGGCACCAGTTGCTGAGCCACAAGGGCACAGGGGGGCCCCCCTGCTCACTCCCTGGCAGACCCAGAAGTGGACTGGAAGTGCTACTGATCCACTTCCAGGTCTGCTGCCATGCACACTGGGGAGCCCCCCCCCCACTCCTGTGGGACACTCCACCTGCCCCAGCATCACAACATTCACAAGCCGCCTGCTACCTAGGAATATATAGAAAAAACATTTAAAGTTGTGTCTATGTCCGAATCACTGAATCTTTCCAAATCTCTCTGAATCTATTCAGAGGGTTCCAATTCGTTTTGGAGAGATTAATGGGTCCTCTGATTCGATTTGGATTCGGAGATTCATCTACCAAATCAGGCCGAATCTCTGCCAAATCAAAACAAGAACCGAAGCTTTGCACAGCTCTGTCCCATAGCAACCAGTGGTGATGACTTTGAGGTTTAGAGCTTCAGGTAGGAAATAAACAGCAATTGAAGAAAATGGACTTTTAAAAACCACTCTGATCCTATTTGCATTAGGGATGAATGAACAAGTTCAAATAAAATAAAGAATAACCTGAACTTTAAACCAACTCTCAAGCAAGACCTTAAGCAGCAGATGTGTTTAAATGTTTGTACAACTGGAAGGGGCCTTCTGGGGTACTGAGTCAACTGCTGCACCTTTGCAGACAACCCAAAGGCAAGCCCCTATTCCAAAAGAGTCCACAAGAATATCTGCTCCAATCCCTTCTGCATATCAAAATGAAAATTTAATCTCAAGGGAAAACCCCAATAGCCCTTGGACCTTTTCCCAAACCCTTCAAGGAAATGGGTAACTTCAGGGCCTCCCCCCAGTGGGACCTCCACTTTCAGGAGCCCTTAACTAACTAGGGGGGACTCCCCCTCCCTTGTGGGAATCCTTTTACCCAGCAACTCACAGCTCCCAGGCCTGGAAGGTGGCCCTTGTCCTCTGTGCTGAGCTGCTTTCTCACCTACAGTGGAATTTAGGGTTGCTGTCCCCTGGAACTGGGCTCCACCATGCAGGGCTTCTGGTGCCTCTGACTCAGCTCTGCTGGCTGGCTCAGTAGCCTGAGCACCATCTGGTTCCCTGGACTCAACCTTTTGTTATGGGTTAGAGGCCTGGGTTGCCTCATGCAGTGCCAGGGCTCAGACCGCTTTCAGACCCTCTGTGCAACATCATCTGCACTGAGCTGCTGCCCAGTGCCAGCAGCTGTAGACCCAAGCTGCCTCAAGCTTCTCTCCCAGGGTCTCTCACCTTCCGTGAAGCACCTCCTGAGCTGAGAGTTGGGAACCTGAGCTGCCCAAGTAGCTCCAAGGATACTGCTCCATGCATCGGCCCGTGTACCATGTCTCCGGCTACATGCCCAGGGTTGCAGATAAACAATAAGGGTATTGTTTATGTTGTTTGCTTGAATAACTTATCCCAAGGAAAAGAAACATGGATATAAATATATATATGATATTCAAGCAAATAACATACATGTTTATATCCATGTTCCTTTTCCTTGTGATAAGTTAATGTAAATAAAGTTGTATACAGTTAAGTCCCCCGACTGTCCTGGCCTGGTTCTATAGGGACAGAGGGAAACTGAGCGGTCTGCCGTTCCCTCACAGCACACCTGCCAGCTAACAATTCCCTTCAGTTGGAGAAGGGGAGTATATACCTGAGGATACCTGGGCTACAAAACTTTAATAATACCGTGATTTTCTGCTGCTTCCAGTGATAAAGCAGTGGCAGTCCCCAGGTCTCCCCTGCTCTTTCTGTGGCATATAATAGAAGTTGTTATAGGGAAATTTTCATTTTGATATGCAGAAGGGACTGGAGCTGTCCACCACTCCCCACCACTCCCAACCCACAGAAGTCTTCAGGGGTTCTTCCAGGCTACTGCTTTGCCCTGCTAAGCAGTTCTCCTCAGCTCTTCTAAGCCCTGCTCTTCTCTGCCCTGGATGCATCTGCCAGGTGCTAGGCACACAGCTCCTTTTATTCTCTTTGGGAGACTCCACCCCTGCAGTTCTGCTGGCCCGGCAGAGTGCAGTGTCTGACCAGGTCCAAGGCTTCTTTCTTGGGTTTTTTTTCTCTTTGCCTCGAGCAGGAATGGGGCAAAGCCCCTCCCAACAGTTACCTGACTAGTGGATGAGTTCCACCAATCACAAAGAGGATTCTCTGAGCCAGGACATGCCGGGCTGTATCGGTGAGTTCACCACAGTTAAAATTAAGTCACCCCCTTTTTTCTCCCCCTTTCCCCATTGCCATACATTACTTAGCCTTCTAAATAAGCGAAAACTCAATGGAAAAAAAAGTTCTTCTAAGGTCCAGCTGTGATTATGGTGGTTTGTACAAGCCAGAAAACTTGTATTTGTCTGTCTGACTGAACCGAATTTTCAGAGCTTCAAGCATCGATATGTTTTCATGCGAGTTTCCTGTATAGTAAGAAAGAACAGCAGAAAAGAAATAGGCAATATAGATTATGCAGGCCTGCTCCAAGACCCATTGAATTCCTATGACTCAGAAATATCTCTTAATAACATCTTTGTTGTTTCCTATGAGATGTCAGTGTCTTTTAAACAGTCATTATTCATACAGATTAAGACATCAATTTTTTAAAATATTTTGATATGCCAGCTCTTTGTGTCTATATTATTAATATGCAACATAGAAAATAGGTCTACTCCTTTAGCAGACATTTAATACTGAACGGGGAGAGATTACCAAAGAGGAGTATACCTCCTCTGCTCACACGTGTTGGGAGGCAGTTAGATGGGCCAAAGCTACCATGGAGCTGAGGATGGCATCCCAAGTAAAGGATAACAAAAAATTGTTTTTTAGATATATAGGGAGCAAAAGATGAACTCCTTGATGAGTTCTTTGCCTCAGTGTTCCTAAGAGAGGGGCAGGACAAGGCTCTCACTGGGATTGTAGAGAGGCAGCAGCAGGACCCCAGACTACCATGTGTAGACCCTGAGATGGTGCAGGGTCACTTGGAGGAACTGGATGCCTTTATGTCAGCAGGCCCGGATGAGCTCCATCCGAGGGTGCTGAAGGCACTGGCTGACATCATTGCACAGTCACTGGCGGGAATATTTGAACATTCGTGGCGCACAGGCCAGGTCCCGGAGGACTGGAAAAGGGCCAACATGGTCCCCATTTTCAAGAAGGGGAGGAAGGAGGACCCAGGCAACTATAGGCCAGTCAGTCTCACCTCCATCC
>JAGPOW010003316.1:43573215-43589757 GCA_030014935.1 Caiman crocodilus
CCAGCCCTTCCAGAAGCCCTTCCACTAGGTCAACCCTCACCCCCGGCCTAGCAGTGATTCCCGAGGGGGAATACAAGCTTCCAACGGGAGGGATGTCCCTGTCCCCCCTCAGGAAGACCGAGGCAAAGAACCCATTGAAGATCTCCGCCTTCCCACCAGCCGCGAGCACCAGGTTGCCCGACGAGTCCGTCAGGGGACCGATGTTTCCCGGGGCTCTCTTTTTGCTCCCCACATACTTGAAAAAGGACTTCCTGTTGTCCTTGATCCTAGTCGCCAGGCGAGGCTCTACTCCTGCCTTGGCCTTCCTAACAGCCCTCCTACACTCCTGAGCACAAGAACAGTACTCCTCTTTGGAGGCTGCTCCCTTCTTCCACAGATAGTAAGCCTCCCGCTTTGCCCTCAGGGTCCCCTGAATATCCCTATTAAGCCACAGGGGCTTCCGAGGACTTTTACTTATCTTGCATGGGGCGGGAACGGTTGCCCCTTGGACTCAGAGGATCGTCTCCTTGAGGAACGCCCACCCTTCGTGGATGCCCAGAGTCAAAAGTTCTAAGAGGTCATCCTTCTATAAATCTATGAATTACACTGCTAGCCAGTCCTCTGCAGACAGAACAAAGCAGCTAAAATCAAATTGCTAGTTGCAATTTTTTTTCTTTTAGATATACACAGGTACATAATCTACTTTTTTTGCAGGCTGCTCTTTGCAATATGGTGGCTTTTTGCAAACCTAGCAGATGGTCTGTGATAACAGGTATGTTAGGTCTAAGTTCCCACCTCTCCCTTGAGTATGTAGAGATTTTACACAATAAAATGGATTATGTTTATGCCACTATACCAAGAAATCTAAAAGAAATCACCAGTAAGGATAGTCAGTAAATACTTGGCTGGCATTTCTAAAATCCCTGCCAGAATTCTGACTAGAAAAGCATTCTTCTAGACATGGGATACACAGAAGGCAAGAACAATTGCCAGGAATCAGTAGAAAGAGATGCAAGATAAATGATGTAATTAAAAAAACCCACTTGCCTCATTCATGATTATACCAACCGAGGGCCCAATCTAATAGTCCTAAACCCTGTATCCATTTTTCTTTTGTGAATCAAAAAAAGAAATTAACCTACCCCTCATCAAATTCCTGGGAACAGAATCCTACCACTCCAAACCGCTCTCTCTGCTACTTCACAAATCTGCTAAAAGAGATGGGAACGGTTAGCAAACTGTATGGTTCAGTAGACCAGTACTGGGATGTAAACCCTTCCATCACTTATTCAAATGCATCCAGGTTGCTGACATTTGATAGCTGCTTGGTGGTTTGAATCTAGCTCCTAATGGCCAGATACTCATATCTTAAATGATATTAGGAATATAGGATTTGCTCAAGCTGATCAAACTATTTGCCAGCTTCATATGACATTCCTGCCTCTGACAAATAATCAAAAGCACCCCCATTCCACAAAACACCTATATAAATTGTACACATTGAAAAAAAAAAACCCTGCTTCCTGATCCCCCACACACAATCAGCAAAGCCTATAAACCATGAAACTGGATTACTGTTATCATTAATTTAACTGTCATAGCCAAAGGGGTTACTAGTCATGCAACCATTCAAAGACTGTCTTTGACGTGCAGTTCCCTGTGGTGCACACTGATAGATTATCCACAGGATGAAGTTGCATTTCCATTTATTTGTATTTAAATAAACATCCTTTCTTTTGGTGGAGTTTGCCTTATTTCATGATGTAGGCTGAATGAAGAGGAGATACTGATCAATTTCTATCTTGAGCTTCACAGCATTGTGTGCTCAACTCAGGCTTCTTTCCAACCCATACAAGCTTTAGTGAAGTTGACTTTTATTATAAATACATCCCACCTTCATTAAATCATAGAAATCTTGAAAATTAGGGTTGGAAGGGACCTCAGGAGGTCATAGTCTAACCCCCTACTCAAGGCAAAACCATTCACAACTACATCATCCCATTTTTACTGTAGCAAACAGAATCCTTTATATCCCAAAGGCAAGGATTTTTTTTGGTGGGTGATATCTTTTACTGGACCATCTGCATCGTTTGGATACACTTAGCCAAGCTAAGGCAATGCAAGGCATTCTTCATTCACAGCACAGAGGGCTAGAACATGATTTAGGGGATCAAATTACCCTGCATAACCCAGGCTGAATCCCCACAGGAAAAAAATCACTTGAAACAGTTGTGGTACACCATCAATGAAGCACAGTGCTTGGCTTCCACAGCTTTTGTGCTGTAGTTTCGCTGCACAGGATTGATGGCACTGATAAGTGACTATCTGGCACCTCTAATAAGCAGTTGCATAAAAAGAAACAATAATGGGTCATTTCTCAGCTGCCTTAAGCTTGACAGTGTCTGTTTAAACCAAACAGACAAATAAATAGAACCTGGCAAAGGTAACAAAACAAAACAAAGGGAACCAAGGTGCCAGGTCTCACTAGGAGATCAAAGCACCAAAGAAAGGAAAGCTAGAAGCTGCTGAAGACTAAAACAAATGTGGAACACAGCAGTGAAGGTGAATTTCAGAAAGAAAAAAGGAAGACATTAACTAAGAGAGCAAGAGTGAAACTGCACCCCAAGGGTGTAGGGCCCAGGCCACCATGTTTTATTTAAATAAAATAATGTGATGCTAAGATAAATCATGTAAAAAAATAGCAAGTAATAATATATTTTTTTTAAATCAGAGCACCCATCAAGTGAGCCAGTCTTTTTGTTTTTCTGATTTTTTTAATATTATTACTTTTTATTTTTTATATGATTTATATTGTTACAGTGGAACCATGGTGGTTTGGTTCCTACATCCTTGGGCCCCCCTTGATAGATTCAAAGCACCCCTTGGAAAATGCCAGCTCTTAGTTTTCTCACCTGTTCACTCATTTTTTTCTGGCGTGCACCCCCTACGCATCACCAATGCCTTATACCACAGATCTAAATTCAGGTAAAAACACAGGAAAGTGTTCAGAGAAGGTCCTAACCAGGATTGGGGGCATACAACAACAACTCTATAACAATGAATCAACTCACAAATCAAGGTACCTAAATGAACAAAATACGAGGCGCTGTTTACAGAACGTAAGGCGCGTGAAGGGGCAGATGACCTCTTTAAGGCCCAGGCTGTTGTGGAACAGTAGCTGTGCCTCAGTGACCAGGATGGGGAAAGATCCCCAGTGCCTTTCTGGCCTTCCTTGCCCCTGTCAGGATATCCCCTGAGGAGGAGAACCTCCAAAACCCAGAGAGCCCCACCCCTTCAAGGCTTTCTCTCAAGGGGCTAGTCTCACAAATGGAGGGGGGAATATCCCTCCTTCCCTGTGGGAATCCCCTTCCTCGGTAACTCACGATTCTAGGGTGAGGCCTCACAGCTGTCCTGGGCTCTCCAAGCCATCTGCCCCACTCGAGGCCTGTTGCACTGTCATGTGCACCGAGAGTACTGCCTTTTGCTCAGGGATGGGGGCTCAGGCCACCTGCTGCAGCTCTGAGACCCAAGTCCCCACCTGGGACCAGCTGCACACCAAGTGTGCACGTGAGTCCTAGCCACATGCCAGGAAATTGTGGACCCGAGCTGCCTCAAGCGGCTCCCAAGGTCTGGGTCCCACCAGACCATGCCACCCTGACGGCTCCGGGTTCCTGGCTTCATGCCACACAGCGGTTGCAGACCCAAATGCCTTATGCAGTTCCCAGTATCTGGGGCTTCGTGTACTCAGGGTTTGGTCTCACGCCAGGGTTTGTAGACCCAACTTCCATGCACTGAACTGTGCACCATTCGCTGCACTCCTCCACAGTAGGGCTGGGGACACAGCCGCTCACTGCCCCCTTTCGGTAAGAGGGCTTTGGGGCTCTTTAGGGCAACAGCTCCACCGTGCTGGCCAGCTCACGCCAGCTTCTTCTCTGTCTGTCCTCTTCTCCGTCCTTCGATGCAGCTGCCCACATGCCGGGCATGCTGGTCTTTTATCCCCTCCAAAGGTTCCGCCCCCAGATTGCAGATGGACCAATCAGGTTGAAACAAGGTGCAGCCTTCAACCAAGCTGGGTTCTCTGTCTCACCCCAGGCAGGGGTGGGGCAAGCCCCTCCTCAGCAGTCGCCTGGTTGGTGGAAGTGTTCTACCAATCACAATGAGGATTCTCCAAGCTGCTATTGGTAAGCCCGCCACACTTGTGAATCGTGTTTACACACCTAACAGTACTAACATTGCACAAAACCGCATAGCACCCCTGAAAGGATCTCAAGGTACCTTAGGGTGTCGCAGCATCCTGGATGAGAATGACCGCTCTAAGTAGCCCAATTTTAATGTACTGCATTCAGATCAAGATGGCACCTGAATGGTTTTTTCCAGGGGTTTTTTTATTATTACTTTTGGCCAATTTACTTTAAATGTTGGTCTTTAAAAAAAGAGATTTACAAATAATGGGCACAACAGTGTTAAATGTTTATGCAGTCAGATCACAGGTGACTGGCTGCACAATATATTTGGAAGTTTGCTGCACAAGTGGAGAGAAAGTGGCAAATGTGCACAGCCCTCTGCAAATGAAAAAATTGCAGTTCATTGGCTGAAGCAGAAAGAAAAACAAATTACAGTTTGTTCCCATTAGGTCTAACATATTTTGTTTCATTGCTAGGTTATTTCTTCTTACTCTTTTCAGAGGGTTTAGGTCAATTTCAAAGTAAAAAAGTAATTTCAACATATTTCATTTTGGCATTTTCAAAACAAAACATTGACTTTTCAGAACATTTTCTTCCTTTTTTTGGCTATAATTATATTTGCCAAATTAAACTTAGATTTTTAAGTATTTTTGGAGGGGTGATGTCCCACATGGCACTTTTCAGCAAATTTACTCCCTGTCCCTCCACACCCCTCCCAGTACCACAGTTCTATATGTATATGCAAAATCTGCAGCTTCTTCTCAAGTGCCAGTGTGTATATATGCACAACACTGACAGGCTAGAATTGGCAGCATCTCACCAGCTGAAAGCAGGAGCAATCCTGCTGCTCCATCTGAAGTACATCTTCTCATCACTCTCGTGGCCTTCCATGAGGTATATGACTTCTTCCTCCTCTCCCAGTGAAAGAAAATCTATCTTTTGTAGAGTTTGGGGGAAATCAGAAGCAAGATTCAATGCTGAGCCCTTACACTTTGGTCAAGTAAAGTGTTCAACATAGAGATCTGATGCATAGGATACTTCAATAGGTACCATACTTCAGGCAGTGAAGCAGTTTAGGCCTCTGCATTACCTTGCCCCTCATTTCCTTGTCTTTCTACCCATTCTCCATATTCCTATCTCCAGTTTCTCTTCCTGTTCCCAACCTCTTTCTTTTTCTGCTGCTATATTCCCATGTTTTCTCCCTGGACCCCACTTAGTAAATATGTCCTCAAACATATCCTCAAACTCATCAGCTACAATGGGGGACAGTTAGTACAGACACCCTTCTTCCCACCCACAAGTCATCACAGCTGAGAGGAGCCTTGGCTTTATTCCCACTGAGAATGATATGCTAATAATTTTTTAGCAAAACCAATTATCTGGAGCAAGCCCCAGCTTTCTCCTGACATAGGCTTTCCCCATGACTGACTTCAAACATCAACTCAATTGAGAAGCAGTTCTGTTAAATGCTCTTACAGCTGCTACCACTTGCATTAGGTTGTGTCCACACGGGGCATGTCTACATTTGCATTAATGAGCTGTGGTTACTGCACATTAAATGCTCTGTAACCAGTGCTACTGCACAGTAGTGTCAGCATCTGCCTTTTAAGTGATGCTAATGCACAGTAGACTACTTTGACTGCGCATTAGCTCAATAGCACGACTTTCATTGTGATACACTAATGTGCAGTCAAATTAGTCTACCATGCATTTAGCATCTCATATAGATGCACCCCTTGTAGCATAAAGCAAAGGCTTCCAAAGAGCTAGTCTTTAATGTGGGCGAGTTAGCCCATATCAGACACTTTCCCATAGTCAGACTCAGTAGCAGAGCAACTAGGACAGCAACCCCAGGTGCCAGTTTGAGGTGGGTGCCAGGTGCCAATGGGGCAGGGAGAGGAAAAATAGTAGCTATGTTTCCACCCCCTGCAGGTAGCTGCAGCCACACAGATGCACTGGTGGGGCACAGCGGCTGTCAGAAGTTGTCACCACTTTCATGCAATACAAGTGCCCTGGGCACACAGCTGACTTGTTACACCTCTGGTGAGATTGCTTCAGTAAAGCGCGTTTTGGCAAGACTACTTCAATACCCAAGAAAGCACGTTTAAAGCTAGTTCTAGGTACAGGGGCTCTCAACCCCATTAGAATGAGGGCACCATTCCATAACTTTCTGGTTCTTCTTCTCTTGTCTTGTCTGAGATAGTTGATGACAGGTAGTTAGCAGAGTTTGCAGGTTTGTTAGACTCTGACAGGGCCATGATGTGTGCTTCTGCTGTGGCCATTACGACAAGTGGAACTTCTCAGTATTTTGATCCCTTTTGTACTGCCTCAGCTTCCTCAGTAACTCCTTATTCAGTAAATTTACCAGACCATTAACATTTGTCTTCATCACCACCCCGCCAAGAGCATATAACAGCAGCAGTGTAGTTGACTTCTGTCTACACATTAAAAAACAACCCCCTGCCTCCTTTACAATAGGTTTAATTTTTCTGTCTCTTGCACAGATTCTCAATTACGTACAAAAGAAATACTCCTGATTTACACCACTGAGATAGGAATGGCAGTGAAATAAAATGCTATTTGACTTTTTCCTCTGTAAGAAACTTGTATTGATATGATTGGGACTGTTGCAAGTGGAATGCTGAATTACATCATTCAAATTGACCTGATTTCTCCTAGTTCATATATTTTTCCTCTCTTGGATTTACAGGAAATGAAGTTATGAACTCTTTAAAAAGAGCAGACCATATCTGACTGGGAACAGGTCTTGCCGCAATACATAAGCATACAAACACTGCGTGCTCTGTCAGCCTATCAGTGAATTCTCCTGTCCTTAGGACAGTGGTTCTCAACCACCTGGCTGCGAGTGCCACTACTGGGGCCAGATGAAGCTGGGCTGCGTACCTCCTGCCAAATATGATCAGAAAGCGACTCTGGCAGAAGCGCCAACTCCTGCTGCAGTTCTTCCCAGTATGATGCCAAAGTTCCTCTCAGAATCAGAGCACAGGACAGTTCCACCTATCCCACCTGCCTGTTTCCAGGAGAGAACTTGTGAGGTCAAAACAGGAAGGGCTGAAGTGAGACCTCCCAATCTAGTTCTGTAGGTTTAAATTCCACCTGGCCACAGACAGAAGTGACAGCAGTGCCCGTTGCCAACGCACTCCTGAAAGGGTCTTACAGAACCCTGATTGAGAACTACACTGCACTAGTATTTCCACACTACACTGTGGGCTGCAGTGTAGATGTACCCGTAGTCTAGTTAAGCCTATACCTTTTTTAAAATACGCATTTTAAAAATTACTATTTTAAAGGTAATTTGAGTTCAAAAGTTTCCAATTATTGGAAGACAGTCACAGGAACTTCTATGGAGTCTGGACTCTTCTGTGCTCTCTGGGACCTCTTTAAATTAAGGTGTCAGGGAAAGAAAGACAGTCTGTTGGGAATTAAAAACTACACATGACCATTTTCATTCTAGGCCTACTAAGGTCTGACACTATCACTGGCTTACTACTGACACAGACTGGATGCAGACAGATTACCTCCAGGTGAAAGGTTTCCGTCCCATTACTTTCTATACTAGCCATTCTTCTTTATTTAGTAGTGTAACATAAGAAATCAGGCATGCCCTATGGACTTAGGTTTTAAAGGGAGTCTGACACACACACACTTTGCAGAGCCAGGTGGATTTTATGTCATTATGCAGGGTTGCAAGAGCAAATACAATAAAGGCTAAACAAGAACAATTTTAAAACATTTTTATTTAAATATTAAATAAAACACATCAATTAATCATTTTGGTGTAATTTCTCATTTTAACATAAGAAATAAAATGATTGTTCGGTCATGGTAAAAAATAAAACTATACGTCTTAATCAAATCAATCACATAGTGTCTTTAAATATCCTATTGCATTGCAGTCTGCAGAACAGCACTGTCAAGAAATCTACAAAAAACAAACATTAAAAACGACCTCTTCTTGCTCCAGGAATAATTCCAAAGAGGTTATACAGCAATTGGAGAAGGAAAAAATACTATGAAAGTAAAGTGCTTGTCATTGCTTAGAACAGGAAACAAAAGATTGTTTCTGTGGTCTTTTGATCCATAGCATTAAAACAATACAAATATTGAAGAGAAACAATTCTGCTTTTAAATGTGGTACCCCTTGTGAAACTGAAGGCAAAGTTGCTGCTTTCTGACAGGTTAGCTTCTTTTCAGCCTTCTCTCCTCACTCTTGCATGCAATTTTTTCCCCCTAACCACCTTGAAAATTTGAGACTTGGGCATTTTCTCTGATGCAAGGTAACCGCCACTCAGAGACCCAACCCCCTCACATGAAGTTTCCCCAGAACACAGCAGCGGTGGCAAGCTAAGAGATATATCCATATAGACACACAGATACTGTACACAGATAAAAAGATTATTTATGAAAAGCCAGACATAGAGCCGCATGACACGTTTAACCCTTTCCCTCCCACCAATAACCTGGTCATTCTTTGGCTTTTTAAAAAAAAAAAATAGATATATTTTTTTAAATGTGTAATACTGCAGGTTGCAAGAAGCCAAGATAGCTTGAAGGCACCCTGTGTCACACTAAAGAGAGGGGTCCTTTAAGCACTGAGATAGAATAAAACTATTTCCTGACATTCAATTAGTAACTTTTGACCAACCTGGTTCTCTGCTTACTCACCTGCTACCAAAGTTTGTCCCTGACTCCCGCAAATTCCTGTAGGGGCTCTGGTCTATTCTCCCCTTTATACCCATGTGTAACTTCCATTGATACCAACAGAAGTCATGCTCTGCCACAGAGGGAGTTTTATATACCAGAAAACACTATATAAGCCTATTACAAAATATAAAAAATAAGTAGTGTATATATTGTTTTCTGCTTCCTATGTATATAGATATACAGTATTAAAACCCATACATAAAAACACTTAATCAAAAATCTCATTTTTGCTAATGTGTCAAACAAGCAAACTGAACAAAAAAAGAAAACCAAAAAAAGAAAAACCCACACACCTAAAGATTGTGCTGTTTCACTCAGTTTAATACAGTTTTTTTCAGAAATAGCTGTACTCATTTAGAGTAAAATTCTGTTCTACCCTATTCCTTTTGTCTTTGTCAGTACAGGATTATAACCTCAATATTGCACGTTTCCCCAAGAGTCAGTTCTATTTGGACCCTGATAATGAAATGCATACAAACTTAATTAGCAGCGCAAATAAAATATGCAGCACTAAGAAATACCCCTCAGGCAACTTTGAAGGCAACCCCTGGGGTGAGAGTGGGAGGCAGGGGGTAAAGCAAAAACCATCCCCTTTGTCCCACTAATACAACCGTTTCCATCCCCAATGCCTTTGCAGGAACATGAGAAAATAATAATAAAAAAAAAAAAAGAGTGGGGTGGGAGAAGAGAAGGGGGAAGAAAGAGAGAGCACAAGACAAAAACAGACATTACTAAAGATTTAGGACAAACAATAAAAATACCCCCAGATACTATGCAATCTGGATCCTGATATCAGGGGATACATTTCCAAGAGATTAATTGCTTCTTCACTAACAATTAGAATATTTTAGCTCTTCCAGCCAATATATCAAGCAAGAATTTCACAGTTTTCATTTAAAGCATGTGCTTTTGGGGAGTGGGAGTTGTTGGTTCTGTTAAAGTAAAATGAGCATCAACTACATAAAAATAAATGGCAATGCTTCCATTCTTCCCTCCTTTCACTGCATAATGTTGCATGCCACAATTTTTTTTAAAGAGGTAATCATCTTCACAAACCCATAAACAAATATTGTGAAAAGGGGAGGCTCTGGTCCCTTCTTTGAAAAGCCTCTCCCTGTTATGTCACCACAACTGACAGCTGTCCTGCATAAAAGCAAAGCTGCGTTGGTCTGACTTGAATACAGTACCAAAGAGTTCTTCCCCAGCTACATGCCACCCCACCCCTACACATGTCCCACCCTAACCCCTATCATTATTTTTCTTCAAAAAATGTTTTGTTTCTTTCAGTTTCTATTCATATTTGTTCAGTGCAAGAATAGTAGAAGCCAAAAGACATACATATTGCTTGTTTCAGTTCTATAAAGTTCTTAGCTTTCTGAGACAGCTTCTTCACATACTTCAAAATTTATTGCTTCTGAGAGTCAATCCTTCACACAATGCCAGCTAGCCGTGGAACAATGGTGTAAGTCTTTTGCAAAAGAGAGGTGAGCTCTGTAGTAGCTGAAACTTTCATTTAACCAAGACAAATTTCCCCAGCTGGTTTGAAGTGAGGTCCTCCATTTCACAGTCCGCGTGCTGCAGTGTGACTGCATCATAACCTGCAGACTTCACAGAGAAACTCTGTGGGTGAGAGAAGGTTGTGGTGATTGGAGAGACATTGCTGCTGATAAACAGGTGGGTGTCTAAAAGGTGAGAAGCTGAAGACACTGGTGAGACACTGAGCCCAAAGAGGTGAGGTTGGAGCAGCTGATGGTTGCCACCAAAGGCCAGTTCAAGGGAGTTCTCCCTTTGAAGCTCTGATAGCAAAAGGGAATTGGACATTTTGCAGGTGCTAGAATTGTCAGAGGAGGGAACACAGTGCACTGCAGACACCTGAGCAGGCTGGTGACAAGCTGGCTGGATCACCTGATGATGCTGCAACTGGAGCATTCTGAACAAAAGTTAAGAGGGAAGAAAATTAACACATTGCTCGGGAGTTCCAGGTTTTCTATGAAGCACTATCCCAACCACTTCTCAACTGTTTGGTTCATGTACAGTGGCTTGTACAGATCAGTCATACCAAATGGAAATGTGGGAATCTTTGTGGGGGGGAGGGAAAAAAAAAAATCACAATAGAATGATGTGCTCACAATTCGTCAACTAAGGAACATACTATTCTAGTAACTAAGGATACTGGTCAATTTGGTGCTCAGTTTTCCATCTTGCTTCTATGAAAACTAAGGGTTGTCACCAAACATGAGATCTGAAGCCACTGGAACTGTGTCACATTTGTGGAATTCAACTTTTCCAGATCAGAAGGCCCTATCTTCTAGCCATGGGAAAATAACAGGAAAGAAGGAAAGCATCTATCCCCAAAACAAACAAAAACAGAGCTTGCGATAGGAAGAAATTATGTTTTGCCTTTGCATGATGCAGGGCTTCTCACTCCACAATTTCAAAACATTAGATTTAGACTCCTGGATTCCTATGAAGCCACATGTCAGCATTACACAAACTGCACAAAAGTATAAGACAGGGGTGCTCAGCCACTGGCCCAAGCACCAAATCTGGCCTCCAGGTCTGGGGCATCCAGCCTGCAGGACTCTCCATGGGTCCACGGGGAGCCCTATAGACTGCTGCCTGTGCACAAGATCTGGTGAGCAGGGAAGTACAGTGCCTGATCCTGGCACACATGGTATGGGGCCCCAAAGCCTGATCACCGTATGCAGGACCACGTACCAGCAAGTGTAGGGCCCTGGAGCATGATCTCCACATGCAGAACTGGGTGGAAGCAGTGCAGGTTCCCCAGGTCCCGATACTGGCACACAGGGCTGAGCGGGGACTGGCCAGTCTGGATCCGGGCCTGCAGGCCCAATCATGGAACACAGGGTCCAATCCCACTCACAGACCAGCCCTGTGCCACTCATTTGACCCACAGAGCCAAAAGGCTGAGCATCACTAGCTTAAGAGATGTTACAAAGAAGTTAAAATGGCTCATTTGCTGTCACAAAGCAAGAACCAGGAAAAGAACCTTTCAGCCCTAGCCTTCAACCACTTTCTCCAACTACTGGACAATAGCCTCACTTCCTGAAAGGAACACACTGCAAAAAACAGGCTACTTTGAGTACAAATTCAACAACTGTGTATCACCTGCTGCACAGTTATGAATGCAACATAAACACGTTACATGTCAGTGCCATAACTGCACTGAGCCCTGTTGCCAAACAGATGCTCACCTCTGCTGTTGGAGCACCTCTTCGAGAAGGCTTCTGCTCTCTCGGCTGCTTCCCCCACTGCTGTACATGCAGGTGTTCTGCTGTGAATGCTGGAAAGGGCTCATGCCATTTCGTGCTGCCCGAGCTGATGAGGACTGACAGACCTGACGAGCAAAGCCTTTGATTTTATTCAGACCAAGGAAGCCTTTGGCTCTAGCACTCTTCCGTAACTGCTGTCTAAATGCTTTCAAGCCTGTGGGAGACAAAGGAAACAAGCCCTTTTTATTTCTCCTCAATAAAGCTTTGCAACTGGGTGCTAAATAACTTCCCTTTGTGAAGCGGCAGTTCCCAACCTGTCTGAGCAGCCATGTTAAGTCTACTACAATGAGACCTAGGGCAATACAGACAAGATTCCTGTCCATTCACATTCATCTACACACGTACTCACAAGCAACAAAGCTCATGGAAATACAAGGCTGCTCCAGGGCACCTCCTGTTCTACTATTTTCTGACATGTGCAGAGCTAAATAGGAGGAAGGCAGCAATTGCATGCTGTGTTCATCATTAAGGTAAAGAAGTGGGAAGCCTAGAATACCTAGCACAGAAATGAGAAATGCCACACTAACACATGGAACCAGTTAGGAAACACAGGCATAGGTGGCTTCTTCCTGAAATCACCTTTAATGCTATACTTTTACAATAACTGGTGCAACAGGAACTTCCAAATGCCACTCTACATTACTACTTGGAAATCTGTGCCTCTTCAGCTATACAGCAAGAAAGGAATTACCTTGAGTTAATGAGGTATCAGATGCTCGCCTTCCTTCCTGGAAGCTGACAGGCAGCAAAGCAGCACCTCCCATACAGCCCTGAGCTTGCAACACTGGAGTATCAGACTGAGAAGTCAGAAATGGCGATGTCATCCTGGCTGTGGCTGGGTTACCTGTCATTACTTGATCTGCCAAACAGCTGCTCAGAGCCACCATGCCCTCATTTGAAGATGAAGGTAGGCAGCTGTCTGAACTCGTTCCCTCTGTAGGGCTTGCTGAAGAAGAAATGACTATACCTACAGAAGGGAAGAGAGGAAGATCAGGAATGTTTCGGAAATAAGCAGAGGAAGAAACAAAAATTTATTACATCTCTCCCTGTATGCTGTAACCAACCACAGCTGTCAGACTACAACCAGATTGTTCCAGAACAAGGGTGGCCAACTTGCAACATGCACACTGCAAGCGGCACAGGCAGCCCCTAAGTGTGAAATCAGCAGCACAGGGCAGTGTGAAATTTGGGCCCTGGGGCCATGTCCAGATTAGTGCTACATACTGCACGGTCAGGTGTTCTCCACACTGCAAGGGAGCAGCAGCAGCACAAGGGTTTGGTTTTTTTTAACCCCTGGATATCCAGATGTCAAAACACAAAAAGTCAACCCCGTGCAAAAAAAAAAAAAAAAAAAGCAGAGTGGTGCATGCCAGCACAGCATGTGCTGCTCAGAACCGAAGCCTGGCTGGCTAGAACCACACTGTGGCTGCTGGACAGGCTCAGAGCAGCAGCATCACTGCTGCTGCACCTTTTGGAGGACCCCAGGACTCTGGGTATGGCTGCTGGGGCCAACCCACTGTTGGCCCTTGTCTCCCCTACCCCACTCAGGGTAACCTGCCACGCACCAGAGTGCACATGGCATGGGTGTTCCCCAGGGACAACTAGCGGTGACACAAGTTGCAACACCATTAGTTGTCCCTGGGAAACCAAATGTCTGTGCTAATCTGGACATGGCCTGGAAGTGCAGCAGTAGGTTGTGTGTAATCTAGGGCTATAACCCTGTTATTCTGGGGCAGGAGGGGGAATTACATCAGGACCTGATCCTGCTCTAACAGAAGTCAATGGCAACACTAAAGTAGAGTCGCACATTCACCAAAATCCACAGGACCTGGGATTTAACTTGATCTAGAAGGTGCTAGGGTATAGCCTAAATTAAGTACACTTCATTTTCAAAATACATGGGTACTAAATGGCTACATCTTTTAAGAAATTTCAAAAGCTACATTAATTTAAAGAAATAAATAAATGGAGAGTGCATAGAACAGATGAGTCACTGTTTGACCCCTTCTATCATAAATCAGCATAGTTGCAAAAATAGCATCTACTGACATTTGCTGTGCCTTGGCTTCTACTAGGATGGTCACAGCAGTCCACTCCCTCAGTTTGTACCTCAGAGACTTTCTCCCCTGAAGGACTTACATGGAGGGGTATGTTGGTAAAAATGAGTAGTGACTTCAGCTAGCGTGTGCCTCCTGCTGGTGTTATTGGGAATATGAAGGGGGTTGTAAGCCTTAATCTCCTCCTCCAGGTCTTTCTCCTGTCTCACTTCCTCACTAATGGTGGTTTCCAGAAGGCTGTTGGGAGAGATGGAGCGATTCCTGAACAAACCACTGAAGCTGGGATCTACAGGAAAGAACACTGGCTGCAAAAAAAAATACAACACAGAAAATTAGTGAAGAGCCATTTACTGATTTCTATGAAAATATTCCCATTATTTGTTTGTGTTTTGCAGGGCCATGTAGCAGGCCTTTATTATGCCTACTGTTAAAAGGGTATTATGACACTGTACATCTGAATGTTTAACAAAATGGAACTGAGGAGCAGAACAGCTGGAGGTAAAACCTTTGTCATGTCAAATTAACTGAACAGTAGGAACAGCTGGATGATATTTAGCTGAAAGCACCAACCTGTAATGGATTGTTCATGTCACAATCCATTTCTCCCTGCAAGGATGACTGAATCAGGTTCTGAGGTTGCTGGTAAAGCAGAGATGATCTCAGGGATTCACTTGCAAGACTGTCCTGAGGCACCTGAAGGCAAAAAGATATAGGCAAGATATGAGATAAAATGCAAATCCTATCAATTTTTCAAATATTACTGGCACATTGGGTTTCTACATGTACTCCACCCAAGCTTCTCAGAGCATTTGGCAAAAATGAACAAGTTTATTCTTAAAACACATAGGTAGCACTCTGTCCTAAATGGGGAGCTAAAAGAATAAAGTTTAAGAAAACCATCAGAAGTGACAATGGAAGTATGTGGCAGAAGTGGATATAGAATCCAGACTTCCTTATTTTCCATTGTGTCAGGCTGAGGACACCCAGATCACCTTCTTTTTTGTTAACAAGTCCCTTTAAGAAATCAGGACTGGCTCATGAAACATCTGTTTTGCATTCAACGAGATGTCAGAAGCAGCTTGTATTTCTGAAAGGACAAATTTCCAATCAGAAGACTCATAACTTAGCCCATTATTGACCAGCACTGGAGAGAGACTATTCTTTGGACTGTGACCTACAGAAAGTTACTGTGTTAAAAATGGGCCATTAGTATTCAAATCAACCTCCTGCTGAAGAACAGCCTGCTATGTCCTCTAGGTAGAGGACAGAAAGATTAAACTGACTCAGAGGACCCTTCTGGTCACACCTTGTAGTTTCCTGTGATATAGGCAAAAGCATTTGATGAATAAAATTAAATACAGCAAAGGACAGAATATCAACAGTACAAAGGTTTACAGTAGGCTATTCTATCTTACTTCAATGTTGCTGAGCTCCGAGCTCCTTGGCCTTTGCTGACGGCCAGTCACTGGACGACTTGACACCTGGCTGCTTCGGTACTCCTTGAGGCGCTCCAAGAGAAGGTAATAAATTGCAGCAAAATGGTTGTAACTGCTGTTTTGTAGTGACTAGAAGACATGAAAAGGATGTTTAAGTTACAAATAAACCACCTTTAAAGAACAGAGAGAGCAACAACAGGGCAACTAATTTTCAAAACATCATCAAATGCAATAAGTAAACAATGCTGAGTAGCTTCCAATCAAGGTAAATCTTTAAGCATATATGCATGAGCAAGGGTGTGGTTAATCTCTTGCCCTTTTTCCTGAGGAGCCAATTTCCACGCAAGCATTGTCAGCAACTATTGGCACTCTCTTAGTCCCTGAACAAGCATCTAAGGGACATACATATTTCGTACCAGTAGAATGAGCTAAAGCTCACCTCAACTGTTCTCTGTCTGTCAATGCCAAGAGCCTGCATGATTCCAAGAACCTGCTCATTATAATCCCCCAGATTGGAGTTGTAGTTCTGCATGGAGAAGGTCAAAGACTGCTGCTGCTGAAGAGAAGGGTCTGCTTGCATCCACTTGTGCTGCTTTATCTGGGCAATGGTGATTCGTTTGGTTGGGTCCACAACTAGCATCCGTCGAATTAGCGTTTCACAGTCTGGACAAGTGGGGGAAAAAAAGCCATTAACAAGTGGTAAAATTAAGAATCCAGTCACTCACAAGAAGCTTCTAATTATTTTATACCTGTAGTTTACTGCTTCTAGAAAGGTTATTCAGCTTCTTTGTATCTGATAGCTATGAAAATGTATAGTAGAGGTTCTAATCAGCTGATGCAGGTCTGACTATGCAGATATTCAAAACTG
>JAGPOW010003316.1:43590274-43643424 GCA_030014935.1 Caiman crocodilus
CCTTTTGCCTGAAAGAAGTGTCAAATTCAGACCAGTGCTAAGTGGGTGCAATTCTATGGATGATTAATCCATTTAAAATAGGGCTGAATGTGGCATAGAGCCTACTAACAATATGGCATATTATTGCTTATTTTTGAGTAGTAAAAAATCCAAAACAGTTTAAGATTAAAGTTGGTTAAGAGGTAAGGTCCAGATCACAACTGTATCCCTTAAGCTTAAAGGGAGAATTAAGTGTAGCTATATAAATTATTGGAAGAGTTAAAATACACTTCACAACAGACATCAGTTCTTTTTAAGAGTCTTGTAAAAATAAAATAAACTCAATGAAATGATGGGTCTCACTACTTCTGATCTTCTCAATAGCATAATGTCACATTTTAAAATATACTCCTTGTATCTAGTTAGAATACCATGTTCGACTTCATTAACACCTTTTTTGGTGTTTATTTTTTTAAAGGTCATTTCCTCAGCTAGGGTATGGATGAATCATCATTTTAGCAACCCATACTGACATTCTAAGAAAGGAAAAGGTAACTGTTTGGGTGTATGTTATGTAACAGATATATGCTATGCTACAAGTACAGTAAGAAAGAAACTGTGCTTGAAAGCCACAAGAGAGACCAAGTATTGGGCAACTGCACAAAAAATAACAAGAAGAAAAGATGCTTATGCAAGAAGTTTATTCATCACCCTCCTGCTAGCAACCCCTTTTCTAGTGCTAAGGTTCTAGGAAATGTACCTTGGGACATGAAGTAGGGGATGCGGAATCGTCCCTCCAGCACTCTTTGTCTCAGAGTTGGCAAATTGGGTCCATCAAAAGGGAGAGAACCACAGACAAGGACATAAAGCACCACACCAAGGCTCTGTCAACAGAAAACAGCACAAGCACATAAGTCACCAAAGAATAGGCAGTGGTCATGAAAACCCAATCTTAAATGAAGCATAAAAAACATGAACACTGTGGAGTCCAAAGCTTACCCAGATATCAAGGTGAGGGCCTTCATATTCCTTGCCTTCAAAAACCTCTGGAGCTGCATAAGGTGGGCTTCCACACCAGGTAGAGAGGGGTTCTCCTGATTTGTAGAAGTTTCCAAACCCAAAGTCTGAGGTAAAAGCAAGAATCCAAAGTAAGACTTCTTCATTATATACCACGTTAATACTTTAAAACCAAAGGGGAAAAAAAGGAAGGGAGAGTGGATTTATTTCATGGAGGATCTCTGCCTAGCTTTTTTTTTCCTTGAAAAGTAGATATAATTCAGAGAAATACTGAGTTTAAGTCTTTTTTTAAATGCACTTATAGGATAATCCAATTGTCACACTGGAGAAGTAACATTCAGTAATACATCGTGTTTTCCATGGCTTATACAGTGACTATTTAACTGGCTTACCTGCTAACTTGATGTTCATGTTGGCATCTAAGAGGAGGTTCTCAGTTTTGAGGTCTCTGTGCACTATGTGATGGCTGTGACAGTATTCCACTGCTGAAAGGATCTGCCAAAACTTCTTCCGAGCTTCGCTTTCACTTAAATGTCCATTGGAAGTCAAATGATCTGCAGGATCATATCAATAAGCACAAGAATTAAACACAGATAGGCTAAGTTTTCATTATCCCAAAGAAACTGCATTCACTTCTTGGTATTTGATATCCAACTAAACAATAGTACCCTACATGAATGTCAGCAATAAGGGAAAGCTTTCTAAAACTAAAAGAATTGTTATTTGTGGAAATGAGAACTTACCAAACATTTCTCCATTTTTTGCAAATTCAGTAACAATATAAAGCATGTCCTTTGTCTCCATAACCTGTCAAGACAGAAGGGAGGTCATGTTACTAAACCAGATCCCTGAAAACAACTGGATGGGGGTGAGGGGGGATTTTAGGGTTGAATCTAGAACTTATCAGTCCAACTAGCTACAACTATTATAGGTAGTAAAGGCAGTACAGTATTCCTTCCATATAAGATGCAATTCAGAAAGATAAATTTGTATTTATTTCCCTAAAACCACACAATTGCTTCCTACATTTCTTTTTCTCCTCTCCCTCACACCATTTAATTTCCATAAAATAGATTAATAGAATATTTCAATTTTATATGCCATTATGGACTCTTTTTTGTTGCTGCATTGGTAAAAAAGTAGTTGTAATTAAAGTAATCAGCATAGATCATCCAAGGACACTAAGTTTAAAAACAGGCTACCAAAATTCAAGGACCTTCTACGAAAGAATAGCACATACAGACAGCAAAGCTGATATTTACATGCAGAAAAAAAACCTGAAGAGGCAATATCAAATATCTGACTCCCACTTGGTATTGGATATGATAAATAACGGCAGAAGATGACAGCTCTGCCTGGCCAGTAACAATAGCTTGCTGTTTGTGCTACTGTATTGCTCGATATGCTTTGATAGCAACTGTCAATATGTAGTCTAAAGTTCATTTATTGATCTGGCACTGATTTTGTTTTAAAAATATGTTACTAGTTTAAATCTTTCTGAAGCATTTGCTATAAGCTAAAATACTGAACAGCTAGGTGGGAAAGATAATTGCATTTTTTGCTCCTATGGTAGTATAGTTTATAAAACATTAGTAACCAAGCAGTTGTCAACACTCTATCAATCTTCTACAAAAAAAAAAAAAAAAGACTATGACTGGAGTGCCAAACAGATAAGAGTCCTTATTATTCTTCTCTACATGTACAAATATGATATAATGAAAAAATAAATAAAATAGAAAGAAAAGGAAGAGAGGCTTCCAGTTTAAGTAAAAAAAAAAAAAAAAAAAAAGCACCAAAGAAAAGTATTCTGGGAAAGAGACCAGCTGGACGAAAATGCGATGCTGTGTTGAAACTAAAACAATGACGAAACAGAATAAGAACACACACCCTACACTGATATGTCATTTCATTCCATCCCTACTTCTCAAACTCCACTGAACAGGTAAAGCAGTAACAACAATGAAAAAAAGAAAATTCAACTGGCAAGAAATTTTGATTTGCTACCTATGTCATGTTTGGTTAACTGATTTGGTTCAACAACGTGGGATTTTAAACTGATTTTCTAAAGCCTGGTAGCACCACATTCACTCTCATTGTTTCACCAAAGTGAAATTACCAATAATATTACGAAGCGTCATTGTATCCTGAACAGTCCTATGGGCAACAGTGACGTAAGATACTAACCATCAAAACAAAAAGTATTTGGAATATAAATGTCAAGTACTCTTGGTATGCCAAAACCCTTTAAAAATAATGCTTCACTGAAGTACCTGCCTTACTGGCTCTTCTACCTTATGTGTTAATTACAGCTTCCCAAAAAAGAGTCCTTTGATAATAGTACTTGCTACTTCCCACCAAATTCTAGACCTGCTTCTAGATTTCTCAATCCAGTCACCTGCTCCTCTTCCCTTTACAAGTAGACCCTGACTTATTGCAATATCCCATCTTTGCAAATCCCCACAGCACTGCTTAAGACGATTACAGGGAACTTGCACCAAATGCCAATCAGGGCAAACATTTAGTATTTGCACAGCAGACCTTGCTCATCAGGCAGCTGTGATCCTGTTTTCTGTACAATGCTATTTTGTATTTAAATATGAACTGAAACACAACTGAACAAAACTTAAAAAAATATGTGCAGAAAAACATAGGAAAACATTTTTATCAGGTTTCGAAACTAACAGAAGTGGAACAAAATAAATTTATTTTCTGTCTGAAACGTCAAGATATTTGAGTTCTCTTTTGAAAAAAAAAAGTGTATAACAGAATTTTCATTAAATTTACAAATATTTTAAAAAGCTTTCCATTTATGATGTACATGAGGGGCAGACAAATGTATATTACTTTCTGTACTTTATAGACTTACAGACTTTAAACAAGGCTAAAAATGTATATTTAGCTTCATGGATAAAACAGATACTATAGGCAATCAACTAAAGTTTTTAAAAAAATTAGGGAAAAAAACCAAGTGAGTTTACCAAGGAAACACAAATAGCCAATAACATCAATCTGAAACTCACTTTGGGCAATTCTGACCAAATGCTCTTTAATAATTTAAAATTAAAAACCACCTCAGACAAACCGTACTGCACGTGTTCAAGGGACGCTAAAGAAACTTGAAAACAATGCTTATTTATTTCTCTTTTAAATGCGTCAGAAATGTGAATTCCTTCCCTGAAAACATCTGATTTAAAACCACATGCAAGGTAAATTCAGTAGCAACCAAAGCCATGGTAGACAAGTATATCTAATATGCATGCAGGGATCAAAACAGATCTCTTACCTGATAAAGCTTGATAATGTGAGGGTGATTCAAAAGCTTCATTATCTGAACTTCTCTATAAATTTTCTCAAGGTTGCTTGGGTCTAACCTCGTTTTGTCTATAATCTTTATTGCAACCTGCAGATTTAAAAACATAAATCCAGCCATTTACTTCAGCTACCAGAATCTTTCACGGTACAAATACATCTTTAAAAACTTCAGGGCTGCAAAACAGATTTCGCTTCTTGCAAACTGCAGTACGTTTTATTTTCTTTACACCCCGTGTAAAGAGCCTACACGAGGGAAAGAACAGAACTGCAGATATCAGCGCTTACACAAGACGCAGCCAAGGCATATCACTCATCTCCAGCTGATGCCCGACAGTTTCCTCCTATTTTCTCCTACGTTGTCTGGTCCAATTTGGAAACCCGTCACTGAGTCCAGTTCACAAAGCCACTAATGAAACCAATGTTCATCTGGATTTTAAGAACGTGCAGAACCAACTGCTTCTGAACAGCTCCCGAATTTTGTTAACGAAATCAAGCACGCCTCCCATCTCCACAGGGCACTTTTTTACGCTGCCTTAAACTCCAGCACTGGCTTTAAATTTGCAAAACACCAGGCAGCTCTTCAAAAGGCCCCAGGGGAGGTAAAGGGGGTTAAACAATTCAACCCCAGAGAAGTAGGGCTAGAGAGGACTGAAGTGTCACAACACAGGGCTGCATGTCCAACTCATTTGACCTTCACTGGGGCTCCCCTAAAATGCAGAGTCCTCCCGCTCCACCAACAGCTGTGTTAGTAGGATCTCTAGGATGGAGCCAGGCTAGGATTCTGCATGCCTTACTACCTTCTCCTACAAGAGGAGAGTTGGACTAGCCCCATCCCTTACTGTACAGGAAAGCCTGTCTAACCCCATCCCTACTGCATAAGGGAGCTTGCCTAACCCTGTTCCTTGCAGTATAGGAAAGCCTGTCTAACTCTGTCCCTCCCCTATCCAACCTGTCTTGCATGGGAAAACCTAACCCCATGGCTTACTGCATGGAGGAGTTTGTCTAACCCCGTCCCTTACTGAATAAGAGAGCCTGTCTAACCTCATCTCTTACTGCATGGGGGAGCCTGCCTAACTCTGTCCCTTACTACATAGCACAGCCTGTCTCACAGCAGTCTTGCATGGGGCAGCCTGCCTAACCCCATCCCTTACCTGCCAAACCCCAGTCCTGCACAGGGGGAAAGCCAATCTAACCCCATCCCTTAGTGCACGGGGGAGTTTGTCTAACCCTATGGAAGAGCATGTCTAATCCCATCCCATACTGAATGGGGGATCCTGCCTAACCCCGACCCCTGTGGCACAGGAGTGCCTGCCTAACCCCAGCCTCACATGGGACAGCCCACCTAACCCTGTCCTTTACAGCACGGGGGAGAGCCTGTCTAACCCCAACCTGCCTTACCCCAGTCTTGCGTGGGAAACGAAAGCCTGCCTAACCCCGTCCCTTACCGCACCGGGCAGCCTGCCGACTCCTAACCCTTACGGCACCGGAGAGTCTGCTTTGCCCCAGTCTTGCATGGGAGAGCCCGTCTGCCCCCGTCCCTTGCGGAATGAGCGAGCTTGCCTAACCCCAGACTTGCACCGTCCCACCCCGCAGCGGGTGCAACCCCTCGGCTGCCCCAGTCCCAGCCCCACCTGCGTCTTGGTGACCCGGTGCCGGGCCAGCTTCACCACGGCGAAGTTGCCTTTGCCCAGGGTGCGCTCGATGTCGTAGAAGCCGACGCGGAGCGGGCGCGGCGCGGCCGGGCCGTACTCGGACATGATGACCATGGCTCGGGCTGCCGCCGGCGTGCGGCCGCTGCCACTGTCACTGCCCTGCTCCGCTCCTCCGCGCGAGCTCCCCGCGCGCCCGCCTGCGTGTGAGTGTGTGCGTGTGTGCGTGGTGCGAGCGCGCCGGGGCCGGGGAGCACGAGGGATCCCCCCGCGCCGCGCGCCACACGCCCGCCCCCCCTGGCGGCCCCGCCTCCTCCTCCTCCTGCCCCCCCCACCCTCCAACGCCGAGCCGAACCCATTGACGTCACTTTGACGCCAGCGCGACGCGAGCCCTGAGCGCCCGGCCGCTCGAATGAGAGCGAGACAGCCGGGCCGTTGCCAAGAGACCGGGCGGGTTCTGACGCGCGGGGGACGAGGGAGCTGTCGCCCGGGAGACGGGGAGGCGGTGACGTCAGGGCCCGAGCTGGGGGGGAGGGGAGGGGCGGGGCGGGGCGGGGCGGGCTCCCTTCTCCCCTCTCCTCTCCCCCCCGCGGGCCTGCGCGCCACGTGACCATCTCGTCAGCCCGCCGGGCTCGCCCCCTGCTGGCGCAGCTGTCGTGCTGCTGACTCGCTGACCTGCTGGAGCGCCCGCCCGCCCGGCCTTAACCCCCTGCGTGCCGGAGCGCGCTTCCACATGCACCCGCAGGCTGCCGAAGCCCAAGCACCACCCCCAACCCTGGGGGCATTAACCCTCTCCCTGCCACAGCCCAGCCAGGGCACTGCCTGCGCCCCCGTCTCACCAGAGCCAGAGTCATTAACACTTTCCCTGCCAAATCCCCTCGGAAACCAGGAACATCAACCTGCTCCCTGCCTGAGCCCATTGCCATCCCTCTCCCCTGTGAGGGGCTCTCCTCAGCCGGGTGCCCCCTCCCTTCCCCCCCATGAGGGACCCCAGCCCCGAGCAGTCTCTGGTGCCCACACCCCAGGCAACGCTGGTGGGGGCCGAGACAGGGTGGCCTGGGGTGGTGGGTCTGCCCACCCTGCTAGGGGCCCAGTGCTGTGCAGGGCAGGGTCAGGGCACATGTGAAACAAAGGAGGGTTTCTCACGGGCCCTGTGTGCCTGATTCTTTGTGACATTCAAAAGAAAGGAAGAAACAAGCAAGGTTTTTCTCAGGGACAGGGGCAGCAGGACACGGGGTAGTGGAGGTCAAGCTTTTTTGGCTGGTGCTCCCATCCCCTTCCCCTTCAAGTGCCACTCCTGTCCCCATCCCTTGCCTGGTCTGCTCGTAACTCTGTCCCGTGCCCAGCCCCAGCTGGGCAGCACCTCTTGGCACCCCTCCACTAAAGGGCTCAGGGCAGCTGCCCCACTCACCCCGCCCTCCTATGGCATTGGCAGTCGGTGCAATAAAAGAGACTGCACAAAAGCCTTGCAGTCAATTACAAAATAGGTCTAAAACCCAAATAGAGCCTCAAAAGTTCACACTGTGCACTCAGGGCTGCCTGCCCAAGTGACTCCAGCAGCAGCTGCTATTTCATTTGGTCTCCCCTTGCCAGGGCTGTGTACAGAGGAGCACTGGCCTTTGGCAAGCAGCCAGGCACCCAGTGACTGAACTTATATCACAGAGATGGGAAACTAAAGCAAGATCCTTCCCCTGTAACCCAGCGGTGTCACGCCAGTTTATGGAAAGACAGGTCTAAGCCTGCAATGCTCAGCCAGACTGTGTACACAATGCTCTGACTGTGCCCAGAGCAGCTGGGCAGTACTGGGACCACACCGTTCTGTCCTGTATGCACACGGACTGGGACCACACCATCCTGCCCTGTATACATATCTGTTTGCTTTTGGGTTCACTCAGTAAAATGAATAGGATTCTTGTTGCTGGCTATGGAACAGATCCATTGCTCAGATCAGAGGTCAGACCTACATACATCTCAGGAGAGCTTTCCAGGAAGCTACATGTTATTATTGTTTAATATTGTGACACAGTCCTTTTAAAGGACAACCACATTTAGGACGTGTTTCTCCTTAAGCACTGGAAGGGTGAACTCGGTCTACACCTTCAGGCCAAAAATGAAACCTTCAAGCTTTGTCTGGCCTTATGAATATGCTCAATTTGCAGGTCCCTGACACACTGTTTCTCTACTCTGTTACTGTAGGGTCTGGAAAAGGATGAGGATAAAACAGATGTGGGAGATGCATAGTCCTGCAGAGCTGGGAATTGGGGCCTGAAGTTTCTAATCAAGGCCCTAATATTGACTTGCTGTGTGACTTTGGGCAGATCTCTCCATCTCTGTACCACACTGTAACAGGGTAATAATATGTACAGACCTCAAAGGATATTATGAGGATCAGCTAATGCTTTGAGAGGCTCAAATGAAAACATGGTACTGTTTACTACTATTGTTATTATTAAGCTAACACACAATTCTCAATGGAGCTCCAGAGAAGGACATGACGCATAAACAGCCCATACAAAGGCAACTGTATGTGAACAGTGTCCCAGGAGTTATAAAAAATATTACATTAATAGTGGTTCCTTTGCTGGAGTGGGATTTTCCTCCCCTTAATTATAGTTGCTGATATTTTTTTTTAATTGAATAAGTGTTTTCAACTAGCAAACAGAACTGATATTTTCCAGAGAATACTTAGGAATGACAGGCTCAAAGTTAGCATATCAAAAAAAGATCATTTAAAAAATTACAATTTACATCTCCCCCAATGGGAAGCTGAAAGCTAGAATTTATAGAAAACTTGAGCTCCTTGTGCAAAAAGCTAACTCTTCTTTGCCTGACACCTTGTAAAGGGTAGAGGCCAAGTGGGTGCAAAACGCTGCACTATGTGCAAGATGAAAATCAAGCTGTCTGAGGACATTCTGACACTACTTCTAACTGGGCTGAGGAACACTGCTGTAAAGCGTGCCCTATCCGCTTGCTCTCCCACCCTACACAAAAATACATGGCTTAGCTACAACTTGAGTGCAGCTGGGCATGCACCAGTAAGTATGCTCAGATTTCCTGGTTAGTGTGACAGTTATACCAGCATAAAGGTGATTGAACCGGTGGAGTTCATTCCTGTGCAATACCTGTGCAAGCCCTGTGTTGCTTTCAGGGCTGCTTTAACTCTGATACAGTCTCTTGGTGCAGAGGAAAATCCCCATGAGGAGGATGCCAGGAGACACCTAAACCATGGGAGGAATAATTCCAATGAGGGAATAGGGATTCTAGGAATGAAGGCATGCCTCAGTACAGAGGCCCAGGCTCCTCTCAAGGATGCTCCTGGGGTTTTCCTGGCAATAGAACTAGTAGCTTTTCATGCAATCTCTCCCCCTTAGGGGAATGGTTTGGTAAAAGCTCCTGGGGTAGTCCTCCCTCCCCAGCTTGCCCACAGAAAGGAGTGAGCCATTCTCTAACTGTTTATTTAAATGGCTTCCAAAGCACTTTGCAAGGATAGCAACCTGCCTCTCACAGAAAGGAAGAAAGACTAAGACCAATTTCATTATGGCCAGGCTCCTCTAGAGGCAGCCTAGCTTGTTAGTGTAGGGTTGGTCAGTCTTTATTCCCATTCATAAATTCCTCATTAAAAGAAACCCAGAGCGATCAATATGTTTGTTTTGAAAATAAACTGTTTCCAGGGGTGGCAGGGGAAACAGTGCTGAAGTCAACAGGGTTTTGCCCGCTAACATCAAAGCAGAATTTGGTCCATGAAGTATAAGTATTACATGGATTTTCTTTATGGAGATTTAGAGAACTTGGATAAATTACAAGGAAAGAAAAATTAAGTAAATTATAAAAGACTAACCTAAATTTTACTTAAGTCACAGGAAATCACTGGATTAAATGAATGAATATCTATTTATTGTACAACCAAAGGGCCTCTTTGAAATTACATCATAGGACGTACTTGTTCCATTCCAGTTATTTTAAAATATTTTTTTTTAATTCAAATGCTGTCATCTGCTTACTGAGGCACTGTGAACTTATTCTAAAATATATTTTATGCTACTGGAATGTCACTGGTCTCTGTGTTGTATAATTATCACCACAACAACTGTCTTTGTTATGGTTGCTTATGACATTTCATAATGGTGCGATGACATAATGCTCTTAACTTACCCTGCATGAGAAACTCTTCAGAGCATAAAACAGGGCTGTGCAACTTCTATGAGGTAGGGGACTGCATGCCACACAGGCCACGCCACTGTTGCACCATGTCTGCAAGAACCCCAGCTTCACCCTCAACTCCTTGGCCACAGGCTCCCCTGCTGCACTGCACTGCAGAGGTACCCCAGAATGTGGGCTACTTTGACAACGGGGGCTGCACCACCCCACCCCACTGTGCCCTGGAGTGGGGCAGAACCTGGAAGTCAGAGAAGGGAGGAGGAACTCAGAGACCGCAGCTGCTGCTACAACCACAGCAGTGGCAATGGGAAGAGCAGCAACTGGGTGGGAGCCCAGGGACTGCAAATTAATACCTCACTGGCCACATGCAGCCCATGAAGTCTTATTTGGACAGCACTGCTTTAGAACAATCTTCAGCCTTAGTCCTTATTTAGAGTCATAAAATAACTGTATTTAATGAACACTAGTAGGTAAATTGGGACTTCAGGTTTGTGGGGGGACTCCAGGTTACAATATTTAAAGCTCCTAGAAATGGTTTACATTTCTTTTCCTGATGTCCGCCTGTACATAAACCAAAAATAAAGACATTTCCCATCCCAAAGACTTTAGGATTGAATTATTTTAGTCATAAACTGTTCCCTACTGCATTTGCAAACCTAATACTGCAGCACTCTGCAAGGGCATGAGAAGCTGGCAATAAAGGAATGAAGTGATTATTTTAAAAGAGAAACCGGGCCAGCTTAGTTTCAGTGCCCAGGCTAAGTGAAATGCAGGATGCAAATAATCATGACTAGCAAATTGTAATTTAGATTTTAAAATACTTTCAGATATAACAACAAAAAGTGTTGTTAGTAACCGGGGTTGGTATATATAACTAATACAGCAGCATCCCTTGAAATCTGACTTGAAGCCTGTTTTAGCTTACAGAGGCCGCATCTACACTTGCACTTTACTGCAGTTGACTAATTAGCTCCTCAGTAAAGCATTACAGTCTACATGTGCGATGCAATTAAGACACAGTAAATTAATTAACTCCATCATAGACTAGCATTGTTGGGGACAGTACTATCCTATGATGGAGTAATTAAATGCACTCAAATACACACATAGATTATGACAGGCTGGCTGGGTCACAGGGGTGCTACAGTGCGGGGGCTGCCTGCTGCCTAGCCACATGCTGTAGCACTCTCAGGCCCCATCCAGCCCCAACTCTGCCTGAAGCCATCACCAGAAGCCCAGAGCTGACCCATGTCCGCCTGCTAGCCTGGGGCTGCTCTACCCCAGCTCAGTGCTTCAGTCCCAGGATGCACGTGAAAGCATTGTGCCTGGGAGCAGCTGATTCCAACACAAAACTGCAGCAAGGTTTATTTCTGCAAACTAATTGCATGTGCAGATGTACCCAGAGACTGAAAATCCAGCTCTTAAAAATCCTGAAAACATATTCTCCCAAAGGACTTGATCAAAGGAGAATTAGGGAGCCTTTGAGGCTGAGCAACTGCAAATTTAATGTTCATTATTATTATTTGCCTAGTGCCTACAGACCCCAACCAAAGGCAAAGCCCTTGTGCTAAGTGCTATACAAACAAATAGGAGGGAACAGCTATCGCCATAAAGAATTTATGAACTAAACCCCCTAGGCTGGATGAGTGGTGCGGAGCTGGTGTGTGGGCTTGATCTGGCATTCAGGGCCATGCCATTTGCAGCAATTAATGCTGCCACCTGTCTTCTCCTCCACCCCAGGGAGTCCCATGGGCTGTATCGTGGTCACTCCTGATGTAAACAGATGAGACAGACAAAGGTTAGAGAAAGTCAGTGCTATTATCCCCGCTATACAGATGGGAAACAGAGGAGGCCCAGAGAAATTAAGGCTAAATCTGCACAATAAACTTAACTGCCTGCAGCAGCAGACCCTCAATCCATGTTGTGTGTGGTCAGCCCCCTAAACTTGTAGCACAATAGCCATGTCAGCAGTGCTGCAGGCGGGCTAATTAGCCTGCCTACAGTACATTGCTGACTTGGCTCTACTTCTACTTTAGGAGGCAGCTTGTTTGGAGAAGTATGGGATGCCTTAAGGTGCTGCTGCCAGGTCCAGTAAGATTACTGAGTACACATGGCTCAAGTGGCTTACCCCAGCTCATGCAGGAAGTCTATAGCAAAGCTGTGGTTAAATCTGTCTGTCCCAAGTCTTGGTCCAATGTCTTAATCTCAAAGTATCCTCAAACTCTAATTTTGTGCTTACCTTATTTATAACTTAAGACAGTTTATAGCTAGTAAAGCAATATGTATATTTGGTCTGCCTTAGGCTTTACAACAATAAACTGGCTCAGATGATTTTACATTGCAAATCAAAAGTGTGTTGAGAGACAGTAGCTCATTATTTTGTACTAGTGTTCCAATTGCAACAGGGACATGGATTGAGGAGCTGGTCAAACTTCACCAACCAAGTTTCTTTAATATGACAAAGAGTTTGAGTTGGATTGATGGGTGGTGTTGTTAAGGGTTCTTCTTATTCTTTTCTGAGGCAAATGCGTTCCAATTGCAATGCCTCTGGGTTATCTTTTTTTGTTATATGTGGCAGAATTGTTTAACAGCACAAGGCCTATCAAAGACTTCAAGTAAAAATAAGTCCAAATAAAAAACAGATAGCAAGCTAGACTCCAGAGTGAATTCAAGTGTATTGGAAAGGGAAGCTGCAAATTAATTTAATTAGGGGCTTACCACCTGCTAAATCATAGCTTCCCTCCTTGTTATCATTAAAATTCATTGCTGTATATGTGGAAATAAAGCTGAAAACTTGGTTCTCCCATTGCTCACAGGGAGGGCTGGGTGAAGGCAAAAGAGATTTATAGACTGGCAGAGGGCTGATGAGAGAATGCAGGGACTGGAAATCACAGGCAGCATGAGGCAGCCAGGAAGCAGTGGGAGTGAAGAAATCCCCTTGACAGACACCTAATGCAGCTGGGGAAGGAAATCTTCTGATGCAGCTAGGAGCAGGGGAGGGGGGACAAAGAAACACTCAGTTGGAAGGAGTTGGCGTTTTCAAAGAAGGGGAAGCTGTACTTGGAACAGGAACAGCTTCCAGCGTGGAGGAAGCCCTGCTACGGGCACATGGTAAACTAGGAATCAGGAGACAATGCAGAAGTAGGCTGGATCTCCCCACCTTGCCTACCAGGTGAAATGTGAGGCTTTCCTAACACTTGGCACAAGCCTTATAAGTTTAAGTTCTGCGAGGCAGAGCAAGGGCTCTGCATTCACGTCCTCCTTATATGGAGTGTGGAGGTTTTGTGAGGTGCTGTCTCTCCCTGGGGTGCATGGGCAACTGCTGCCTCCTGAGTCAGGGGGCACTTGCCCCCCACAGTGGCCAGTCAGCAACCGTGGCCAACCATGCCAACTGGAGGGGTCCCGGTGACAGGTCACGCGCACCAACCCGGAAGCAGCGTTCCCTCTAAGCTGGCTCTAAGAGGAAACGCTGCCTGGAAGGGCCAGGGACGCATCTGGAAGGGCCAGCGGCACTGCTTCTGGCTCCCCCACTTCCCAGCTGGTGCTCTAAGGGGGACACCAGTGATCCTGCCTGCCCCCTGCCTGTTGCCTAATCAGGGGATGCTGGCTGTGAGGGAGTGCAGCAGTGCTCTTGGGGGGTGCACATGCACCCTCATGCACCCCCTGTGCATCACCACTGCTGGGGTGGGGCTTCCTTGCTGTCTGGGATACCTGTAAGTATCCCAGATACTTATCTGGCTTTGCTGGTCAGAATGTTGATGGTATTCCCAGCCAAACTCCATAGCAGGCTGGAGAAAGGATAGGAAAGCTTCAGTCAGCAACCAGATGAGTGCAGAAACTATGTTCCCCTATAGCAGTGGTCAGCAACCAGTGGATCTCAACCAACGGGTAGATCTCGGAGCCTCTGGAGTTGATACAAGGCTAGGGTGGTGGGGGCTGAGTGCCCATGTGCATGCATGTGCATACCCCAGCCCAGCAGGTCAGTCCATGGGGGAGGGAAGGGGCAGGGGCTAGATCGAGGTCCCAGTGCTGAGGGACAGTGCTGCAAAAGCAGGAACAGGGGTAAGTAGAGTGGGGCCCCAGCTAGGGACCTGCTGGGGAGGCACACCCCTAAATAATTTTTCCTCCTTCTGCTTCTATCTGCCTCCACTCCCACTCCCCCGCTTTCCTCCCCACAGGCTTACCTGTTGGGCTGTTGTGGGGGGCATGGCAGCAATGCATGGTAGATCTTGGATTGCTTTTAAATGCCAAAGATGATCTCCTTCTTAAAAAGGCTGGAGACTACAATATTCTGATGTAGTGATTGTTCATATTTTCATGTCAAGGCATTGCCTTGGAAGCCCTGGAGATTCCCTTCATCCCAAACTAGGGATAGTACAATACAGTAGCAACACATTTCTCTTTCTGACCCAAAAATATGTCTCAAGCCTGAGCTAGAAAGGCAATTCTAGGAGTAGAAGAATAACTCAGTCTTTGTACAGTTCAGATCTCAAACTTCCCTGGAAACTACTGTTTGTGACTTAATCCTGAATAGACGCAGTGAATTCAGCAGAAGCTGGAATGGACCTTTAGGTCTATTGTGAGGGAACTTTTAGCAATGTGGACACGTTAGATGGGAAATGGATTAGTTTTACTTTAATTGATCTATTTTTGGGCCACCAGATGGCTTTTAGGTGGTAACAGCTTTCAGTCACTGTTGTGCTGGATCTGAATTAGTAACCTATTGCCTGAGCTGACCCCTCTACCCCACTTTGCTACAATTCAAGTGACTAACTTTTAACCCTACCTTTGCAAAAATGAAACGAGAGCCTTACATGTCATGCCTTTGTTTCTGAGATCTGTTTTCCTTTTCTGCTGTTTGGAATGCAAATGTTATTCTTTTCCTGGTGTCCCAAGTAGCTGATTTGTTTGTATCTGCCGGTGTGCCTCACCCTGGCAAGTCGGTAAGTATAGACTGCTTTGAACAGAGTATTAACAGCACTACTGTATGTAGGATGCTAAACCAAATCATGAAATTCTCTCTCTTCCCTTTGCTCATTTGAAAGATGAGAGAAACAAAATGCAAGTCACATTTGCAGCAAAATACTTGTAGTACTGTTATTCCATGGAGAATACCAGATATATCCATCTATTGTCTGCAACACTAATAAGGGACCTGAGTGAACAAGCAAGTTATGAAAACAGGTATCCGTCCTTAGAGATTATTAGGATATTTGTGTCTGATATTTCCTGTACCATAGCACAGATTGTTTGTGCTGATGGACAAGCAAGAAATATGACATTTCAGAAAGAGGAAGGACTGTTACAACATGCTTTATTGTCTTTCTCTGGCAGAACATATTAAATTCATTGTCCATGCATCTCTGTAAATAAATTTCCTATAATTGCTATTATGTCAAATGCACTGTAATCCATCTTCTCCTACGTCAGCTGCATTGTTGTAATCCCCCTCCTCCTATGTCAGGAAAACTGTAATCCTCCTCTTACGTTACATGTGAGCCTCATCTCTGACATTTGCAATAGCACTCACCCGAAGTCAAAGAGAAGCAGCAGCATAGCCAAAGCTCTAGTTTCCAGTCTGGGATTGCATGAAGACTGCTTTTATTTTTTAAGATAAAAAAAAGCTCAATGTATTTTACACTCACAGGAGTGAGCATTCTGTGTTGCCAGACTTACTGAAGATTTACTATATCTGCAGGACATGAAACAGCAGAATGTCCACATGGCACTGAATCATGCATCATGTGTTATTACACCATACACAGCTCACAGGCTGTGACTTCAGGTCAAGAGACACTGGTCATTCTTTATGTTACAATTTTCTAAAAGTTTGCTCCCATTGGGCACAATCCTGCTTCCCCATTGGAATTATTGGGATTAATCATGTGAGGAACAGAATGTAGCTTTCGGACCCAGAGCTTGTGCATAAATGACTTTAAACATTATTTAGTTTCAAATACATACACAGGGGTTGCTTTACAATCTGTGGGTTCGATCCTATAAACAATTTCATGTACAAGGAAAACTACTCACATATATGTGGAAACAGGAGGTAGCTACCAAGGAGGCATATACCTCCCTGGCTCGCATTTGCAGGGAATCAGTTAGGAAGGCCAAAGCAGGATTAGAACTCAGGCTGGCAACAAAAATTAAGAACAACAAAAAGTCCTTCTTCAGGTATATAGGGAGCAAAAGGAAGGTGCAGGGTAGCATAGGACCTCTAGAGGACAAACTAGGGCAGTTAGTGACAGAGAGGGGGACAAAGCTGAGCACTTCAATGAGTTTTGTATTCCTGAGTATTTTGTATTACATTTGTATTCCTAGATACAGACCAAGACAAATCTCCCAGTTGGATCACAGATAGACATAGGAGGGACATCAGCTCACCAACTGTTAGCACAGACTTAGTGAAGGGGCATTTGGAGGGGCTGGATGTGTTCAAATCAGTGGGCCCAGATGAACTTCATCCAAGGGTGCTGAAGGAATTGGCCAGTGTCATAGCAGAGCCACTGGCACGGCTGTTCGAGCACTCGTGGTGCTCCAGTCAGGTCCCAGAGGACTGGAAAAGGGCCAATGTGGTGTCTGTTTTCAAGAAGGGAAGGAGGGAGGAATCAGGAAACTATAGGCCAGTTAGTCTCACTTCTGTCCTTGGGAAAACTTTGGAAAAAGTTGTTAAGTATCACATTTGTGGGAGCCCAGCAGGGGAAATAATGCTGAAAGGAAATCAGAGTGGATTCATTACAGGTAGATCCTGCCTGACTAACCTTGTCTCTTTTTATGACCAAGTCACAAAATGCTTAGATGCAGAAGTCAAGGCAGATGTCATTTACCTAGACTTTAAGAAGGCCTGTGAGATGGTATCTCATTCTGTTCTCATAAATAAACTGACAGACTGTGAGATGTAAATGATTACATGATCAGGTGGGTGGTAAATTGGCTTAGGGATTGCACTCAGACAGTGGTGATGGATGGGTCGATATCGACCTGGAAAGATGTGGGCAGTGGAGTCCTGCAAGATTTGGTCCTTGGACCAGTGCTATTCGATGTCTTTATCAGTGACTTGGATGAGGGCGTGGAGAGCCTACACATCAGATGGTAAGGAGTGGATCCAGGTGGATCCAGACAGGTTGGGGAAATGGGCAGAATGAAATAGGATGCAGTTCAGTGAGGGCAATTCAGGCTGACCTTGACAGGCTCAGGAAATGGGAGGATGAGAACATGATGGTGTTTAAAACCAAGGGGTGCAGGGTTCTCCAACTTGGGAAGAAGAACCTGCAGCATGCTTGCAGGCTCAGCAGTGCTATGCTGGCTAGCACTATGGATGAAGGGGACTTGGGGGTCATGACTGATCACGGGATGAACGTGAGCCTTCAATGTGATGTGGCTGCTAGTAAAGCAAGCAAAACGCTGGCTTGCATCCACAGATGCTTCTCAGGCGGATCTCAGGCAGTCATTCTCCCACTGTATTCAACCTTGGTGAGGCCGCAGCTGGAGTATTGTGTCCAGTTTTGGGGTCTGCAATTTAGAAAGGATGTGGAGAAGCTTGAGAGAGTCCAGGGAGGAGCCACGCGCATGATCAGAGGTCAGGAAAACAGACCTTATGATGAGAGGCTAAGAGCCATGGGGCTCTTTAGCCTGGAGAAGTGCAGGCTCAGGGGCGATCTGATGGTCACCTATAAGTTTATAAGGGGTGTTCACCAGGATCTGGGGGAACGTTTGTTCACCAGAGCACCACAAGGGATAACAAGGGTAAATGGTTATAAACTCCTCCAAGACCGTTTCAGGCTGGACACAAGGAAAAACTTTACTATCCAAGCCCCCAAGGTCTGGAATAGCTTGCCATTGGAGGTGGTCCAAGCATCTACTTTGAACGCCTTCAAGAGAAATCTGGATGTTTATCTTGCTGGGATCCTATGACCCCAGCTGACTTCCTGCCCCTGGGGCAGGGAGCTGGACTCAATGATCTTCTGAGGTCCCTTCCAGCCCTAACGTCTATAAAATCTAGGAAAGACAAGTGCAAAGTGCTGCACCTGGCCAAAAAGACCCACCAACGCATTTACAGGCTGGGGGATAACCTTCTCAGCAGCACAGCAGCGGAAAGGGATCTTGGAGTCATAGTTGACTCCGAGATGAACATGAGTCATCAATGTGACAAAGTGATCAACAAGAATAACCACACTTTATTGTGCCTTAGCAGATACATGACAAACAGGTCCAGGGAGGTGATGCTTCCCCTCTATGTGGCACTGGTCAGGCCGCAGTTGGAGTACTGCGTCCAGTTTTGGTCACTGTACTTTAGGAGAGATGCAAAGAATCTTGAGAGGGTCCAGAGAAGGGCCACTTGTATGGTCAGAGGCCTGCAGGCAAGGCCCTACAAGGAGAGACTGAGGGACCTAGATCTCTCCAGCTTTCACAAGAGAAGGCTGAGAGGTGATCTTGTGGCTGCCTATAAATTCATCAGGGACAGCAGCAAGGAATAGGAGACACCCTATTTACTAGGGCACTCCCTGAAGTAACTAGAAACAGTGGCCACAAATTGATGGAGAACAGATTTAGTTTGGACATTAGAAAGAACTTCTTCACAGTAAGGGTTGCCAGAATGTGGAATGGGCTTCAAGGGGGATGCTGCTCTCCACTACCTTGGGGTCTTCAAGAGGAGACTGGACAAGCACCTAACTGAGGTCATCTGACCCCAGCGCTCTTTCCTGCCCAGGGCAAGGGGTTGGACTCAATGACCTGCTGAGGTTCCTTCCAACCCTAACATCTGTGACTCTATATCTATCTATCTAGATCTAGATATATACATAGATCTATATAGATCTTTCTATATCTAGATCTAGTGATATATCTAGATCTAGATATAGATAGATCTATATAGATATATATTTGCTTGTGTGTGTATGTATGTATATAAACATAGGCATATATGAACACAACCCCTTGAATATTATCTTTCTACCTACCTAACTACTATATATTTTTTTAAACCTATCACAGCTGCTGCAATGTAATGTCTACATTTCTTCTGAGGCTTTCACAATCTGTGATACCCTTTTTGGCTCTTTAAGAGGGGTTCTGATCTGAATTTAGCTTTCACTTACTGCAGGGTAAGAGCATCCACATGGACAGTTACCCCAAAGCAGTAATATGGTAAGTCTTTCCCGGTTCGTCTATGATGAAACTGCATATGGGCACACATGCATAAACCTTTTGTTGACATTGGGAAGGCATATGATATATAGTATGTGTATACACACACAAGTGTACACACCCCTCTTCTTTTGTGGTTTATCAATAAAGGACACATTGCTGGCAGATGCCTTCTACAGTTTTTATTTGTGAATGATTATTTGATATTTCCAATTAGAAGGTATTGTATTAGAAGGTATTGAAGAAGGACATTTTATTTACAGTGAATTCTTTGATGGTATCCCATCTGTTAATGCTAGTAGATGCTTCCCCTGAACCATTTAGCAGATGTTAGAACATGTCCCATAGAACAGCTATAAAATAAATAGTACTGTAATCAGTACTACAGTACAGGCCTCTTGCATGGAGCAAAAGGTTGTGTCAACCTACAGCTTATGAAAATAGACAAGCACTGTGGGATGGATACGGTGCAAACTCCTATCACTGAGTATATACATGATTAGGATACATCCTGCAGGCTACTCCAGGGTGTGGCAGCTAGAAACAATCTGTCATGTCTCAGATCTGTCCCACGGAGCACAGAAGGAAGAGAATATGGGAAGTTTTGATTTTCTGAAGTGGCTTTGGGATTTTCACTGGTTTGCAAAGAAAAAATAGGGAGCACTGGGAGTTGGTTGCTGTGGTAGGAAAAGAGCTGGGTGCATGTCCTTTTACAGCATCTCATGAAGTAAGCTCCAGGTCACAAGAATTTATGCTACATATATCTAATTTAGTTCATCTAATGTATATATAATCTATAAAGGTGCAAATCTACCCTGCTTTCTGAATGCACTGACATCACATCAGAGGGACATATTTTGGTCAGAACACACATCTACACTAAATTTTGTTTTTAAGGCTATTTGCAGGAGCAGGAAGTGCCATGAATAACTTATCAGGAAATGCAATAACACAAGTGTTTGTGCAGGATGTCTTCATACAGCCACCTTAAAAGGATTTATTAGGTTTGCAAATTATCCAATCAGAACCCAAAACCAGTATTATATTATTTAGATGGCAAATTCCATAGCATGAATAATACCTTTTTAAAGCACTAGTGGTATCAAGGACCTTACAAGTCCTCCACCCAAACTGTTCAGAGAAGCCAGATGTGAAAATATTTCCATTAATAAACAAATTCCCAAGAATCTTCATCTGATCATTCGTAATTTGCAGACATAGGAACTAAATAAACTGTTCATGTTGAACAGCTGGAGCTGCACTAGCTGGAAGAGCGATGGATAACAGTGTAGGCCTAAGATTTGACCTAGTACAGGCCCTTAAAAGGCTAAAACTGATAGGAGCTGTCATTGCCTATGAAGTCATGGAGGTGTGCCTGAGAATGTGTGGAGGTTGGGGATGAGTGCAGATGGGAGTCTGTGCATTCGGGACAGATGCGTCAAAGACAGCAGGTTCTTGACTGACAGCACAGATGGACAAGGGAAAGAGACAAAACCAGTAACATAACTAGGAGTCAGCAAGTGGGTCAGCAGCCTTGGGTGCTGACTTAAAGGGGAGGCAAGAATGGCAGCAGCTCTTCTGGCTTAGCCACTGCTGTTTCAGCTATGGCCAGTACCCCAGCTGCCACCACCACCCAGGGCACAAAATATCCTTGTTATGCCTCTGATCAGAACCTCATGAGCCAGGAAGAATAAAGGCTAAGTGGTCACTGCCATTGTCAGTGATAGCACTGAAGAGGTCAGGTGGAAATGGGGCAAGGAAAGGGCAGAGCCTTTGTTAGCTAAGGCTCTGAAGATCCAATGAGCCTCACTGTCCCAGCCAGGACTCAGATGTTCAGTAGCCTCCAAGAGATGGGAGTGGGAAGAGTGCTCCATAATGACCCTGGGATTAAATGTCTGTGAAACGGTGCTAACAAATTACCAGTCCATGCTAATTCTTCTCATTCATATCTGTACTCTCAAAACCACAAGAGGGAAATAGGGTGTGTAAGTAGGGATGAGACCTGGATTCCCTTCCTAGTTATGCTCCCTTCTGCTGATCTTCAGTGAGGCAGTTGGGCTTACACTCAGCTCTAGATATTACTACAGTAATGCAGCAGAGAAGGTGGAAAGCAATGGAGCTGGTGGTGGTTGGAAGGGTGCACACTTTCTTGATATTAAGGATTTTCATGCTTTGGAACAGCACGGTTCAACTGGAAATTATTACATTCTCTGATCCAAGTTTTCCCCTGAAGTTTGTTGATACAGTGCTGGCCATTCCACGAAGGACATTAGTATGTCAACTGTGCTGTCATATCACACGATCATCCCCTGTACAGACCAGGCAATCTACGCAAGCATGGGAAGTGTTAGTGAAAGTTCAGGAAAGCTATAAGATAATAAAACTCCAGTAAGTTATCAGTGTTTACAATTTCAGTTGTTTAGTAGTAGAGGTAAATGACCATAATGCATGTTACTATATGTTATAAAATACAAGCTATGGAAAGGTCAATAGTTACAACTAAAAGGAAAGAGGCCAGCTCTTAGTCTGAACTTTAGCCTCTGCGTCACTGAAGTAATACAAGGGAGTGATAAGTGTGTCTGGAATTCACAGCTGGGGAATCCCTTGATAAACATAAAACTTAATTGCTGAAGACCTACCACCTCCTATTTTTTAAAAAGCCAAGTCCTAAATGTTCAAGTAAGTATGGATTTAGGAGCCTTCTTTTGCATTTTGGAAAACTCTTGGCCCAGAATTTAACACTGGCAGTGTCTAGTCAGAAGGCAGAGTAGATATGCACCTTTATAGACAAAATAAGATATACATAGAAAGCACACGCTTTCATGAACCCAAGTTCACTTAATCAGATGCTGTGAAAGGGCCACTGCCACCACACAGAAGCAGCATGAGTTGAGAAAGAATGCCTGGGGGAAGGCAGGGAGAAGAACTAAATGTCAAGAGAGAACAAGGTTCCTTTGTTAGGGCAGATTGTGAGGAAGAAGTGGTACATGATCACATGTTAACACACCAAGTTTGCCCAGCAAATATGGTTCTTGTATGGTTATGTGCCACAATCCAGTCCATAATGAGTGGCTGTGTTCTTATGGCTAGATGTCCCTGGGGACCAATATATATAGTCGGGTTTGAGAAGTTCCTCTAAATCATACCTGGCAGAATGACCTCCAAAATCCTAAGACCATTTTTGCTATCCAGGAGAAGACAACTGTCAAATGTTCTAGCTACCAAATATGCAAAGGAAACAAACTGCAATATAACAAGCTATATTGTTTTTCTCTAATGCTTTCCAGTTCTAGGAATTTTAGGCATCACAACAATAGTAAGTACAAACATTTCTGTCTGGACTATGGGGTTAAATTGATGGCTTTATAAGATATTCACTAAAAGATTTTTCTTCCTTTCCCCCACCAATCCCCCCTCAACCCCTCATGCTGTCAGACTGTATTGCTCTCTGACAGCTGGACCAAAAGCCTAGACAGGTATGTGGCATGGGTGGATCTAGGATTTTGAAATGGGGGGAGCAAGTGGTGTGGTGTTTCATAATTTATAATACAACACCTATTTTTCTCCCCTTAAAGAGAAACTAGATACTTTGCTCTTATGCTAGTGGCCCATTGCTATATTATTCAGTTTAAGATCAAAACAAAAACAAACATAACTTTATAGAATTGTGCACTAATTTGCTAACTCATATTAAATTTAAAAAACATAAACTAGGCAAAATAGTCCAAAGGTATTGTGTTATTAGTTCTGTAGTCATTGTAGTTAAATCTATGTCTCTTATGCAGCTTTGTGAAAACAAAATCAGCCTTCTTGAGCATCTTGACAGTGCATCTAATACTTCACTGGCAGTTGTTTCCACACCTGAGTCACTGCTCCAGTGAGTTAATATTGCCACACCCGAGTTGAGATGTTGAGTTGGAACTAAAAATAGTCTTTTGGGCTGTAAAATAGAAGAGACATACTACCAGGAATAGCTAGCAGACAGCAAAATTACCCAAGAAAGTATCACTTGATTAATGGGACACAAAGACCATTAAAAAAAAAAAAAAAAAAAAGAGCGATGGTAGTTAACATCTGTGGAGTGAAGAGAGGGTAACAAGAATCAGGCACATTATGATGAGCCATGAAATCAATTGACTCCATTACTGCTGCCTGAATAGAAATGTTGAGCCCTCTCCCAGTCACTTAGTTTTAAAGTCTGGGTGGAACAGGAATTGAGGCGGGGTGTACTACTGCAGCAATCACCTCCTTGAATCCTCCTCTGAGTATGTGACCCCATTCATATTGGGGGGATGTACCCATGGCACTCATGTGTGACCCATCCCAGCATCTTCATATCTTAAGCCCTTGATCATGTTCCTGTTTATTTGCTCCAGCTACATTAACAAAAAAAAACCAAGAGAAGTTTCCTATATTTTTGTAACTTGTTGACCTGAGGCTGATCAGGGCAGGTCTTTCTTTGTTTTACAGTGTGGGTTTTTTTTGTTCTCAACCATTTTTAAAGACAAATTGGCAGAAGAACAAAGCAATTTTGCTAGTGGTTTGATGCAAAATAGCAACTTTGTGGCCGGCTGGGAATTTGCACCCAGGACATCTCCTTCTGCCCTGTTCTTTGCTGTTGCCAGTACACTCTGTGGCCTCTGTGGTGTAGAGATGGACAACTACAATATCTAATTATTTAACCACATTTATTGCCAGCCTCCTGGCAAGCTGCTGACAATACAACTCAAGTCTCTTTTGTGTGATGAGAAAAATTAACATTATGCAATACCTCATTTAAAGACCTCTCAGCATTGCTGATTTGTTCCACCCATGCCTTTATTACCCCAAGTCAATAATTCTTTTCAAGAACATTTTTTTAGGAGAGATGAACCAGAACAACCATGCAGTCTCTGAAAAATTCTTTAGCTACCTCTGCTGGGCACGTATAAAGTGTTCATGGTCTGTGTCCAGTCAGGGCAGAATCTGTAAGGTATATGGAATTATATATGACCATGCAGTGGTTTTTAGAGACTTAGCATTGACAAAAGTAGGAGAAGGACAAATCATGGAGAAAAGCAAGAAGTGCAGTATTTCCTTCCTAGCTGCATTTGTGCATGTACATGTGTGTGTATTTGGCACCTCACAGATCATATTTTTCCATAGAAATAGGTACAAATTGTGTCTTTTGCTGAAGGTTCTCTCTCTGGTTTGCAATGTGATGTCACTTCCCTGATATGCCTTTATCTTCTCTTCTATAAAACACTCGTAATCATTTTGATCTTCTTAACAAGGATAGCATATTGTTATAGCAGTCTGAGAACCACAGACACATGTGAAGCACTGCTTGTGTCTTATTCCAAATATTCCTTTGTTGTGTTAGTGGGCAGAAAGGTGCTGTGGCTGTAAACCTAATATTTGTCACACATGGGAAGAGATGTATTAAAAACTGTATTCTGCCATTTGCAAGTAAATCCAATTTGCCAATTGATAAAAGACATCTTGAAAAGAAACTTAATGCAGCTGCAAAACCACAGGCTACAGATATTCTTGCTTCAAAGAAAAATCCTGCTTCTAGGAATCTTGAATAAGTTCTTTATGATCAGGGTTCTCCACTTTGTTGTGGCCAAGGCCAGACATAAGGTCTGCTTGACTGATCTTGCCAGATCTTTCCCCAAGGTCATAGGCTATTCCCACCACTTCTGCTGCAGGTGTGATCCCAGGAGAGTTGCACTGTGTCAGCATAAAGCAGAACCCCAAAAAGCCTGCACATCTTTCTGTGTCTATGAAGCCAGATCCCAGGTAGCCTTTCTATACTGCTGATGGGTGCTTAGGGGAAAAGGGGGAAGAAAGAAAGAGAGATATGGCAGCCAACCAACTATTCTCCCATCTGCCTCTTCCCTTCTCTCACACATAACCCCCTCCTGGGGGAGATACAACACACTCTGTCACCATGCAAAGCAGCACACATATTGGCTGTAGAGCCATTTGAGGGAAAAATGTCTTTCTTTCCTCACTCCCTGTATAATTGGGACATATGTGGAAACCAGGATTTGGCCCCGAGTGGTTTCCTTGTTGATTTACCTCTTTCTCCTTGAAGGCCCTCAGAGCTGTTGAGCCTTTCACTAGCCCTGGAGTCGAAATAATTGTTACATTTAGGCTCCAGACATAATTTTGGGCACTGGCATTCTGTCTACCCCAAAGCTGCCTTGCAGGTTCTGGCACATACAGTCTCAAACAGCCGCTTAAGTGTTTATGCATGCTGTTTAACAGCTGCATCTTAGCTCTAAGGAAGTGATTCCTGTGACTTATAAAGTTGTTTTGATCCATTTGAAAAGAAAAACTATACAGACAGATATCACTTCTTCAAAAATGCCCTTCAGTGTGCATTAATTGTGCTGAAAACATCCTTAGTTATGCAGCACCCCACATTCTGTTTGGATAATATTTACAAAGCCCAGGTTTTTATATCAACAGCATTTTTTCTTCGAGTCATATGTTCATGCTGGCTGTTCTTGCAGTCTCTATTTCTAGGGTGCTGAAAACAAACTGAACATAATTCCTAATTACAGTATCATTTCCTGATAAAAGTTGACCACAGAGACCCTGTATTCCGGTTACTTTGATCATCATGAGCTTTTCTGGCTGCAACATTACATGCGGTACAAAGGTGACTGCAGAAGTTTTAAGAAACAGTACCCAGCCTCATGAAATAAATGGTACTGTTTGTGAGTTTAGGCTTCAAAAGTTGCCCTGCTTCAGCCACCCCATACAGTTCATAGGTTTGTTTCCTCATTATTCACCCTGAAATAAATATGAAATATCTGCACAATTTGGTACAGCTTTGTTCATAGGATTTGGATAAGACCCGGTAGCATTTTGGGCTTCCTTTGCAGTGGATGTGGTGAGTCTGGCAGGGCTGACTACCCACCCACTGGGTTAGATTTTCTGCTCAGTGATCAGCATTAAGTTTTAATTAATTTCATGAACAATTAAAAAAAAGGAATTTGCAACATGGAGATTCTTTTTTCTATTATTACTATGATCTAGCATCTGCCTTTCCTATCCCCAGCCTTTGGCAAAAGGACTCTTAAATCAACTGAAGTATGTTACCACAAGCCTTTATTTGCCAGATCAGTAAGACAGCCACAGAATAAAGGCCACAAATATGCTGAAGCCTTCCATTTTTGATAATGGAGAATGCAGACAAACAGAGGAGATTAAAAATGCAACCTCTCAGCTTCCACTGTCACTTCCAATTGCAGGTACTCAACCAAGGTCGAGAAAGGAACACTTTTCTTTGAGGAAAAGGAAAAGTCTTTCTCTTCTGATGAATATGAGATGAAGTATTGGAAGCTTTTTCCAAAGCACAGTTTTTACAGTGGGAACAAAGCTTTTAGCTCTAAGCTTTGCCCTTAGGTGAACTAAAAGCCCACTGGGCAGCCCCGTGGTTTGCAAGAGTGTGAGGCGCAGAAAGTCATTTGAGCTCCAACAATCCACAGCCCACCCAAGGCAATGAAAAGATTTGCACTGATTTCAACAGGCTTTGGATCAGGCCCATAATGGTGGCTTGTTTCCAATTTCTGTATTGTATTAAAAGGTAAAAATACATTGAATGCTTTCCAAATAAGAACACAACAACCACCATACTGGGTCAGATCAATGATACATCTAGCCCAGTATCCTGTGTCTGACAGTGGCAGAAGTAAATGCTATAGAGGGAGAGCATCAAATCAGATATCTCTAGAGCACGGGTGGGCAAGATGCAGCCCATGGGCCACATGCAGCCCACCAGGCCATTCTATCTGGCTCCCAGGACCCCTAAAAATTTAGAAAATGAATATATATATGACCCTGGCTGCCTATTATGCGGCCCTTACTGGCTTGCCAAAACTCAGTAAGCGGCCCTCCACCTGAAATAATTGCCTGCCCCTGTTCTAGAGTGATCATTCCCTCTTCCAGTGGTCCTCAACCTTTTTCAGAGACCAACTTGCAAAGATCCATGGCCAGTCCTGACCCACACCACCCTGATCCTGCCACTGTCCAACCCTCAGTCCCCTGCCCCCTTCCCGCCATGCCGGTGCCTCTCACTCCTGACCTGCAGCCCCCTGCCCCACCCCCAGCTCTGCTGGAGGGGCCCCTAGTTGCCCCCATCCCACTTAGGCCAGAGCATGGTGGCTGTGGCAGCTCTGGTTCATTCAGGTGGCAGCACAATGAGTCTGACCCCAGCACAGGCTGGAGGAAGGAGGAGAGGTCTGTGGTACCTGCCTTTGCCCCGGGATGGGGCTGTCACACTGCTCCAGGAAGCCTGTTCATGTCCACTCCTTCCCCCCTCCCACCACAGCTTCCTGAGCAGCATCTCTCAGCTGCCCTGCCCCCACAAGTATGGGCACCAGTCCTGGTGCCACCAGCTCAACCATGTAGCTCTCCCCAACCCACTTCCACTCATGGAAGAGACAGGCACCTTCTCACCTCCCCCTACCCTGCCACAGCTCACAACCTTTTGAAATATTTTTGCAACCCACTTTTGGGTCATGACCCACAGGTTGAGAAAGGCTGCTTTGTTCAATACCCTCCTTGGCAGCCACCATATATTGGGTTAGAGATGCCAAAGGAAACACCTCCAAACATTCTGTTCAATAGTCATTAATAGATCTAGCATACATTAATTTATCCAGTCTGTTTCTGAACCTGGCTATGCCACCTGCCTCCGCCACCTCTTCTGGCAATGAATTCCACAAATTAACTACACATTGGATCCCACCACTGCACACCACTACACGCCATCAGTCCAGGTGGGCATGGGAGCGGGCATGTGCCCCTGGATCTGTGTGGGGTGGGCTGGGCCAGGCTACACTCCAGGAGGCTAGCCCCAGCTGCCTGTCACTGTGGTGTGCTCTGCAGGGCAGGTGGAGCCATAGCTGTGCTCCAGGTGGCTAGGCCTAGCTGCAGCCTGGCATGCAACCCTGGTTCCACCTGCCTCACAGAGTGTGGTGGAGCAGGGGCTATGGTGGGACCGCAGCCAACCTAAAATTCCCTATAGCTCCGGCTGCTGGGCCAGACCTGATCCAGGTGCACGGTGGGAGCCCCCCTCCCCAAGTCCCGTGCTCAGGGTTGTCCCTATGGAGGATGAATCAGGGCGACCACCACAGACCCCAAACTTTTCGGGGCCCTGTGGACAGTCCCATACAGGCCCTGCTGTGGCCGCACACTGCCAGCTCTGCCCCTTGCCACCCCCCACATCCCCATTCTGCCAGATCCAGCTGCTCCTCCAGCCGCTCACCACACCCCCCCTGGGTACTGCACACCCCTAGGAACAGCTCTGCCTGTGCCACCCCCAACCCAGCTGGGCAGCTTGTCCCAGCCCTAATCCCTCCCTCGCTGTGGTGATGTTGATCTGCCCTCTGCCACACCCCTTCCCTTCCACCTGCACCCACCACAATGGATTTACCAGCTGGAGGCAGCCAGCTATGTCCAGCACGCTGAGGACTGCTGTCTGTTTAGTCTATGGGCGAATCTCTGAAGCGGTGATGAATCTTCAGATTCAATTCGGCCGAATTGAATTGGGACAGTGATTTGAATCACTGTCCCTCTGAACTGACCAAATCTGAATCTGAAGTGAATACTTTGCCACTTCACCTAGACCTACTGAAGAATTTTGCTTTCATGCAAGATTCTCCAGAGACTGACTCCTTTTCCTTTTAACTGAATGGCACACAGAGTGTACTGAGCAGTTCCTTGGAAATCTTGTGAACAGAATGTGCCTGGAAGAGTAGGCCATGTTAAAAAATCCTAAAAAAGGGAGTGAAATGTTTTGTTTTGGGTCAAAAAAAAAGTTTTGACATTGCTTTGGTTTTTCATTTTGAAGTGGAGTGGGGGGAAGAGTTTGACTTTTGGTTCAATTCAAGCAGACACACTCTTGATTTGGGGACCAAATGACAACATCTGCTTGGCCTAATCTTAATTTTCACCCTACAGCCAACCAGCCCTGCTGCCTCATGGCTGGAGGGGGAAGCAGCAGAAGTATGCTACTGCTCCCTCCGGCCCCCTTTAAGAAGGAGATGGGGGCTATGGATCAGCCTCCCACATGCTGTGGGTAAGCTAGCAGAGGTGCACGGCTGTACAGAGGGACATGAGTTGCTTCCTAGGAAGGGACATAAAAGCAGGCACACTGCCTCTGTACTCACAACTCCTCCAAGTTCAAGGATTGCACCTCTGCCTGGGCCTTATCTGTGGCAAGCAAGGGGTAGGGGAAAGCTCTTTACATCCTTCCTCCTCTGTCAGGCACCAGTATAAGGACCAACTGTCCCCTTACTAGAAGCAAAACACTTTTATGAGGAACTAAGGAAAATACAGATACGTGAGGAAGAGCACACATTCTGCAAGCTGAAAACACACCTCAGTTTGAGAGTAAACAGGGGAGAAGGAGATTAACAAGATTTATGACTGTGACCCTTCAAGCTTTCAGCACTTCTTACTACATAGGGTAGATACTTTTCCTTGAATGAACTGTAACACCATCACAACCTATAAATGTCAACAATACCATACAGTGGAAGCCAAAAATAAAAGCAGACATAACTAAAGAGAATTTAAAGAAAAAGGAAAGCAGCACATGTGAATCAAGTGCTCAAGCCTTTGCAATTTTTCAGTTGGTCTAATAAAAGGAATCGTCTCTGGACCAAGAGTTCTAGATTTTTGCATTTCTTCTTGTCTCAGACCAACATGGCTACCAAATACATCCCTGAAACATAGGAGATGCCAAATTTTAGCTGATTTTGGATTAAAAACTTCATTGTTGAACAACAAAAAAGATTTCTACAACTCCCTGACTGTCTGTCATCTGACACCAACAGGGAAAGACTCCTGCTTGTTCTGCACATGAAAGAGCAGCTCACAAAGACACTCTCATGGACCCAGAGGAACAAATTTCCAGCTTCAGCTTCCTCTGTGCAAAAATGAAGTTTATTTCCTACATATGGGGATTTTTTACCATCTTGAAGTTTCTCTGAGCCTGATGAAGGGTATGGGAGCCTGAAAGCTTGCAGAAAAAAAAAAAATATTTTTTTGTAATTTCTCAGTTGGTCTAATAAAAATTATAATATCTGAATCAAGAGTTCTAGATTTTTGGGAACCTTTGATCATTTCTCTTTAGATCAATGTATTTGCCAAGCAAATAAATATTATAATTAGCATTTCTTACAAGGCAAATTGTGTACTAGTTGTGTCCGTGGGTAATTTTTGTCTTACCGAGTCAATCATGACAGATAACACTGAGTGGAGATCACTGATGAAAACCAGGTTGGATGAAGTAAGTTTTGAGGAATCTTCTGGAAGACAAAGTTTGCTTTGCCTGCAGATGTACAAGGCCATTTGAATCAGTGAGTCACATGAGCCTGAGTGGCAGAAGAGAGAAATGGATAGAGTAGGCGCTCAGGGAAAAGGAAACTGAGATATGGGCAAGAGCAGAACCTCTTCTGCCACTGCTAGTGGCATGCCACTCTCAGAGTCAGGATGAAGAGTTTGGATGTGGAAGAAAGTAGAGACAAGACTGTGAGATGGGACATAGCTTGGCTGGAGCAGCAAGGAAAGATAATTTTATTTGCAGCACTTGAAATAAACTGGATATTAGAGGCCAGGGAAGATAAGGTTAAAAGTCATGGCAGGGACCTGGGATTTTAGCAGGTGGAACAGTGAAAGGGGAGTGGATTATAGAGAAGTTATGGAAACAACATTATTTGACAAGGGCCTGGGTGTAGGACAAAAAGGATAAAGAAGAATAAAAGACAGTCCCGAACTCTCACCAAGATAAGCCTGAGTGATAAGGTAGAGGAAGAAATTATTGGTAGGAGAAGAAAAGGAGCAGATTCCAAAGGAGAGGTGAGTTGAGCTTCATATGTATCTTCTTAGGACTTTACAAAACTTTCAGAAAGTGTTGGAGTGGCAGGCTAGGGCACAGCTCAAGGCAAGACAGAAATTAATTTGAGTCACCAGCCTACATGAAAGTAGCTGAACCTGCAGCTTATGTAAGTGCAGAGCAGAGGGAAGAAACAGCATTTTGAAGGACTCCCAGGGCAAATAAAGAGGAGTTATAAAGGAGGTGAAGGAACAATCGGATACATAGGATGGGAGCTGGGAAAGCAGGATGTCAACGGATCACAAGGAGACATTCTGAAGCAAAAGGCAGGCAGCAGTGTAATGAGAGAGTGAGACAGAGGACAATCCAGGCACAGATTAAGTCTTTTGGTTTAGCTAGAAGCACCCAGATGACTTTTCTGAGAAAGTAGCAGAAAAAGTGAAGCCCCAGAGAAGTCCTGTAAATGATGGTGATGGGAAGAGACAGCTTACTCCCAGGACCTCTAGCTAGGGATAGACATTCAAAAAGCCTGAGCCTGAATTGATTCAATCTTTGCAGGTTAGTCTAACCTTCAGAGATTGAACCAATTTGTAAATGGATAGACATTCACTTTTGATTCAGAAAATGCAGGCACATGTCTGCAATGGCTCAGGCAAGGAGCTGGGGGACACTAAAGCGAGCCCACCCTTCCCTATTACTGAGCTGAGCTGGGGTGTGGCCAGGCCCTGACAGGACACTAGGATTAGGGAGGGGTTTAAACCCCCCACCCTGGCCTGCACAGTCTCCAGCTGGAGTGTGCCTGGAGAGGGAAGCAGCCCTCACCAGGTTTGTCCTAGCTCGCTGCTCAAGGGGTGGGAGTCTTGCTAGCTCCCAGCCCCAAGCCCTGGGCTAGCACTCTTGAGGCAAAGGGGAGTGAGGTGAAGAGAAAGGACTGCTTGTGTGGACTGCATGCATCTGTTGATGATAGTGAGCATTACAATGTTTCTCTCCCTGCTTCTTCATACCCTCTGCAGCAAACTGACAGCACTCACAAGTCGCATTCATTACAAACCAGGTCATTTCTCACACCTTTCTCTGTCCCCTGTCAAACACTCACAGATTGCAGATTTTGAAGCAAGCCAGCAGAGAGCTTATCAGAACACAAAGCTTATCAGCCCATCAAGAAAACAAAAAACAGCTTTCTCCAAGACATTTGTAAGGAAGAACAGAGGGACATTACCAGCTGACCTGCTGATTAATTCCAAAATGCCCTACATGGGCACTGTTCTGTCTGCCTTTGTTCCAGTAAAATTGGAGACACACACATATAGACACCTCTCAGCATTAGCTAGCATGGGGGTGGCGTGACTATGACCAGATACTGGCTGGGGTCTGTGCCACTGGAATCCATGCTGCGGGAGAGGAGAGGGAGGGAGGTGGGGATCCCTGCTTGGGCAACAACCAGCAAGGGGTTGGAGGTAGGGGGAAGCCAGGCAAATTTTACTGTGCCTGCAGTCTCCACCTCCTTCTCAACTAGCTGGACCTCCAGCTAAGGAGGAGAGGGGCAGAGCCAGCCCTGCTGTCTGGAGCATTCAGCCCAGGGCTGAAAAGCATGCTGGGATGCTGGGGGACTCTAATTTAACTTAAACCAGGAAGGGGTCTGGGACAGAAGTTCCATAAACCGGTTTGATGCAAATCAGTTAAGTCTCATACTACATTCAACCAGGTTTATCTTTGTAACAGGGAGCCGATGAACCTGTTACAGAGGAAGACCGAGCGGAGAAACTTACCGGATGCTGCGGGACTGGCTGGGGAGATGGCGTCACTGCCACCAGCACCAGGAGTGTCCACAGTGTCAGGGAGTGGCATTTTTGAAAATTAGCAGTTGACTGAGCTCCTATAAGAGGAGCTGCACTTGATTAGTATAATCCCCCAGAAGGGGAGCGGAGCCAGATCCAAAAGGAACTTGGTGATGGAGCCATTTCGCATGCAAAGGCACAGGAGTAAAGAGGGCAAAGTGCCCGAAGGACAGCAAAGTCAGGTAACCCGTGCACTGGGAGTGAAGCCTCCTGAAAACTCTGTGGAGCAGGTACCTATGATTGATTAGAGACTTTGCTGCTACTTATCGCGAATGGATTTTTTTTTTTTGGACTGAGTATATTGTTTTGCTGGGCTGAAAGTTGGGTCTCTCCAGACAGAGAGAAAGAGTGAATTAAAAAAGTCAGCAGCTGGCCAATTAACAGTTTGCCTCACAATTCTATTTTTTCTGAGAAGGGAAGAGCAAGCAGAAGGGGAGGACAAGGTGTATGGGGTGAGAGCCTCAGCCTTCCCCAGAAGTTCTGCCCTAATGAATAAGGGGTTGTCCTGGTGAGATGAAGTCTGCCGGCTTCCCCATCTGCAGTGCTCCTGAGTAAAGAGAGAGTGTCACTTCAGCACAACTAAAGCTGCCCTCCTGTGATTATTAACCTTAACTCCCATCAAATTCATGGCAGGAAAGAACAAATGCTAGGGGGAAATAGCTCTGCCAAGTGCGCTATTTCTTTTGATTGGTTTAGGACACCTGCCCACAATCTTAAACCAGTTTAGGTCATTTTGAAACAAGTTAATGTGCACTGAACTTATGTTCTGTTACAGGTTTAAACCAGTTTCTGATCACTTAAACCAGTTTATGTGTAACTTCTGTCCCTAGCCCAGTAGTGAACAAAAAGGGGCAGATAAGGCAGTAGCAAGAGAGAGTGGTTGGGAGATTTCTTCAGCATCAGGGAGACAATGCCTTACTGAAAGATGACTGAATTGGACCAAGAGAAAAAAATGAAGCAGCTGAAGATGAGGGGTGGGCAAGAGAATAAGTGGAGAACTAGGAGATGAAAAAGGAAGGAGATCTAATTGTTGAGAATATAAAAGTGAAAGGGCAGTGGTGGAATAGTCTTGCTGTATCTGTTTAGTCCCATATTTAGGTAACATTCTGAACAGAAGAAAGAGGGTTATTTAATAAGTAACGAATTGCCCATCAAGAATGATGGCAGGGACACAGCGCCACCATGACAGTGGGGATGGGGAGTGTGTGGACAGTACTGGCCACTACTGCCTCCAAGAAACAGGGCTGGGGAGGTAGGCAAGGCCAGCAGCGCTGGCCTCAGCGCCCCCCCGCCCCCAACTCCATCCCCTCTGTCCCTGCTGTCATGAAGGTGCTCCATCCCCACCATCATTCTCCCCCACTCCACGTCTGGCCCTATGCCACCTCCCCCACCCCCACCCCCTGCTCCATCCCCTCCATCCTTGCTATCATGGTAGTGCTCTGTCCTCACCGTCATTCGTGATGATCAATTCTCCCCAAGCGCAGCACCGACTGGAGCCACGTCCTGCTGAGAGCCACATCCCACAAGAGCATTACAGACAGGTAGATAGGCACACAGACAGGATGGTCTAAGCCCATTATATATATATTCAGTAAACAGATCAGAACTGAAATGTATGAGGGCACTTCTAACGTGCAGAGAGAGCATAAGCACAGCTCTTCCTCCAGATATACTCAGACTGAAAATGAATAGTGATAGCAAGGCAGGTATGGGGTGTGGGAGGAGGATAGACAAAAGGTACTAAAGTAAGATATGAGAGTCATGAGTAGAGAAGAAGGGAAAGGTGAAAGCTGGGATCTTTGACTTTAAGACTCTTGACATGCTGCCATGCAAGCTGGAAGGTGTGAAGACAGAAAGAATTCCCATCCCCAGAACTCATCATTCAAAAATAGTTTTCTGCTTTATTCTCTTCATTTGGACACGCTTGCTCAGTGTCTTTCCCATGCCGAACATCACCCACATGTTTCAGTGACGTCACTACCAATGCAGGGGCCCCCTCCGCATTTGGAGAGCTGCCTTGCAAAAATTGCCAGCCATAGCCAAAGGTTTCCTTCCACAGAAGGCTTTGGGTGGCTGCTGTGTGGATCCAGTGACTCAGCTAGTTAGGAAAATCATTGTCTCTGGCAATAACCAGAGTGTTGCTCACTAGTTGGACTCCATTCTCACTTTCAGTCAGCCCATCACTGTGGTGTAGGAAGCATTTAGAAAAGGAGTGGCAGACACAGAAGGAACCAACTGTGAAAAAGCAACAGCTAGAAAAATCAGAGGCATGGAAAAACAGAAGAAAACTAACCATGACAGGACCAATAACAAAACTGGGTTGGGAGACCTGGATTAAAGCTCAGCTGAACTCTGGCCCAAATAAAGTAAGGACCATCTGGTGACTGGTAGGTCCCTTTAACTCTTTCTTAACTGTGCCTTTCAGGCACAGTACCAGAGCAGTTATGGCCTCTTGCTAGGACTTAAGAGGCTCTAGTTCAAGCCCCGCTCTCATCCTGAACCAACAACAAAAACTGCTCTCACCTGACTGAGCTGTAACTACACTCTTCATCATTTGGGTTGGCAAGTCAGAGGCAGCTGGGTAGCTCCACAAAACAGCAGTTCCAGACTGGGGATGGAGGCTGGGGATCATTCCCTTGTGTGTCATTTCTAAGAGATGCCGGCATGCCTCTGTTAGCAAAGCCCCAAAAGCTATTAAGCTCAGAAGGGATTTTTAACTAACTGAGCCTTAAGCAGGGTTCAAAATGTCATTTCTGATATATAATAGGGTTTGTTTTAATGCCTCAAAGAAGAGTTGCAATGACAAGTTCCCTAAAATTTTGTCTACTTATTTTCTGACTTATTTCAACCATTGTTGCCAGTGGCCTCACTGCTTGAGGGAGAACAACTAGATAAGGAGTTGCTGGTGTTCTGGCCCACATGTAATCCAGACTTGTACACTTAAAATAACACAAGAGTTACAATGGCAGGACCCTCCAGGAATCTCATCTACACTATTGATCTGGCAAGGGCAATAAAAGAGGCTAGGTGATAGGAAAGTAATCGTGGCTGGTCAGCTAGGGGTGAAATCCTCATCTTACTGAAGTCACTGGCAACTTTGCCATTAACCAGAAGCATAACTAATGGGGGTTACCAGGGCACCAACCACTGGCACTGGCTTGGGGCAGAGAGGCCCCAAAATAGCAGCTACCATCAGCCAAACCACCCAGTTGTCACCACTGCCTTGTGCTCTGCTGCCATCCAGGGTGCAGAACTGCTCGGTTACACCTCTGCCACTGACTTCAAAGAGTGAAATCTTGTTCCCAATGTATGAAGGAAGAATGATGATAGCATCAATTAAATCAAAAGATAGCATTTGTTTTGATTACAACTGGATTTCAATGTGGGTGGATCTAAGGCTAATTGGTCAAATCTTCAGCTAATGGAAATCAGCATAGCTCTGCTGAAGTCAATGGAGCTATGCTGATTTACCCTCACTGGGCTTCTTCTGCAGCCCTTATAGATTTGGCCTAAAAGAAACCACAGATGACGTTGTCCCTGAGAATCATTTGAATTTGGACTACCATGCTAATGAATTTACAAGTGTGGGTGGTAATTATTGTAAGAGACAAATATAGGCCTCTATCCTGCAATGAGTTTTGCATGTGTAAGAACTCTGCACCCTCATAAAATTCATTACAAGGCTGGAACTATACTGGAGAAGCATCAAACAAGATACAAAGCATAGTACAGCATAGCAGCCTACAATTAACTCCTTTTGGTCTTCCATAACTCTTACATCCCAACATTATTAAACACTGTCCACTGATGTTTATATTGTCCAATACTGTGAAAAAATAGCTATTAAGGAAACCACCAAAAGTTTTCAGTTTTCTAGAAAAAAAAGCCTAACGGGTAATATGCAACTATGCATCTGAAGAACTTGTGGATAGTTATTAGACTATCTTAAAATCAAAGGGTGGAGAAAAAGGCTTTATTCACCTGAAAAACTACAATTTCCTGTAGAGGAAGAGTTCTTTTATGAGCCTGTTTTCCTGGGAAAAGGCTCTTCAAATTGAAACAGTCAGAATATTTGTGCAGGAGTATTTTTCAAAACACACAACAGTGTTGTGGGCTGTATTCTATAAATATTCACCTTGCCTTTTTGGAGAAAATACAAATAAAAACACAATTGGGCTTTGACTTTTTAACGTCAATAGGAGCTTTGATTTTGATTTTATTGAGTTACAAAGTAAGAGTATAAAAAAAATGCATGCACACACACACATCTTGAAAGCTCTTCAAAAATTCTAAGTTGCTAAAGAAAGCTACATTGGTTTTAAGGACACTTTAAAGGAAGAATTGAGGAATGTGTGGATGAAGAAGGATGCTTTTTCACTGAGTCCCAGATATTATGGGCTAGGTTCTCAGTTGCGCCTGCTCCTAGGCTGGAAACCGACAGAGCCTTTCATCACCTTTGTACCAACATAGCAATTTTTATGGCAGCACAAAGGCCAAGCAACTAAGCATACCCCTTGTCACGCCCCAAATAATGGCTGTGACAAATGTGGCATCAATTTGTATTGCTATTTAGTGCTGGGAGTCTGTTTATTTTATGGTGCAAGAGTGCAGACAGCCCAGAGCCACCCATGCTCTCCAGTCTTCATAGGTAGGTGCTCTGGGGACTTGAAGGGCTCAACTCTGCATGCCCAGGAATTCCCAGGCAGGATTGGGCTCCTCTAACTCTGGGAGTGCCTACCGAGCCTTCCTCACTTACCAAGAAGCGCCCCCAAGATCTCCAGAACACATCTCAGTAAGTGTGGAAAGCCAAGCAGGGCTTGAGGGGCTCAATTCTGCCAATGAATTTCAGGGGTTCATAGCACTGGGCCCTCAAGCCCTAAGAGAACACATCACCCATTGTTTCACAGGATCAATGGGTGAGACAACAGATGTTACTTTATACCACGAAGCAGATCAGCTAGGCTGGGGGACATCCTCATATCACTGATTTGCTTCATTTGGTGACATGCGTTTCTGCCCTGGGAACAGTGTGTGTGTGTATAGCTGAAAGAAAATGGCTTTAAAGGCACCAATAACTGCCTCTCTGGTAACCTAGGAGCATCACTAAGAAACACCCCATCCAGGCCAAAGAAATTAAGCATCTTAGCCACATTAGCAAGGCTCTGAGCATGTGCCAAGAAGCACACCCAAGACAGAGAGCAGCTCTGGGAACATGCTCAGTGCCTGACTAAACCAAGCTATGTATGGAACAAGTAGGCAGAGCATGGAAAGTTTGCTGTGGAAGCACCATGGACAACCCTTAAACCATCTTTGTGTTTCAGTCACCAGGGCCACCAGGGATTGAATTGGCTTTTGCCTAAATGTACAACTAACTGGACTGCTCTTTGGTCTGCTGAGCAGGTTTGGAGGGTGACACTAGTCAGAAATTCGTCTACCCAGAGGACCCCTTCTATTGGATTAGGATTACTTTCTGGCATGGAAGGGGGTGGGGAGCAGAGTTTTACCTGCCCTGGTTCCCTCTACAATCTGGGAAGCTGCATCAGAAGGACAGGCCTGACTCATACCAGCTATAGGTGCAGCATGGCATGACTCCTGGTGCCCCATTCAGTCTTCCAAAACACTACTGGGTGTGGAACTGCTGGGCACCATAGTCAAGGGGGCACCATACACACACAGGGCACCATGGTCATGGGGGCACCATACACACACACAGAGCAGCACACCATTCTGCTCACCCCCCTTCCCCACTTCTCTGATGCACTACTGGGCAGAAGGTTGCCTGGTTCCTATGGCTGGGCCACGTAGGACTAAGCTTGCCATGACAAACACCCCTGGGGTCCCCTCTAAACCAGCACCCAGGGCTGATGACCCATTAACCCCACTCCTGGTTATATTACTACATTAGAACTTGCTAATATCTGGAAGGCGGAAGAACTCCAGTCACAAGCTCAGAGCACAGCTAGCCCTAGGGGTGGGCAACTTGGGTAACCGCTCAGCGTACCGTGGTCAGGAGGGCATCACACACACACACACACACACACACACACACACAGAGCGGCACTCCTGCCCACCCCACCCTCCTGCTTCCACCTGCTACTCAGGAGAAGCCAGGCTGGGAAGTGTAGGTGGCTCTGCCTCCCCACCAGACTGCACCCCACACTCCTGCCTGTCCCTACCAGCAGCAGTGCCACTGACTTGAGCGGGTGGGGCATCAAAATACAAATTCACGCAGGGTGCCATTTTCCCGAAGGCTGGTTCTGTCTCCCTCCTGTAGTGATCCAATATTAAAGAGAAAAAAAAAATGTAACTGAGCTTGTTTCACCAATTTTATGTTGGGTTAAACTTTGCATGTTAAAGACTAAGACTTGTGTTCATCCTGTATTTAAAATATTTCAATAGCCTGGTTTAACCAGTTTTAATGTGAGAATAAAGATTCTGACCTATTTATTAGTTTCCTTCTGAGGATGATCTAGTCACACAAACTGTCCTAATAACAGTAGCTGTTGCATCCATTTTAAACAGTTGTAAGATTGATTTATTTTACCAGGGGGAAAACACCTAACAGCACATATATATTGTGTGGATGTTTAAGTATTTCTTATGTTTTCACAATGACAAGACTACCTAGCCACCAGAGTGATTGTGGGGTTTAGTGGCTGGAGCAAGATGGAAAGCAGATGCCTGCATTCTGACATTTCAGGCAAATCTCTAAACCTTTCTCTGACTCGGATCATTCTGTAAAAAAGTGGGGATAACAGTTGCCTCACAAGGATGTGACACTTAAATAATTTCAAAGCGACGTCCAAACAGTAAACAGATAAAAGCATACAGTATAGCTGTAAAGCGTTTTTTATTATTCCCATCATTGAATCAAGCAAAATCAAAGCCATCTCAGAGATGAGCAATTCCATCTTGGGCTATCTGTCAGAATAGGCCAAAGATTTATGCGAGTCATTAGGTGTGTGGCATAAACCAGCATTTGCTAATCCAATCTTTCTAAACTCCATCAAAATGGGCACTTTACAGTCAGACTGAGGCTGACAAGTTGTAAGCCCAGAATGCAATAGCTAGGGGCTACACCACTCAGCCTTAGATAGATGAAGCAAGCTATCTCTGCCTGACTCCCCTGTGCATTGGGGGCCTTGTCAAGGGGCAGAGGTAGCTGAATCTGCTTTACTGCTGGAAACCGTCAAACAAGAAAGAATTTGATGACCTTATCTCTGACACAAACGTCAGCAGACTCAAATTAAAAGCCCCACTGCACTATGCATGGATGGGCATATCTGCAGTGCTCAGCAAGATACAGATCCTGAGGCAACAGACAATACTACTGCTGATTTCTCCATCCCTTAGCCTCTGTTTGCCTTGCTCCCAAATCAAGATCATAGCAAACAGAATCTGAGGGCATGAACCCACACCTGCTCCCCTCCCAGCACTTGCTATATACCCTGTTCATGAAGTGTGAACCCCAGTCACCAAACCGAGTCTGACCTCCAAGACTCCTTGTGCATGTGGAGGTAAAAAAAAAAAAATCAACCCTCTTAACACAAGGCGCAAAAATGCTGTGCAGCCTCTCATCTCCTCCCCTCACACCAAGGTCAGCCTCTGGCCCTTGACATGGTCTGCAGCCCCTCTGTGCCAGTGGTGAGGCATGGAGCCAGTCAAGCTTTTTAATAAGCTGTCCAGACCTGGCATTTTCACTCCACATACAACATTTGGTAAAACAACATACTGGAATTTTTACTTTTGGAACCAATGATACTTTGAACTTCCTGTTCCTGACAGTGTTTCCTACTTTGTTTTATTGTATTTTGAAGAAGGGGAGGAAAGAAACATAGAAGAGAGTCAGGATTCCCTGCAGGGCAGAAATCTCATTTTCCAGACACCTCTAGCACGCTGTACTGAATGGTCTGGATCTGCTCAGGAACAGGCCTGCAGCTCCCATCCTTGCTGCACATCTCAAGCAGGTAGGAAGTGAGGAACTGACCCCTAAGATTGCCCTTTAGAGTTTTCAGTTTTCTAGGAAATTCCTTCCCTGTGCCCTCTTTTGGCCTTTCACACACTCAATTTAGAATAAGGGCCTTTGGCAAGGTCTTTCCTCCTCTATGGCACTAGCCTTCAATATCAACTCCTAACTACATGCACCAGCACAAGAGACTGGAGATGTGGAGCAGTCAACGTACCCTGGAATTCCGGCTGTGGCAATGGTAGTTTTCTACTCTTTCCCAGCACCTGCAGAAGTCAATACGTTTGGTCTTTGTTCTCTCAAAGAATGGGTCCAATATGCTATCTCCTGGCCACTACCCACAAAGCTTCAGACTGCACAAATCATGTTTAGAATGACCCACTTTTTTTGCTGCATTAAGGTCCTACACACCATTTTGACCCTACCTGCTGAGACCCAATCAAGTGTTAGCACTCTGAGCCTGCTCCAATGACTTAGCAACCTGATACAATGCTAAATCATTACCTATTCAGAGCAGGAACCAAAACTAGAAGATGAACTTGTGTCAGAGCTGCCCAAACTAGGTGTCTTTGAGGCTACATCAAAGTTCACCTACCCTCAACGCAAAGCAACCTCTTTTCAAGAAGCTATTAAGCTGGAAGAAAGTCATATCCCCAAATCGCAGGGATGAAGTTTTCACAGAAGACTCAAAGGTAACACACCAGAAATGATCTGCAGTAGCTGAGAGTTTTTTTAGCAACAGCAATTCTTACGCTCTGTTAAATATCACTTTAATGATACTTGCCTACAAAAGACCATTAACACTGGGCTACACTCTCCACCTTTGTCTTTGTAAATGCAACAGCTTCTAGGCTTACACCTGTACCCTCAAGTCACTTCTTGTGCCTACTGACATCTGTCAGATAACTAGGCTTGTCAGATAACTTCAGGAGTCAGCAGGGCTATGTACAAACAGTCAAAAGGCATGAGGCTGAATCAATTCAATCTTTGCAGGTTAGTCTAAGTTACAGAGATTAAACTGAGAAACAACTGGACAGACATTCACTTTTGATTTAGGAAATGCAACCACATAACTGCAGTGGCTCAGGCCAGAAGCAGAGGGGTGCTAGAATATGCCTTTCTGGCACATATCCAGCATGGGCTATATGTTCACTTCCTCCTCCTGCTGCCCCCAAGTTATCTGGGGTTTGCAGTCCAGATTCACAACAGGAGGACTCTGCAGGGTTGCTCATCACTTCCCCTCCTTGTTTCCAGGTGCCTCCTGGATTTGTAGTCCAGTCATAGCCAGCACTAAGTTTTTAGCAGGGCAGGGTAGCTCTGTATTTGGGGGAAGGGAATTTAAACTCCCCTCACTGGCCCCAGACCCCAGCTGGGGTTTGCCTGGGGGAGGCAGGAGGCAGTTCCTGCCTCCTCCCAACCCAACTCTGCTGGAGCAAACATCAAAACCCAGCCCAGGGCTGGAAAACATGCTGGGATGTTGGGGGACTATGATTTAATTTGAACCAGGAAGGGACAGAATTTTCATAAACCATTTACCCAAATAGTTAAGTCTGACACTACGCTCAACCTGGTTTATCTTAGATCAGTTTCAGTCATTTTGAAACTGGTTTATGTGCACTGAACTTCTGTTCTGTTAAAGGTTTACACCAGTTTCTGATCACTTAAACCCGTTTATGTGCAACTTCTGTCCCTAGTCTAGGAGGGCAAAGGAAAAGTAGCAAACAGACCTGCTGCTTGATCGCTTGGCTACCATTGTCTTAGGCTCTGGAAGTATGGGATACAAGGGAAGCAAGTTGAGAAGTCACTTCTTCCACAGAGAATAGCTGCATCTACTTGATAAGTGTGCAGCAGGGAAAGAGCCACAGATTTGTGTTTGCTACTGAAAAAGCATTGCCATGTGGCTACAGGAGAAGTAAAGTACAGTCATCTTCTCGTTCTCTCTTCTGCATTTCCTTTATCCCTGCCCCCAACAGTCTCCAGTTCCTCCTTATAGACTCTTTACTTTGTTTTCCAAGCATTTCTTAGTCCATCTCTCTTTACAGAACTGCCTTTTTTGGAGAACCTGCATTCTTCACTTCCAAACTGTCTCTGGCACCATTCTTTTCTATTTATTTTTCTTGATTTTCTTCTCAGACTTGATCTCCCTACCTAACCATATGTGCAAGCTCTAGCCCCAACAAGTTACAGAGGAGCCCAGCATCTGATTTCAGCCCCTAAAGCCACACCTGTCACCCAAAGAGCATGGCAAAAAGCACCCTTCTTGGGCTGACATCTGAAACAACCAAGTGATGGTACAAATCCCAGGCAGTGTGCACAAACTCTGTTTCTCAAAATCACCCTGTGACTCAGGGGCTCAGAGTCCTTGGCACCACAAAGTTTGAATCCCAAACAGTGCTGACTCACCCCTTCACCCTTCCCAAGGTAAGGAAGAGAGTGCCATGCACTACAACAGAGCAGACTTCACAAACCTGGCTTTAGACACTAGCTTTTTTTGCTTTGTGTGATCATTAAAGAGTGACAGCAGTTAGTCATAAGCATAGGCAGCCTGGGCCAGTTTTCTGGCCCCTATTTCAGCTCTCCCCTGCTTCTGTGCTGTCTCATGGTCCCTACCACCTTCTGAACCAGAAATGCCTGCATGTCAGCAATGCTATATGTACACAACAGGCAAAGCACTTTGAGATCAAACGTCCTATGTAAATAAAGACAATTATCATGTCACACCACAAAGTACACAACAAGGCAGAGCCATGAAAACAGTTTCCAAGCCTCACATTCAACCCAGCAACATGAATGGCTCTAAGCTGGGAGACCATCTTTCATAACCTCTCTTCTCTGACCAAGCATGGCTCCTTCCTAAGGGCCCTGTGGGCCAGTTGCCCAGCTCTCCTGGGCACCACTCACATGCCAAGAGGTCCTAAAGGCAGTCTGCTCCACTTACACTCTCTATCTCCAGCCCATCTTTTCCAAGAGTTGAAAATGCAGATGTCTTAATTTCCTCCTCTTCTAACTGGTGACTCATGATTCTTTCAGGACATAAGAGATTTAGGAATTTAACTCTCTGAAACAGTCCTGCCCCTACCAGAGAAACATCACAAATTCAACCTTCAGTCCTTTCCACACTTAACAGCCTTTCTGCTCCCCATTTTAACTATTGTCTTCACAGGCTGGGGTTCAGTAACACACCTTCCCCTCCCCTCCCCAAATTCATATGGCAGGTTTCAGCTCCTGGTAGCACACAGGAGGGTAGCAAAGCTCACTTCCTCCACTAGTTTCAGATTCCAGTCCATGTGCCCAAAACTAGGCAGCAACACTTCAGTTAACCACCCCTTTTCAGTCTTTCCTGAACCCTTTCCTCATCCTACAGATCCTCCCGTGGTCTTCATCCCAGCTGCCTTTCTATATGAAATCTTCCCCATACCTGGCACTTTTTCCCCCACCATGGACAGAATCTAGGCCTCATCTATTAAAGAGCTTCCCATCATTTTGTGCTCTTTCCACTACATTCCACATACAGAACATGGGCTCCCCTAGCTTCCCACAGAGTTGGTTCCCTGTCATCTATTCCAGAAAGCAGATCAGGTGATCCTATGCACCTTTGAAGAAGCCAGCTCTCTCTATGACACACTTACTGTTGCAACACAATATGTAAATATTATTGATGCCTAGGCATGGCCTAGCAGCCTTATTGAGATGGCAGTGGACAGGTAGGTTATGACAGAAAAAAAAAGTACATACTACATCTGAAATAATAAGATATGCTACTTTTCAATTGAGGAAGTGAGCTGTCACCACAATAGCTGGTAAGGGGCCATGTATTACTGGTAATGAGAGGACTTGCAACCCACCTGCATTATTATTAAGTAGCCTCTCCCAACAGTGTGAAACGTTGATACTTCTTTCTACAGATCACTGGTGCAGGGCAATACTCTGAACTCCTGGGATTTTTTCCCAGGACAGTAGGGCTGGGCAGAGATTGTAACTGCCTCTGGGAACAGGGCATAACTGCATAATGCCAGTGTTAGTGTTATAAAGCCACTCCCAAAGAGGAAATACCATTTTGGGGAAAGTTACAGCCTTTGTTCTGCTCTTGCATCATGCTGATCACCATAGCCCAGCAGGTTAAGTGACTAACATGTGTCACCTGCTTTTTGTTTCATCTACTTCTCCCCTGGAAGAGAAGCACATGCACCAGAGCATCTCTCAGTTTTGGGGGGAAAAGGATTTGTTGGTTTTGTAGTGCTATGAACTGGAACGTTCATCCAGTCTCCAAGACCAACAGTCCAGGGGATTAAATTAGAACCCTAAATTTCTGCTCAAAATAGGAATATGTTGGGTGTTGGTTTAGACTCCTTCTACATATGGAGTTGTTCTAGTATAAATATTCCTAAATGGTGTTCCAAGCATAGGCACCTTATCCTAGTTTCTTTAACTCATTTGAAAATTGATTAAGCTAAGCAGGAACAACAACAACAACAACAACAAAAAATCCTTTCCTATTGTGTAATAAGCATGTCCACTTATGAAGTTATTCAAGATAACCATTGTAATTTAAAGTCATGCCCTACCTTAATCCAAATTAACTTTCATAGAAAATCCTCTAAAATGCAGTCATGCTAATACTAATGCCACAAAAATGAAAAGCAGCCTTGTTAGTGTGCTGCTTTAAGCAAAGAGGTAATAATATATAATAATATCATCTCACATAATAAGATTAGTTTGGAACATTGCTGTACAATGTGACAAATATAATTCAAGGTACAGAGGTAGCTACTTATAGAAGCTTAAGTGGAAACAGCTCACCCTCCTGTCAGTTTACCAAAGTGTTTGAGCCTCCCATTTCAAAGGAAACTGAATAATGTTAAATAAATGATACAGACATTACTGATTCTGTGCTCGGAGCATCTAATTAAATCAAAGACTGAAATTTATCACAGTATAGATCAGTGATTCTCAACCAGGGTGTCATAAGATCCTTTGAGGGGTGTTGCAAGAAGTATGAGATAAGTGAGGTGCAAGGAGATAAGCAGATAAAGAAAGTCTTAGGCTCCCCCTGCCTAGCTGTTGCCCCCACACACACCTCACTGCCTACTCCCTAGTGCAAAGAGGTAAGCCCTATAATAAATCAAGTAGTTTTGAAATGGGGCACCACTCAATGCACAGAAGTTATGAAAGGGTGCCTGAAGTCTTATGAGGAGTGCCTTGGTATGTATGTGGAGAACCACTGATATAAATAGTTTTGAAAATTCAGCTGCCCCAAGCAGAATGTTTAGAACATGGCACATTCTCTATTAGCCTAGAATCTAAGAGAAGAACAAGCACCACCATTATAGGAACCATGGATGAAACGCTAAAAACTCAACAGAAAAGTATGTTCTTTATCCCCACCCCCAGGGCTGGTATAGCTGATGGTACATGGGGGTCAACTCTCCCCCATTTCACTGTAGCATTGCCATGACAACGAGTCACTATATTCATGCCTTTTGGGGAGAATTCTTAACATTTATATATCCAGAGGAACATTGTGACTAAGTAAAATCAACAGCACCCCAGGAATGAGGACATATTCTTCCACTGGGAAGCCAACATTTATCTAAGAGAACAGCCTGTTACTAAAAATGTATAAAATGTAGTACAAGGCTCCCTGGGGCTCATTTAGTGGTCACAAAGCAAATGCTTTGCAAGAAAGGCCAGTCTGAAAGTTTGAAATCAAAGGCAAGCCTTCCATGGACTGCAATGTGCTTTAAGGGCCCAGGGCTTGGTACACAAAGAGATTTAGACTTTTCCATTGTTGTGCTGCTAATATTTTATGCACTTGGCTATGAAGTGGAATTTATAACATCTAAGTTAGGGAACAAAGGAGTCTAGGTAATAGGAATAGTGAATGAGATTTGCAAAAACCAATGTGTTGTGTGGGAAACTGCCTCAGGCAGGCAATAGGAAGTGCTCTGGACAGAGGTCTCCTAAATCCTGCTCCTCTCCATGACTTAATGTAGGCTACAAAGAGGCACCTCTTCATTTTGGATTTGCGGTCCTGTATCATCTCCTAGACTAAACCCTAAACGCTTCTTTTCAACACCCCACCCATGATGCTGCCACACTTTCATTCAGTAATTCACAGTTTAGCTCTTCTACCTGAGAGGACATAAACCCTCATAAACCTCTCCTGGCTTCCAGGCAGGGACCTCCCCAACTATCAAGCTATGGGATATTTAAAAGTGCAGACTTCCCATATCTCATTCCTTTCTGCTGAAAATATTGCAGTTTGGATGGTCCAGTCCTTGCACCACTGAGTACTTAATATAAAAAATAATGGACTATTCAATAGAGCAAGGGCTAGAACCAAGATGAGTGCCCTAATCACAAGGCTATAGATTCATGCTCATCTTCTCCCCATCTCTATGGCCCAATGACTAGTTAATTATTCCTTGCAAAGAGGAACAGTTTCAACAGGAGGTACTCCAAAAGTATTCACTAGTACAAAGTATGTTCATTTTAAAAACAGGAAGTAAACAATAGGGCAGATAAGCTTTGTCACATGCTACTCACAAAGCAGCAGTGAGACCACTTTTTAAAAGTTGAATAGTTCGATTCTTTTGTAATGCCGTGTAAGTGAGGTCCACACTGTTTGTCAATAAAAGTGTCCTTGAATATTTCCTGCCATCACAGGAAATATTTGGAAAGATTTAAGCAACTTACCAATTTGTCTGTAGGTAGATATTTGTGCAGAGTGAAACATTTTAAAAACAGTCCTTTAAAAAAAAGCCCAGCCAACTGAAAAGTGCATGACTTCTCACTGCTAATCTCACAGGTTTATGCGAGTCTGCCAGAATCAATAGATTCCAGTAAAGCCTTTGATGCGGAGACGTGTTAGTGAAGAGAACTTGCAGCAAGCTTCTTTTTTAAAGCTTCCAACATGCATCTGCTCACTGGAAAAAGAAGAGTGGGAGCTAAATGTAAGGCAGACAGATAAAGCAAAAACGAAAAGGCACATTTGACATGACACCTTATCCCACCCAGAAGCCAAGGAACACACGGCTCTCAATTCGACTTTGAACAAGCTTCTGTCAACAGCTTAAAGTAACAGTAGCTAAAACAGTATTTATCTCTGGGGTTATCAATCAGATTCCTTTCTAAATTTGCTGCTTACTGGTCCTTGCTGTTTACACCATACATGGTTAAATGGTGCCTTTGTTGCTCCTGCACAGGTTACTGAAGGTCAGGATTTCAGCACTGCACACACTTTGTCTTCCTAGATATTGTGCTCCCAAGCCCTAACGGCTATGTCGTTAACTGAAAAAGCACCTATGAGAAAAGTTTCTTTCTGCACACCAAGTTATATTTTACACACGCCCAGCATTTCTAAATTAGGAGGATACTTTCATTTTAACACTAATCTCAACATCTTTATTATTAATAAGAATTACTTTGTACATTATTCATCTGAGTAATTGGCTAATCATCTACTGCAGTGCTGCTGCTAACCTCCACCCCATGGGATATATGTAGCCTGAGAAGCCAATGCGAATTGCCCATCACCAGCATGTCAGCCAAGTGAATGTTCTTGCTTTTCACTGAACTGAGTGATAGGAAAAAAAAGTATGAGCAGAAGCAGCATTCACCTATGCTGACACATCAGTGAGCTCAGAGCTTTCCTGTAGCTCTGTAGCCAGGAGCTGAGCATCACTACTGTAGCTCATCCTCTCTTTTCCCTGCTGCTAAATTCAGTAGGGGAAAGGTAGAGCAGAAAGAGAAGGTAAATGGCAGCAGTGCTCTGCTGCTGGGCTCCAAAACCTCATGAAACCTTTGGCAGCTGGAAGGGGAAAGACCCATTGGAGACATGAAGTTCTAGTACACCACTGGGTTGATTACAGCTAGTTGTCCCCACCTGGCCTCTGGTGGCAAAGCCTTTCAGGCAGCTCCCAAGGGAAGGAAGCAATCTCCCAGCCCCCAGGAGGAGACAGGAGCTGTCTCCTGGCCCTGCTTCCTGACAGCCTAAAGCTGCAGGGAGCAGGTGCAGGGCCAGAAGGGGCAAGAGGAGACTGCTGCCAGGAGCAGCAAATCTGCTCCCAAATCCTTGCACATGTAGATGCCTACCCAGGGTGGGTTTACTCTAGAGTAAACTCACCGCACAACATTTGCACAAATGCATGACAAATAGATCCAAGGAGGTGCTACTTCTCCTCTACGTGGCATTGGTCAGACCACAGTTGGAGTACTGTGTCCAGTTTTAGGTGTCGTACTTCAAGAAGGAAGTTGATAGACTCGAGAGGGTCCAGAGGAAGACCACTTGTATGGTTAGGGACTTACAGGACAAGCCCTACGAGGAAAGACTGAGGGACCTGGACCTCTTCAGCCTCCACAAGAGAAGACTGAGAGGTGATCTTGTAGCCACCTACAAATTCATTAGGGGGACACAGCAAGGGATCAGAGATGCTCTGTTCACCAGGGCACCTCTTGGAGTAACAAGGAACAATGGTCACAAACTGACAGAGCAGATTTAGGCTAGGTATCAGGAAAAACTTCTTCACAGTAACGGTGGCCAAAATTTGAAATGGGCTTCCAAGGGAGGAGGTGCTCTCCCCTACCCTGGGGGTCTTTTAGAGAAGGCTGGATAGGCATCTGGCTGGAGTCATCTGACCCCAGCGCTCTTTCCTGCCTAGACAGGAGGTTGGACTCAGTGATCTGTTGCCTCACTCTCCATTCCCCAACCTCAAGGTAGCCATACAGCATCACACTGGGTTTGATCCCAAGCTTCTGCATAGAGCTCTAACCCAGAGCTTTCTGGCTCAGGAAGGAAAATGATACCAAAACAGAAAGAACTAAAGTGCAGGCACACACGTGTGTGTTTTCTCTCTCTCACACATACACACAAGTGAAGAGTATCACATGTTCTAGAACCTAAATGTTCCCCAGTTCTCACAAAGCCTCACTGGCCCCTAACATGAAAACTTGATTAAAAAAAAAAAATCACTCCCAGTCCCTACAAGTATAGACAAGATAGCAAACAGGGAAACACTATTGATATCCCTCAGCAGTTATGGTTTGAATCTTATGAATTTCAGTGGGAGTTAGACAGGAACAGAAGGTTCCTTTGCTGTTCATGGGGCATAAACAGCTGTTGGAAAAGAGAAACATCTTTGGTGTGGATCTGTCTGCTGTAAAAGACAGTCCTAGCTTTACTTAAATGTTTTATAATTAAACCCCTTTCCTTCTGCAGCTAAGTGACACTTCACACACATACACATACACACACACACACACAAGGATGCATGCATCCCTCTACCTTGACCATTAGAAATCATAATATCTCTAATAGGGAAGGCAAGATTAATACTAGTGTCAACTCAATTGGCTTTAATAAGCTTAATTGACTTTAACACTCTTAATTTATGACAGCACACATGAGAAAAAAATCAGGCCCAAATGTTTCATCTACTTTCAAACAGTTTTTGACACCTTAAAGAAGATTAATGTACACACAACAGGAAGGGGTACAGCTTCCAAATCATATCTGTATAGATCTCCAAATGCTGGAAGCTACAATGGGAGAGGAACATCCACTTTCTACCACTGTGAGAGACAAAATGCAGGGCTGGAAGGACGGACAGTTGGATCAAGTAACTGGCAGTTCTTGACTATGTAAGTCAATAAGAGATCAGCCTAGGCATCAGGTGATAAGCACCGAATAAATACCCACCAAATGAGATACAAAACTATGTAAGAAAAATGTGACCATGTTTTCTTCCTTTTTTTTTTTTTTTTAAGTGCTGTCATTTCACTGTGCATAGACTTGTACAAGCTATTGATCGAAAATATAGTCTAAACTTACTCGGATGCTTATGCCAAATTAGAATTTGGCATATAACTTTTGCCAGAGGTTCAGACATTCTCTCTCCACACCTGTTTGCACAAGATAAAACTTGATCCTCCCACCTTCTCTAATTTATTGTGATCTCTAAAGTCTCGTAATAGTCACTGGACCCTGGTAGGTCCCCAGCAGCGTAATGAGGCTAAAAGATATGAACAAGATACTTTTATCATCCTTTTAAACAGAAATGGAAAAACTCTTCACTGGCACAGATCACCATTAAGAACCACATTTTTTCATTGGAAGTAAACAACCCAGTAGATTTTCTTTCTCAGGCTAATGAGATATTGTGTGCACACATGCGTGTTAGATCTTGCCTCTTTATAGAGTCAGACATACAGCAAGACATGACCTCGTTGAAGATCATGGTCACTTAGGAAGTGGTTTTTCCTGACTATGATAAACATTTAAAAGCTATGAGAATTTCCTTCCCCATTCACGTGCTGTATTATTTCAGATGTTAAATAACTACTCCAAAATGATTGCCCTCATACAGACACTGAACAGGCTATCACTTTTCAATATAAGCTTATATAGGCAATCTTCCCCACATCACATTTGGCTACTTAACTTTGATACATCCCCCTCCAGGAAAAAACAGGGAGCTTTTTATTGGGAAGCTGTGTGTATATGTACATGTTACTGCTGGGAAACTGTAACATCGGGTATACTCGTTTTCCCCAGATGACTGTAGGCGGCCTATCGCTATTGATCTGAACAGCCTGTTTAAAGGAGGGAAGCTGCAATCAATAAACAAAATAGAAGACTGAGGGAAAGTGCCTAGACTGTGTGGGAACTGTATGGCAGTCAGTGGGATCCAGATAGTGATCAGTGAAGAGTTAAATGCAGCACTCTGGAAAGCCTGGCCAGATGACTTCCTGACGGAGTTTATACAAGTATAGTTTTGCTAATGTGTGCGCAGGACATCTGTGCCTACGTGCTACATATCCCGAAGCAGCCTGAGCAAGGGGGGAGGGGGGGAGGGAAACCCTCACAGATGGGACCAGCCTGAAAAAGCACCCGATGAATGCGCAGGGTCATCACATCACTCTCATTGCAAACCTACCAAACAAATCAGAATAAGGCCTCCCCTGCCTCGGAAATACTCGTGTTACAAGAGTGATTGGAGTGGGAGGAGAGAGGGTATGAACTAAGGGGATTTACAGCACTTCAGACCAAAGGCATATTATTCAGGCTATGGCCATGCCCCCAGCAGTTTGCACTTAGAAACGTTTGCTCTGGCACTGAGGTTATGTCTATGCTGTGATTGAAACGGCTGATTGCAGCATGTGGAGGCATGCCCCAGCTAGTATTACTTTAACCTGCTCAGCTACCCATAGCAATGAAGACACAATGGTACAGGCTTTCCCTACACACTGACCCAGGATGCTGGGCACTTAGGTGGGCTACTAGCCCAGGCCAAAGTTCATGCTACCACATCTTCACCACTCCCACCATTGAGACTAGCTAGATTAAAGCTGGCTCAGGTGTACCTCCATAAATCACACCTTGAGCTGCAGTGTTGACATCACCTGTGTTAATAAAGGTTAGAGCTGCCCCACACACTCTGATCACTTGGGATCTTTTCTTTCATTATTGTAGTTTTTTGCAAAGGAGGGAGCTATTCTACTATATGAGAGACCACAGTTGAGCCCAGGGATTTCAGATTGACCCAAAGCAATGATACCTAACTTTTCTAGGCCAGTTGTGTGGTGTGCAGCCAGTTCACGGGTCCATTCTAACCCATGGAGCTCTGTCATCCTTAGGTTCCAGAATTTGGTGGCAAGACAAGTGGAAGCAGCATTAATGGCTGCAACTCTGGGAGCCATGACAATCAATGCTGCCACCAGTCCCCAGGCACCAAATTTCTGGAGCCATGGGGAGCCTCACAGGTCAGATGGCATCGTTCAATGGGCCGGGTGCAGCCCACAGACTGTTTTTTATCCAACTCTGGCCTACAGCATATATTAGCAAAATACTCAATGATAGTAAAGACCCCAGAGCACCAGCTTTAAAGAAGTGGAGAAATGTCCCTTAAAACTAGCACATGAAATAACCATGAAAGGATTAAACAGCACTGGGAGCCATGGGAAAGGTTAATCTATGAACAAATGTTTCTGTTTCATAATTTTCAGTATACGATCACTTAGAATCATAGAAAATTAGGGTTGGAAGGGACCTCAAGAGGTCACTTGGTCCAACCCCCTCCTCAAAGCAGAACCATCCCCAACTAGATCATCCCAGACAAAGTTTTGTCTAGCCAGGTCTTGAAAACCTCCAAGAGCCTGCCCTATTTCCTGCTGATCACCCCTCAGCAGCTTATAGGCAGCCACCAGGTCCCCCCTCAGCCTCCATTTACTGAGGCTGAACAGGTTCA
>JAGPOW010003316.1:43643524-43655258 GCA_030014935.1 Caiman crocodilus
AGGTCCCCCCTCAGCCTCCATTTACTGAGGCTGAACAGGTTCAGGTCCCTCAGACGCTCCTCATAAGGCCTATCCTGCTGCCTGCATATCAATCTAGTGATTGTGTAGCGCTGTTACACGCAGTTGCTGCCACCGGCTAAACCGGGCACTGGTCCCTGGCCCACTGGAAAAAAAATTGCCGGTCTGCCACATCAGATAGTTTGAGGAGCGCTGGTTTAACTCACTGAAGATTTCCCTGCTAAGCCAAGCTGGTCTTCTGCCATACTTGCTAGTCTGCCTGCACATCGGGAAGGTTTGTTCCTGCACTCTCAGTAAAGCTTCTTCAAAGCACAACCAGCTTTCTTGGACTTCTCTCCCCCTCAGATTGGCTTCCCAGGGGATCCTGATTGTGAGTTCCCTGAGTGAGTCAAAGTCTGCCTTTCTGAAGTCCAGGGTCCTTATTCTGCTGGTTTCCATCCTTCCTTTCTTCAGGATCCTGAACTCTATCATCTCGTGGTCACTGCTGACCAAGCTGCCATCCACTACTACATTCCCCACCAATTCATCACTGTTTGTGAGCAGCAGGTCAAGAAGAGCATAATTAGGTGGACATTTTTATAAGCACAAGTCTAGGGCAGCTCAAAAATTTCTGCTGCTTCAGTGCAACTGTAGTTGGACAAGACGCTCATTAAAAATCATGCCGTTGGGTCTATATGTATAGTCTCTCAAGGACATCATAAAGCCCAATAATAGGTGGTTCTCCTAAATTCCAGTTTTGCAAATTCAGTCTGATTCCTAGAAGCCAAGCTGGGTTCTCTGCAGTTTGAACATCACTGACCATAATGGAGATGCTTCAGTACAATTTAGACAACATAAGCAAAAAATGAATCAAACTCCCTCTCCTCCAGTTGCTCTGTTGGTTCTGGAGGGCTAATAGAAGCAAAGTGGAGTTGGTTTTTTTTAAAGCTTATTTTTGGCAGTACATGATGCAGAAGGAACTCCTTATAGCATTGATCTCAAGGACCAAAAGACCATTACATTAACTAAGTCAACCCTCCTCGGTATCGCAAGCCAGTACCACTGTACCCAGTGAAGTTCCTGGTCTCAGTGAAGGGTTGTGTTTAAATTTAACAAGTTCTTGGGGCGCAGATCTCTGGATTAAGGCCGTGATAGTTTTACTTCCCTTTTTCATTTTCAACTATTACCACCCCATAAACTCTCATTAAAGCCATTTGTTATCGTCCAGCTAGCTTCTAGACTCAGTTATTTTAATTCCAAAAATAAATAAAACCAATGCTCCAAGTACAAGTGGAAGGCATGAAGAGGTGGGAGGAGGAGGAAGAAATTATACCCCTTTGTATCATTCCTAAAAATTCATCTACTGAAAGGCTGAAGCAGGCAAGCTGCTTCTGGCAGCAGCAGATTCAGAGCCAATATCTCCTGCATGTCATTTCAGCCCTATAGAGTAGCATCAATATAGTGAATAGTGTTTTTCATTTTACAAAGGAGACTGAAAAGTTCCAATCCTGGAAGACAGTCTTGATCCCAGGCATTAGAATGGTGTGGAGTGAAAGAATGGGAAGTGACTTGTCCTAGCACAAGGGATTCATACTAGATCATTTTCTACATGCCCCACTTGAACTTTTGACATGTTGCAAAACAGAGCTGTTCACCTGGGCTACATGAACAGAGTTTTCATTCATTCTGATCCCACACCACTCTATTACGAACAGCTGCACCTCACTGAATCATAGCTTCAAACATACTCTATGCACACATAATGCAGCTCAGATTCTTTATTTGAATGACAGCTGTCTAATTCCAGAAATAAAGGTACTGGAATGCTTCCATCTTTCAAAGGGGAAGGGCATCAAAAGATGGACACATTCATACCCAGCTCCTCCTGAAACTAGCAATCAAATCATTCTATTCTAAGATTATAAACTGTGTTTCCAAAATTACACTGATTTAATAATAGGTATGTTTGTACTCAGATTTTCCCAAATATTACACAAGAAAAGCTGTTTGTCGTCTGTGTGGTTTACCAGGACGTGCTCGATTTTGCTGAAGGAACCCAATGTCCTGCAAATGCAGTTGAGAGAGCTTTCAGGGCTTACTGAGCATCACCAGGTTGCGACATTGCATTGCAACGTAAGGACATGGTGATGCTACATTGTCACATTGCATCTCAACATGCCCCTGTAATGCTACCCAGAAAATGTCATAATACAGTTGTACACAAACTTGTTCCACTGGAAAATTAAGATTACACATATAGTGATATCAGCAGTGTTCTGAAAAATGCTCTTAAGAGATTTATTTCAGTTTTATTGCCTTCCTCCAAGTCTAATCATATGACTGTAAACAAATGTACTGCAAGGCTGAGATAGCATCTAACAGGGAAAGCTCTGGAAATGAATAAATTTGTAAGGCAAATAAAGTTAGCTCAAAGAAAAGATTATTTTCCCATGTTCTCATTTCTTAGAAAGCACTATCAATCTAGGGAGCTAAATGAAAATCATCACACACAGTATACTTCACAAACATGATTTCCCCATTGGCTGAAATAGCAGCTAGCTGTCTAGAAACAAATGTTACTTCTAGCCTCTGCAGACTTACAGAAGACCTATTAGCCTCAGTACTAATGGCTGTGAAGTAACTGGATACAAAGTGAGGAGATGGCTGGTAACCTTTTTTGCAGGGGATGGAGCAGGGAGGAAAGTGTCTAATTTTCCTTTTCTTTCTCTCCTGCTTTTAGTAACTTCTAATGTTAGCTATAGGCTAACACAAGCCCATGACTACTGGCAGAAACCAGTACAGGCACCACCATCCAGAAGTCAAATTCTGCCTTAGACAAACAACCCATCAGGAAAATGTGCATAAGACAATCCAGTTTCAATAGCCAACAGCAAACAAAGGACTGATGTGGCTAGCTTCATGTCAAATCACCCTCACAGTCCAACCTGGACACCCAAACACCCAGCGAGATTGACTGGCACCACTTTCCAGCAGAGGATTCGTACTAATGCCCTAGAAGCTGTAGCAACATAAATTAATTAGTTGCCAACCCCCAATGCCTACTCTCATCTTCCAATTAATTAAATTTGTTACATTTATACCTTTGCTACCAGGACAAAGTTGTTTTATAGTAGAAATCACAGCATTGTAATAGGGTGATTTGACATCATGTCAGCATTCAGTGACATAACCAACAAAAATTAGTTTTCCTCTTTTAAAAGAGTGTTATGTAAATTCAGTGCTTCTGAAATGCACTGGATTAACAGCCTAGAGTCTAAGGCCCTCTATATGTAGACCAGGCATGACACCAGTAACAACTGGGGGGACACCCCCACAGTGCTCTAACAATATGCCTTTGCTGTATGGTAGAGGGGCTACTTTTTGAAGTGGAACCGAGTTCATTCTCTCGTGTATTCAGTCTCCCCAGCTCTAAAGGGATTAGATGTTAATTAGTACCAGTTGGGGATGCAGTTTTTCACTCTCCACTTGGAATATAACCGAGACCATCACTTCATTCAGACAGATTGCCACTGATATCAAGTGCTCATAGCTCTCAGTAATACTGACCTGGACTGAATTCCCAGAAGATATTTCCAAAATATAAGCCAGCCTTATCAAAACCAGGATTGTCTCACAAAACACTGAGGTGAGATAAAAGGTAACCTATCAAGAACTGCATTTCATTTCCTGGGAAAAATACAAAGGAAAAAGCTGGGTTTTGTTTGCTTGCTTTAAAGAATTCTTTGTGGAAAATTTACTTTTGCGGGGAGCAAAAAAGGAAAACCCTGAAAGTCTAGAAAACCAAAAGAGGCTGCTGACAACGCCTGACAGAAAAGTTACGTGTCCACTGCAGAGAAAAGAAATCGGTATCCTTGGAGATTCATCCAATCAAAGTGCAAGGCCTCTGCAATCAAAGTACAAGGACCCTAGCACAAAGAACAGCACAAAGGGGCTCTATCAGGTCTAGGACTTGGCCCTGTATTAAGTGCAAAAATGTAAGTTTGGTAACAGACAGTGCGTGTGACCTAAAGGATGTGAAAGCTCATTGCTACAATAAGGTGGAAGGGTAATTGTGTCCTAAATTCCTCAAGTTCCTGAAGGTGCAACTGGGGGACTGGTGACTGAAAATGGAGGTGTGAACTTTAGCTCATGATGTAAGCATAGATAAGGGTAGGTAAAAAAAAGCTTGTAGATAAAAATCTGCCATTCTCTCTTCTTTAGAAGCACCTGATGACCTGATTTGCAGCACAAAATGCAATATGCACTCACGTGGGTAGACTTCAAGTCCAGCTAGCTCTAACCAAAAATGCCCAAACAAAAGATTCTTTGGAAGTAAGTGATAACCTTACATGCAAAGCCAGTGAGAAGAAGTTTCTGTGACCTCACCTTGACTGGAATACAAGGTGGGGAATCTTTAGACCAATGGGTTAGCATGATATAGCACACACGTTGTGAAGGTCAAGTGTAGGAACATTATGGAAAAGACTTCCAGGTCAAGTCTAGTTGCCTGATATCACAGAGGACCTCATCAGACAAATGCATCAAGCTCCATCTAAAAACTTAATTCTCATCACCACTTCTTCAGCTGGATGGCTGGTCATGTAGTGAAGGCAGTAGTACTCTGGCATGTCCTAAGCTGGTTGAGTTGAGACCTGAACTCTCTGCTAGGCCTCAGTTTAACCAATTATGTAGTGGCCTCAGCTTCAACTGCCTACAGTCAGCACCTACTCAAGTATAACTGCCTTGCCTAACCTTGGCTTTTACGATGTCAGGTAGACTGCGCTATCTAACACGATCTTAAAAAGGGTGAATGTCTTATCTCAGTTAAGACAAGGCCTGTAGGTAAAATCTTGTTCCACTGAAGTCAATCAGGGTTTTGTCTTTGACTCTAATGGAGCCAGGGTTCTGTCACATATGCTCAGAAGTTCCTTCCAAACACTAATGTCAACTTTGCTATTATGTTTTTGTAGTTCTCTTTGTAGTTTTCTCTTCAAGGCAAATGCCACAAACTTGCACCTTATTTGAGGACTTTGCTATATATTTAATCAGAAACACCCAAAGCCTCTTTTCTTATTGAGTAATGAGTGGAAAAACACAGCACTTCAACAGCACTGAACAGCCATACTGCCCACAAACTTATTTTGTCATAGCATGTCTGCTATCCAGGGCACTTGGTGGATACAACATGGCCCAGTAGGTGCAGCACAAGCCTGGGCAAGTGGGGTTCTAGTCCTGATTCTGCCAATAATCCTGCATGACTTTCAGTTAGACTTCCCTTAGCCTCAGTTTCCCCATCTTGTATTTAAAAAAATCAGAAGCTGATAATGCTCCTTGCCCTCCTTTTTGAAGCAGTTTCGTCTGCAGATTAAAAGTACAATAAGGTTTAAGTTATAAAACATTGATCTCCATTCATTTTGCTTTGTCCAATATTACTGAAATGCCTATTTTAAGGAATTGGTTCATTAGTACTAATAGGGCAAATTCAATAAAAAAAGAAAGCTGCAGACCATAGAGGAGGGGTGGGACTGATTCTCTGGACTACCATCCTCCAATGCCTTTCTGCTGGACCTCTATCAAAGCTAAAGCCATGGTTGATGATTGAAGATGCATTTAAAAACAGAATAGAAAAGGGAATGTCCTGCCATAAAAGGTATTGTCACATTTTCTATTTTTCTTTCCATCCTGGTTTGGGCAAATCCCAGTTCTTTTCAGAAGGGATCTTCAATAGTTTACCTTGCCATGCATTGTATGCTAAGTAATGGGCCCCATTGACATGGCTTGGGTCTGTTTGTAAATCCACCAGGCAGCTGCTGCAAGGTGCAAATGATTTTTATGTTTGGGGGAGGTGGGGGAAGGTGGTTGTGTTTTGTTTTAATGCAAGGAAACAAAATGCTGGTGTTTAATGCTGGTGTTTCTGCCGCTTCTTGGTATCACATCATGTTTGACTGGAAAATTGTTCCTACTACATCTCCTTCCAAGGAAATGTTTTGAAACTTCCCAAAAGGACCTGACGCGATATACCGGCTGGAAGAGATTTCATTTACAGCCTATGGATCTTTCATAACTATTATAGAGCCCAAAGGATCCTTCCACTCCATATTTTCGCCACTGTATTCACTCTCCCCACCTCAGGCCTCAAGGCTGCCAAGTTCCAGCAACAGATAGAGGGGAAGATCCAAAGCATTTCTTCCCTGGAAGTACAAAGGCAGTGATTCTCAGTTCACTGAAAGAGAGTGCCAGGCTATAATTAGTTCACCATCTCAGTTAGGATTGAGCAGGGAACCTAATCGTATTACCAGTGAAGAGTTTCCCTAAAAATTAAAACAAAACCAACAGCGGATCCTCCCCTCCAGCATTATGCTGCTGCTGTCTGGCATGTGTATATGTAGTTAAAATTAAGTCTTTTGTGTGGCAATATCCTTATAGATACATAGAACATAGTGGATATACACATTTTCAATGGCTGCATCTCCTCAACACATGGCTTCCTGACTTTCGTCCAGTTCCATCTCAAAGAATTTGTCCAGCTCAAGCTGCCTGCAAGATATCAGTCTGACTATGACTCCCATCAGCCATGTGGGTAGACTTCAAGTCCAGCCAACTCTGTCTAAAAACTGGACTGACAAAAATATTCTTTGGAAGGCTGTTGTGAATAATATAGTTTCCAACTCAGATGTAACCCGGGCAGTACTCCAGAGCTACCCCTCTCCAATTGAAGGGATGAAAGTAGGTTCACAAGGAGGTATAGGGACTCTCCTTCCCCTATAGAGCAGAGCCAGCCCACCACTGGGGCCTTAACAATATACCTTTTAATGAGAGAACAGTACTGGGAACATAACCAGTAGAAATCAGGGGCTACAGGGGACACTACAATGCTCTGAGGGGGTACGATTCAACAAAGGTTAGACACTTACAATTGTAGACATATTCATCAGGTGACAAAGACAGGTTAACCAAAATATAAAACACAAACAGCACAACAAACAATACTGGTTGGGGGAATATAAAAGGCACAAAATGTCAAATAACAAGTAATATAGGGCCTAGGAGGGGGAGAACACAATGAACTCTTTCCACAGCAACAAGGATTTCTCTCTGTTACTTTACTCACCCCAGCTGGGACTTGAACTTAGATCTCCCAGATGAGAAGCAAAAGCTTTACACAGCCACCATTTCTCCTGCTTTGTTAGGCTGGTAGGGGTCTTGACCTTCCTGGAGCCCAGGCCTCACCTTGAGCTGCCTGAGCTCTGATTGGAGGAGCTGGAAGCAGAGCTGGGAACCACTCAGGTCACTGCTCAGATCCTTGCTGAAGTGGGGAGCCTCTCCTACTGGCCACAGCCTCTCATAGGGGATCCTGGAGCACAGTGGGGAACCTCTCCTGCCAGCCCGATGCCACCCTACTGAGGGTCCAGCTGCTGCCTGGAGGCCCCACTCCTTCAGGTGCTTCTGGGGCAACTGCTCCCATCCCGCTGGCCCAGGTCTTGCCAGCTCTTTGAGACTCCTTCCTTGTGATCCCTCACTGGTCTTCCCTGAGTCAGCCACACTGCCCCTTTTATTCCCCCCTGGTGCCCCAAAGGCCCAGTCAGGGGACATGGAGGGTGAGTCTCTGGGGCCTGATTGGTGAGGAAAGAGAATCCCAAGTCCCCCAAACATCTTTTACCCCTTCAAAACCTCTGGGCCAAATCATTGCCAGATTAGTGAGGAAAGGGAATCCCAAGTCCTCCATCTTTTGCCCTTTCAAAACCCCTAGGTTAAGTCACTACCAGCTAGCCTGTCACATGGATATGAACGTAACAGAAGGCAACATCCCTCTTAAAAAGCTATCAAGTTGTACAGCCAGGAAGAGGAGAAAGCGTATTAGAAAACTAGAACTTGCATAGCAAACACCTTTCTTGAGCCACAAGCACCAAGGTCTAATGCCTAAAGAACTCCGATTCATATTCAGTTATCCATAGTCATTGCCTCAGCTGGGAATAGCTGATGTACAGGAATGTACTTGGCCATGTATTTTCTCCTCCAGCGTGCTTCTGCCTGGCCCCTTCAGGTAGGAAGGGCTGCTACAGGAGGCAGCATAGTACCAGCTACCCTCTCTCTGTGCCTGCCAAGAAACCCATTTATGTCAAATATATTCCATAAGGACAACAGCTACACATTTTGTGCCTGCATTTCACCAGCAGAGTTGACATCCAGAGGGTACATCAGAGGTGAATTGCCTGCAGAAAGTACAAAGCTGCAAAAGAGTCTTTAGAGTAAAGGACGGGGGAAGGGACAAGCATATGGAGCAGTCTCTACTTTGCACCAGGAAAAAGGAAGCAAGCAGGCTTGAAAATCCAGACAATAACTGGGCTGAGAGGAAGTCCTTCTCAATGGAGCTTGGGGTCTATAGGAAAACTCTAGAAATAGGACTTTATTAATTTATTCTTAGTAATAAAATGATCACTCCAGAGAAGTTTGAAATGCCCCAGTCCTTACAGATTTAAGCAGGTCACATCAAGGAGAAAAAGGACATTAGAAGTATAGAAAGACTTGAAGGAATTTTGTTAGTACATGAGCTTAACTAAATAATTAGCGAGAGGCAAAGAGCTGAGCATATAAGCAAGAGAGTGAGCGTAAAAGGGAAAAGCTCCTTATGTACAGAAAGAAAGACTGGAAATAATCGAATAATGGGGCCAAGTGTTAGTGCCAGTGACTTAAGGGGGAGCAGGACTGAGACTGCATTAGAGATCCTTTGAAGAACTACCATAGAGGTAGTGTCATTTTGGCTAAAAGGTGAAAGGACCAAAGTGCAACTGCTGAAACCAGTGGAATTGCACCAGAGCTGAATTTGGCCCATGTCTGTCTTGCATATTTAACTTGGGATATAGCCACTGTAATTGTACCCCACCATATGCATTAAAGTATCTACCTTTCACCTGGATAAGCTAATTGCTAAGCAGCTGAGAGCAGTAGCCATTGGGAAGCAAGCAAGTTTCTCTACATTGCAAAGGACATCCTGGGCTCCTGTTTTTGAGCCAGCTGTATGTGTAGTTGAATAGCTGAACAGGTTTCTTAATAGTCACACAATAATAAGCTAATAGCAGCAACTTACTTCCCGTGGGTTTTTTTTAAGAAGGTGAGGAAAATGAGAGCAAAGAACAGAGAAATGGATTGGAAACAAGCTAGTGAGAGGGTAAAACTGACACCTGGATACTCTACAATATCCTGGGATGCCTATGTGAAAAGGACAAAACATAATGGAGAGTCTGTAGTCACCATAGCCATTTTTATCACACAGTTCTAGAGGGAATGAGAAAGAGAATACTATTATAACAGATCACAACACTTTTTTTATTTGCCCATAACTGGCCTGTGTGAGGGAGAATCCTGTAAAATTTAACTGTGCAGAATAGTATCTCCTTCTGGTTACAATGCATAGCACTACTCTCAGATGATAGCTGTAATTAAAACTAAATGCAAGATCTTTATGGAGATGGGAGAGAGACAGTTTTACTGGAGGTTTCTTTTTTTTTGAGGCACACAAGCTCTGCTTAAAAGTCAGTTGATATAAAACAACAGCTGGGAAGAAGAAAACTCATTCATATAGTCTCTGAATTTATGTGTCCCCCACAGGGAGTTGCAATTCCTGATAAGGATGAACTTGGATGGGTTTGTTACCACACTAACTTACTTTCTGACCAGTGTTCCTGCTGACCTACTCAGGCAAGAGTCAGTGAAGGTCTGTTCCCTAGGTCTGTGAAGCGAACTCCATAGCCAATCTCAACTAGCCCTGTTTTCAGGGTGGAGGGAAGCATTGGTCTGTGTACATAAATGTTTAGGTGTTTCCTTCTTGTTGAGCTTTTTCTCCTTGTGACCATGAATCGTTCATTATAGCTTGCAGTGGATATTTATAAATATGGCACAAACACATCTTGTGCCAGTCAGCAGGTCCTTGTAAGATCCCAGCAAAAGCAGCAGAAATAGTTTCACAATGAAGGCAGGATCAAGTAAAGAATATCCCCAGACAGATCTCTTTACAAGCCTGGCATCAGTGCTGGGAAACTAAGAATCACAATGTAAAGAACAAGGACTTTAATTCTGCCTAAATAACAGACTGTGTTTCCTCTACCAGACTGTTCTGGAGAACTAATTACACAGACTCCCAAATCAAAGAAATATAAAACAGTCTGCAAATTATTGCAATGTTGATTTGTTGGCAGGCCAAACCATGACATATGGTCCTTCAGTATGCCATCCCCGTGAATAGGCTCACAAGTTTAGCTCATTACGCAAAGTCATGTCGTAAATAATGACAAGAAGCTGCTTATAGAAATGTATTTTGAGTTGTTTTCCTGTTCAGACCCACAAAAGTTTGAGGTTTTTAAGACAACCTGACAATCTGGTTAAGCCTTGAAGTACTCCCTTTAAAAAAGGTGAATCACTTCCAGACAGGAGTCCTTAATATAATGTGGGTGCACATAGACACACACACAGTTTGAAGAACTATGTAGTGACATAGTCAAACATTCAAGGCTAAAAGAATATTAGTTGTATATGCTACTTCCTCTGCCTTTTTTGGAAAAAGCAAAACAAACTAAAAGAAACAGAAATTTCACCACATGGCTTCATCTAGACACCCATGTGTGTCCTAAGCAAACAGACAACATAGTTCAATGGCACAAACCTCAACTGCCTGATAGAACAACCAATACTGGTATACTGCCATTCTGTATGTAAGACAGTATTTGAGTGGAATGACATATACATTCTGTTAATGAATTTCAGACTTGAGTGCAGGTGAGACTTAGAACATCATTGTTCAAAACAGGGCACATGGGCTCATGTTGTGGTGCTCTGCAAGCTCAGTCCCAGGGCTTTGTATCTCTCAGAGAAGCAGCAGCAGATAATAAGAACTGGCGAATTTTATACCTTCAAATCTGCTTACATTTCCTTTTTGTGGAAATTAGCCATGAGCTTTGTTTGAGAAGAGAAGGCTTTGAAATGCCTGCTGGGCAAAACCCATTGTGGCAGGCTTGCCAGTCTTTGCCCGGCTCTCCAGGCATAGGAAACCGCAAATGCAATTGGTGGGGCAAAACCCATCAATTAGAGACAGGCAGGGGAGGAGCCAGGAGGAGAGTTCGTTCCCCCTCTAGTCCATAGTGGGTGGGCAGGAGTGGACTTAGTTGGGAACTGCAGTTGCAGCCCCCCTAACTGGTTCATTTTCAATCTGGGGGTGGAACACACAGTGCAGTCAATTTAGGATGAAGCAGGAAGGGGCTCCAGGGCCAAGAAGAGCTGGGAGAGCTGCCCAGTGGGATCCACTTTCCTCCCTTTCTTGAAGATAGGCCTTCTTCCAGTCTTTGGGCACTGCACCAGAGCGCCAGGAGTTCTCAAAGATCCATGCCAGAGGCTGGACTATGATGCTCACCGGCTTCTTGAGTACCCTGGGGTGTAGATTGTTAGGGCCGGCTGACTTGAAGGTATCCAGCCTCTCAAGGTGTTCCTTCACAAGGTCAGCATTGATGGAAGGCAGGGGATCTCCCTCACCCAGACCTCCCTGTCCCATAGTGGGCATGGGCGTCCCACGGGACTGATGAAAGACTGAGGCAAAGTACCCATTTAATAGGTTGGCTTTTTCTTGGGCATCAGTTGTCCCATCTGCTTTAGCAGGGGTCCAATGTTGCCCTTGCTTTTCCTCCAGCTCCCCACATATCTGAAAAAGGACTTTTTATTGTCCTTGATACTCAAAGCTAGTTGGAGT
>JAGPOW010003316.1:43655358-43683732 GCA_030014935.1 Caiman crocodilus
GCAGGGGTCCAATGTTGCCCTTGCTTTTCCTCCAGCTCCCCACATATCTGAAAAAGGACTTTTTATTGTCCTTGATACTCAAAGCTAGTTGGAGTTCAGCTGCAGCCTTGGCTTTCCTGGTTTGCTCCCTGCAGGACCAGACCAGTGCAGAATATTCCTCCTTGGAGGTGAATCCCATCCTCCATCCTTTGTAGGCTTTTCTTTTTAGATCCCTGGAGAGCCAGGGGGCTACTGTGCCCTCTTTCTGCCTTTCCTCCGAGATGGAACAGAATTAGCTTGTGCATTGAGGATCGCTCCCTTAAGGAGCAACCACTCTTCCTGGACTCCTTTCTCTTTGGGATCGTAGTCCCTTAGGGCCTCACTGACAAGCCTCCTGAGCTTGTCAAAGTCAACTTTCCTGAAGTCAAGGACTTCAGTGTTGCTGACTGACTTGCTAGCTTTATGGCAGATGGTGAAGGTGATCAGCTCATGGTCACGGTCACCCAGCTTCCCATCAATCACTAGTTGCCGATTAGATCATCCCCAGTTGCCAGTACCAGGCCGAGCAGCGCTTTACCTCTCATTGGCCCATAGAATTCTTGAGTCAGGTAGAAGTCATCCATGCACAATATTGTTGTATTGTTGCATTTACCTGTTCATATTGTTTGGAACCATTATGCTTACCTGTTTGTATTTGGGTGTGTATATAGTTATAATTATATGCATTTGTACCCTGTAAATACTCAATTTAGTTCACTACCTTATATAGACACACACACACACACACACACACACACACCCCCATATTAATTTTGTACTTGGTTAAGATATGGCTTTCTGTCCCTCCTCTATTGAGACATGATAATTGGCAGTGAACTGCAAGTGACTGCAGTTTCCACCCCAGCATGTGTGCCCTGCTGGCTTTCCCATTCTATTGGTGAGGAGGGACACTCATTTTGGGGACACCTGGGTTACACCATTGAGATTTTAAGGCCCGGCTTGACAATGGCTGGAATGATCTAGTTGGGGATGATCCTGCTTTGAGGGGGTGGGACTAGGTGACCTCCTAAGGTCCCTTCCAGTCCTCATTTTCTATGATTCTATGGGATAAAGACTCTTTTTTCCCTTTGCACAGTGGAGACTGGAGAATGGCACTTACTTGCAGGTTCCACATAGGACTGTGTACTAAGCTGTTCTAAATTCATCAAGGATATTTCTCTATGCTCAGAAATCCAGCCAACAGGGGCTCCTCTCTATGACCTGCGGAGAGGGGGACTGAGCCTGGGTTACAGACTCCAGGCTTCCATAATATAAACAAGGCAAGGAGAGAATTGCACTTCAAAACATTATTTGAACGAAGGAAATTTCCCCCCCAAAACTGTTTTGTTTTCCTGGAGTATTTTGAGGGGGGAAAAGGTCAAGAAACAGAGTGCCTGAAAATCAAAGCATTTCAACTTGAAGAGGAATAGCCAAAATATTCTGGGTTTTAGGATTATTTTTTTGGTAGGAGTTGAATTTCTATTAAAAAAGTTTTATACAACAGGCGAGGGACCCAATCCTTTTTTTTTCTTTTCCTAGCAGAGTCTGCCTGTGGCCAGGGGACAAGCTGCCAGCAGGCTGAGCAGCCCCTGAGCTGTGGAGGACCTTGATCCTTCCCTCCTCAATGGCGGTGCCTCCCAGGGCTTCCCAGGCAGAGTGCTAAGTGGGCCAGGTGCTGCCTCAGCTTGCAGGCAGTACCTGGCCCAATCCAACTCTACCCTGACCCTGAGCAGGGGCAGAACCCAGCCTGCTAGTGGCCTGTCTGGGTGGGACCAAGGGGTGCCACTGCCTCAGAGGGAAGGGCCAAGGGTCCCCACAGCTCAGGAGCCGCTTGGCCTGCTGGCAGCTCAACCCCTGGCTGCAGAAGAGGCAGGCAGGCCACTGAAAAGACCAAAAAAACAGATCAGGTCCCTCACCACTTTTGACATCAGAAGGGGCCTGATCCTTTTTTTCTGTGAAGCCTGTCTGCCTGCAGCTGGGAGGCAAGCTAACAGCTGCATCATTGGAATTTGCAATGTTGCAAACTAAACTACACTGGGATGCAACTTCATTTAAATGCAAACTCATTTAAAACCCCCAAAACTTCTGTACATGTACAGCGTGACACCATTAAGCCACACAAAGTGACATTTTTGTTATGTGTACATGCTAATGGTGTCATGCGTACAAGCACCCCAAAGGATGAAAGCCACAGCCACCACTTGCCTCCTTACCCCTCAGTCAGAACTAAATTTAGAGTCTTTGTTCACTATCAGCAACTATATTCAGCAACAGGGAAAATGGGTTTGCAGGGGGAAGTGACAGCAACTTTGACCCCCCTGGGTTCTGATGCCATTTCAACACAATGGCTCCAGAAGCTGTGCTGACAAGCCACTGCCCTGCAACCAGAGGAGGGCCAATCAGCCTGCAAGAAGTGCCAAATGAATTGGACACCCCTATTCTAGAGGAAGGAAAATATATATTCCCCCCCCCCCCCCCCGGTTCCAATAGCTTCACAGCAGATTGCATTTTCTGCAGCGTCCCAGATTTTTCTATACTTCATTAAAGGCCACCCCAGCATTGTGTAACTCTGCACTCAGAAACCCAAGGCAAGAGCACCCCTCTTTGCTCTGGCTGTTTTCTGGAGCAAAAGTGACTGGGTACATGGCATCTGGGAAAGCAGAACTCTCGGCCCCTCCCTCCATGTACACTTGCTTGAGTCAGACACGACTTGGCATTGTTTTTTGAGCAAGCTGTTTATGCAATTGCCCAGCTGGACTCCAGACTTGTGTTGGTTAAACAGTGAGGGATCATACCAAGAGAAAGGGCAGAGGTAATATACAAACAAGCAAATGTTGTGAAAAGTCATGTCACATGGCTGTCATGACCAGCTGCATCTCATTTGCTGCCACTGAATTACACTGTCCTATGTGCTATGCATATAATTGCTCCTCTCCTGAAGAGAAGCAAGGGTTTGCTTCAAAGTGCACTGAAGTTTATAGAAGATAAACAGATGGACCTTGAATCCTGAGACAACTTTATCAAAGTCAATGGGAGCCCTAAGTAGACAAGACAGATTTGTCCCCAGGTAGCCTATATCAGAGCTGGGGATTAGACACCGCCGTGCCTTGCCCCCAAGATCAGCCTTCCTGCACTTGTTATGCTGGAGTCTTTACAAACTACATAGCAAGAATGAGATGTCCAGCGCAGTTGCACTTATTTTTCCATACATGATAACATGACAGCTATTTCTCAGTATGGGCACATAATGCTCTGTTGGGCTCAAATGCTCCTGAACCCTATGTGTAAGAGGGATACAAGGGATAAGAGACTCCCACTCCACCCATGCCAGCACCAAGCACAGTGATAGCTCTTGCATCACCCCCAGAACAGAAGGACTATGATGCCAGCACTAGCCTCTCTGGAAGCACTGAAGTAGGTGTGCCCATGAGCCACTAGACCTCTTCTGCTCCAAGTGGGATAACCCCTAGATGAGGATTTAGCCCATAGACTTAATATATGGCAAGTCCTTTTTTGCCCTCTGGATTGTACCATCTTTTCTTGGCAGAACCTATGGAGCAGAAACTCTCCTGGGAATGCAGCAGAGCAGCACAAATTGCCTGCTACAACCTTTCCTGTGCTTGAAAGTGCTCACAATTTGTACAGAGGTCTCCAGCAAGGAGCAGGTGCAGAACAGCTGGGAAATGCCCCAATTCATCCATCTCCTGGAGAGCCTATAGACAGATTTTAAAGTTAGCCCTCCCTGGCAGGGAAGGCTCATTTGGGTGAAGCTTCTCCCATAAGTGCAAGAAGGAGCAAATGGCAAACCCTGCACCTCCTAGAAAAAATATCAAGCCTCAAAAGACATGAAAAGATATGGTTGTGGAATATGAAGGGTTAACCCACACCAGCTGAGGCACGGAAAATTCTTAGTTATCATCTTTAAAAAAAAAAAAAAAAGAAGAAGAAGAGGGATCAAGAGAGCAAATTAAATTATGCCCATTTGCAAAGAAAGATTCAAAAAAGGAAGTTTGTTCAAAGTTGTTTTGAACATCTGTTTGTCTACATCTAGTGCATATAAACCTGGTGTACTGGTCTGCTCCTACACAAAAATCTGCCCTTATAGAAAGGAAGTGCATGATAAATGCAGCCACCACTGGTGACACGTTTGGTCAAAGAATTAAGCAAGGAAGCACATATGTTCCCCCTACATCTGATCTGAATTTTCTCTCTGCTTTTGCATGATACTGGCTCTTTCCCGCAGGGTGCTCTTGTCCTTGGACAAGATTTTAATGCTGCTCTTAATTCCTGTTTGGACAAACTTCCAGCCGAGCTGCAACCTTCTAAGCTTCATTCTTTATAGAACTTCCAATACAAACATTTTATCAGGGTCACGGTAACCAAACGGTTGACATATTTGTTTTAATGAGAAAGAGACTGACCCTGTGAAGTGACCAACGGACAGATTTTCAAAACTGCTCGGGACCCAACTACCTTCTTGCTTCTCCATACATGTACAGGAATACAGGAGAATTGTAGGGGAGGGATGATTTTTGTTTTTATTTTTAAATCTGACCTTTGTCCAGCACAAAAGATTAGGCCCAATTCCATGCCTAACTATACTGTTATATCTGCAGAGATCATTTAGGATGTTAAAGACAAGGAGGGAAAATTGCAGGTCTATTCAAAGAATAGTTAGAAAAAAAGGTCAAATCTCTAATGACAGGACATGAAAATCTCAGTTGGTGCAGAAGTAACATTTGAGAGAGGAGTCAGCAGAGAAAGTCCAGTTCATGTCACACGGAGCCAGCCCTCTATCAGTTAAAATGCATGAACTTTCATTTTCACCTTCACAATGTCATATCAATCTTCACTAACTTGTAAAAAAAATTAATGAAGATTGTATGTATTCTCCCATTTCCTTATTACAGACTGACAACAGGATTATGGCAAAGCTATTTTCTAATTGGGTAATTCCTGTATAACCTTTTCTTATTTAACCAGATCATACATGTTCATTCACCACTCAGCAGCTGCCAATAAAATTAAGCCTATTAAATTAAATGTCTATAATGTTCAGCAAAATCAGAGGCCTTCCTCTCAATCCTCATTCTGAAGAGGCATCTGACAGATTACTTTGAAACCATGAACCAAATTGGCGTAAATTTACATCGTTATACTGCAATAAAAATGGAGCTGTGTCTATTTATACCAGGTGAAGCTCTGGCCTCTTCCACCTATTTGAAGGGGGGGGGGGGGGGCATTATTAAGGGCTCAAATTTAGACCTAGAATTTCTTTTATAAATTCAATCCAAGGTCTGTGTTCCTCTAAGGCCTTGTCTAAATAGGGCAAGCGTGCTGTGAAATGGTTGCTTTGTGGTACAAGCGGGGAAGGGATTTATCACCCATCAGCTGCTCCTCAGTAACCGTCTGCCTATCTGTGGCATGCTCTTACCTCACAGCAGATGGAAGCTAAACCATAGTAGTTTACTCCTTTTCATTGGCAATTACTACAGAGCAGCTGAAGTGCAGTAAAACGCCACCCCTTTTTAACCTCACAGTAATTAGCTCCTGTGCTCATACCATAGGACACTTTCACTAGACACTTTTATTCCATAATAAAAAGAGACCTTTTTTGACCTAACTTAAAACTCACTGCCAAGAGGAAAGAGCTAAACAATAATGCCTTATAACAGAACACGTAAATATATGAATGTGAATTCATGTGAGGATGTGGGCATACGTTACTGATTTAACTTCATGTCCTAGCTTATATTGAAGATGTTTCCACAGTAGACAAGGCCTTGATATCATATTCTTTGATTATTTAAAAAAGCAGAATGATCTACATCCCAATTTCTTTATTTGTTTGTTAAGCATTTAGATATTCCCCTAGGATCCCATTCAGAGATTTTTGAGGATTAATACAGAAATCTTATGAATAAAGCTTGTTTTCAGACAAATACCCTCTTCTAGTTTTACTGTTTTGGAAATATATTGAATTTTAATGTCTTGCATTTGAAAGCTTGTTTAACTATCCCAGCTGTATAGCTGGTCCAACAAAAGATATCACCTTAAGAAATCCTTGCCCCTCACATTATTTTTGGACCATCGCTACCATTATTTGAAAACCGACTTACACAACCCAGAAATAATACCACTAGAAATTATATTATACAGCTTCTTACCTCAAGATCTTCAGACAGAGTGGGGAAGAAAATAAGGGTGTTTCTAAAGAGGTTAGGACTACCTAAAGACTACAGGCTCAAGAGCTTTGTGAAGAATAGATTAAGCAAGTTCAGATCAGCTAAAAAGACAGTCTATCTCATCTGTCCTATCATTTTCTAAGACCCATCTTTGTCAGGCCCTTGGAAAAATTAATGAATATCTGTTGTTGACTAGAAAACCAGGATGGTACTAGTGCCCTTACTCATCTCAGAGGTTAGGTGATGGAGTAAACCCACTTACAGCTACCCAGCTCGCCTTATCCTTTTTTGGTTTTCCCTGTATCTGTTCCTCTTAACAATAGTAATATGGATCATCTTTGTAAAGTTCTTATATGGAAAGGGAAAAATACAAGAATAAGCCAAGACAAAATACAATTATCTAAACCAGATGGTGAACTTAGTCCTCTATCCAGCTTCTAATACAATACACTATGAAGGAAGTTAAGTCATTTGCAAACTCTTGCCTCATTCAAGTGTTGCATAGCCTATAACCCCTATACACTGATACTGCCTGCATTTATTTATTACATCTGAATTGCCAGCTCTCACTAAAATTCTGCCTTAAGCAATGGATCAATTTAGAGCTGGAAGAATGCCTTCATAAAAATCAAAAGGGAGCATGTTCCTGTTTAAAAAATAATAACCAAACTTAACACTGACAGATGTATATGTACTTTCAAGGAAGAAATTTTGTAAGTGAATCTTTATCTGATTGTCTGCTGTCACAGACTAACAGAGAACAGCCCCTAATCCTAATTACCTCTAAGTTTCTGACGTTTTATAACATCTTTGAACCACAGACATTTTCAGTATGAAGCCAAACCTAGGGTACAAACTGGAGATTTCCAAGTCCAAACTTCAAAGATTTAGATTGGTATGAGACATTGCACAAATCACGATACCTCAAATACAAGACTCAGCCATCTATTCCATGCCTACAAGTTATTATTCATCTCAGAAAACAAGTATAATTGTTAAATGATGTGTTGGCTTCTCACTGTAAGAAGCAAACCTAGTTCCTATTTCATAGCCCTGAAGAATCACCAAGCAGGAGAAGAGATGCATTACCCAGATGGAAGACTGAATGTGGGGATGGGCTGGTGGGTGAAGATGCCCTCTGCATGATCATGCAGACACCCAAAGAACAGTCAGTATCAGAGCAGGATCCACTGCAGAGCCAGTTCCCACCAAGAGAGGGAGGGTGATCCAACACATCTCACGCAAGCTTCTCACGGCTGCAGGGTTTCCTCTCTGCTTTCCTGGCTACTTAGACTGGGAACAAAGCTCAGGATTAGTCTAAAGCAGGGGTGGGAAAAATGGTGGATCTGGCTAGTGGCCAGACTCCATTTCCCAGCAGCCCCTGCCCATGTTGCTGTGGCCAGTTTCCATGGAAACCCCAGTAGTAGTCGCACTGTGATAGTGCAAAGCTGCGGTTTCCATGGAGACCACCCCAGCAGCACTGACAGGGCACATGGCAAGGCGCAGAGCTGGGCTCTTGAGGCAGTGACAGCATGGTCCAGAGCCAGAGCAGAGCCATGGTCTGCAGCTTGCACACCCTGGGCAGGGATGTGCAGGCATCAGATCACACCTCTGCCCTGGCTCCTTGCAGCGGTGACAACATGGTCAAGAACCAGGGCAGAGCCATGATCCACTGCCTGCACACCCCTGCCCAAAGAATGTAGGTTGCAGATGATGGCTCTGCCCTGGCTCTAGACCACGTTGTCACCATCACAAGATCTCAGCCAGGCTCTGGAGCAACTCTGCGCCCTGCCACGCACCCTGCCAGAACCGCTGGGGCTAGTCTCTATGGAAACCCGGGCCTCACACTATCAGAGTGGAACTGCTGCTGGGGTCTTCATGGAAACCAGCTACAGCCATGTAGGCAAGGGCTGCTGGGAACTGGAGTCCTTGCCAGCCAGATCCAGCCCACAGGCTGGACTTTGCCTGTCCCTGGTCTAAAGAAATTGTATTTTTGCTCCTCAGAAATTGAACTTTTTGAAGGTATTTGCAAGGGAAGCAGAAGAAGAGTGCCCATTCTTGTGAACATCTATGCAGCATAGAGTTCTAGCAAAAAAGATGAAATGCAATCACTAAAAGTTTAATTCTCTCTTTCCTCCAGGCATCTTTGGATCAGGATTTCCAGGGCCAAACCAACTCTGAAGATATGTAAACAAGAACTGGCTGCCTGTCACAAGTGAATGACCCAGATAAATCTGATAAAGATGTATTTGTCTATGCCGAACCACTGCAGTTCAACTGATGAATACCCACAAATGTCATGTTTCAAGAACTACTTTCCCCCATGTTAAATTACAGATTCTGACTGAAGGGGCACATGTAACACCTATTAACATCCAATTAAAGGAGTTATACTGGTGATGTACAATGGGTATAAATGAAGAGTGAAACCCACCAGCTGGATGAGCAGTGCAGGGCTGATCAATTAGCCAAATGCTCTGCATGGGGTCAGTCTGCAGGCCTGATCCAGCACAGGACTGATGCATGGAGATCACACTTCAGCTCTGCCCCACACGCGGGATCCAGCTGCAGAGTGACCCTACACAGCAGCCCAACTCCACATGCCAGTCTGATGCCATGCCTGGGGTCATCTCTACAGGTCTGGAACTTTGGCAGTATGGAAAAAATACCTAGTCTGAGACTGTCAAATGTAGCTGCCATTACAGGCTCAAAGGTAGCAATCACTCACATGCAGCTGTTTGTTTTACTAATAAAGTACATCCTAAAATATGTATAAAAATCAGTCATGAACCCATGTTTGCTGAGCTACAGCTCTTCTCCACTGCAAAATTTCCAGACCAGGCTAATGACAGTTCCATGTTGAGCTCCACTGCTTTTAAGGGAGAACTCTGACAGGGTATATCTCGAGTGATCTAGATGCCCTGCCTGGGATCAACCCTGGAAGCCATGGTGTAGCATAAACACACAGTACTCAGCTTAACAGCAGTTCTGACCTGTGGAGAAGTCCATCCGGCATCCATAGGGAAACAGCTTTAACTATAAGCAATCTCTGGGGTCCTTTAATGCAATCTAGGGATTTAAACGCAACCAACCATCCCAAATTTTCTGAGACTTCCCTGAATCACCAAGAAATCACAGAATCAGGATGTTTATCCCAAATTTGAAAAGTAACCCTTATGTCAGTGCCAGGTGAGCCCCCCCCGTGTCTGTTGAGAGGAGTCAATACAATACTGCCTGAGGCCACACAAGCACAGCTATATTACTTTTGGTTTGGGAGATAGCCAAGGGCTTATTTACCCAGGCACAACACCAAATGCACATGACTATACTAATCAGTTGTGCTGAGGGGCAGTGCTAGTTAGCGTGCCCTCAGAAGCCTGAGCAGGGTGTGGAAGACCTACTATGGAAAGCAATTACTCAGCTTTCTTCTCAATGCCAGTCAGCAATGTGTTCCCAGTTTCCTGCCAATTAATTTTTCCTGGGGCCAACTTGTCCCTATAAAAACAACACAAATAATAAAGCAAACAAGTATACAAAACAACAGATAAGTAGACAGATCAACAAAAACCTATGGTCTTGTCAGACCGTGAGAAAGCAACCCAGGCCCTGCACTTCATCCTTTTCACTCTCCCCTTTGCACTCTGCTTCTGGAGATTTTAAGCTTCTTTGGCTAGGGACAGACATTCAAAAAGCCTGAGCCTGGTTCAGTTTTGGAGGTTAGTTCTAACCTGCAGAGACTGAACAGATTTGCAAGTGGATAGACATTCACTTTTAAGTCAGGGAATGCAGATACATGCCTGCAGTAGTTCAGGCTAGAAGCTGGGGAGCACTAGAGTGAGCCCTCTTTTCCTTTCCATAGTGCTGAGCAGGGGGGAAGGTACGGGGGGGGGTCAAAGCCAGGACCCAGCAAGGCACTAAGATTAGGGAGGGGTTTAAACCCCTACTCCAGCCTACACAGTCCCCAGCCAGGGTATGCCTGGAGGGAGGAGGGGAGAGGGAGGGGGAAGCAGCCCTCACCAGGCTTTTCCCCTGCTCACTGCTCAAGAGGTGGGAAGTGTTGCCAGACCCCAGCACCCAGTCCCTGGTTAGCACTCTGAGGCAAGGGCAGGGGCAGGGGCAGGGGCTGGCGGGGAAGGACGACTGCTTGTGTGGACTGCATGCATCTGTTGATGATACTGAACTTTTCAATCTCCCTCTCCCTGCTTCTTCATCCTATCTGCAGCAAACTGACAGCACTCACAGGTCACATTAATTAAAAACCAGGTCATTTCTCACACCTCTCTCTGTCTCCTGTTGAACACTGATAGATTGAGGGCTTTGAAGAAAGCCAGCAGCCAACAGGGAGTTTATCAGAACACAAAGCTTATCAGCCCATCAAGAAAACAAAAGTGTCTCACTCAGTTCAAGTTCTTCTTGAACAGCTTTTTGCAAGATATTTGTAAGGAAGAACAGAGGGACATTACCAGGTGACCTGCTGGTTAGTTCCAGAAAACCCTAAGCAGAAACCGTTCTGTCTGCCTTTGTTTCAGTAAAACTGGAGACACATACACATAGACAACTCTCAGCATTAGCTAGCGTAGGGGTGGCATGAACGTGACCAGACACTGGCTGGAGTCTATGCTATGGGAGAGGGAGGGAGGAAGGGAGAGATTCCTGCTTGACCAGTAAGTGGCAGGGGTGGGAGAGATGCCTGGTAGACACTGCTGTGCCCCTGCCGGGCAGACCTTAGCTGCAGTCTCCACCTCTTTCTCAGCCAGCTGGAGCTCCAGCTAGGGAGCAGAGGGGCAGGGCCAGCCCTGCATTCTGGAGAAGACAGCCCAGGACTAAAAAGCATGCTGGGATGTTGAAGGACTCTGATTTAACTTAAACTAGGAAGGGGTCTGGGACAGAAATTCCATAAACCAGTTTGACCCAAATCAGTTAAGTCTGATACTCCATTCAACCTGGTTTAAACCAGTTTCTGATCATTTAAACCATTTTTTGTGTAACTTCTGTCCCAAGCCTTTGTGGCTCCACCCATCTCACTCATCAGTTTTAGCTGCTGCCAGCCTTCCAGTCAGGCAGACTCTTAACTGCTGACTACCTGCAGCTGGGTCTCAGGCTGAGCACCTCCTTAAAACTATGTTCTGTAATGTCTTGGGGTTTGACGTTTGAAAGCAAACCTTTATTACATACAGGAAGTCATATAATTATGAATAGGAAAGCAATAACAACAGTCTTAATACTGCCCTTGCAAGGGTCTAGTTATTACCTAGCCCAGCTGTTCTTCTGTCACACTAGGAATCTCCACTGCCCCACTCAGGCTGTCTCTTGTGGTGCTACACTTTCTGGACACTATACAGTCCCAATTGGACTTTCTCTATTCATATATTCTACCTCTTGGGCAAAAAGGGATATAGTCACATCCATGCACCACTGTACCTCAGAGCCTGAGCTAATTATCTCTGGAGCAATGCTTTACTAAAACAGCTACACTAACCAAAGTCCATTAGCTGGATCTGGCCTGTGGAACTACTCCATCTGGCCTGCCAGGCTACTAGTGGGCAAGAAAATTTGGGGAGATGACTAGAAGTGAATGGGGCCCATCACAGAATTCAGGGTCCTGGTGGACATAGATCCTGTGCTCTGGATCCGGTCTGGGGGAGGGGGTGAGTTTGATACCCCTGGCATAACTAACTTCCAGTTCTGGAGGGCTGTGAAATATTCAAGACTGCATTCCAGATTTTGCTCCCCAAATGTTAGCCACTTCTTAGTTACATCCACCCCTAAGGCAAGCAAGATATGGGAAATTCAAAGATAACTGAAAGCCCTCTTCTCTCAGGCTGCCCCTCCTGAGAGATACAGAATGTGAGCATTTGCATGGTGCTTCATGTGCTGTACCAGTAGAAATCTATTCATATTTTGCAAAACATGGGCCTCACACTCCACCAAAATCCCTGAACAATCCAATCAGCAGAGTTACACAGATTCTAAAAGTGGTGCGGTGATCCATGACAGAAGGACCAGGCCCTTGTAACATTTTAGTTTCTTTATTTCCCACTTGCTATGAAATCAAACACAAGTTTTTACGTACATTAACCCAGCGTAGCAGAGTGGAGAATCAGACCCCTAGTTTTGATCAGAACAAAGTATGCCCACATAGTCCTGCTGTAACTTTGCAGGTGCTCACATTGCAACTACACCTCAAGACATTTCATTATTTGACAGCAACCAACAATGAAAACAGTAGTAGTCACGATGGTGCTCCATGTAATTATTACCTCTCATCAGCTGGAGGCTGAGAATAACAGAAAGGAAAGCCTAGGGAAGACTAAAAAGACAAAGGGACTCATAATGAACAAGTGCAAATTCTCATAGGATTTGATTGATGGAAACTACAAATGAATGACTTCTTCAAGGGAGAGCAAATCTCTGTCATGTCTCTGACTCAGCTGTGGGAGCTGGTTTTGACAACAGGCAGAAAGTTAAAAATAAGACCCTGCTGAATAAGAGAATGGAATTTGATTTTATATTTAGCATCTTTCCTACTCCAACCACCCCACAGTCATAGTCATTGACTGTGGGCAGACAAATGTGGCTGCCATTACACGCTCAAAGGTAACTCAAGTGCAGCACTGGGCCAGTAGCAATCACTCACATGTAGCTATTAGTTTTATTAATAAAGTATACCCTAACACCTAAAGGAATGTGTCATTACCCCATGGGCTGAGGAAAGAAGCTCTTATTGAAAACAACCAAAGAGGATTTATACTGCTGCCCTCACTTGAGTTCTCTTGAGGGAAGACAAATTTAACTTGTGTCCTGGTTGCTAAAGAGCTACACTAATGATGGCTGAATATGATGTAAGCTAAGTCAGCATGTATATGCCTACTACTCCCCAGCCCTTGTCAGTGACCCCACATGTGGCTGCAGACCCCTGGTGGTGTGAAGTAAGCTCTCTTTACACAGGTGAGGATTTTTGTGGGTGCTATCATTTATTGGATCAACTGAATGGCTGGAATAGACTTGTCTTACACTTGAAAGCTTGTCTAAGTCTATCCTGACCATGCAGCTAACCTAATAAAAGATATCATCCATGAAAATCCTTGCCTCCAAAATATTTCCTGTATCATCACAGCTGCAACATCACTCCAACACTTTCCTTACGGAGACTGTTCACTGGCTACCTCTGCCAGGTAGTGAGAATGAGTCATGCCCAGAATTTGCAAGAGGTAAAGAACTGACTACACAGGGAAAGGAGTTCAATGCAAGATGACTTTAACAGAAGTCAAGAAGGAGGAAAAGCAAGGTTCCAGCATACACAAGGGGGTGGAAAGTCGAACAACTGAGTCCCAGACTTGATGTCAGCATTTAAAGAACTTTGGACTCGCAAGATGGTCAAAGGCTGGAAAAAAGTCTGCCTGCAAAGCAGTCACAAATTATCTGACGTTTCACAGCAACAACCATCCTCATTTAAATTCTCAGTCTATGGCTTAAATGAACTGCAATAGTCCCCACCGGCTGTGAAATAATGAAAGAGGTGGTGGGGACTGGGCTGTTGGTCTTTCATTTGACTTGAAATTGAGCTATATGTCCTACATAAACTATTGCAACTGAAAGGGCAAGTGTTGGCTTTAAGGTTAAATTCCAGGGTAAGGTTTATGGGTCACATTTTATAGTTTGGTTTAGTATGTATATAATGTGAAAGCAATACTTGGATTACTATATTTTAAAAAGGTATAGGGCAGTTATGGCTCCTAGATTTCCTAGGTGACCTTATGCCAGCTTCAGATTAATTTAGAATAGACTGAGGGTTGCCCTAATCTTTACCAGTTGGTAATAATCCTACAGAGACCAGTTTCCATTTAGGGCTGCAACGATAGAAAGGACTATCTAGAACTAGCTATGTCCCTGGGAACTAGCACATACTGGGAAATCCTCATCTGGGGAGATAGAGGCAACATCCATGCCCTTTTTAACTTCTAAAATAGCAAATGATTAGTGGAAGGAGCCGGACAATCTGTCCCTCAGTTTTCATGTAGCTTTTGAAATTTCTTATTCCTGGAGCAGAATAGTAGGAACTTTTCAATACTGTCAGTCTCTAGTATTAAAAATTCCTGAGTCAGATCCCCAAAGAATTGTGAGATTGGCTTTAAAAAATTAAGAAACTGAAGGATTCCTCTAGTGTTTGTCCTGCTTTTTTGTTATTTTTCACCTTTCAGAGAAAGATGTCCAAGCATAGTGTGTGTGTGGCCATCTCAGGGTCATCATTTAACCTTAAACACATAGGCAAAATGGCAACCTCCCTGTTTACTCATCAGCAGGAACTCCATTTACTTTCTCCTGTCCCTGGAGTTAGGAGAACCGCCATTCTGTCCCGCTTGATTACCTCTGTATTCTGCCAGGCCAGAGGGCTACCCTTGTCATGTTCTCCTACCAAGCCCCCCGCTCCCATCTCCAAATCTTCACTTGTCCTCCATATTTTCCTTACAGTCTCCTACTCACACTGTGTGTGTGTGTGCACGCCATGTCTATTATCCTGTAAACCTCCCTATTCCTTTGCACCTTACATTCACCTTCCTCAGCTAGCCTACATCTCTGTCCACACATCTCTGAAACAGTTTTTTGCTCTGCTTTGAAATGCATCCCGCCGGCTATCCTGCTATTCTTCCCTGCTGTACCGCCTTTCCTGGCTTCTCTATATTTTCCAGTGTTCATTCTGATGCTGGTTTGACATAATGGGCCACCATCTTTCCCAAAGCAGTCATCTTTGATAGGGACAGCCTTGCTTTCATCTACAAAGGTTAAAGTAGAACTGGTCAGAAACATTTGCCATAATTTTCTCATAGGTAAATTCGGATTCCCTGAAATTGAAATGTTTCATGGGGCCATGTCAATTTTGACAAGAATCTGATGGAAATCAGGAGGGTTTCCACCACCAACCTCACTTATTTCCTGCCAGCTCATATACTCAGCTCTTTGGCAGCTCAATGGGTGAGCAACTGGGGAGTCTGGGTTTCTGAACTAACCAAATCTGGAATTCTCTGGGGAGCTGAAGCACCAGTCTCTGGCCAGCCCTGATTAAAAGGAAGGATATGGTAGGCACCTTGCCAAGGCAACGGCGTCTTGGTTTCCTGCTCCTAGCAAGAGGAATGAACTATCTTGGATAAGGGCAGAACTTTGGAAGCTCATATAAATTAGTCAGAAATTAGAAATTCATGGAAACAAACAAACAAACAATCCTCCACAGTTCAGAAGCCTCATCATTAAATAGTGAGAGTTGGCAACACTGGAGGATTTGTTTTTCCTTCTCTGCTGATGTTTCAAAAGCATCTGGGACAGGGTTGAAAGCATCAAACCAGCCGAGCTAAGGCCTACTGCTTCTTTTTCTCTCACACTTTTTCCTGTACCCACAGATCCCTGTTTAGTTTTAGTTTCAGCTTTCTTTGTTGCTTTTGTTATTAGGGCTGGTCAAGATTTTTCCATTTAAACTGTCTGGATGGAAAATTGGATCTTTGTTCTTCCTGAAAAGAATCTCCTTTCCAAGGGAAAAGTTGTGCTTTTCTTGAGAAAAAAGCACAAGAAAAAACTACCCATTCTTCCCCCTCGCCCCAGAAGGATTTTATCTGGAACTTAAATATCTTGTACTTGACTATGGTACTATGGTGCCTCCAGTGCTCCGGTGTGGTGCTGGGCTGCAGGTCATGTGATTCACATGCCTAGTCCCCTTTCAGGGCTCTGCAGCCAGGCTACATCTACCATGAGGCAGCGCAGCCAGGAGTTCCCATGATGTACCACAGCAGGTCAGCAAGAAAGCTGGGGGAGGGGGGACCATGGAAAATGCAATCAAACTAAGGAACCTAACCTAAATCAAAGAAATGTTTTCAGTCCTAAGTTTTGGGGGTTTCATATTTTCAAAGTTTCCTAAGGAAAATAAAACCCTTCATTCTAATGTGTTGCTTTGGGAACAAGAGATTTAAGGAAATTCAGTAAAAATCACAATACTCATCAGAAATATCACAAGATTGGGCATGGCTAGATAAGCTCATTAATATGTTTACTTTTCTAAAATAATTGACACCCCTATGTCAAATCAACGGCCAGCTGTGTGATATGGATGGCCTTTTCCTATCAAGCCTAGAGAACAGGAAAAGTGGATATCCAAATTCAGTGGCAGGCATGTTATCCCTGTTCCTGATGCTCCTATGCCTGTGAAGCAAAGAAAAGGAGGAGCCCCTCTTCATGATATACTCCTTCAAGCTGAATTGATCATGTGAGGGCTCAGCTCCCTGCAAGCAGAGGTGTGAAGGTGCAAGAATCTGAAGCAGTGGGACTACATATGAATATATTAATCTCACATCTCATGACATCCATGCAGAACTTGCTCTAGGTATTGACTCCCTAAGTTTTCCCCTGAAGTGAGTAGAAAAATCTGTGCACCAAAAGCAGGAATCTCTAGATATTTAAAAATAATTTCCAACAACTAATCAAGCTAATCTTAGGCTTTAGGTGTGCCCTTGATGCCAGGTATTGGTGATGGCCTGTAAACCCAACCTCTATTTTAGTTTCTCAGGTATTATAGTCACCACAATGGCTTCACAAGATAATGCAATTAAAAGGACATAATCAGTTCAGTTCTTGAACGGAAGCAATCAAGCTGTCAAGGAACCTTACCCTACCTCCAGACATCTGGATTTTTCTTGTGGCTAGTTTGATATATGATGACGTTCTTAACATCTGTCACTGTACTGATGACTAGAGGTCACATCCCTGGGTTTCTTATGCATACAGTACTCCCAGGATCTCAGGATTATGCTCTAATAAGGCTTGTGTGTCAAGGGAAATATTGTGGTTCTTAAAGCTTCCTTTGTCAGGCAAATAGCAACATTGAACATTTCAAGCGTCCTGATGAGTTTGGATTTCAAAACTGATTCACCCTTATGGAGGCAAAGTTTAGAGAACAACCATCATTTGCATTTCTTCCTAGAAGACACTGACTGATTAGAAATACAAACAGCCAAACAACTCTTCCCCCAGGGAATTGGACCAGTTCCGTTTCCGCTTGCAGAAGCAAGCCTTTCTTAAGGATTAGTCACTCTTTCCCCAGTGGAGTACTCCTGACCATATTTTCATGTTTGCTAAACACAGTCTAGTTCCTGATTCTCCTATTTTCTAGTGGCGTAGGCCAGGAATTATTCCAGGGAAGGCAGTAGATTTATATTGAAGTAAATCTGTGCTGACGAGATAAGACTCAAGCATTGCGATTTTTTTTAGGTTTTCTTATGTGCCTTTCTGGTGGAAACATGGTGCTTTTGCAGAATATAAAAAAATGGGGTTGCTTTTATTGAGAAACAGCAAGAATAGACATACTGATGCTGGCAAAATGGACTATAAGAAAATGGTCAAAGCTATTAAACCAAGTGCTGTCAAATGCATAGAAGCAAATATACTGAAAAGACACCCCAGAGAGTAGGTGTTGCCTGTAAGAGATACAAAAAAAAAATAATCAGGTAGAAGTAGGATTTTAAGCTGCTATGTTTATTATGTATAACAACTGTTAAGCAATTTAGGGGGGCATTTAGGGGGGCATTTCCTTTCATAGATAAATAAATGTTAACTTGCTTTGTGGAACTAGCAATGCCTCTTTCTGATGGGAGATTTCTTACCCCTGTTCATATTGAATAATCCCAAAAGGCTGACTGCTTTTTATAGTGATCCACGTCTTTCATTTTAAATCATAACTAGAAGCTGAATATGATTTGGCCTGATGTGTAAGTACTCAGAATTAAATGCTCTAATGATTAACAACAGCAACAAAGCATCAGTGCTATCTTGAGTCAGCCTCCTCCAAACATTGCAAGACAAATTTATCCTGGTTCCCCCCATTTATTTCATTGCAGTTTACATCAGGATAAATTTGGCCCAGCTTCTGTAAAACAGTTTAGAAAGGAATATTTCATTGTATCTTTCTCAGCAGCAGTAGATGTAAAAACATGGAAGTAGCAAGGTTTCTTACCTTATTTTTCTAGAAGAAAAAGTATCTTTGATATAAGAATCAAGCTACATGTTAAGGAAAAGTTTTATAATAACCTGGAAAAAACATTGACCTTAATTTACACATGTTTTCTAACGGCATATTGTGAAAGCAACAACAAACATGAGCAAATAATTTTGGGAGCAGGGATGTTCCCCTTCAAATTGTTTTCATCATGACAGCCGCCAAAGCTCTTACGTGCACTTTCAACTACCATTGTGAAATATGTGTTCCCGGTTTGTTCTTGTACTGCCTCTGCAGGAAATCAGAGCCTTTGACTTCCTGTAGTCTACAGATGCCTTATTCTTTGTATTCCCCAAATAGGAAGTGCTAGGGTCATTCTGCCAAATATATGGAAACTTAATTTCATTTCAGGACAGGATTAATAGCTCGGAAGTGTTGGGACGTTGATCGGCTGATAACAGGATAGTTAGAGCAGAAAGCTTTTATGAGGAGTACCACAGCTAAAAAACTGGCAACAATTGTGGAACAGAGTCTAATTGTATTAAACTATGGAGAAGGAATCCTACCTGAGACAGCCCATCTGATGCTATCTTCTGCTTATCCAAATGTAAGCTTTACCAATCTTTTACTCATCTCTACATTTGGGAAGGAAAAACCACAAGGTAGATTTGTTTCTGAAAACTAATTCCTATTTTTGATGACAGAGCTTTGATTTCTTTCCCCAAAACCAAAGATTCTACAGTAATTATTCTATCACCAGTATATCTAAATCAACTTCACAGGAGTTGATTTTGATTTCTACCAGAGTTAAGTGCAAGAAAAACCTGCCCACATGTTTCCTCTATATGTTAGTGTATATTGTTTGGGATAGCAGCTTTTCATGATATTTAAAGCACTAAAAATCCCTGCAAAACTAACTTAGGTGATTTAAGTGGCATTGTATCATGCATGAATTCAGTATATTATTTTTGAAGCAGGATCCAGGATTGAAGCTCACAGATTCAAGGCTATCAGGCCTTGTTTTGAGATTTAGTAATGACTTGGGGCTTAAGGTACTTGCAAGAGATCTGCTTTATTTCTGCCTAGTTCAAGTTGAAGGGGCCACCAACAAAAAACCTCAGCAAGACCCTCTGGGTATGAGCAGGCTACTTCTACTGTGCTCCTTTAAAGCATGTCCCACCCCCAGCTCCCACCAAACCCAGAAATAAGGCAGTGAAGACACCCTGAGGACAACATCTCCACTATCACTCTCAAGGACCTGAGATACAGAGATCTCAGAAGCAGCGGGGGCGGAAGGTGGAGGGGGGTACCCTCAGGAAAATATCTTTGTCTCATTTCCAGATTTGGCATCCATAGAGTGGAAGTGGGTGTACTTCTCAGAGGCATCTTCAGGCGGGCCACAGAAGCAGCATTGGCATCTTTGACTGAGACGTTCAGACCTTAAAGACAAAGTTCCTTGGCCTGTAGGTTAACTTGGACTATGGCTGAAAGTGGATGACAAAACACATATTTTGTGCATACCATTTGTAGGTTTGCACAAAAGTTTCCTTAGTTTGAAAGAAGATGTATAGTCTATGTTCACATATAGTCTATGTTCACCTACAGGTGGCATCATTCCCTATAGCTTTTTCTAACAGGCAGCTGCTCAAATGGAGGAAAGGCTATGCTTTCAGCAGTGCAAACAGCCTACATGGCTCTCTCGTTTACCTGAATATATCCTGGAGGATTGCTAAATGAGAATCCTCCCTTCACTTCTTTTACAGATTTGCAATGTAAACTACAGTCAATGCTACTATGTTTTTAGGGAGACCTATCTGACGATGAGGGTGGTCAAACATGGGAACATGCTACCTAGAGAGCCTGTGAAATCTCCATCCTTGGACATTTTCAAGAGTAGGGTAGAAAGACACTTGCTTAGATAATTTAGTCAGGGAAGATCCTTCTGTGAGCAGGGAACTGGACAAGTTCACCTCATGAGGTCCCTTCCAGTCTTACTTTGCTATATTTTGCATCTGCTAGTTGTGGATACTTAACTTCTAAAAAGTCAAATAATATTTGATGTCTTCTCCAGGTCATTGTGTCCATGCATGAGCTCCAATGCTGGAGTAACGGGGTTGTCTCACCAGAGTATTCACAAGTGCTGTGCTGGCTGAGAAGGACTAGAAAAGCCACCTGCTGGAGACCAGCCAGGCAGACAGAAGTTACAGAAGATGCCCCATTTTGTAACATCTTCATTTGAACCCATGCAATGAGGGTTCAGATTTTCACCTGATCAACCAGTTTAAGTTGTCTGCAGCCAGGCACTCGTGTTTAGTCACAGCTATAGAGAGTTTTCTGTGACCAAATGAGGCAAAAAATTGTCACTTCTGTTTGTGCCCTTTAGGTTTATAGGGATAAAAGGAGTTCTTTTGCAGAATAGTTGAAACTTCTCCAGGAATGACATAAGCTGTAACATCAAGGGGGCTCTGCGCATTTGGCCTGCTTGGTGGGTTTTGGTGCCAAAGCTACGTCCCATAGCATGGGAATAGCAGGGAGCAGGGAAACCCTCAAGTAGCCAGGGATATAACTGTTCAATCCATTGCTTCACACTTGAATATGAAGGAACAGTGTAATGAGAAGCAGTCAAATGAAGGCATTTAACAGAACAAGCTGGGAAGATGTAGCAGCGTGGGCCCTGTAGGCTGTTTTATTCATAATGAGAAAGGAGGAGGAACAGGAGTTGTGTGAGGCACTTAGGCAACCAAAAGGTAAGGGATTCAGTCAAAGACTCATCACAGACCCTGACCCACAGCTCCCCGATGACAGCCCAGCAGGACAAGGCGGTGCACAGTAAGCCCCTTCTGCATTTTCCAGATCCCAGGGCTGCTCTGTGCTGACCCAGCCCCCTGCTGCCTACCACCCAGGGGAGGCTGTGGTGACTAGAGATTATCTTAGCACTGGACTCTACACGGAGGGCTGGGGAAGGGGTGTTTGCGTCTAGTTAAACTCGCTTTCTTTTCTCAGGCAGCTCTGGGCTGCTGGAGCACAAGCATGTGAGCCTGGAAGCAGGGAAAGGGTGTAGAAGTTGAAGTTGAGCTGGGGGGTTGCTGTGTAGCCAGCAAACAAAAATTCTGTTTTGCCAAAAATGTCAAGGTTTTGTCACTTATTTTCATTTCACCTCAGAACAAAAACTGGGTCTTGTGGACCCTTTTTTCTTTCCCATGGCGGGGGAGAAGGAAGAGGAAAAGGGGAGAGAGACTATCCAAGGTTCAAGTCCCTCCTCCTAATGAGACCTGAAAGGCGTGTAGCCCCTAACCTCAGAGCTGGCTTCCTCTCCAGTTTGTTTTAATACTTCCAGGCCTCAAGGCTAGGGAATCCTGGAAATGAAAACTAACCATTAGAGCCTGACTGTTAGTCAGTGGACACAGCTGGGGATGTGGATATGCTCCTGCTACCCAGGTTCCCAGACATTCTCTGACCTGTGCATCTTTAAGGCCAACCTTATCTGACCCCGCATTGTTTCTATGGAGAAAGAGCACTGAAACATTTTTTCTTATGGTCCTGAACCTGCATCATGGAGCAATTTGCTGGGCCTCTCCCCTCCTGCCTCAAAATTCCTCTTTAGCCATCCTTGCTGTACAAGTGTAAAATCTTTCAGCTCTGTGATAAGAAAGGAGGTACTTTCCTTGTGGCCCACAATATCTTCAAAGATTTCCTCAGCTGCTGAGTTCAAACTCAGCCTTTTTGATCACATTTGTTGCTCTGCTTAACACCCAAAAAATAGGCTGCCCGTTTCCAAAAACTGTAGATTGCTACAGGAAACCAACCTAAAAGCCTCTTACATCCTGCTAGACATTAAACATACATTGCTTTTTCCCAGTGAACTTCCATTAGGCCTGGCTGCACATCATCCCTTCAGAAGTGTTATATATGACTTGAGCGCAGACTACAGCCTTTTAAATGAAAGCTTTCCGGTGCATTAGTTCCTTGGCCCCATGCCAAAGAGTAGGGGTATTCTCACAAGCAACTGCTTCATTCATCTGTGCCAAAGCAAGGTTTGAGAGAAAATCCTTGTCTGACAATGGCACTTTAAAGAATGGAAGGAAGCACACAAATACGGAGGAGTCTGGCTGATTTTCCTCAAGCTTTACTACTAGCATCTTCCAAATTACTACCCAAAGGCCTCCCTAGGATATGTGAATGCATATATATGCTTTTTTACGTATCCTAGGGAGGCCTTTGGTGGTAGTTTGGAAGATAAGCATGTAGGTGTATTCATACCGATATGTGCCATGTGATACATATATTCATACTAATATGTGTGTACATACTCTCTCTCTCTCTCTCTCTCTCTCTCTCTCTCTCTCTCTCTCCAGGTACAGCTACCTGGTTATATTTTCAAAAATGCCTAAGTAATTTAGGAACTGGGAGGGAGATCAGAGTCTTCTCCACCTATTAGGCACCTAAGTGGACTCAATCTGCTAAGTGCAGTTCTATTGCACCTGGCTTGAGCCCCTGAAAACCAGTTAATGCAGTAGGCAGGGAAGTCCTCCTGCTCATGGCCTTCTGTAAAGGATGAAGTTACACGTTGCATTCAGACCATACTAAAGGCACTTGAAATGTGTTCATCTCCACATTAAAGCTCATTAACTCATGCTAAGTGCCCCCTGAGAATCTCAAAATTATTCCATTCTGGCAAGAGTTAACTCCAGGCTCATGTCAGGGTAGTTTCAGTCTGCCCTACAAAGATAAAAAGAACCATGTGCAGGCCTCCAGCATCTCTGGATGCACTGCTCCCAGTTCCCCTCCTCCCATGCAGCACCTGGCTCCTAGTCACATCCCTGTCCACAAACAAGTGCCATAGAGTGGCAAGTCAGAACTGTGCAGGCAAGAAGTGGTATTAACCTTTACTGTGTGACTGCTCACAGCATGTTCTAACTTTAATACTGCTTATGATTCCGCAGATTTGGTATAGTCTATCACCCTTCTTTAGATTGCATTAGTTAGTATCTAAGGGTACCTGTATACGTGCCTGACTCCTGCTCCAGTGTGCTGTAATTATAGCAGGCCAGAGCAGACTCAATCAATAGAGTCTGCTGAAGCATGTTAATTGGCATGCTCCAGCAGCCTCAGCATCACACGTATTCAATGTCTCTGCACTTCAAGATGACAGCAAGGCACTTTAAGTAAACTTGGTCAAACAAGTTAAAGAGCCACCACCATAATTTTGAAGTTTGGACACTAAATACATGAGATGCTGCAGGCACTTTAATTACAGGGCCTCCCAAGAGCCCCTCTAGTTAAAGCATCCCCTTCCTCAACCCCAGAGCACATGTAAAGATGCTCTAAGGTGCCACCCCTTCCCTTACTTTCTACACCAAATAGGTGAAGCAGGATTTGGTCCTAAGTCTCAATGGCTTTCAATGAGACTTAGATAGCTAGAGCCAGATTTTTAAAGGTATCTAGGCACCTAAAAAGGCAGATAGTGTCCAATAGGATTTTCAAAATAGCCTAGGTACTAGATTCAAATTGATTTTTAAGCACCTCAGTGAGACTTGGGCAGAATTTCAGCACATAGAAAGAGTGATTCAAACTGGCCTTGTGCCAGCTGCCAAAAACTCATTAAGAACCTGAACTCATTACGCACCTTCATTTGTGAATGCCAAATTCCCATGGCATGACATCCTGGCAGCAGGAACCAAAACTCAGGATTGTCACCCACCTCTTACAGTGCTATCACTATGGGGCTACAGAGTCGTGCTTTCTGCAATATTTATGCATTTTACACAAGACAGCCCTTGGGTAAATAACAGAAGTAATCTTGACAAAAGGGGCCAGGAACCTAGATCCCCCCCACCCAGTGGGGCACTCTCTACCCTCCTTATGAAATATGAGCCGCTGGGTAGACAAGCGTGCAAGAGTCCCAAGGCCAGATAGACAGCTAACCAGAGGAAGCCGAACTCTGTAGTCTGGTGGCATGCCAGTGGGTGTGGGTGCCACTAGACTACAGAGTTCGGCTTCCTCTGGTTAGCTGTCTATCTGGCCTTGGGACTCTTGCACTCGTCTGCCCAACGGCTCATATTTCACAGGAAGGGTGGAGAGTGCCCTCTTTTAGCTTACTCTGTAAACTGGTGGTTAGGGCAGTTTGCTGAGTGGTAAGAGGTTTGGTTTCAAGTCCTTCAGCCTAAGGAGGGGTTAAGACCCAGGTCTCCCACAAGTAGCCTATTGAGGGAAATGGTAGGTAACATGCCCTGTTCCTCCTGTCTTCTGAAACGATTAGGTAGTGATTCCCAGAACTGAGATTAGATCAGCGTATCTCAACCTTGTTAGACTTGAGGCACCCCTCGTTAGGCTTACGACACCCCTCAGAAAATGGCAGCTCTTCAGCTTTCACTCTTTTTTGACTACAGAAAAAATAATAGAGCAATTCTGCTGCTTCAAAGAACTCAGAAAAAACACAGTAGGCAGCCTAGTTTTAACACAATGAATTCCTATTCAAAATCTCTGAGTCTATGTTGTGAATCACACTGGCACACTGTTTGACACCCTGTGGCACCTTTGAAAGGATATCAAGGCACCCCAGGGTGCTCCAGCATCCTGGCTGAGAATCATTGGACTAGGTGGTGTGAATTGTAAAGGAACAGAGGTGCCTCATGGACACCATGAGTCAGACACCGTAAACACACAGGGGGAAGGTAGAATTCAGACATACGCCTTGGCTTGGTATTTCCTATTGGCTACACCTATGCATCTCTGGACCTTCTGAATCACCCTTTGGAGGTACCTACCACTCCCCATTCTTTAGGTAGAACACCTATGCCCCTAAATCTGAATCATTCTTAAGTACCTCTGATGTCTCTCCAGGAACTGTACCTAATTACCAAACCCAGTCCAATTAAAATGCCCTCCAGAGCAAGAAGCCTAATACTTAAGTGTTGCAACATGTAAGTGTAAGCAACCAAGAAACTAATTTGAATTGTAGCCTGCGTGCTTAACTTCTAAACTTGTCAATGAAAACTGGACACCCAGGGACTCCTGAAAATCTCCCAGAGCACCTATCTGCTTCCTTAGGCATCTACATAAATTTGAGAAAGTAGTTCTTACTCTCCTAAATCACTTTTGAAAATTGACTCTAGATTCATAAATCACCAAGGCACTCCTAAGAAAATTCCTGACTTGTAGGCTCTAAAGTATTAATGTTTTATTTTATTGCCACTTCTTTCTCGAATTTCCTCCCTCACCTTCCCTGCTATTTCAGGAGCTAGGAATCAATTTCCTATCCATGGATAGCTTAGATTTATTTTATGTATCGTCCTTGGTCTGGGCATTTTCTACAGATAATTAGACTTCCATGTGCTTGCCTCAACTAGCTCATGTTTTAAAATACCATGTTCCTTTTACTGTGTGATTTCTTATCTTCACTCCCTACTCCTCTGCCTGCCCTCTTCCTCCCTACTTTTGCATCATCAAAACTCCCCCTCACCTCCACCCATGATCATGGCATCACTGCGGAGTCATCCCTCCTTCTCTCCCCCTGCATCCAGACAGTAATTAATTCTCACTTGCTGTTTTGTCTGTATGAGCTTTTAAATCCGCTCTCCCTCCCCCATCCCTACTGCCAAAACTTTGGTCTGTGGTTTGGCCATTTCTCACCTCGACTGCTTCTGCCTCCTCCTCTTCTCTGAACTTCCTACATCTTACTTTTTTCCTATCCGGAGGAGCTAAAAATGTCACTTCCCTCTGCTGTTCCTTAGGCTTCGATTACACTGACCTCCTCCTTAGATGTTTCCACTGCCTTTTTCTTTTTTTCAACATGAAATTTAGCTACCATATCCTGACCTTTAGAGTTAATACAATTGTACCATGGACAAACTTGAAAAATTTTAGTTTGTATGATTTTTCAGAACCTAACAGATTTCCATGTTCTGTGTTTCCTTGTTTCACTGAATTGTTTTGACAGATCAGCTCCGAAGCCCTTCTTACAAATAAGGCACATTTCATAAGAGAAAGCCATCCTAGGAAAGAGCCTGTTGTTTGTTTGCTGTTATTATTTTGGACGGAGCCAACCTAAAGTGTAAGTCATGCCAAAACTCATTCTGTTCATTGGACTTCCAATGTCAAAGAGGGTTCACAGCACAAACCAATGAAACAAACTGAGAATGTGTTTTTCAAATAACCCAGGGGTAAACAGGTCGCTCTCCAAAGAGCAGAAGCCCTTTTTAGCAGAGCTTTCGAGACCTGGCTTGGATCTGGGAGTAGTTCCAAACATTCTCTCTGAAGAGTTGAGGTATTGTATAAAATCACTGCCTCTCAGGTTGAGGTGATCAGCAGACTACAAACATCTAACAGCACAGGATCACCCTTGATCCACCTGGGAGACAGCAGTTTTTGCTAAAAGCTTCCACAGTGCACCTGTTTGGTTATTCCTGTAACAGCTGAGAGGGCTCCCAGTCTTTCCTCCCTACTGGGTGCATGTACGCATGCAATTAATGCAAAGAAATAAACTCTGGTCCATATCATACTGGAATTTATTGCTCCAGGGCACCACATTTACATGTGTGCCTGGGACTGCAGCACGCTGAGCTAGGTCAGAGCAACCCTGGTTGGCAGGGGTCCTGGAGGGTCAGTCTGGCAGCTCAAGGCTGCTCCGATTTGGCTTAACATGCTGCGGAGGGACTGGCTGGGGCACGAGGGCTTCAGTGTGAGGCTAGCCAGTAGGCAGCCCCTAAACTGAAGCACCCTCCTGCCCCAACCAGCCCTATCAGCATCTACATATGCACTGCTGCGCAGTACATAATGCTGCCACAAGACAGTACTTGTATTAAAAAATAGTAACCTATGGCCACTAGTAAGCCTATGTTTATTAGTTTACTGCAACCTAATAGGGCCACACGTGTAAATGTGGAGACAATTGGGTAAATGTCTCATGTAGATGTGTCCACTGACTCTTTCGCCTCTTCCTGTCTAATATTTTAAGTTGCCTTCCTGTCCAGAAATCCCCCATACTACTAGTTCTTCTCAGGCAAGTTTTTTTACATCTTCCAGTATTATGGTATCTCAAGAGATCAGAAGTACATTGGGTGGGCATCATGGAGCCCAGAAATCCCTGAATGTTCTCCACCTGACAGATGTGCTAATGCCTTCGGAGCATTGTAGTCCCAGAGAAAAGGACTGTTTGCTCTTACTCAGAGAAAACCCACTTCAGAGGAGGAAATGGCAGCAGGCACAATGGCAAGTAAAAGAAAGAGAAGAAGCTACTTTTGTTTTTAAAAACACGTGGCCCAGCTCTCAACAGGTGAATTTTAGTTTAGCACTAGTAAAGTTGAGAAGGAACCCAGAGTCTGGGGCAGAAGTAGGGAAGAAAAATGGATGATTTTAAAGGGCAATTACTAATCCAGTTTAAGACAGCAATATCACATGAATTTCCATCATCCAGCTGCTAGTCATTCACTAGTTTCTGAAGGCCCAAGCTAACAGGGTGTTGTAATCAGTAGCTAAATAACCCCAGGTAGGCAGGATGATTTGACCAATAAAAGGTTTAATTAAAAAAAAGTAGGGACACTTCCCTTCTCTGTGGCTTAATTAAGGGTGAGATACAAAGCCCATTGAAGTCAACAATGTTTTCTCCACTGATGTCGATGAGTTTCAGATCATGCCATCAAGGAATAAACACATTATAGTTTTCATATGAACCAAAGGAATTGCTGGGATGCAACACTGGAAAATACAGAACAAGCACTCAGGAAAGCCAAATGCTCCCCATACCAATACTGGTGCAAGATCATTGGCTTTGATGGTGTAAGTGACTTTAATTTATGGGAATGAGAAGAAAATTTGCCCTGTATTTTTCCCCTGTTTATTTCCTCAAGAACCATTCTAGATTTGGATTTGAAAAACAGTGCCAAAGTCAAGGATTCCTAATAATCATTTAGCTAAAATATTTCTGTTTATATACATTTCATTTAGACAAATTGCTGGTAACAGGGACCTTGTTTTCTTCTTGTCTCATATTCTGGTCCTATGGCAGTAAATAGTGTGGAGTAAAAATACATATATATGAATGCCTTAAATTTTGATTATTTGAGTTATAAGTTGATATAACCACTTTGTGAAGACTTGCTGGCTCTGTACAGTAGAACAGTTAAGAGAAAGTGTTCTTTGTAACTCCTCTGCTACTGCTTCACTCACTGCAGCCTTGAAAGATAGCAAAAGCAT
>JAGPOW010003316.1:43683832-43702095 GCA_030014935.1 Caiman crocodilus
GCTCTGTACAGTAGAACAGTTAAGAGAAAGTGTTCTTTGTAACTCCTCTGCTACTGCTTCACTCACTGCAGCCTTGAAAGATAGCAAAAGCATGTACAATCCTGATCCTGTGAACTAACCTTGTCTCCCTCATAAGTTCCCATCCTCTTTAAAGCAAAGAAATGCTAAAGTAATAGTATACCGCTTTTCACGCTAATTTCTCTATATGATCACGTGAGTTATAAGCAACTGTTAAAAAGTATATAAGCCTCCTGATTTTGCTCTTGGGGGGGGGGACCCCTTCCAAGTGCTTGAGAAATCCATGTCACTTTGAAATCCCCCCCTACAGCTGTAGTTTCTTTTGAATAAAAGCTTCTGCTGACCTGACCCAAATGTACTCTGCGTGTGTTTCCACGACAATAGCAAAACTTCTGTTTACTTCTGTGGGATTGAGATTTAGGTCACTACCTGGAAAATGTCTGCATTCTGTAAAGAATATTATTTCAAACTTGAGACCAGTAGTGACCGACTAGCATGTGCTGCTGCTGTGCGTGGCTCATGAAGGCTGCTAGCAGGTGAAGGGAAATTGCTGGGGTGAGGGGTAGGAGTAGGGATACCAGTGAAGAGGGGAGGGGAGACAGAAGCAGGGTTTGTACTGCCTCCCCTTACCTACTTGGCTGCTCCACAGAAAATTCAGCTCTGCTGGAGGGGCTGGGCAGAAACAACCCTGCACATCTAGCCAGAAGGGCTTCATGAAGTGTGCAGCCCCCTAACTGGAAGGGCTGGATGTACAACTCAGTCACTTGGCTCTTGGCCATAGGGGCTGGGTGCAAGGCAACTGCAGCAGCCACTGGGGTCTTTGTCTTCCCAGGAAAAATAATACTGATCACCCTCCTTCCTCCTCCCTCCTCTCTGGTGCTCAGCAACCCACTTCCCCCCACCACAGGGCACACAGGGGACTTGCCTAGGGTTCAAAACTGCTTAGTTATGCCTCCGGCCTGGCCCAGCCCAGCCTGGTAGTCTCAGACCAGGACCTGTATGCCTGCAGCAAGCTCCAAGGCCAAGGAACCCAGAGTGAAATTGACCCCATCACTGCCCCTCACCAAGCCATCCATGCCTGAAACAGAGCAAGGCACACCTCATGCAGCCCCTCCTGCCCCACACTGAGCCCTCCATCCAGGGTGCTTCCCCAGTTACACCTGGAGTCATGGATCTAATGGCACTGCCCCACAAGGAGTCCTGAGACCAGGGTCCCACGCAGTGACACTGCCCCAGAGACAGCCCTCGGGGTCACTACATCGCACTACCCCATGGAATCACCCCAAGAGTGTCACTGGGGCCACCCTGCTGAATAAGTCCCTGCTGAAGGGGCTACCCAGTGAAGCAGGGGCAGGATGTTCCAGGGGACCTCAGTGACACCCTGTAGGTAGCCTGTGGCCTGAAGCTTCCCAAGGAAACAAGTTGCCCTGTCAGTGTCATGGGCTCTGAAGGTGCCACTTCATGAGGTCTCGCAGATGCCAGAGTCCTGCTCCATCCCCGGGCCTGTTTGCATGTCCCATGGAAAGTGTGGGCCCTGAAGTTGTCACGGGGCACATGGCAAACCCATCACTGAAAGTATCTCAGCTGAAGCCATCACAGGTTTAGGACACCAGTTGCATCTGTAGCCATTAAATAATAAAATTCTTGTAGCTGAGAAGGGGCATAGACCTGCCCCCCGCCCTGGGCATAGACCTCTCTCAAAGATTCTGTGCAAAACTAGCATAGCAGTGGTTTCGCTACAAGACATGCTTTTACTTTTTTCTTTTTAAATTCTAAGTCTAAACAATGCAAAGCCATAAAATAGACATAGCCAATCAGCAGCACATGTACCACGGGCAGTCATTGCATGTGGGGGGTTAAAATATTAATATTTTCCACATAGGTCAGGTGCTCTGTACTATCTGTAATATTCTCTTTTCACCCACTGACCACTGATTTAGGACTCACTCCTGCAAGATATAGAGGATGTCTTAAAGCGGCAAGTTCCTTCAGCTCTCATGGACTCCAGCAGGAAATGAAAGTGCTCAAGATCATGCAGATCTGTCTAGCACCGCATGGGACCAAGCCTTTGGAGCACCAGCTTTATCACTTGCTCTTAGAATGGAAATAACATCAGGGCCTCAAGTGCCCCTAGGTAATTTCAGAAGGAAAAGATATTGAGTAGAAGTTGGTTCCCTAATCTAGCAGATAACATGACTAAATCTGGGTCTAGATTCAGCTTCCAGACACTGTCTAACTAGACACAAAGCTCATGATTTTTAACAGCAAGAGCTATTATTAGCCATTTCAACACCTTATGTTAGATCAGGATATGGTAGAATCTCCATCACCTGAAGTCTTTAAATCAAGGTTGGCAAGGTTCTTTGGGTAGATGTGATATCTTTTATTACACCAACTGAGTATTTGGAAAAAAGTTCTTTGCAACTTTAAACCAAGGTTGGCTCTCCACAAAGAATAAGCTATGCAATGACAGGTTGTTAGGCCTACCATCAGAAACTACAGGGTGAAGTTCTAAGTCATATGTTATACAGCAAGCCAGACTAGACAAATGCAGTGTTCTGCAGCTGAATTCCAGGGACACAGCCATATGGTTTGTCTTGGGATCTTCTGTCATCCATCTCTACAGCACAAATGTGCTACTAATTAGAGTGTACAAAGCACTGCTTTGATGAGTGCTATTGTGTAGCTCATCAAGTAGTGTCAAAACTAGTGAATGTATAGCACAAGGTCAAAGTCAAGAATCTACCCAAACCTAACAGCCCATCAGTATAGCATGGGTAAGGCACAGCAGTGTCTATAACCCCCACATTCAAAAAAGTAAGATGACCACCAACATTAATTTTTAGAGTAATGACTTTGGGATGATATGTCAATTTGCACTCTCCTCCACCCCAGCAAAAGCTAGGCTACGTATTCTGATCTTAGCTACAGTCTCTGTGCTTTTTGGAGTTTTTTTCTTCCTTTGTAGTGTACAAAAAAGGCCTCTCTATAGGTGGAATTAATTTAACTTGCTTCTCACTTAGCCCTTGTATGTATGTTCTTACCATACATTTATTACGCTGATTTACTCTGCCATCATGAGATATCTGGTCTTTTGCCAGTGATGTAGTCATTTGCCAGCAATTATTTGCTATAGAACAGACAACGTGCCTCTTACTTGGAAATATTTCTCATCAATTATGTCCTGTCACCCTGCTCCCAAATGACCTAGTGTCTGAGCTGAGGCAGTGCCCAGCTGCTGGGAGAGAGACCCGTATTTCCACTGAACATTTAGTGAAAAGCCCAAGGGAAAACATGACAGAAAAATACCACTTTGGGTAACATTTGGCCCTATTTTATAGTGCTAAAAGAAGTGCAAGGACTAATTCTTTCACTTATATGAACTCAGAAGGGGAACAAGCTAAGATTTTCAAGTTGGTAATTTCACCTTATTTTGACATCAAACAAAAAGCTTGACGTGAAAGTTCTGTCACAGACCTCTGTTTCTGTCGGTATGATTTACAGTGTTTACCAAGCCTATGAGCCAACATGATATTAAAATATTCCTGGTATCTCTTATCTGTTATAGTTTGTATCCAGAAAAATGTTTTACTATTGAAGGTTGCGGGGAAGTGAGTGAAAGGGAGAAAAATCTGCAATTTGGACCAGATGTGTTTTAATATAGCTGGAACTCAATCTTGATTCCAACTGGTTTGGGATGGCGACTGGTCGATGTTCCAGAACGGAGCTAAACTTTACCCTATGAGTGTGAAAGCACAGGTAGAAAGAGGAAGTGAAGGGTGAATTCAATACAGTGTCAAGAACAAAGGGGACTGTGATCTCCTCCTCAAGCTGTAATAGAAGAAGTCTGGTTGTAAATTCAAAAGACAGAGAGAAAAGTTTGCCTGAGCCTTGAAGTAGCTAATAAAATTGTTGAGCTGCAAGTTCCTTAGGGCAGGGACCTTGTCTACTCCATGTGAGACTGTTACTACATCCTAGACTTCTTCTTGGAACACAATACAGTATGTATCTGTAATAATGAGGGTTTAATATAGTCAAAAACAAGGAGTACTTTTTAAAAGATTTTCAAACACTGTAGAAAGCTGTGCTTGCTTCCCCTCCAGACATAACTGAGAAAAGCCTTTGGTGTCCATGATGTTTTACCTAAGATGTTGCATCAAAACCACGGGGCTCCTCTGTCAGCAAGGGCCAGAACCTTGCAGGCAGACATCTGCTGACTCACAGCCTCCTTAAACCCGTCTTGGATGTCCTGGAGGTGGGAGTAACATATCTGCCAGAAAGCAACCAGATATGTTGTGTGAAGCTGAGTGCATGTTTTGTCTAGGAGAAATGCAAGGGATTGTAGGATTGTTCCCAGAAGTCACTGCAGCTGAAGCTGATTGAAACAGCGCGAGTGTGGACATAGAACAAAACTGCACCAGTTCAGAGCACACGTTAACACAGCCAGCATGGGTGAACAGCACCACTTGGGCTTATAATGGTTCCACCCTCCACTTCAGTTAAACATAGTTCTTTTCTCTACTGGAGACATGACCTAATAGTGCACATGGCTTTGCTTTCTTTATTCTGTCCGAACTTGGTAAATCAGTGCCTGGAGCTCTTCATATATACAGTGAGAGTCATCTTCCGGTGGTTCTGTCCATGAACTACAGAGGGACCAGTGTTTTTTTTTTTGAATGAATGTAATGTCTATCATTGAACATTTGAAGAGACAGACTCAATGACTCAAAATGCAAGCAGATGCCAGAAAAGGAGAACATTTCACTGCAGTATTGAAAACACATTTGACAGATCAGCCTAGCAACAGCACTCAGTCTCCAGGCTGCCTCCAACAAATTGGCAGTTGTAAGCTTTTTCTGCTGCCTTTAGTTCTACCGCATTGCTGCAAATAAGGGAGTAAGTAAGTAAATCATCCATTATAGCAGTTTACACATAAGCAGTAGCGTAAGTAGGGATGGGTAAGCAAGCACCAACCCTGGGCACCAATTAAAAGAGGAATCAAAAACCGGTGACTACTACTGCTGCCAGCCTGGCTGCCACTAGTGTCCAGGCCACAAAACCTGCTCGTTACACCTCTCTACATAAGCCTAGTATGAGCATGTGGCTGTCAAAAAGAACCTTGCAGGCAGGAAGAAGCATTCACACTGCAGAAAAACAACTAAGAATCATCACCCTTGCATACCTAGAAATACCAAGAGCAAAATATGACTTGCTATATTATGAAGTGACTCATTTATCCCTGAAGTTTCAGTGAATGACAAAGATACGTATTTCTCAGCATGATTCACTCCAAATGGCCGTGGGGTTACTGGCCAAGTTTGAACTAAGCTAAGAGACGAACACCGACGTAAAGGCCAAGGGACTTGGAAGGCATTTGCTATCTTCAGGAGAGCTATAACAGACATTAACACTCTGCTGTCACTAGTAAATCTTAAATTACTTCGACAGGTGGCAGATTGGGTGATGTGAACAGCTACAGTTCAGGGGAGAGTTCCATTTCATGGAAAGTGGGAAAGGCCATGGAATAGCCCGTATTCTATTGATATACTATGTTGTAAAAGAAAAAATAATCAAGCATACTTTTTATGGATGAGTAATCTACTTTCGAACCCTGGTGTAAGTGCTAGCTTAGCTCAATAGCTTTAATAAAGCTATATTATACTTCTGTCACATTATCAGAATTCTTGCTTGCAACCAAGGAAAAATGTTCACTTAGGCACCTACAAATTTTGTTGACACAGGAGAACTCAGTTACTCGAGATATTAGTAATGGAATGATGAACCTTCACCCCCACCAGTTCAAAGCACTCCCAGGACAAGCTGTGACCAAATGGTGACTCATCAACTGGCTATTCAGTGACCACTGGATACTGAGCTATTGGCCTCAGCATCATTCCTATCTACCAGATGTCCACGTCAGAGCTGGCAGTGATTGTCAATCTCAGCAAAAAGTACAAGAACTCAGTAGGAATTGTGCCTAACCTCTCTCAAAGAGTTGTCAGTCCCTTGAGCATATTGCCTGGGGCCATACAGGGAAATTATTTTCCAATATCTGTATCTGGAAGATTATAATATCAATAATAATGTGTGGTTGCATAGATAAGCTATGAGCACAACAATTCTGAATTACTTAAAAGGATTCCCCTCCCCACCTCAACTACATACATCAATATCAGTTTCATATGAGAAGTGTGTCCTGATATTTGAAAGGGAAAGAGATTCAAAAAGAACAGAAGACTTACAGCCATGCTCCTGGTTTGTGTTTGAGTCTCCCTCCAAAGGAATCTACTCACCAGCTTCTAGAATGGGAAGACTTAGAGACAGGTATTAAAACACATCCCAGCAATGCAATGGTAAAAATCAGTTTAAGCATCAGCCCTCCCATAACTTGGAAGTAGGCACAAGATCCTGTAATCAGCATTATGTAAACGGGCCCTTGGACCAGGGCAGAGCCTCACTGAAGTCCATGGAACTTTGGTTGGAGACTTGTACTTTCACATAACGGATCCAGTAGCCAAATTAATGTCTCACATCTCTTTTGCATAAAGAAAATTGTACCAATGACTTTACTAATATTCACAGCATTTTTGAAAGGGGTAAATTGTCAAAGATAAATAATTAGTTCAATTACCATCCCATACCAGGATGCTAGCAGAAGTTCCTTTCTGGTATAGCCCATTTTATTTGTTTATAATCAAGGAATAAAACCAGTTTCAACTATGATTAGTATCAAGAACCATTTACTCACAGGACTCAGTTCTTATAAAAACTGAAGGCCACAAGGACATCTTCTTTGATAAACATAACTTGGCATATTAGCTGGAGTCTTGGAAAACTGAAGAAAGCCTAGACTCAGAGACATGGATTCTATGCTCAGCTCTGCCATAGATATTCTTTGTAGATGTAGGTGAATGATTTAACATTTCCTTGGTGCCATTTCCTCTTAATTTATCACAGGAATACCTGCAATTTATTCATCTATAGAATCATTATTACCTGTCTGACAGATGGAGTTGGATGAATTAATGCACCAAGGCTGGGTTTGAGGATTCTGTTTGTTTTCCTCTTAGCAGATTATCCACAAACCTATTTAACTTGTACAAATGTGTTCATTATTTGTCATTTTTGACAAATATCCTAGCTAGACATATTCGTTCTATGGCTCCCTTGCAAAGTATTCAGTCTCATTGCTGCTATATTTGCACCAAAGAGTTAGTCACATAAGTTCTCTGTGGTAAGTTCCTGTGTCATGGGAATCCTCTGTGACCTCAAGCAAGCCATTTAATTTTTCTGTGCCTTGGTTGCCCATTTGCTGAACAGAGATAATATTGATGTAGTTCACAGAGGTATTGAAAGACCTGATCTATTAATGACAGAGTAAGTGTCAAAAGCCATAGTGGCAACTATAAATATCAACATAGATTGAGACTTTAACTTATCTTTTTAAAAAACAACTTGAGATGCTTTGCTATTTAATATTGAAGCAGAATTCCTGTCCTGCAACAGTCATAACTGAAAAGCACAAATTCTTTTGTTGGCAATTTTGATGAGGAAAATGGATTTTGAATTGCTGCATTGCAACAGGCCTTAGTTCTTCTTACTGACAATTAAGACTTTAGTATGAAATGACATGAATAGATGCTAGAAATACAGAAACTGAAGAAGGCAACTTATCGAAAAACTAGAATGGTCTGGCTCCAAAAATAATAATTACAAATGTTTTTGAGAACCTTCACTTACTGGTCACAATAAATAACTTTCCTTCTAAACACTTCTTTGTGTGTGAGAGAGATTAGCAGCACAAGTGGAGCATATTTTCACTGTATGAAAGCTACTTATTTTAGAATAACGGACGTCACAAATTGGCCCTGCTTACAAACACTCACTGGAAAAGGATTTTGGTTCCACTTAACACAAAAGTGCTATCTTGAAGCCCATTGAAACTGGTCTGTTTACAGGACAAACACTGAAGGAGCTTCTCATCTGGGTAAAGCTGGACAATTATTGTATGCACACACACATGCACGCGCACACACACACTACTTAAATATCTGCTATATGTGAAGAAAAGCTCATCAATCACATCATAGACAACAAAATTTCAAAGTTAAATCCTTGTGCTGTCGAAAACTTCAGTGTTTGAGTTGGATTTATTTCTGTAAATCTTTGTGGGGCACTTTGGAAGCTTAGATATAAAACTCAGAGCACTTTTTTTTTTCCTTTGAGCAAGTACAGTCCTATTGACAAATTTAGACACATCAGATCTGATTCTCTACTAATTTAAATGGGTTTTATGATAGTGTTGCTCCTATAAAGTTGACAGAGTTGCATCAGCAACAGTGTGGAGAAGAATCAGATAGACTCTACAGAAGGCTATTCGCATTAACATCCCTCTATTTTGGTTGTATATGTCTGCCAGAAGAAGACAGGACAATTAAGTATCATGAAATAGCTGTGAGGTAGCCAAACCCATACTCTCCTGTTTGCTTGGCATACTTTGCACTGTAACCTTTCCTACCCTACCTTCTACCCAAAAATAGATGTCTACTGGTAGATCTCATATTCATTAAAATATAGTCAATTGCTTCTATTAGTAGCTTCATCAATATATTGATTGTTTCCCTTGTGGGAAACAGCTGTGCCACAGTTCAGCACCTATATCCTCATTTCTGAGGACTAGATCCTCACAGATGCAAGTCAGCATGACTCTTAGGTCAGTAGAGCTATCTATGCTGATTTACACTGAGTAAGCACTGGCCTCTGATGTTTGAAATACACCACTTAATTTTCTATGCCTTCTTCAACACTCACACTTCTCTATCAAGCTTGCCAATCCCTCTCCTAACTTTGAAAACTCTTGAAGATCACCTTGCAATCTCTTCTCTGCCTCTAAGGACACCATCATTCATTTATATTCAGCAGACTAGCTATTAACACAATGGCTCTCTCTCCAGGAAGGTAACTGTAAGTCAAGTGTACTCTGATGGAACCTCCCCGACTTGACCTGCTTCCGGTGTTACTGCTTCACCCTGAAAGGTTGTGCTGATAAGCCATGCCTGCTCTTTGGTGGCCGAGACACTGGACTGGGACTAAAAAGCTCTGGGTTTGAGTTTGGTTCTGCTACAGATTCCCCAAGTGATCTGGGGCAATTCAGTTAACCTCTCTCTGCCACAGAGATTTCAAGACTCTTCCCTCAATCATGCAGCACCTCCTGGGATCAGGCCTCAGAACCAACCATTGCTATAATACTGAATGGACTTAGAGTCAATGTAAGGAGCCAGGAGTGCCACTGGTATGAACCAGGGTGGAATATAAACCACTAATTTAGATGGAGCTATCCTGATTGGAACTAGCTAAAGAGCTGGACCAGACATTTTAAGACAGGAAGCTCTAAAACTGCAGGAAGCAGAGACATAAAACCGTGGGGAATTCACGTGTGCTCAGCTACCATGGGCTCTGCAAAGCCTCCAGTTGCATCAAAGATAAACTCCAGTGCAGCTGTGATGTGTAAATGTTACCAGCTGATACAAATAATCCTTTTCTAGGTTCACAAATGACTGAAAGGTCACGCAGCTGTTATCAGATTCATCTCCTGGATGAAAATACTTAAATTTTAGCAGTCTTGCATACTTACAGGATGCTTCTGAGCTGGGGTTTTGCTGTCAAGGTTAGGAATGGGTATTTCCTGACTGAACAGCTGTGGGTGCCCTGGGCAGGGCTGCTTTGCTCTGGGAATGATGCGATTAACTGGACTTCACCTTCTCCAAAAGGGAAGATACACCGTCAAGCAGAGTGGTTGCGAGTCATCTACTTGGTTTTTTTGCTTTGCCTTGAGCTACAAATGAACTGTCCTAGCTCTTATTAAAACAACAAAGCAGGGAGATTAAGCGCAGGTTATGAAGTCTCCCTGTTCAACTCAAGGACACAGTAATGAGAAAGGGATCACACTGTGCATGGAATAGTCAGCTGTTCTTCTAAAACAGGATGATTTAGATCTGCTGATAACATGCATGCATTCAGTCTGTCACAATACAGCTGACATAATTTCTGCAGCATTTAGCAATGTAGAGAGTGTGACTCTAGGTCACAGGCATGCAGGCTCAGATAAGGAAGAGGAGCAAGATCATGTTAGAAATCAAGCAGGGTTAAAAAAAAACAAACAGAAAAAACAACAAACCAACTAACCAGCTGAGTAGATTTACCTTAGATAAATAGCTAGCAGGAGACAGTGTTGGAGCAGGGGTGGAAGGCTGAGATTCCTTCGGCTCCAGAGGTGTAGGCAAGTATCAGCCTTGCTCCAGGCTTATCCTGAAAGTCACCCCTGATTAAGCCCAGCTACAAGTGGGTACCCGGCCATTTGGGGCAGGAAAACAATGGTAGCTGGGTATGATAGAAGTCCTATCACTCTCGTGTATGTGGTTAGCTACAGAAATTGCCATATCTTCATTGCACTAACCAGACTTGGCTGAAGTGAAGACACGATCTCTTCTAAGGTAATACTTTCCCTTTTGTTTTACTAATAGCATGTTCTTATAGCCCCTTTCAAGGGTCTCAGAGTAGTTCACAAACCTTACAACATCCTCGTTAGGTAAGGAAGTATGGTCAGTATTCAGACACACAGAGGCACTGACAAGCCACAGCTCCAGATGAAGACAAGCACACATCCCAAACGCTCAACAGCTCTGAAAAAAATCAGACTCTACAAGGCTTGAAATGAGTGTCCAAAGCCCAAGGTTCCCAGCACTGCCAACATATATGCATTCAGTCCATCACAATGTAGCCAATGTGTATATTCTGTGGCATCCAGCAATACTGCAAAGGCACTTTGAAAAGTGTTGTCTATGTTGACTTGCTCAAGGTCACACCACAAGCCAGTGGCAGAGATGGGAACCCGGAATCTGGATTGCACATCTCCTGGGCAGCAATGCTTCCTATATAATCACAATCTTGACGTGGGTTCTGTGTCCACATATCACTCCCTAATACATTAAAGGTACTTTGGTCCCTTTGCTTTGAGCTAAACAAATGCTGTTCATTTTTTAACACTGTACCATAACCATTTGTGTTGCAATGGGATAAAATACAAGTGTTTGGCATTGATCTGATGCCCAGACAGTGTTTTGCAGACAAATGAGAGGGAAAGCCTGTTTGCTTACCATCACAATAACCCACAAGACTCACTAGAATAATATCTTAAAGATCTGAAAGAAACAAGCAGGATGTCCTGTTCATAAATCAAATCCCAGCAGACCTCTCCCTCAACAGGCTTTTCCCTTCCTGAACTAGCCTTTCTGGAAATTTAGCCTTTAAAGCCCTAGTTCTGCAAGCATTTGTACATGCTTTTTACCCACAAGAGTCATTCCATGATTAGTTAAGACTGGGCACATCTACCCATTCATTAATGCGCTTTTCCTACTGTGCATTAAAATTTAGTACCTGTGGACACTTACACACATCCACGGAGTCTTTTCCAACATGCAGGAAATCCACATAAATTGACCTGCATAAGTTGATACACTCTGGCAGCCTCGCACATCACATGCGTCAGCAGAATGGAATGCCTCCACGCTGAGAAAAATGGCAGTGGTGTGTTTTGAACTAAAACACGTTCGCTGTGCTTTACTTCAAAGTGCAACACCACCATTTTCTCAGTGCACAGGTGTGCTGCACCACTGACACATGGGCGCTTTTAATTAGCATGGCTCACTAATTAAAAGCACCTGGCACTGTCTTGGGAGCGCATGTAAAAATACCCTAAAATGTTAGATACTAAATAAATGTGCATTAGGATGCCCTAATGTGCAATAGTGAAAGCACAAACTTTTTTAGTGGTGCTTAATGTAAAGCAGCATATTTTTGATGTGACGCTCTAATTCACAGTAAAATAGGCTACTGCACATTAAAGTGCACGTGTAGAGGCACCCACTGTGTGCAAATGTTTGCTCGGTCAGAGCATACGACTACAGAATAGCATGTGATATTGCTCTGAAGAATACCCATTTCTAAACCAATATCTGCATTTTCTCATATGGCCTCAGACGTCACGTGACCTAAGCATAAAGAGAACTACACACACCAAGCAAATGACATTATAATCTGCTGTCTTCTTGGTAATTTAACTCTATACAAGATTGGGGATGTTACCCTATGAAGTATATCAGCTATTGCTCAAATGTGTTGCAGTTCTCTCCCCGACTGCTATTTAAGCAATAATAACCTACAGGGAGGGTATTTCCTGGCAGTCATCTGGACAAAGTAAGGTTTTTGCCTGAGGCCCATAACTCAGCTAATCATTACAAGCAGGAAAAGATCTCACTGCTCTTGTGCTGCTATAATAAGCCTGAAATGGATTGACTGATGCAATTTCTTTAGGTTTACTTGAGGGTCATATTTACATGAAATTCACTAATCAGTTGCTAAATTATCAGAAGCAACAAGGGATTACAGGCACTCTGAAGGCAGGACCCTCCATTGTCTAACTAAGAATCCCCCCTTTAAGATGTCTAAAGCCAGGAAGCCAAAATAGGTAATCCTTTCTGAAAAATGAAGAAGCATTTTTACTGACCAAAACTACCTGAGGTGGTCTACTCCAGAAGAATACAGGAGCTAGTTAAGTCAAGGTTTTGGCTACTTCGTATTGCAGGAAAGCAGCACCTTATCCACAACACACTGGAGAATTTGGCCCTTATTGTTTTGTTCTGATGTTTCTTTGACTTATATGTTCTCTGCTTTTCAGAGAACTCTTCCCTGGAAAATGGTACAGTGGCAGGACTGCATAGGTCCTCAACAGTTACATATTTTTCTCGTAAAGAGAAATAAAAACAGATCCAGAGAGATTAGAAACGTGGGCAGAAAATGTGGAAAAGTGAGATTCTACTTGTAAGAGGCATGTTGGTAGAGATAAATCAGCTCTATGAATGTGGGCTTGGAGTTAGCAAAAATACATTTCAAAGATCTCTGTTTTCATTGCAACAAAATACATTGCATATACAATGAACCTACGCAGCTCATTGCCATAAGTGTTCATTGAGGCCATGAGCTTAGCAGAATTCTAAAAATAAAAGTGTCAAATCAAACAGATTTCTCAAATTAACAGGATATTTTATAAAATTACATGTTGCAGAGCATAAGTTGCTATAGATCTGACTTCAGTGGAGTAGCATTGGTTTACATCAGCTGGAAATCTAGTTCCAAGAGCTTTTGAAGGGATATAAACCTGATGTTGAGGATACAAGCCATTCTCTAACTAATAAGGATGGGAAGAAATTGTCCCTCTGGGTAGAGTATTTTGAAAGTGCATACTGCAGGGATTTTTGCATTTGCACTTAAAACATATGGTGCAGGCTTCTACTGGAGACAGGATATGGGGTTGTGGTTTCATCTGGTATTGCAGTTTTTGTGTTTACATAGTCTCCATCATAGTAGAAACTACAGGTTTCTGCATGATGTGGTTCTTGGCTTTTCTTTAGTGTTAATTGCACATGTGGAAAAAATAGTCTGGACTACTGCTGACTTGAAATATGAATAGGGTCTCAGTGCAGATACAGAAATCTCCCAACATCTTGCACCTGTCACTCAGAAAGTAAACTCTGACCTTTTATATTTCCAGAGGACAAAACTTTAAATCACTTATAGAATCTGCATCTTCAAAGACACCCACTCAGTGGCACAAAACTGTTAGTATTTCTACAGGTTATTTTTTTTTTAATTATTGTAATTTCCCTCCTCCAAACTCAGTGAAATTCTGGGCACATAATGCAGTTTCAACTGATTCACTGGATTTGATAAAAGCACCTAGATGGCATCCCAAGGAAAATGAAGTGTAAGTATCTCTACTTAGAGTTCTGCACTGTTCTCTTGAGCTACCAGAAGAATTATGAAAATGTTCAAGCCTGTGATGAATAAATAAATGGATACCACCAAAAACACTTCACAATATACATAGGACATTGGCAAAAAAAAAAAGGAAAAAGGAAAAGATAGGTAGTGAGCCTGTTGGTCTGAAATCTATAGAAGGCAGGGTAGAGTTGCACCTGAACCAACCAGCAGACTGATACTACTCAGTTGTTAAATCATAGAATCATAGAAGTAGGGTTGGAAGGGACCTTGTAGATCTTCAAGTCTGACCCCCTGCCTGAGCAGGAGGAAAACTAGGCTCAAGTGACCCCAAGCCAGGTAGGCATCGAGCCGCTTCTTAAACACCCCCAGGGTAAGAGCCAACACCACTTTTCTTGGAAGTTGGTTTCAGATCCCAGCTGCCCTTACTGTGAAGTAGTTCTTACGGATGTCTAATCTTAACCTACTCTCCAACAGCTTGGAGACTTGAAGGTTAAACACGGACTTTTTCCTTAGCAAAGAGGAACAAAGATAATTCAAATAAAATTAAAGAAGAAAAAAAATGTTCATAGTTTTAAGGGAGCATTTACAGCTTCCTACATACAGGAGATTCAAGCTGCTCTTAACCAAGTGTAACAAATGGGTCAAAGCTGTTAAATAATTGTGAACAATGTGTCTTGATCTGCTACTAGTGAGGTTTTTCTGTGCCAGTGGAATGGATACTTCACATTAAGGGTCTATCTGGAAAATAGAATCTCTCTGCCAAGGGAAAGAAAGAGGAGGGCCTTTCTGCTAGTTTATATTTGAGGATCATTAAGCGTATGTCTCTACCTTGCAAGGAATCATCATGTCGAGATAGCAGAGCTAGCTCTGAAGCCTCATGCTCTGCTTAAAATCAGGGACACAGAGAGTACCTTATTAACACAGCTATCAGGAGCTGGCACATACAAAGATAGCTTGGAGGCTTCTTCACAGTGCCACCTTGCACTGTGTAGCCTTAGGTATATGAGCCAACACATTAGCAGCTGGCTCAGGATATTTCTGTTATGCTGTATAGACAGACCAAGAGAGACAGTGCCAGAGCTCAAGCTGACCAGGGCTTGTCTACTTGGAAGAGCTATAAGCATACAACAGGGACATTTGAACTAGTTATCTCATAGCAAATGGGGGCAGGGTTTTACTGTGCATCAGCTGTTCCATAACAATTGTATGCCTCTGTGTCTACTTGACTGGTGCATTGTAATGCCCTTCTGGGCACATAGATACTGGTCCCATAGCTGCAAACAAACTTTAGGAAACCAGAGAGTTTGATTTAAAAATCAACCATTGAGGAAGCACAGCAAGTTGAAAAGGACTTGGATGACTGTTCCTTTAGCTTTCAAAGATGTTTACTTCAGTTGAGCTGTGCAGGTGGGCCTGCAGCTTTCTGCTGCTTCTGATACAGGAATAATTCTCTCCACCTTGTCATAGCTTCAGTGTTTGGAAGAAAAAAAGAAACAATTATTTGCCTGAAAAAAGAAAACACTGCTATCGGATCCTAGCAGCAAGATAATCTGAAGATCTTTCTTTCTGCTTGAGCTATGTCTGCAGTAACTGTGGCTGCTTACAAACATAACCCCCCCCCCCCCCAAAACCCTGTGCTTCACCTGAAGCAGTAGCACATTAGTTCAACTAATGACCTGGCTCAGACCTGGCTCCGCAGTGTCTGTATAGATTGGACGCTTCAGTAGGGCATTTTGGCACTTGTAACTAAAGTCAATTCAATCATCTATTAGATAAAAGCACCAAAAAAGCCCCATTGAAGCCCCCAAGCTATACAAATGTTGGGTAAGCTGGGTCCAACTAATGCAATGCCTCTTTTGGAAATGCACTGGATTTGGTGCAGGAGTGCACTGAGTTTAAAGTAAAGCCCCACTTTTGTGGGGGAGGGTTAACATCTGTAAGCAACATGTAAGTTTAAGGATGTGGAGGGATAAGCTGAGCAGATGTGTGTGGGAAGGTGGGGGGGAAGTATAGTGGAAAGGTAAAAAAGCAGTATTCACTTTTCTGTGTTTTCAAGAGATCCATATTTTCAAGCAAGAGAATACAATTTTCATGCTGCCTCTGCACATAAGGAAAACTGTTCTTCAGGAGTGCTAAACAAATACAGATTTTTCTGCGTTGTTTGTTTGTTATGCCCCAAGCGAATGATATTAAATCACTCTCTTGGAGGGTATTAGCATGACACAGCTACCAGAAGTTATGAAACTGTAATAAACTATCAAGTTTGTACAGATGCATTAGAGATTAAGAGATCAAACCTAGTCCCATGGCAAACCACCCACTGGGATGAGGATCAGACCTTTACAGTGTTATTGCAAGTGTCAGAGAGACACTTCTTGTCTAGTAATACCAAGAGTTCTGTGCAGAATATTGACTCCTAGCTCTGCTCTTCTCTAGTGCTCCTGGGAGGTAGCAGTTGTTGGGATTTCCTGTTCATCACCCAATGCAGAATTAATACTTGCTCCATGTAGGAGGCAAACTCAGTGGAATGCACTCACTGATGCATGGGAAAGGGACTGAAGCCCAAATATTCTGATTTAATCTGTAGGAAAGGAGCATGTTTTTACACATGCACAAGAAGTCATCACCCCCTAAGCAGACTTAGACATCCAAGTATGTTTCTATGTCATCCTGTTTAAAGTCCCTGAAAATCCATTAATGCACTCACTTTTTTAAACTTTGAAACTGTGTCATAAAAAGCAGCAAGGAGGATCCAAAAACTGATCTTCATTGGCTTTGCTCAGTAAAGTGGGTTAAACATGGGAATGGGTGGATTTAGAATTTTGAAGAGGATGGTGTATGTGGTGAGGTGCATCATTACATATAATGCAATTTTTTTTCCTCCAGGTAAAAAGAAACAAGATGCTTATTAATTTGCTAGGGGCTTAGGGCTGTATTATTCAGTTTAAGACTGAAGTTAAAACAAATATAACTATTGGAATGAGTTAAAAACAGTCTTCAGGACTGTGAAATAGGAGCTACATTGCTAGAAGCAGTTAGCAGATTGCAGAATTATGGAAGAAAGGCTAGCTTAATTAGTAGAACATCAGGACCATGAATAAGGAGAAAGGGTCATTAATACTTGTAGAATAAAGAGTTTGCAAGGAATTAGCTGAATTATAACAAGCCATGAACTCAAGTAACTCCCTCAGTACTGCCTGACTAGAAATGCTGCTGCTACCGATTTGACATTTTGGGTGCACCAGGAATCGAAGGTGGGTTGGGGGGGGAAGGGGAAACTGCACCAGTACTCCCCCGTCCCTGGATCTGCCTCTGAACATGGCCACTTCATAGCACTCAATGGATTGACTCACCAGTCCTGCTGAAGGCCCTCCTACCCTGGGATGTCCACTTAAAAGCCCATGGCTTGATGAGTTTCTATTTGTACATACAAAGCTAACACCAAAGGTGCCTCCTGCACAGGTAAGGAGTCAGAAGACAAACAAATATGAGATATGCCCAGCTGACCATAGGAGGTTATATTTTAGAACTTCCATTATTTAACCTGATCTTATGCCATCATTAATTAGTGTCATTTCAATTCCAGTATCATGCACTCCTGCAGCATTACACACTATTTCACTTAGATTTCGTTTTATATCCAGTTACTGTTCCTGTTCAGCATTAACACTTCAACGATAAAGCATGCAGGTGTAATATTTTCTCACATATAACATTCACCCACTCACACTTTCTTCCACAGTCATCCACTTTTTCAGGAAAGCAGTAAGATACATTGGTCCATGCTGAGCTCTGTGTTGCTCCAACTAAATTGTTACTAGCACGTGACACAGAGGCATAGGTGAGCATCGGTCCCAGTAGGGAGATCAGTGAATTCCCAGTGCCCCGCACCTGTATGCCAGGACCCAAACTGGTTTTTTGATTCCACGTCAGTCTGGAACTCAGCACAGGTCCCAGCAAGGCACCCATGCTACCGGAGTACCTACCGGAACTCACACTAGACAATGCTTCACAGGTTGACACAGGTGCATATGTGGAAGCATGATGCACTGGGGAATACCCCAGGTCTTGAGCTGTGCTGCACCTCCATGCCATCCCATGCTGGGACCTGCAGTGACCCCTGCCTCTGTATGACGCGTGAAATGTGGGGGGATCCCTGGGCAAGGGGAATTCATCACCCCTTATCCCACATCAGGCAAGGGGCTCAGTGCAGGACAAGAAGCAACGTGTGTGTCACCCAATAATGCCGGGGACGGGCCTGCCGGAAGAGGAGATGATGCTCGGCCGCTGAGTCGAGTAAGTTGGACGAGCAAAGGTGGTGGTAGCTTGGGGGATACACGAGGAGGGGGAGGCAGCAGTGCATAGCCTTAAATGCTTCTATACAAATGCACGCAGCATGGGAGGTA
>JAGPOW010003316.1:43702195-43740667 GCA_030014935.1 Caiman crocodilus
TCCTGTGACCCCAGCACTCGTTCCTGCCATTGGCAGGGGGTCAGACTAGATGGCCTGCTCTAGGCCCCTTCTGACCCTAGATACTATGAAACTATGAATGCAGATCAGCTGGAGTAGGACACATCTTGTTACAGCTCAGCCACTTCTGTGTGGCAACATCTGTTTCTAGAGAAAGGAATTAGACCGGCAATGGTAACACATGAGCCTGGCTGGGGGATCCTGGTGAGGCACTGACAAACTGACTTTTATACAGCCCATATTCAGTGCCATGGAGTCAGCCAGCTCCCAGACAGTAGGGTTACAAAGTAAGTAACGAGGGACATGTATCATCTTTCACAGTATGCCCCATACCTGGGACACCCACTTACCTTTTGAAGTCTAGTGAAAGAAGAGATGGTGGTCTGTGGCAGGACATGGTGTGTGCCTGCCACTTTAAGGGCGTGGAGCTGGCAGTGTCCAGGTGCCTGATGAGGGCAGCCATTTTGGAGCCTATATAAACAAGGCAGTTTGGCTGCTGCAGGCCAGGTAGCAACATCACCTCGTGGAAAGGAGGCTCCTGGTCCTGGGCATAACCTGAAACTGCACCCTGCAGGGAGTGGGTGGCCTGGTGGGGCTCTCAGTGGTGCGGGAGTCCCCAGAAAATGCCGGGCCAGTTACCACTCTGGTGAAAGGCAAGCTGGGGTGCTATAACCCCTTTGCCCCCACTGCTGGGTGGGTAACTCTGTGTGTTTGGAGGGCCTAGAGAGTGGGCCCACTGTGAGAGAGAGTGAGGGGCTAAAGACCCAGCCCAGAGGAGAGAGTACCCTCAACTGGCCCAAGCTGGGGCCAGGGCTAAGTGAGCTAGAAGGGCCAGGGGCCCACCACAAAGAACTCCTGAGAGATGGAAGCCCGGGGTTTCAACTGTCCTGGAAGTAGGCCAGGGCAAGTTGCTGAAAGTCCTGGGGGACTGCACCTGAGAGGGGAAAATGGCTTCGGGGGGCTAGGTCGCCTGGATGACGGTGGAGAGGCCGCTTGATTGGAGGGATCATAGAGGGATCCTGTTTGGATGATTCTGAGGCCCAGCATGGGGGCTGGTGATTAGAACAGCAAGATGCCGTCTGTGAGGCTTGGGCTGTGGTATTGGGGTGGAAGGAGCTGCAGAGAGTGCCCCCTGGCATTGGGGCATGAATGGGCAGCCTCCTGCTTAATTAACATCTATTAGTGACCCTATTAGATCAAGACGTGGCGGGCGAGACTAGGCAGGCAGTTGGCCCAAGGACAGGTGGGCAGGCCGTAAAGTGCAGCCCTGAGATGGCTCCCTGTCACATGTTCTTATGCTTTTCAAGAATGATCAGGCCTGTCCCATGCCTACTGTCACTAGCTGGGGAGATCACAGTTCTCTAGCTCCCCAGTTGATTTCATAGCCAAGCTATGTCTGACACAGAGGATAAATAAAGGCAGATAAGCTTTTGTAAAGGCTGACCCTAGGAAAAAAAAAATCAGTCCTAACCAATGCTTTTTCCAGGACCCATATCTATTGCCTTCTTATCCCCAAGAGATCAACTCCCCAAGGAAGGGCTCCACCTCTTCCCCACTATGGAAGGTGAGCTGCCTGTCTGGGGTTCTTCATGGCCTCTTTCCATCTCTCTTTATCCTGTGGAGATGGGATTTGTCTATTGCTTTTTCTCTCCTTGAACTTGAGGTCCTGGCAGAATCTCTCATCTTTCTCTAATGGGGTCAAAGAGAGGAGGCCTGAGCATATTTTCTTTCCCAACTTATGGACTCAGGTGGTCAGAAATGCCTTCCTCTTGTTTGTAGCTTGAGGTAGTTCTTCCCAACATCAACAAACTGACTTCACGGCAGAAGTTCTAAAATCACCCTTTCCCTGCTCAACGATAATTGCAAGAAAGAATGAAATTAGGCAGGAAAAAATTACACCTCCCTATATTTTCATTCACTTTTCATCAGTATTTATGACATAATGTCTACACCCATTATCAGTGGTGATGTATTATTAATAATAATAATAATTCACATTATATTGGCACCTATGGATTGTAACTGAGATCAGGACCTGCTCTGCTAGGTGTGGTACAAACACAGAATAAAAACCAACCTAGTCTAAATGAACAAACCAAACAAAAGGTGGAAGTAACATAGTCTCCATTATACAAAGGGCTGTGTTACACATTGCACTTTTAGCTGCTTAAATGTTGACCAGTATTAATGCTAGCTCAAGGAGCAGTTGCACCTTAAGGCTTAAAACTTCTCAAACTGTCCCTGACCTGCACAGGTGTGACTTGCCACTACAGTGTTCACAGACAAGGGTCAGACTAGGAACTGTAGCTGTGAGTTGTCGCTTGAAGGCTAGTGAGCCAAAACCAGCTTCTATCCCTGATCTAGGTGAGGGTGTGTTGAAGAGATGGGGTGCAGGAACATGAAACTGGGAGGTGGAGAGCTAATAAAATGGGAGGTAGAAAGGAAATGGGAGTGGGGGTGAAATGAAGGAAGTCAGCCACTGAAGGACAAAATAAAAAGTACAAAAACATTAAAAAGAAATAAAGAAGTAAATTAAAGGTCTCCAATTTTACTAAATTGGGTTTGAGCTATGGGGTGGGGAGGGGAGTGGTGTTCCAGCTTCCCAGGGTAGCTGGGAGCAGTTAGGGAAGGCATTTGGGGGGATCTGCTTCCTCTGCTTTATGAAGATGGTCTCAGCTCATGGGGCCTGCTACCTTCTCCTTTCCCCCACATCCCCCAGGCTCCACACTCAGGCCTATCTGTGCCCTGTAACTGCTGATTGGCATGTGCTCTGAAAGCTGTTTGCATGCGGTCTCCACCCTAGGGGCAGGAAGCAGTTTGGCACTAAGCCGAATGCAGCTTTCAGAGCATATGCCAGTGAGTAAAAAATGCTGCCCCTGACAGCAGAGTTCAGGGGGTGGAAAGTTTGTCCATACAGAACAGGAGGGTGGGGGAGAAGGAGAAACTGAGTCCTGGGATACTGGGGGCCTGTGACTTGGGCAGCACATCTGTGGGGAGTGGCCACACATCAATGGAACTCAAGCTGGGTAACGCAGATCAGAGATAAACCTGCCCTCAAGTATTCTAACTTTAAGCTGCCTAAAGTATGCTTAGAACAAGTTTCAGGTGTTAAATCCTGGATTGTCCACACCTTAAGAGGAGCTGTCTAAAATGAATGCAACAAAGCTCAAAGAGAGTACTGAAACAGAGAGAAACCAAGGCCCAGATCCCTTTCGTAACCAAATCAGTTGAGCGTCCAAGTCGCAATAGACTGCATGGAGCCATTACCCCAAATTTGGTCACATTCCACTTAATTAGTTATTCCAACCTAACAGTCCATTATTGGGTGAAAGCTGCATGCACTTCTGTATGTCCAGAGTGGCCAAGTTGAAGCCCTCCAAGCACGCGACAGAGTAATCACGGAGAATTCTGTAGCGCTACCGAGGAAACTTGGTGGACTGATCACCCACCAATATCTCCCTGTCACCGGTCTTATTGATGTACCCTCATTATCCTGCAGGTTCCTTTTAGTTCAAAAACTTGTTTACTAGCAACTCATTTACTTAACCGTGATAACGCAAGTGAGCTACCTTGAGGCCTGTGCTGCCATTCCACGCGGCGTAAGTAAAATAATCTTATAAAACCAGTAAGCTGTCTTGTCTCTCCATCACTGGCCTGCCTGACATCTGTTTAAATTAGCGATCCTCTGGATGGCTCCGGCTGCCCGAGACAATCCCCAGAAGGATGTGGATGTCCATCTCTTGGTAAAAGCCATGGGACTTGGATGATTAATTTCAATGTGAGTTCAGCTCTTGTTTTACCTTTAAGAAAATTGCACAGGATCACTCGGGAAGTCTCTGACAGGGGCAATTGCACTCTGGTTGCCTGACCTCTAGCCCAGAACCTCGGAACCAAAACCATATTTCTTCATAGGATGGCTGGCTTTCCAGCCTCATTCAGTTCTCTGCTACAAGTCCTGAGCTCAGAGGAAATGAGAGAGAGCACAGAGGAACTGGATTCATGGACCCCTACCATGAAAATCACATACTGGGTTACAAATTAAAAGGCACTTGAAGTGTTAAAACCAAATGCTTGTTCCTTGTTTGATAAAATTCTACATCTGCCTGATGAAGTAGGGCTGATTGCTGCTTTACAGCCTCTTTCTTTGGGCCTCTCCAGTGACTCACTTTTAATTCATGACCGCTTTAAAAACAAGACAGCTTTCCAGTCATGGCCAGCCCCAGCCCCAGCCACCCACTGTCTCTTGCCCATTACAATATAAAATGCCTGTCACAATTAAATACCCATTACAATTAAAAATTCATTTAAAACCATTTGCTCCCTATCTACCTCCTGAATAACATTTATCAGCAGGGGATATTTCAGAAGACCCTGCTGAATCAAGGCTCACAGGATTCTCCAAATCAGACCACCTTCGCTGTATAAGACCCCTGTAGTGTAAAAAAAAAAAGCCACTCATTAATTGGGTTCTGCTAAGTAATTGTCATGTAGGTTCAACTTCTATAGTGGCATGTATTTAATCTTGAATGCCCCTTCACCACCCAGCCCACTTACAGTAGATCTGTTGTTTTTTAGCAGCTCCACTTTCCTGCTTATTTTCAAGACTGCTGATTCCCTAGATATGGCCTCATTTTTCCTTGCATTCAGGGTTGCTGTTTATAAAACTTCTCCTGCACCTTTTGGTCTCCTGCCATTTATAGCCAGGTCAACCAGGCTGCTGAGGGGACACCTCCTTCCCTCTGCTTGCTTACCCAAGATCTGTCTGCCACTAGATTAGTCACCTGGGCACTGGAGATACAGGCTGTGTCAGCCAAGCTATCGCTGAAAGTTTCCGGGGCAGTATTACATATGGTCAGCATTGTTAGAGTTGAATAGCTCAATGGCTGACTGGGGCAGTACAGGACATTGCTGCTACAGCAGCTTCCTGAGGAGGCTTCCTTACTGGAACATGAATGACTCATTTCTACTTTGCTGTTCTTATTTCAGAGGGAATAAGTTTCTGTCCTAGCAAGGCAGTAATCCTGCTTATAATCATGACTCTGCAGGGATAAGCAGTTACTGGAACGAAAGAGTAGAAACTCTATATTCAGGACAAGTAACAAATATTATCAACACCTCCTCATTATTAAGGCCATTAATAATGTGTGGAGATTCTTTGCCACTCTTTGAGGTGCGCACACTGTGGGGTGTCCAGTATATTTTCCCACATGCCAGCTGTGATCAGGTTCTGACATGCAGCACACAGTGCAAACAAGGGAATATTAGAGATGTGGTTTGGTCTGTTTTGGGGGTTTTTTTAAAACTATTATTTCAAAATGCCTCCATATGGATATGCTAATTAAATACAACCCTCAGCTGGCCCTTTGCCAGTTGCCAATATGTCATATGGATGTTGCAATGGTTTCACATGTTCATGATGCAATTTAGGGTGGGAGAACTATAATTTTTCCATCATTTAACCACTATTTTACTTCTCCCTAAGGTCAGGACACTGGCATTTTCCTGGTTGATTCACTATTTCTTACTATAAATCTTTGGGGGTTCATATTGGTTCATCTACCAGTTTTATAGCCAATCAGCAGACAGGCCTCTTTTATACAACGTGCTGTGCTGATTCAAGCCAAATCTGTTTTTAAAAATGGTTTCTCTCAGGGATGAGGGGCAGCAGGGAAGAAGTGGCTATTAACATCACCATTAATACCACCATTGCCAAATTCCCAACCCCTAAGCAGCCAGATCAGGAATAGGCTACACCTCTTCCCCCTCCCCCTCCCCATGCACAGCTGGGCCAAGTTCCTTTCCCCCCTCTCCCAGCTAGATCAGAGCTGGGCTGCTCCCCACTCCCCTTTGTGCAGTCAGATGGGGCCCTGCCGTGGCCCCCCTGGGCACCAGATTGGGGTCACTGACTGGATCCAACCCACAAACAGACCAGGCATTAACCATCTGGCTAATCAGGGGAAAAGGTTGAACACCACTGGTTTAGCTAAATTAGTGTAAATCTTTACATGGAGATGTTTATTTCAGTTGAAAATTGGTTTATTCTCATTCAATTTAAGCAAAACTGAGAGGAAACTAGTTTGAAACCGCACTGATAACTTCCACACAGCCTTGCACGGCCTTCTAATTAAATTGGCTTACAACTGCTTCTTAAGTTGGGCCCACAGTGACCTTTGGGTTCTCCTCCTTCATACTCATTTTTAAATTATTTTACAACTAGCACTGTTTATGCTAGTTTCTACTAATACCATTTATACAGCTTATCAATATACCCTACCCTCCAAACAAGCATTACCAATTTGTGGACAACTGTAAAATGCATTTACTTAGTCTAGCTAAGTCTGATGTCCCTCTTTGTTGTTGCTGTTCCATGCACTGTCACTGCTGTCTCCTTATGTATTTGTCAATGATTTCATTTCTTTTTATCATGTATATTACACTCACATTTGAACAGCATGTTTCAGCCTCACACTTTTATCACTGCAGGAGTATTCTGATTCTGACTGAGAATTTTGTTAAGCTCTGTTGGACCTATTAGGTTTGTCTAAAGAGCTCATATATGCTATGGGCAAGAAGAGCTTGGCTTCAAAGGCTTCAGTCATTTTGTGCTTACTTATTACGGGATTTTGTCTTCTGACAACTTCCATCATCTTCTAACCCCAGCTGATTTAAATTGCCTCAGATCTATTCAAATTAACTTACCCCAGCTGAGAAAGAGTCCCTGGAAACGTACAGTCATATATAAAATAATTGAGAAAGCAGATGTAAACACAGTTGGAACATGGCCTGTGGAAATACAGTGTAGTTCTGAACAAGTGCATTACAATCCAGTCCCAACTGTGCTAGATTGAGGCTCCAACTCAGTTCCTTAACATGTTCCTGTCTACCCAAAGTAAGCTTGCACTTGTATTTTTGTTTTTCGTCCCAGCAGAAACTCACATATACTTGCAAAATTGTCCTTTTTAAGCTAATCATATACCTTAGTATCAGAATAATGAAGCCAGGTTGGAAGCATCCTAGTTCCATTTCAACTAGATTTGTGTTGGTAAATGATTCATTTGGAGGCATCCCCATATTGGTGTAACCATACTGCTAGTTAGCAGTACTCTTAACATCCCAGAATGCTTTGCTTCACATCTAGACCAGATGTGCCATTTCTCTTTAAATGCTGGTCAAGAGTTCATGACTGTGGGAAGAATGTGAATGTAAACTTCATTATAATTATGGTCTGTGCTTACTCACAAAAGGCTCTGGGTTTTCTTGCTCTGTAAAGGGACAATATAACTATTCACCTCTCTTGAGTAGGCAATGGAATGCCAAGATGCTTTGATGGCTAGGCAGAGGAAATGGGGGAGAAGGGATGGTTTGGGGATATTTTGCCAGTACTATGCCAAAGCCAGAGGGCAGTAACACAGAAACATCTGAAGACATGCAAACTTAGAAGAGCTGGCCAAGATTCTTGGCTGACATACCCCCACAAAACCCAAGAATGCACTGGACAGCTTTACAATGGCCACAGTGCGGAAGAAATATCTTTGGCAACTACCCTGGCAGCCATAGATGCTAATCAGGAAAAAAGCACTCCAAAATAGCCAGGACACCTTTGGCCCATCTGACACTCAACCAAAAACACAGCCAGATACCAGCAGCTTGAATGACGATTTCACTGAAGGGGGCTCACTCATTGCAATTTACTTCTGTGTTACAATATTTTGTTCATTTAGTGCCAGTAACTTTTATGCCTTGAGGATCTGGATGTGCTCTGTTAGTTTAGCGGATACAGCTGCACAACAGAGAAGACAAGTATGCCTCTGTACAATGTCTTTAATGCTCTACCCTATCCTCACCTTAAAACAGTGCCCAGTAGCATAAAAGCTCGTTTCACTAGGTATCCCCCTGTTCCTCCATACAGCAAGGGCAGAATGCCAAGCAGAACCACACAAACTGCTTCATGTCTCCTTCAGCCCAGTCATCAAGCCCTACCCCACCATCCCCAGGCCATGTGGTGCTTCTCAAGATGGCAGCCAAGCAACATGGAGAAAAAAATATTTTAAAAGATCAACCCATTGGACTGAAATTATTTCATCTGTAGCAGGAAGTACTGGTATGGAATATATGCATGCTAAACCACATTATGGTCACAGCCCTGGTCATTCTTTGAATTTTGGCATTTCAAGTTCTAGGTGGCAAAAGCCATTTAGGTCTCACAGGTTTCTCTCTCATATACATACATGCACATACACACAATCCAGTATTTCTCAAAATCTCTGCAGACAAGCCAAACCACTGAAACCATTCACAGAAGAGCATAACAAGCTTTACATGACTACCACCAAGATAGCAGGTGCTACATAAAGCATTTTCAATAGCTGTAAAATCTTATTGATCCTTGTAGCCTCCCATGGCACTCATCAGTGCACCACATTCCTATGGGTTTTTCCAGTTTCACTGTCACTTGAGAAAAAGGAAGCTTGTTACTGGGTTAGATTCCAGAAGGTCCCTCAGGGGTTCTTGCTTGCCACATCTTGCTGGAATAAATTAGTTTAATTGGGAGGAAGATGGTATGTCCCACCTTTCCTGGTGCCTTCCTTCAGTCTTCCTGTTCATTTTCCTGCTTGGGGCTCCACCTCCTCTACACCCCACCTGATGCCAACCAAAGGTGCTATTTCCCATTTTCCAGGTTTGGTCCAGTATAGGCTCTGATATTTTGGCTCTTTGAATTATGATGGTCCAATTTGGACACTTGCCTGGGTTTTCTTAGGCCATACTTGCTCCAGCCCAAACTCCTTCCCAATCCCAGGTTACCTTGCTCCCCAGTGTCTCTCTTCCTCTCTCAGGTCTGTACCTGCTGTGGTTCAGACATCCATCTCTCCTTTTCTCCTCAGGTATCTGCTGGGTCCAATTTTGACTGGAGATATCTGGAGTCCATGGTGTTGCTTCAAGTAAGTCACTTAGCCTTCTATGGTTCAACTTATCTTTGAAGACCCCTTCCTATGACAACCACCACACAGCGGGGCTCTGTTATGCTCCAGGCCGCTCTGGGCCTACTGTGGAACCCACTTCCAGTCCCTGTGCTGCTTGTCCGCCAGGCCTTTTATCCCAGTTTCAAGGGGCCAGCTAGCGAACCAGCGCTGGCTCACTGCCATAAAGCGTGCCCATGCTGGCATGGGAGCCAGTCCCGGCTCCTCCCAGATCCATCATTCCTTTTTTTCCTTTTCTCTTAGCACGGTGTTTTTTTCTGCCATGGTTTCACTTTCGCTGCATTCCTGGCTTAGCACAGCATCCCACTGGCTCTGCTCCTCACTCACTCAGGGTAAGTCTTCTCTCATGGCTCCATGCCTGCCACAATCCTGAAGTGCACTTTGAAGTGCAAAGAGAGCAATTAAATGACTGGTACAAAAGGCTGAAATTTAACTGCCTCGAGTCTCATTTTTCAATGAAAGATACTTGGCCAAATACCGACCCTTCCAATTTGCCACTAATGTTTACCTCCTCTTGTCAAAAGATCAGAACAGAGTGACTACCTGGAAGAAGAACCATCTGAAAGAGTGACTTCCTAGAAGCAGGACAGTCAGTGGACAATGGACTCCGAGACTGTTCTCAGAACTTGGCATTTGATTGCTGTACACTGCAACCACCAGATGCTTCCTTCCTCCAAAATGCCAGCTGATGCTACAGCACATGCTTCTGAGGACAAGTGATTTTTCAACCACTTTGTATGACCCAGGTAAAATAGAAATGTAACACCATTTTTGCAGGGCTGGTACAGCACCCTATGTAACTCAGATTACCAAGAATATGCTTTAGAGAACTTCAGTCTTTTCTGCATGCTAATATATGAACTAGGTTTTATACTTCTCAGCCTGAAACATGAAAAATAGAATCTTTCCCAGAGGTGTCTGTCATAACTTCAGTCACCATGTGCACAGTATATCATAATCAGAGTAAAGTTCAATTTTAATTGCATAGTGATTTGTGAAGTAAACAGGTATTATATTGGAAGTTATTAAGTAGAATTTTAACCTTTTGGATTAGCATAAGAGCCAAATTCTGGTGCAAGTGATACTGGAGTAAATCCAAAATAACTCTACTGTCTTTCTCTGTGCAAATACCACATGCCAGTGCTATTCTGGATGGAAACTAACTAATTGATTAATGCTAACAAGAGCCGAGAATGTGCAATAAGAGAAAATGCAGATTTTGGCTCTATATAAATCTCCAAAACAGTAAAGTGATTAATTACCTATGCTTAACCCCCTCCCAAAATTAAAAAAAAAGTTTTTCAAACCATTGTACTAAGCCCAAAAGTCCAAACCCAATGCAAGTTTCCACAACACTCAACTTTTGCTTTTAACCTATTAACAGTTTCTAACAGCTGAAGTTTCAGACTAAAGTGGAAGCTCAGAGGAAAGTAGAGGCAAAATATTCATAATGCATATGTCTTTAACTGTACTAGCACTAGGCTATAGATATAGATATTGTCTAATATTCATGTTCCTCTTAAACAAACACTGATAAACTCCAAAGTTCTTTGAGTACCACTGTTTTGTTTAAATAAAGTCTGCTTCTTTCCTTTATTAAAACTGACAAAATGAACAGTTCTTTCTCCGGGTGGATGAGCACAATAATCTAACAACCTAATTTCCAATATGGATTGCAAGGAGATAAATTAAGTGCTAATTAAATGCTGTCCTCATTAAAAAATATTCACTCAGAACAGGCAAAACTGACACTGTGCTTCCAAAGATGAACTTCCAATCTTTGAATATGGACAGGCCTTCAATTCCTACACAGGGAATTTGGAATACCACAAAAACATGGTGAAAAATGAGGGATCTACAGGTGTTTGAGCCCCTTGACTTTAGACTTACAGAGGCAAGGTCTCCAGCCAGTAAGCAATAGACGGCTGCTTCTTGGTTCTCTCCAGCCTCAGGGGAGCCCAATTATTGACAAACCCCATGGAAGAGGAAGGAAGAGTACACGAATATGGGAGACTGGAGGTCCGGGGATCCCTCTTTGTACCAAATGTAACTAAACAGGTAGTACAAGTGGCACTAGAAAACAGCAAAATTGCTATTTAAAGAGATAACAACAATTTGTAACAAGCACAAGGGTTTTTCCATCACAAATTGCTTAAACACCTCTACATTCACTTTTTGAGACAGGCACCAAAAAACCTAACTCCTGTGAGCAACAGAGGGGAAACCTGAAAAACTGCCCTTGTCTCACTACCAAGACAAATGACAAATATTCAAAGTACTGTAGTGAGGGTGTGTTGGATGATCTGTGGTTAGCAGCCTTCAGACTTAACTGGCACTACAAAAGTTTTCATTAAATGTAACCAATAACAGATTACTTCTAGAACTCAGCACTCTGGAGAAAGTGACTGACCTCTGGGTCTACTCAACCTGGAATAAAATAATTAAAGAAAGGCACAAAATTCAACTGCAGTAAGTTTCATAGTTAGTATTGTTTATTGTACTTCAATATTCAAACAGCAGATGCCTTAGAAAAACAGAATTCCAACATTTTGAAATGCTAAAGGCCAAGTTTGACTCTGGATATACAGGTTCATTTACCTAAACTTAATTCAACCCTTGTCAAACTAACTTCTTTGTTAGAACTGAAAAAAAACAGTAGAGTCAACTTTCACTTCCTTGCACTGACAAAACCTTCTGAACACGTTTTTTCTTTTACATTGAGTCAAACAATGAACAGGAATATAATGAACTAAGAACTGTAATATTGTTGTTGCATATTCTCCACTAAAAAATCTAAAGCATATTTGCTTTCTTAAAACATAACCTGCTTTATCTCTGTTTTGTCTCAGAGTTTTTCATAATTCAAGAGTTTAACAAGATGCAATGGCTTTTATAGAAACAGCTGAACATTAAAACTGCATAATTAAAACTAACTAGGGACTTCCATGTAATCAGATGTAAGGCTGCAGTTGCCCAAGTTTATGGGACCATCACCCAAGCAAGTGACACTTTGGGGGGAGATCAGCTGGAAGCCACATCTGCATTCACCATCAATTCTGTGAACAGATCACTGGTCAAAAGGCATAAGGTTCCAAATATAAACCTGTCAACTCAGCTCCAGGCAGTGGGCCTGCTTTTGCTTATCAGTGAGTCAACAATTAAACCAAACAGTTCTGACCTCCTCCACACAGACCTTTTAATTTTTGTTTCTTAATGCCTTTCAAAAGTTTGCCTGAAAAATGGGCAATTGGGTTTACATTTGGTCTTTTGTTGTTTTTTAAACTTTTTAAAATTGATAATTCAGGAAATTGGAGGTTACCATCATTTTAATTCCATTGTGGGATACAGTTTGGGCTAACCAGTGTCTAAGTAAGGAAATGAATCCAAAAGAAAATGCATTTCACTTGGTAGATTTTACCCATTCTAAAATGAAAGTGAGTTCCATATATTTTTCAGTCAGGAAGAGCAGCATTCCCACTCAAAGTTCCTGTCATCTCTTCCATTTCCTCACTCCTTTTTGACCTCATTGATGACTTTCTTATATTTCATGGTAACACTGGGCTCTTACAGCATATATTCTGGTAGATTTATCTTACTTGCCATGTAAAGCACTGGGTCCTAATCAAGACCTATTACATTTTGTAGTAGATAAATAATTTTTGAAACTAAGGATTTTGCATTAAATTTTAACTATATCTTAAACTATGCCTAGCATTCTGCAATTCTCCTCATCATGAAAGCTCTTCCTATTGTATCTTTATACATGCAAATCCCCCATTGTTGATAGTATCCCATTAAGAAAAATGTATACGTATGGTATGGACTCTATTCAAAGCAGAACATTTTTCCCCTCTCTTTTTTAATATGTTGCTACAGCATTCCTTCCTCTATATTTGTTTGGGCTTATGTTTGATGTCATGTAACCAATTATACTGTACCATGTCAAATATAAGTCAATGTTGAGTGGTTTGCTTGACAGGGCAGAAGCTTTAAGTTTTACAATGTTTATGTCTTCTGCCACTGCCTGAAGAATGAACTCCTGTAAAGCTAGACACAAGGCATAAAAACAACTCCCTCACAAAAAAAGACTATGGCTGATTAAGAAGACTGAATTCTTTACCTTCTGTACAGAGGATACATAAGAAACAAATGTTGTCTCTGTTAATGTGTTGGTTTCATGACTGAAGAACTGCAACCCAATGGAGAAGTCCCAATGGAGAAGTATTTTTCTGACCTGCCGCTGACTGCACTAAAGTAATGTCACAAGCTAGGTTATAATACCAGAAAACTCTGAACTATGGTGTTATTTTTACAGTTACAGATTTTGGCACACTCAGGTATGTAAGATAAACTTCAGATTTATAATTGTGGCAAGTTATATGTATTACTCCTAATAAATATCAATAAGAATTTCAAGTGAATACAACAAAGTTCATGCAAAGCAGTAATTAGCTCTGCAACCAAAGAGGCAGAAGTTATTGCATCCTGACGTCAGCAATTCTTTTCCTTTTTGCAAAGCCTTTGATAAACTAGTGGTTCAGTTTCTAATATTCTTGGCAACAATAAACTTAGGTCACCAACAGATCCTCTGAATCTGAATATTTCAAAAGTAGAGTCTATTACACTCTATACAACTCCAGCTTTCTTTTATTAAAAACAAGAGAGGGGAAAAATAAAGCTGAAACTTGTTATAAGTTCTGAAACACTATGGCTAAAATAAGGACCAAAAGTTTTCTTTTAGAACGTTAATTATTAGAGATGGACAGAACTGGACTAAAAAGCCTATTTACTATTGAAATAAACTATATATTACCTACACTCGGTCATTTTCTGCATCATAAATAGGTCATATAGCCTGAATTACTTTTGAAACCTGGTATCAACAAAATCCTTTTCAAATAAATTAAGTTCTTCTAACATTACATTCAAGCAGCTAATCCCAGGCTACATTTTTTTCACCTATTGTTTTGGTTGGACAATCTGGCTTCAGGCAGACTTCAGACAGAGGAAGAGTCAAGTGTTCATTCAAAATCCATCACCAATAATCATACTGTTTCTCTGCATATAGACTTAAAATCTACAACCATTTTTGCATACACTTACAGCACAATGGGTATACATCTAAAGGGGGAAATGCAAACAGTCACAATCCCAATAATCAAATCAGTATATGTCTACACTTCATATTCTAGTATCTTAAGGTCATCAAGAAGTTCTTGTGCCAGTGTTTGCAGACCTACATTGTGGCTCTTTGACAGTGCTTTGATACGCTGAAATGGCAATGTGTCACGCATCTCAGGTGCTGACTTGGCTAAAACTTCTGGTTCTAGAATCACAGACTGGAGAAGCCGCAGTACATGAAGACACACTTCTGCATCTGGATCTAAAAAGGCACAACAAAAGATTTCAGTTATTTATTATGAGCATATTTATTATACAAGTAGCACCACACCACCAGGGGATAAACTGCTGATGGCTGAAGTACTGTCATTCTCTCAGCTGCTGAAACCAGGAACATGGGGAATTATAAACACGGCATTGAATCAGTTTTATCCTCCTTAGCTCCTTGTGTTAAGCATGGCTTGGAAAGCACCTACATTCAGAAACATTTTGCTCCCTTGTCCATTATTCCAAGTCTCATAAATATATGCATTTAGCAAAAACTTTCCTATAACCTGTGAGCAGCCAAAATTTGCTACAGTTTATCCTGCTTCTAGTCAAATTGTAACACATTATTATTTAGTCAGTTTTCAGATTACTAATCTGCAGCTTTCTTTCAACCTTTTCTTTAGGTTTACTTTTATACAAGGTTCCAGATTATGTGCAAGTTCAATAAAACCTCAGTTTTTATAATGGCAGTTTTATGCCTGTCATACAAGTGTTAAATTCAATCCATACAACTGAAATCTCAGGCACTTTGGTGTACATGACAAATGAAGAGCCCTACTTTTGCTGCTTAGGAACATGCAGGAGAAACCTTGTTGGAAAGACATTTCATTTTGGTCTCTACTTTTAAAAACACATAAGATGTGTTTTCAATTACTGAAAACATTAGGATCAACACTGTTTAATTATACACAAGTCTTACTGGAGTATGTTGCCTGTGACCATCAGGAATATCCAATAGAAAATTCTTTTTTTAATGATCTATTTTGAATATTCCAAATGAGAATGTTTAATACATTTTATAGCACAAATATCTACTTATTTGAATTGTTCACTGTGCATTTTTGATGTGCATGTCATCATGATATCTAGACTGCACCAAAACTGTGATAGTGTTGTTCGAAAATATTGACAAAATTAATTCAAATGACTTTGCACACCAGCATTGCCAAAGGGACTAAAATGTCACAGTAGGATCATAAATCTCAAGTAGCAATAAATCACATTTCCTTGAGTGGGAAAGGAAGTATCTAGTGGGCTGGAGCAAGTTTTGGGGTTTTTATTATTATTATTAGTCAGTGTACTTAACACCTTTATTAATTATCCAACAACAGTTAATAATTAGTAATATGAATACTAATATTAATAATATTAATTAATAAGTATTAATATTGATATTAATTAGTAATATTAATAGTAATGTTAAAACAGCTAATAATTAGTAAAATGCTAATTCAATTCAGATATTACATTGGGTGGTGTTGAAAAGTCAGTCAAGAACACATAGCAGAAAGGTGAGAAATTATGATAAAAAATGATGAGAAGGCAATTTATGAAACTTGCACCAGTGCTGCCTCCAGTTCAGCTGAACTGGTTTTAAGCATTGGTGATTTCTAGAAAGTAGTTAGTCATGTTAGTCCAAAGTCAGGCAGAAAGTAGCTTAGAGTGGCATCCCTTAAAGACTGACTCTAGTATGCCTGTTGACAGATGACCATTTCACTCAGTTCCCCACCTTTATATGGCTAAATATTTCCTTTCTCTCACTTTCTGATTCTCATCTTGCTGTTTCTGTCCATAACTACCAGAATGGATCCCTAGATCTCTGTCAGGACATGTAGGAGCTACCCTAATACAAATAAACAATGTATACTTTGCTAACAAATTGGGTAACACTGGATTAATCAAGTGTCTAAAAATTTTCAGAACTGCTCATTCATGTTGAATGACCAACCTAAAAATGTCTCAGAGCAGGATTTTCAGAACTTCTGGGCACATGTAACTCCAAATCAAGTTACTGTGAGACACAGCTACTCAACTCTACTGAATGCCAAGCCCACGTTTTGAAGCTGAACAAGCAAAAATTGAGGAACCCTGCCCTAATGGATACTTTTGAAAAGAGGCCTTAATACCAAAATGTTCAGAAGGATTCCTCCACCTGCTGCCTGATATTTCTAGAGCTAATCAAAATAAGTTAGATTCTGGAATTGTGCCCTTAGTTTTTGTCATTGGGCTTCTAAGACTTGTTTATATCTTGGAAATAGGAGGTGAAAGGACAAGACAATGTCAAAATCATCTCAGGTTCTGCCACCATGACTTGATCAAGTATTACTTCACATTTGTTGAACTGGGGGAGGGGGTAGAAAAATATGGTCCAATTATGCAGAAAAGCAGCATAGTAAGTAAACTGGATGTACCTACATATAATTCTCACGTGTCAGTTTAGCCAGTCGTAAAATGAGGATATAACTACCTTTAATACCTCACAATAGTATTTGGAGACAATGTTATCAATAATGCTATATACCTTTTTATCAGTATCATCTGCATGTGTTGGAAGGCTGTAAATACTTAGGAAGAAAGGAACTGCCATGGAAAACAATACATTATATGGTAGCAAAGGAATGGGAAATGATATCTAGACTGAACAACAGTAACATTCCCCAGTGATAGCTACTAGATTGTAGGAAGAATCTCCTTGCAACATTCGGAGAAGTCCTAATGCCTGAGTCACTTGAATGATAAACAGATTAGAGATTCATGAATATAATGAAGGAAGGAAACAATCCTGCACCTGAGGATGACATAATACATCTGTCATCTGAGATTTCTATTGTTCTACATCTACTCCAAGACATGTAGAGTTAAAACGCAGACAAACATATCCCATCATAATTATACATGGTTGTGAAAATCTTGTTCTGGAGAATTAGGTTTTGTAATTTTTTACAGGGATTAAAAAAAAAAAAAAAAAAAATACTTGAACAGCTTTTTTTCTGGTCTTTTAAATTTCATTAAAGATTTTTCTAAGAAATCCTACTAGACAACAAGCAAAAGGAAAGGCAGGAACCTTCATTATTCAGCATTATGTTTATTTCAGCAGCTCCCATATTTAGTCATCTCAGTACTAGCTGAGTAATTTTTTTTTGTTTACACAGAAAAAAAACATTAGCTGTAATCAAATCACTGCATCATATCCGCCCAACAACTGTAATTCACGTTTCTTAGCTAACACATCTGAAATCATTAAGGGAAAAAAAAATCTAGCTGCTTGTCTAGGTCTGGAACAGTATGTGTAATATAAGCCTACTACAATTATAAAATGCTAATGCAATGTTAACAACGTACTGAAACTGTTTAACTTTGCTGACGTTCTGTTAACTGCTAACACAGTACTGTTTGATGTCATGGGCATTCAGTCACTGACAAAAGCAGCTGATAAAACAGGCAGAATTTACAGTTGCATCTGTCGTTTGCCATGTGCTCTCAGATGAACCAGCCCCTATAGCAGGGCTTAAGTAACTGCATCACATCAGTGCTAAACAGCTTATCTACAAGTGGCTTTGTGAGTGGTGCGAATTTAATTTACACATGCCTGTAATGTTTCTGGGCCACCTGGATGCAAAATGTATTACTGGCAAATGATTTGTAACAGTTTAAAGGTCAGTCTATGGTAGGAACATTTTTTTTTAATCAGTTTCCCACTATTGCTAATATTAGCTCAGCTTCACTAGTCAGCCAGGTTGGTAGCTCTAGTGTGAAATGGTTACCAGCCAGTGCCCCCATTTTAAGCACTGTCACCAGACTAAACTCAGATCAGGTCTACACCTTAAATTAATATGATGCAATTAATTCTGGTGGATATTGCACCAGAGTTTATTGGTGCCATGTTTATAAGTGAGCCTGGGACTACAGCACATTAAGCCAGGTCAGAGCAGCCCTGGCTGGCAGGGGACCCGGCAGGTCAGCCTGGCAGCCTGGGGCGGCTGTGACCCAGATCAATGTGCTGCAGAAGGGCTGGTTGGAACACAAGGGTGCTCTAGTGTGGAGCTAGCCAGCAGTCAACCCCCACACTGAAGCACCCTCATGCCCATCCAGCTCGTCAGCATCTACATGCGTGTTGCTATGCACTAAATTTACAAATACTAACCTATGGTGGAGTTAATTAGTTTCCTGTGGAGACACTGAGACTTTACTGCAGAGCTAACTAGGCAGCTCCGCAGTAAACATTTTGTGTAGATGCACCCACAGAGTGAGGCCTGTCCCACACAGGGACTCCCAACACTGTTAATACTGGTGGAACTGAGCCAGCATTAGAAAAAGTCAAGAGATTCTGAAAAATGTCTCTAATGTTGACAGGACCAAAGGGGCCAATGGTATTGGCACAGAGCACTATATTCTTTTGCATACAACATGACCCAGAATATAAAATGCACACTTTTTGAAAGGCAGAACGAAGAAAAAGATCTTTCCAGTTATGGATGCAGAGGGCAGGAACAGAGCCTAATCTTCAGCTCACTCACCCTTCCTTTCCTGATTAACTAAAGCTGAAACCCTAGCTGCTGCTGAAGACTGGTCTCCATGGGTCAATCCATAATTCTGAAAACAGCCAGAGTCTCCAGGGCTTGAAAGTGGAAGAGAGAGACCTGGAGCAGGCTGCAAAAGTGCCCTAAGAAGACTTAGACTTTGCTTAGTTAGTAGAATATGAAGACCAGAAAAAGGAGAGACTACTGTTAACACTTCTGGAATGAAGAACAATGAGCTATTTAGACAGCAGAGTGTCTCAGCTGCCTGAATAGTAATGCCACAGCTGCTGCACTGTGAAACAGCAATCAAAGCAGGGTGCTCCTATCCTGGGTAGAAAATCAGATTCCCTGCTTAAAACATGCCTTCCAATTTTGGGGGGCTGCTTTTGGGGTGAAAGGTGTGTGTTGTATGCTAGAAAAGACAGTATCTGCAGACAGAAAAAAAGGCTATAGAAAAAAGCTAATGAAATCTGTTTCAGCAAGTCCTAGGTGCATGTCTACTTTATCTGTGAGACACATGTCTAACTTCCAGCTCGTATACAGCAGCTGGTATCACTTCAATTTTCCCTTCTGTCTGGTAACTGCTCTTGCTGCCATATGCAGTGATCACCTAATCAACAACCATGTCCCCTAGGGCCAATTTCTGATCTCAGTTTCATCTTAGTAAATCCATTAGAAATAATAGTGTAATTCCAGATGACAGCAAGAAAGCATAAATTATCCCATCTTGTCCACAAGATGCCTAATTACACCTCACTAGCCCAAGGAATTCAGTCCAGCAATTTCCCACATGACACTGTGATAAACTGAACATGAAAGTTCTGGCTGACAACACTTGAAGTGAGATCTTAAGTAAAGTATCTAGCATGCTGAGGCTTCAATCCTGATTGGAATCTATAAGTATTTCACAAAACAAATAATTAGTAACAGAAAAATGAAGAAACACCCATGCATTTTATAAAGGGATGCCCCATTAAATCACTAGGCTATATCTATAAGATTAGTTTAGGACTTTTTTGTAGGAACCAAGATTTCTTATAAATAATCTCAATTCTAGACTCACTGTGCTACTCATAAAACATGTGATTAAGAAGAATATGTTCTTAGGCAAGAGAGTGACTGACTTAGTCATGGAATGAGTACAGAGATGGATGCAATTTGATTTTAAAGTTTGACAAATCTGAAACCATTGAGAGCATGGGTTCATGTGAACTGAGGATTAGAGTCCCAAAGGCTTAGATTCATAAAGCAGAAGACTAACTGAAAATAGAGATATCCTATAAATTGACTGCTGCTATGAGAATGACCCAGATGTTTTAAAAAATGGAATTCAAAGCACAATACGTATGAATTGGAAACATCTAGAGTTGGTTATGAAAACCAAATATTCACTGTGACAAAGAGAAACAGGCATGCAACTATACATCTCCTTCGAAACTAGTGGAAATAGTCATTTACAGAAACGTCTTAGATCAAGACTACAGGGTTTCCATATGGAACTGTGATTACTTGTGTTAGAGGACACTAAGAAAGGAGCACAAAGACCAGCTAAAAGCCTCCTGTCCTTCCCTGTTTTAGAAAATACCTGGAATAATTTTCTTAGACGTGACTGAAGAATTGCATTGGAATAATCCCTCTGAATTCTGAAACACTTTTGACCACTTTTAGTCTCACAGGATGAATTCAAAGAAAGGAAAGTGGCCACAAAATAATTAATAGGAGCAAAAAGAATAGCCAAAATACATTCCCTTCAGTGCTCATCTGTTTGGAGGGTTTTTTTGGCTCAGAAGAGAAAAATTAAAATTTGCTCCCAGTCAGTGCCATCTGAGCTAAATGCGTGCATTTATTGCTTAGTGAATGGATAAAGTTCATGGGTATAGGTGATCTTGGTGTAGCTCTTCATGTGGGAGAGGTGGGAAGTAACTGAGAAGTGGAAGGATCTTGAAAGGGTTTGGATGTAAAAATGATGTGTATTTTTGGTTTCCTGTTAAAGATGCAGCTTTTTCAAAACTGCATAAAATATAATAGCTTTACCCAACAAATCATTACAGAGATAATGGACAACTAAGAAAGAAAAAAAACACTACCTTAGAATAATAGAAAATTAGGGTTGGAAGGGACCACGGGAGGTCATCTAGTCCAACCTCATCCTCAAAGCAGGACCAACCCAAATTAGATCATCCCAGCCAAGGCTTTGTCTAGCCAGGTCTTAAAAACCTCCAAGGATGGAGCTTCCACCATCTCTCTGGGTAACCTGTTCCAGTGCTTCACCACCCTCCTAGAGAAAGTTCTTTCAACATCTAACCTAAACTTCCCTTGCCTCAACTTGAGACCATTGCTCCTTGAGACCATGGCTCCATCATCTGTCACCACTGAGAACAGTCTAGCGCCATCCTTTTTGAATCTCACTTCAGGTAGATGAAGGCTGCTATTAAATCCCCTCTCGGTCTTCTCTTCTCTAGACTAAATAAGCCTAGTTCCTTCAGCCTCTCCTCAGAAGTCATGTACCCCAGCCCCATCACCATTTGTGTTGCCCTCCACTGTACTCTCTCCAATTTGTCCACATTCTTTCTGTAGTGAGGGGCCCAAAATTGAACACAGTACTCCAGATGTGGCCTCACCAGTGCCAATATAAAGGGAAATAATCACTTTCCTTGATCTGCTGGCAACATTCCTACCAATGCAGCCCAGTATGTCATTAGCCTTCTTCGCAACAATGGCACACTGCTGGCTCATATTCAGCTTATTGTCCACTGTAACCCCCAGGTCCTTTTCTGCAGAGCTGCTGTCCAGCCAGTCAGCCCCTAGCCTGTCCTGGTGCATGGGAGTGTTCTGTCCTAAATGCAGGGCTCTGCACTTGTCCGTGTTGAACCTCACAAGATTTCTTTTGGCCCAATCCTCCAATTTGTCCAGGTCTCTCTAAATCCTAGCCCCATCCTCCAGTATATCTACTACTCTCCCCAGCTTGGTGTCATCTGTAAACTTGCTGATAGGGCACTCTATACCATCTTCCAGGCTGTTGATAAAGACATTGAACAAAACCAGCCTTAGGATCAACCCCTGAGGCACTTGATACCGGCTGCCAACTAGAAATCAAGCCACTGATTACTACTGTCTGAGCGCAATGCTCCAGCTGGTTTTCTGTCCACTCTACAATCCATTCATCCAGCCTAGACTTCCTTAGCTTACCTGAAAGAATACTGTGGGAGACAGTATCAAAAACTCTGCTAGAAATCAAGGTACACCGCATACACTGATGTCCTTGCATCCAGAGATCTCATCATAGAAAGCAATCAGGTTGGTCAGGCATGACTTGCCTTCAGTGAATCCATCCCAACTGTTCCTAATTACCTTCTTCTCCTCCAAGTGCTTAGAAATGGATTCCTTGAGGATCTGCTCCACGATTCTCCAGGGACTAAGATAAAGCTGACTGATCTGTAGTACCCTGGATCCTGCTTTTTCCCTTTCTTAAATATGAGCACTGTATTTGCCCCTCTCCAGTCATCCGGGACCTCTCCTGATCACCATGAGTTTTCAAAGATGATGATCAGCAGTTCTGCAATCATATCAGTCAATTTCCTCACCACTCTCAGGTGCATCCTGTCCGGCCCCATGGACTTGTATATGTCCAGCTTTTCTAAATAGTCCAAGGATAGACAACTCCCAGCATGCGTGCCAATTAATGGCATACAGAGACATTTTTCCAGTGTGCCAGGAGATGTGCAAGGAAATTGTTTTTAAAAAAAAACAATTTTTAAGTTGCTGCTCCAGGCTTTCCAGAGCAGTCACAGATCCTAAAGTCATGGTAGGCACTGGGAGCCAAGTCAAGAGAACAGGCTGGGATGCAGTCTGAGTTTTGATGACCCCACCCCCTGTCCCCAGACTGTACCCTCCAGCCTGGCCTAGTCCCTGGAGAGGAGCTGCAGGTGGACAGGGCCAAGGCCCAGGCAGGCACTGCGCAGGGCCACTGCATAGGAGGCTTCAGTGGGTGGGCAAGCCCTGGGCCCAGCTGGGCCTTGAGCAGACAGATGCCCCATCCCACCTTGACAGGGACAGCACCAGGATGCCGAGCACCAGGGCCGGACACTCAGGGCAGGGTCCATCTGGACAGTGTGGAGAGAAGCAGGTGCAGGGGAGGTGTTCATGGCAGACCAACCAACCCAGCCAAGCCCGTGCAAAGGTGGAGGCCAGGCAAGAAGTGGGGCTGCCCCAGGGCTCCACAGGGTCAGGCTGCAGTCAGTGGGCAGGCTTGAGTGCCCAGTGGCACCCAAGTTGGGGCCCAGCCTGGCTTGTACATCTCCGCAAGGATGGGGTGCAGCTGCCCTACCAATAAGGGAATGCTGCCTGGCTGAGGCAGGGCATCGGGCTTAGGGGGCTCCCAGCTCTGGGCTCAGCCTCCCTGTCGTTCCCAGAGCCTGGGGAGCTCCCACAGCCAAGTCCCTGCACCAGGGGCAGCTCTGCCCCACTCATGCTCAGTGCAGAGGGAGGCCAAGCCCAGAGCCGGAAGCCCCTGCAAGCCTAGCATCCTGCCCTCGCCAGGCAGCATCCCCATGTGGGCGCCCCATCCCCATGAAGCTGCATGGGCTGCGCTAGGCCCACCATGGGTGCCACTGGGTGCCCCCTGCCTGCCCACCTGACTTAGCCCAAGTCTGCGGAGCCCAGGTGGGACAGGGCATCTATCTGCCCAAGCCCCAACTAGGCCCTTTCCCCGCTATCCAGCCCTGGGCTCCATCCTCCCTTCCTCCAGGACTGTCAGGGAGACAGAGTGCCCTGGACCTGGTGGCTGCTGCTGGGGTGTCACTGTTCCCTCCACTGGACACTTCCCCTGTCCCAGTAGTCCCATAGCCAGCAGTAGTGGGAGACATTGGCAGTGTGGGACACACCCTCTTTCTCTATTTGTCTCTCATCTCTTTTTTTCCCCCTCCTTTTTCTTCTCTTCTCTTTTTTCTTTTGTTTCTCTCTCTTCTCTCCTTTTGCTCTCCTTTTTTCTATTCTTTTTTCTTTATCTTTCTCTCCTTTTCTTTTTCTTTCTTTATCTCTCTTTTTCTCTCTCTCTTCCCCACTCTTTTTCTCTGCCTTCTCTTTTTCTCTTCTGTTTTTTCTCTCTCTCATAGCAACATGCTTAACAAAAATAAATACATACAAAAAAGGTAGTATATGAAGTTTTATTTATTGTCAGCATGTTTAGAATTTTTAGAAAACCTGGCATTTACCATAACAAGCAATATTTATGATTATTAACTATATTAGCATGCAATGTGTCCTACCATATATCCCCTGCCTTGGTTTTGCTTTTCTGGCATGTTGGCACTCTGGCACCTTACAATGTAGACACTGCAGATTTTTCCAGCACTCCAGCTAAAAATGCAGCCTACCCCTGAAATAGTTCCTAACCTGTTCTTTCACCACTTTTGGCTGCTAACCTCCCCAAACTGTGATGCCAGCTGTAGTAGTCTAGGAGCTGATCTTGCCTGTGAAGACTGAGGTGAAAAAGGCATTGAGTAGTTCAACCTTTTCTGAATCCTGCCACTAGGCTGCCTCCCCAAGTCAGTAAGGGACTCACACTTCCCCTGATCTTCCTCTTGTTACTGACCACCTTCTCCAAGTGCAAAGAGAATCATACTAGTATCATGAACTGCATCATAATCAAAGAAATCTGAGCCACTTTATTTATTTATTTAAGCTTGAGTTTTGACTTTCTATACCTTGGAAAGGCAAGTAATGCCAATGTTAGCCACATAAGGGTTCAAAAGATTTGTCCTTTTATCAACTGAAACCTAGGCAGCTGCTGCCAGATACAGTTAAGATTTCTTGCTGTGGTCTGCAAGAAATCTAAGAGGCCATTCTGAATCACCAATATTTTCTGAAGAAAGTAGAATGGAAAAAACTAGTTCTTTCTTAATATTTTTCTTTTGTTAAAACTCTCTTTCTCTTCCTCTTATTAGCCAGAGATTTGATGACAGACAGAATCAGTTTAACTTTGCTATCCTGAAAAGTTTTCTCAACTCAGACACGGAGGAAGGAATCTCTTTTAGGGAAAAAACAGTGGGGGAAAAAGAACAAGACAACAAGCCTTTTAGAATTAAAGATGTTATATTTTGCTCCCTCACTTATTTTCTTGGAAAGTACAGTCTAGGTTTCCTCCTTCTGGGGTACCAGGACTGAGAGACTCAGGGACAGCTGGAAACAAAAGCAGTTAGACAAGGCCCAGGAAGTGAAAGCAGAAAAAGGCTCCTCAGGGATAAACCCATAAACACTCTGAAATTCCAGATGGTAAGTTTTTGCAAAGCAAGGATACTGGAGGAAAAGGCAGGACTTTACCAATTCTTCCCCTGTCACCTAGGGTATAGACAGACGTGCAGTCCTCCAGTCTAACTCATAGCACTTTCTGTAAACCACCATGAGTTAGACTGATTCTACCAACCAAACAAATGTTCCCTGTTGGGCGGGAGGGGGGAGGGGGCAGGAAACACTTCGGAGCCAGTCCAGCCAAAGAGCTGCCTGCCTGCAGCCTGTCTCCCCTAGAGATAGCTCCACTGTTGTGTGCAGGATGGGAGAGGAAGAAGGGAAGGGGAAGGAGTTGTGGGCTGGGGTTTTCCCAGTCTAAGCTGAAGGGGGATGGGGGTGGATCGAAGCCCCACTTCCACTCCAGCTCAAGCTGAGCAAACCCCAGCCCACAGCTCCCTCCCCTTCCCTTCTCCTCCTCCCATCTTGAAGACAGCACTGGGGCTGGGGCTGGGCTGGATCAGCCCAGGCCTGCTCATTTGTAGTGACTTACAGAAGTTAATGAAGGTGCTACACTTTGGAGCTCTTTCATCTGAACCCTCATGAAGCACAGTTGGGCACTTCTAAAGCACTCTGCAGCCACACACTTTCTCTGACAGCTGTGCTTTCAAGGGGCTGATCACATGAGAAATACCACTTCTGTCAGCACTCAAAATTACTCCTTTAGGAGTCCTTTCAGGGAATCTTTGAATATCTTAGGAGAAACTGAAAAGCTGTGTGAAGTTCAGGCCATACCTTTACCCAATTCTGTCAAAGTGTCCTCTGTAAAACTATGAAACTCTGGCAGTATGAATTATAATACTCCAGTACACATGTGTGTACATACTGAAGCAGGAAATTCAGGCTGGAAGTCTCTGAAAGTTCTGTGTCCTGGCCAGTGAAAGCTGAGGAGCTGGGGCCTTGGAAGCAGGAAAGGAACAAGGAGGAAAGAGGGAAATCAATAAAACAAAATGAGGAAGAAATGAGATGGTGAAGAAAGAGTGCCTGAACCTCCTGCAAAGGAAGGGTTTGAGGTCAGGCCCAGGGCATGCTCTCTATTCAGTGTTCTTGATCCACTTGCACAAACTATTCAGCTATTTCTCTTGATAGTGCGCACAACTTCTGTGAGGTCAGACCTTTGAACTGGGGGTAGGCACTCTGCATAGACATCTCCCGTTTCTGTTAGAAGCTTAGAATTTTAAAATCAGATCATGAAGGAAGTAGCTGTACTCATCTTTTTCCCAAACCCCAGTTACACATGATTAGCACCTTTGGAAAACAGATCACCATTTCCTTCAACAGCTGGAAATTAAATGTTATCTACTCTATGTCATACTTTGTGCACTTATGTGACCTTTGGTGCTTTGATTAAACAATGGATCACATTAAGCAACTCCTTTGTTCTATCATAGCATTTTGAAGAGCACATTTGGGAGCTCTAATTTAGAGAAATTGCTTTTTGTTAGAACAATGACCTATATATTAACCTGACAAAGTAAGGATATCTTGGAGCAACATGTGTAAAGTTTCCACAGACTATATATTTGGGTTCTTCCACTAAGCTTTTTGTTTCCTCCAGTTATATCAAAGATTTGTAAAATGGATATGAGATTTCCCAAGAGTGTAGTGTAAAGCTTAATTAATTAATTGAAAACCTGAAAAGATACTACAGTAATGAAAATTATTATTATCTGACAATGAGCCCGAGTACATACATTTTATATAAAGCCTCAGCAAAACTTTGAGATATGAGCGATCCCAAATTTGCTAGGCAAAAATGAAAAACTAAAGAACTCCAAGTATAGAACCAAATCCCTGCACAAGCATGTGTGGCTACCATTATCTTCAGCAATTACTATCAGTAGTAATAGCTCATGAGCTTACAGTTAAAATAGAAGAGACATAGCTGAGACAGGACACAGTGGCATAGAAAGTGGACTGGCATGCCTAAGGTCACCCAGCAGCTAGGCAACAGAGCCAAAAACAGGACCTCCTGCATCCCAAATCAATGTTTAAGCCCAGTACCATAGTCTGTGCCACTTCTTGTCAATGGGAGCTGGACTCAGTTATACCAGAGATGAGTTGAGTCCCAACAGTTCATTAGTTTCACTAAAATAACTCAGGATCAAAGAAAAAGACTGATTTTGCCTCCATAGTACTTTCAACAGTTACACCTGCTTTTCTAATATTTTTCATTACATGATACAGCATTTCAAATACATTAGTTTAAAATACACAGATATAAACACAGGTAGGTGTCTTCCATTTCCTTTATCAGGCTTTTCCACTCCCACCACTGGACATTACTATTAACAACTTTTATATGAATCAAACGCGACACTCTAGAACCACTGATGGAAATATTTTCTTTTACTCTTCAGTTATTTCCTCTGCTTTGGTCCTTTATGATCAGATAGAATTTATATAAAACAAGGTGACAGATTAGATTTTCTACTTAGCTATTATCGTTAGGTATGACCTATATAGATTAATTTACAGTTGTTATCCAAAAAGTCTACAACCTGCACTGTTCTTGGAACAACCTTACCTTTCAAAAGCCACCCAAGTAATGGAACGAAGCTTGGACTTTCACTAATGTACTTCAAACCCTTCAAGTTGATGCTCACGTTGTACAGTGACATCAGCATTAGCCTAAAATAAAATGTAAAAGGTGATTAAGTTGAATTAATCTGCGTCTCATTATAGCTACTGAATCTAATATCTGCAATATTCATCCACAGATGGCTCAATATTTATAAATACTGCAGGGTTAATGTTTGTAAGATTCAAAGACATGTGGTCACGTCAGATCTGTATAAACTACATGAATTTCACATCATGCATAATTTTATTTATCTGTATATCTAAATCTAGGCATTTAATCGTGTAAAAGTCATCTGTGCTAACCACCATAAAATCCCACTGAAATCAATAGGACTATTCACGCAAACAAGGCAAGCAAGATTTGGCCTTACGGGATCTTACAACATATGCAATATAATCCTCTTAGTACTCCCCCGTGGACTTCCTATCCTCCTGATTAACAGCAAATGAAAGAGCCGCTTTCAATAAAATAACACATGCAGAAACTTTATTAAAAATATTAGACTGAACCAAAATTAAATCATTTCATTCTCCTTCTGACCTTCTAGAACTTGTGAATTAAAAAAAAAAAAAAGACAGCCTTGTAGAGCTTTATGCCTTTAACATCCAGTTACACATTAGTTATTTATCTGGTACTATGCGATCATGTCCCTGTTAAAGGAAATGCATGCTAATGCTGTACCAATTAAAGCAGCGTTTAGTCATTCTATATTATCTGGTTAAATTTGATTGCTGGAAGACAGCGCAATGAAGCAGATGTCCTGGGCCTAACAGGTGCTGAGTGTTCTGAGTTCAGAGGACACTGAGTACCTCTTGGCTAAGTATAGATATTTGGGGAGGCTGAACTGGGTTCAAAATGGCCGCCCGATTTAAACTTGGCTCGCCCTAGTGCCAACCTTACATTTACAGACCCAGTCTGAGTGACTGACAATCAGTCTAAACCTGTAATTGTACAGAATTTCCATGCATGCAAACAGGTCTAAAAATTGCAGAACCCGGTTTAAGATAAACCTGGATCTATGTAGTATCAAACTTATTTGATTTAGGTCAAAACAGTGCATGGAACTTCTATATACTTTCCCTGTGCAGCCCCAGGGCTGGGAAAACCCAGCCACTGGCCCTAGCTACAGGGCTACCCTTTTCATCCCCCTCTCACCTCCTGCTCCCCCACATGCACTGGGCTTTTTGCCCCACTGCCCCTTGGTCCAACACCCCCCCACAACCAGCCAGCACTTTCAACCCCGATACCACAAGGCACTCTGGGTGCAGTCCCTTTTATCAGCATTCACTGCTGCCAGAGGCAAGCAAGTAAGTCCCGGTGGGCAGAGGGGATAGGCATGCAGGTTTGCTTGGGGGAGGGGACCCCATCCACCCGTAGATCATGTCTGACCCCCGCAACCCACCCACGGGTCATGCCAGCCCCCCACCCCTTGTGGGTCACATCAGCCCCCCTCACCACCCACAGATTGCACCAGCCCCATCCATCCCACCAGCTGGTCATGCCTGCCCACCGAACCCACCAGTGGGTCATGCCTGCCCCCTATCTGCTAGCATACCCCCAATTCCCTCCAGCCTGCTGGACCCCCAGCCCCTCACCGCAAGACCCTCATCCTGATTTACCTGATATCGGGCAGCCATTTTGATTCAATTTAGCCTCCCCCTAATGTCCCCAAATGGCTGTACTTAGCTCATAGGATCAAGCTACAAGTATCAAAAAAGTCAATCTTTAAAGACCTTTCTAAGCCAAATAAACCATTCACAGTAGTGTAGCTAAGGCAAGCCAGTTTCCAGGGCCACTGGCCCCCAAGAAAGCAAAATGGCTATTACTTTCACACACAAAGCTTGCATGACCAGGTATGAAAGCAGTCTTCACTACAAGACTTACAATCACATGTCTCTGGAGCTATTGCAAGACACCTTAAGCACTCTGCTGCCATACCCCAACACAAGAAAAGCATATTTTTATGTACAATCCTACACAAAGGTTATTAAAAAAAAAAAAAAAAAAAAATTGGGACAGCAAAATAGCACATCACAAGAGCAACTGAGACCCTGAAATGATGCTCACACAAGAGGAATGCCTCCCCAAGTAAGGTGCTTGCCCCATCCTTAAAGAAGATAAAGTAGCACACACTCCTGTCAAGCACACCCAATCTCACTGGCTGCTATGGATAGGATTGAGGCTACCACCCACTTCCTTTTCACCCCTGCTCTTGAAAATGAGGTCTAGTGTCAGCAGCAGCACCGGACCTTATTTTCCTGCTGCATAAAAGGAACTATAAAAGAGGTAACTGCCTCTGGCTTCTGGGTAGGAAGCAAAGAGGAGACGTGTGGGAAGAGAAACTTCTCCCATTTCGTTAGGCACTTGTTCAGGTTTCAAACACATCAGCCTCTAAGAGCCACTGAAGCATGGCATTTTTCGAGCAACTGCCAATCCAAGTATCAAAATAAAAAAATGGATGATCTCATCCTAAGATCTGGTGATGCACAGTAACTGCACAGGAGTCACAAGAGACTAGAAAATCCCTTTAACCCAAGAGCTGCAAAGCACCCCACTGCAGCCTTAAGCAGTTCTTCCCAATCCCTGGTACAAGGCATGCATGGGGCAGGTGGAGAGGCCAGGGACAAACCCACATTACTGAGTGCAGTGGAGAAATCTGAATGCTGTAGGGCTGTTCTAACTTAAGCCAAGAGCTGACTGGCTCTGCACCAGAGGATGTAAAAGGAGGCATATATAAAGCCACCACTTCTCTCTGGAATGCAGCTTCCAAAAGGCAAAGCCCAGAATTTGTCCCCAGGTACTTACCTCAAATTTTGAATTGCAAAAATAATTGAAAAAACACTTCTGAAAGAAGGGATGTGGCATGTAATAACTGCTTAAGTCAACCTATCTCAAGCAACCAGAACTGCTTCTGCAAGCATGACTTAACAGGATTTCTATAGTGCGTTCATTCTTGTGACATGGGGACTGAAAAGTCACTCTTCCTCTGAAAATGTGTTTGGGGGATCCTGGCTCTTGGGGAAGGGGAGGGGGTCCCTGGCAGTGCTAGCCTGATTCAGCACTTATACTCTAAGCTGTATCCACTTTCCCTGCAGAGGTATGTAAGTGGAGGGAGAGAAAGCTCTACTCGCTCTCTAAAACCCTCACCGGCCCCCAAAGGATTACAGATTTTGGTCATTAAAATGTGGCTCCACTGTGAAACTAGTATTTTTTTTAATTGCCAGCCTTGCAATTGTTAATTGCCACCCTCTCAATCTGAGAGCAAAGCTCCACTTTTGTCCTTGCACATGTCATAAGCACTTGCAAAGATCATACAAGTCAATCTGTGCCCTCAGTTACACTTGTACAGTTTCACTGGTACCAAATAAACTACATGCCTGTGCAACCCCAAAAACCTTCATCAAGGTTTTACAGGACAGGACTGAAGACATTTTCTGCCCTTTATAACTAGTGATGCTAATGTCAAAGAAAGAATAAACCCAGCTTGGCTTTTAGCTCAAAGGGTAAGTCTATAGGCTGGCAGCTAGACAAAAATCTTTTATTAGCAAAATTAATAAATTTAACATAGCATCACTGACCCAAACACCCGTAGTGCCACTTTTACAGTCACACTGTACTTTAACGTCTATGCAGAAGAATGAAAATCTAAACACTAGCTAAGTGCCATGTTCAGTCATAGTTTCCAAACCTCTGAAACTTTCGTAATTATCATCTTCCAAACACAATAACATTCACTGTCTGTCTTTCAGGGCTACATGTATACCAAGCATTAAGCTGTTAAACAAACCTGTCTCGACTTTTTGTCAGAGATGAAAAAACATATTACTCTCCTCCACCTAAGTTCAGCTAAGTGTCCTACAGCTTTACAAGTTGAGTATATCTGGCTTCTATGGGGTTAAACTAAATAAGAGATGTTTCAGTACAACCAGTATTTTAAAACAAGCTGTAACACAATATATGGGAGTAGTATAAAGTTGTTATCTAAGCTGTAAAAAGATATTTTGAATCCAGTATAATAAACTAAAATTCAAGCTGGATAGCTTAACATGCAGAAATACAGAAAGTGACTATTCAACAAGTTGTTTAAAAATAAGATGAAACAGTGAATTGGGGAGGAGCGCAACCCAGGGTATAGCCAAGATCCTATTTCTTCAAAGGTGCCTAAAATGACTGATAACATTTGATATAAAGGACTGTGTTGCCACTAAACTTTTACTGCAGTTTCTGCTGAGCTAAACTACTCTCTTTAATATTTGATGCTGATGTTATTACATTGTCTTCCACATTAGTCATGTGGCTGGATTTTTGTATATTCTATGGATGAAAAGATTTATTCAAGTTTTTGTCATACCTAACAATATTCTGAACAGGCAGAATGTTTCTTTTTTTCCTCAGTTATTTCCAGTAAGCTTAGGGCCAATTTTCAAAAGTATTAAGTACCCAAAAAAACAGTTTTGTCCACCCCTCTAAAATTTAGGCCACTGAGGTACAGCTGACTATTAGCCAGGAGACTCTGGGGTGCTGCAAAAGCAGTCATACCCTAATGCTGGTGGTTTTCTTGCAAATTCTCTCTCATCTTTTTAGTAATGCCTTTCCACTTTTTCTTTTTCTGCGCATGTCCTCTTCTCTAGGAATTCACTGTTTGGGAATAGTTCAGAGGAATGGTTAATTACTGGAATTTATGACACACTGTGATTAACCATACTCTTAGTATCTCCATAAATCTTTTCACAAAAGGTACTATTTTCATAAAATGGAAAAAAAATGAAAAGCTGACTGAAAGACCATGCATTGGAGGGGGCCTGCATTTCACTGATGGGATGAATCCTGATACTGTCTCCCAGTCTGCATGTTTTGTTTGGGTGAAAAGCAAGGACAGAGCAGTATGAAATAGGCTGGAATCTCTTTGCCCAGCTAAGCCAACATGCCAGGCTATTAGCTCTTCTCTGGCCACTGCTTATTCTCAGGGTCTGCAGTACAGCCCTATTTTACTGTCCTGCACCAGGTGAAGAGCAAGGGGAAATTTTTTTAAAGCTTTAAGTCTTATTTTCAGAAACAGATTCTTGCCAGCCTGTCACTGACTTCCAGTGAACTTTGAGCCACATCTACACAGTAAATTCACTGTACCCAGCAGTGGCACTTTCAAGCACACATCATTTGAGAACAGCTGCTTAAACTGGAAGAAGCAAAGCATGTCGCACCACAAATGGCCTAGTTAGCATCAGGTAAGTTCACTGGCACTGACCAGTGCTACTTAGCCCACATCAAAAACTGCACACATGCTGCTACCCTGCTTCTGGTTCACCAGGCAGCCCACACAGAGCAGCGTAGAGTATCTGAGGATGTTGCTGCCCAGCATAGTAAGTTTACCATGCATGCACAACCTTTGATTCCTAAGCACACAATCAACTTTGAAAATAGGACTCAGTGTCCTAATGGGTTAGGCATTTTTAAGAACAGAATCCCTAGACCAGAGAATCAATTGCAGTCATGGCCCACAGCAAACAGTGGAGGCTGCTGTAGAGTTGTGCTGTACAGTTTTCAAGGCCCACAAAATCCTTGCTTCTCCTCATTACAACCTTTCTTGCTTGGGCCACAGAATTCAAACCTGTGAGTATTTATGACTGTCCCTGATCATCCAAAGTAAAAGAGGATAAATAAAATAACTATTTACAACAGAAAGGGTTAATATTTCTTGACAGTCTTTCAATCTGTTCCTCAATGGAAATGTCAAAGAGATTATAAATGACGTAAAAAGACATTGCTATGTTTGTATTTTTGCTTTTTCTTATTTGCTCTGCATGGAGTAAGGGACTGGTCATGGTGTGCTTAAGAAAGCAGTGTGGTCTGTAACGCTGGAAGAAGACTAACACCCTTTCTGCTAGCCAGTCAGAAGGCCTATGCCCAAAAGAGCAGTATATTATTAGTAATAACATGCACTTGCTCACACATAATATGGAAACACTGTCTGTTTCTTTATGCCACTTTTACCTCTATGCTCTCTTACATCCTGTAAACTAAAAATTAAATATTTTTTGGCACTCGCACTATAAAAGCAAGTTCTACACATCAAACGGCTTGATAAGCAACATCTTCTAATGTTTAAGACTTTTAAAAGTCATGCATATAACAGAATTTTTCCATGTAAGCCTAGCAAATTAAAATAAGAGCTGCATTTGTTAAAATTTTCCTTAACATTAGAAAGAAACATTGTATTCAGCCCCCTCTACTGACTAATGCAGGGAACTAACCACATAAAGGTAACAAGTTTTGCTAACTACTTTCAACTGTGGATTTGACTGCACTTTGTCTTCAGTTCACAATAACCCATTTGTTGGTCTTTTGCACAACAAGAAAAAAACATTAACAGAAAGAATAAAATGCAACTGGAAACCCACAAAAGTTAACCAACAGATAAATGTTATTTCTTGAGACTACATAACTGAACATTTTAAAAAACTGCCTAGACTTCATGTGGATAGTGTACTTTAAGTGTAATTCCACAGATATACATCACATTCCCAAACTTCCTATATGAAGATCCATAAGATATATTTTAAATACACTTAATGTAACAAACCAGGGAATCTACATACAACTAATTAATTTCAGGATGTTCTATGTATTCTTATGACTATTTTTTACTCTGTACTGACTCACAGTCTTTGGGCTGAGAATCCAGGAGTGGCACCAAGATGTCTATCTTTGAAAAGGTTGATGGTTAAAGACTATTATGCATCTGAATAGATCTTATCATGTTGAACAAAAGAATAACTGTATCCTACACAAATCCTTGGGCCACAGAATTGTGCAGATAGGTGAAGTTTGGAGAATGGAAAATCTCCAAACAGGAGAATAAAGAGGTTATTGCTAGGTCTTAAAAACCAGAGGACCTCAGAGATTTGGGGGGAAGTGGGGAAGAGACACTTTAGAAATACTCCAGGACAAAGGAAACCTGGGCAAGATGAGCAAGCTTACGCAGTAAAACGGAGAGGAGTCCCCTTCTAACTGAGAGACCAGACAAGGGAGAAAGAAAAAGGCTACAGGAGAAAAAAGACTTCATGATTTGTAGGAAAAGCCATGTGCAGGAAGGGATCCTGGATCTGGACACCCTAGAGAAACAGGATCTACGGTAAAAAAGCAGTAAGAAACAGAGGCAGGGAAATACATGCAGGTATTACATAGTTTTATTTACACTGGTAGGGTTCTTGTGCTAGCTAAAGCAGAGTGATTTGTTTTCAGAATCCTATACAAAGCTTGTGTGTCCATGTGCTTCCACTAGGCACACAGCACTGAGGAGGTGAAACAAAACTCCAAGTGCCCACAAGCCCGGATTCCTGAAGCAAGTATGTTTCAGTTACTGAGGAATCTTGATGGTGAGTGAGCATAGATCCTAGAGGCTTATAGTAGGTGGGATGGCAAAGTCCTACTTGTGATGGAAAAGCAAATACAGATACTGTGCTCAGCAACTGGGCAACAGATGTCAGGGCAAGAGTGCTGCAATCTCATGTGGGAGTACCCAAACACTGACACCTGGGGCGCTATACACAAACAGTGAGGTTGCTCTGATGCACTGTAATCAAGGTGCAATGGAGCAGACTCAATTAACAGTTTGTTGGAGCATGGTAATTATCACACTCCAGCAGACTCCAGTGTCTCAGGAAAGCTTTAGTTAAAGTGTCCTCGCCGCCATTTTTCAGCGCAGAGATGCTGATACATGAGATGCTCCGGGCACATTAATTAGATCAGCTCCAAGAGTTGCTCTAATTAAAGCACATACCCTCCCGCCCACCTCCCAGAGCATGCGTTTAAATGGCCTGAGTGACCATCCACTTGGGGGACACTACTACTGTAACCTTAACCTATTGTTTTGTCTTTCCCTTCCATCCCAATATTAAATTCCCCCCCGCACATACTCTATTTTGATATTTGTCCAAGTGACAAAAAAAAAAATGCACAACAGTCTGATTTAGCTACTCTTTTTATAAAGCAACCAGTGGAAAAACCAAATGTTTGAGATAAGCATATCCTTTGCCATGGGCGACTGGTGCCTCCTGGCTCTGCCGGGCACCAGTGACCAATAGCTGACTCAGGGCGTAATCCCCCAGCAGCCGATCACTGATGCCACCAGGGGACTTCTGGCAAAACCAGAGGTGCCAGCAGCACAACTGGAAGTGCTGGCAGTGCTTCTTTGGGCACCCCCATGATCACACCGAGGACATCAGCCACTTCCTGGCCGACGAGGGCCAATTTCAAGGGGGGTACATTCCCCCACTATGCATCGCCTATGTCCTTTGCTCAGAGAAATATATGGCATCTCATTTCTAAGTCAGGAGGCACAATTCACCTCTAGAACTTTTAACTGTTTTGATCTCTAAAAATCATATAATAGCCTGCATAGGCGACTGGTAGGGAGTGTATGGGGGTCCACATGCCCCCCTGGTGGGGCCCCCCTGAGAGCTGACACTGACACTGTCAGTGGTCTATGGGCTAGATTTGTACCTGTTTTCCTATGACTGTTGTGAAGTGGATGAAGATTACATCATCACAGAAGAAGTTGTCTGGTAAAGTTGACTATCAGCTCCAGTTGAATCTGAAAAACAGGTTTCCCTCACCAACAGCTGGGGTTAGGTTCCTGAAAGTTCCCATAGTTGGCAAAACCGTGGTTGACAAGACAAAAGCAGGTGAAAAATGGCAGGGGCGGGCTGATGCACGGCCCCAGAAAACCATGGTTACGTAAAACTGCATACCATGGTAGACCAAATGGTATATAGAATATTAAGTGTGGATACTCAAAACCGTGGTTGGCAAAACTGTGGTTGGCAAGGGAAACCTGTATAACATTTTTTTGATTTAGATATCTTTCCAAAACAACAACAACAACAACCACCTCCTCAACCACTGCCTAATTACTGTCAATTCCAAGCATTAAAAAAAATGATTCAGGGCTCAAAAAACCATACTGGCTTAAAAGTTACATGACTTGGGAAGAAAAACCCTTTGAATTCTTTCATTTGCACTGCTGACTTTCAGCATTGTATTTTCAAAGCTTTCCTCCACAAACTTTCCTTAGTAAGATCCTACTAAATACCGCACAATTTAGCTATTCCAGATTGAATGCTGACCTTCAAATCCCTGGTTAGGAAAGAGAGTCTATGACAGACCAATCAGATGGAGATAACCTGCAATGACATGTATGTATGAATGATAAATCATTCATGACATGATCATTCAATGTTCATGGTTTTTCACAGATCAACATTCAACAAATTCTAATGCCTACTAAAAAAAATTCCTCCACACATGAATCAAAGAATCAGCACATCCAAATATTTAACTACAGGCATCCCGCATCTTATGCATATTTAACTTGCACGAATTCAACTATACGTGAGTGGGAGAGTGGGGCTTGAGTATGCACACGATGCTGCCACTTACCTGGACGCCCGGCCACCACCACACTGTCAGCAGTGACTGCCTCTGCTTCCAAAACCTCCTGCCGCTGCCATGGAGCCATGCCCGGAGTTGTGTGGCTGGCTGCCAGGCGTGGTGGTGGCCAGGTGGCATGCAGCCATCCCCACCACCACCCTGCACTGCACCGCTGCCGCCAGCCACACAGCTATAAGTGTGGATCCATGGCAGCGGTGGGAGGTTTTGGAGGCAGAGGCAGTCACCGTTGGCACAGTAATGTGCAATTTCACTATATGCAATTTTCGCCTTTCCGTACTGCCTTTAGAACGTAACCCTCACGTAAGATGCGGGATGACTGTACCTACTTATATAGTCCCCAGATCACCTGTCTATCCAAAGACAGATAACTAAGATGAGTTAGGGACAGGGGGGACAAGGTTGAACTCCTCAACGAGTTCTTTGCCTCAGTCTCAGTGTTCCTAAGTGAGGTTGTAGAGAGGCAGCAGCAAGGCACCAGACTACCATGCGTAGACCCTGAGATGGTGCAGAGTCACTTGGAAGAACTGGAAGACTTTGAGTCGGCAGGCCCGGATGAGCTCCATCCGAGGGTGCTGAAGGCACTGGCTAACATCGTTGCAAAGCCACTGGAGGGAATATCTGAATGCTTGTGGTGCACAGGCCAAGTCCCGGAGGACTGGAAAAGGGCCAACGTGGTCCCCATTTTCAAGAAGGGAGGAAGGAGGACCCAGGCAACTATAAGCCAGTCAGTCAGTCTCACCTCCATCCTAGGCAAAATCTTTGAAAAAATTATCAAGGCTCACATTTGCGAGAACCTGGCAGGACAAATTATGCTGAGGGGAAACCAGCACGGGTTCATGACAGGCAGATCATATCTGACCAATCTAGTCTCTTTTTATGACCAGGTTACAAAACGCTTGGACACAGGAGGAGGGGTGGATGTCATATGCTTAGATTTCAGGAAAGCCTTCGATACAGTATCCCACGCCATACTGGTGAACAAGTTAAGAGGCTGTGACTTGGATGACTACACAGTCCAGTGGGTGGCGAATTGGCTACAGGGTTGCACCCAGAGAGTCGTGGTGGATGGGTCGGTTTTGACCTGGAAGGGTGTGGGCAGTGGGGTCCTGCAGGGCTCAGTCCTTGAACCAGTAATCTTTAATGTCTTCATCAGTGACTTGGACAAGGGAGTGAAATGTACTCTAAGTTTGCAGATGGCACAAAGCTATGGGGAGAAGTGGACACGCCAGAGGGCAGCGAACAGTTGCAAGCAGACCTGGACAGGTGGGACAAGTGGGCAGAAAACTACAGAATGCAATTCAACAAGGAGAAATGTGAAGTGCTGCACCTAGGGAGGAAAAATGTTCAGCACACCTACAGCCTAGGGAACGACCTGCTGGGTGGCACGGAAGTGGAGAGGGATCTTGGAGTCCTAGTGGACTCCAAGATGAACATGAGTCGGCAGTGTGACGAAGCCATCAGAAAAGCC
>JAGPOW010003316.1:43740767-43770041 GCA_030014935.1 Caiman crocodilus
CAAGCTAGCAGAGAGCAGATTTAGACTGGACATTAGGAAGAACTTCCTCACAGTTAGAGTGGCCAAGGTCTGGAACGGGCTCCCAAGGGAGGTGGTGCTCTCCCCTACCCTGGGGGTCTTCAAGAGGAGATTAGATGGGCATCTAGCTGGGGTTATCTAAACCCAGCACTCTTTTCTGCCTATGCAGGGGGTTGGACTCGATGATCTACTGAGGTCCCTTCTGACCCTAACATCTATGAATCTATGAACCTATAAGATGAGATGGATTTTTCCCCTGCTATGTACAACTCACTTAGGTGACACTGTAATAAATGAGGAAATTTCGGAAGAGATTAAAATGCATTTCATGTCTTCATTTACTAGAAAGTCCAACTTATTTCATTAAAGGAAAGATGATACTTTAAACAGACTTATTTTCATTTAGTTTCTTTCAGCTCTTCTTCCTGCTTTAAAACTTCACCCACCCTAAAATACCAGCATCCTAGCAACCCAAACTTTTGCCAATGCAGGAATAAGCCATACCTCTGCATTAAAGACAATGGTCCTTGATAGATCTTGCAAGAGACTTGGAGCAGAATCCTATTTCAATTTACACACGCACATGGCAATTACTTCACTGCATCATTGACAATTCTGGCACTTAGCTACATTTTGTACTCCACGTGCTGTAGGATGCACCTGGCTACTGACCATACACAGTTGGTTGCACTCAGGCACAGCTCAGTATGTATGTATTTGAGCATGAGTCTTGAAATTCTTGGCAAAACACCAAGTGGGTAGGAGGTAGGACTCCTATCTTCTAGCCAACAGCCCAATGGCTAGGGCACTCACCCCAGAAAGGAGAGACCCAGGTTCTAGGCCCCCACACACAAACGATATTTAAACTTGCAACTCTAACTACCAGACCACAAGACAGTCATTATCCAATCCTCTCTTCAGCTTAGCATATATGTCCAGCTGCCCTTCATGTGCATGCAACGTTATCAAATGGAAAACAATATACACTCCCCAGCTTTGTAGTCCAATAGCTATATTGTGTATAGCTATAAAGAATGCTTCCTGTGATTATTAATTCCAACCAATGAAGTTCTGCTCCAGCTAAAAAACACTAGGCCATTAGGAAAGTAGCTGTAGTGATGGCAGACTATATTGCAAGTTAACCAGTTTCATTTTTAAACTATGTAGCCACCATACACTTTAAGTTTGGTACAAAATCCTGGCTTCATATCTCCCAGAAGTTGTATCATTGTGTTCAACAGCTCCCGACTGGAATTAACTAGGAACTCACGGCCACATGCCAACGCAGCAACGTCTACAACAGAACACAAAATAACACTACGTTAATCACATTTCAAACAAAAAAATAAATTCATAGTTAATACAGGCTCACTTTAATTACTAGTACCACTGACAAGGAAGGAACTGTGAAGAATATGCTATAGACACATATAAACGTATATTTATCTACTCAATGATATTGAACCTTTGTGCTACTGAAGCAGAAAACAATATCTATTTGTCAACCCTTTTAATAATTATACACTGATAATTAAAATATGCACTCGTGTTAGTCTAGCAACACAAGTGATAATGCTATGAATTATGAGGCAGAAGGCTGCATTCAAGAAGTTCTGAACTGGCATCCTCAAACAGCACTGACATAATGCAAAGCAGATCCTTATACAGCTCATATTAAAGGAAGTAAGGAAGATACAGACTGCTTTCTGTTTATTCATCCTGGGTTGCATGGCCACAGTAAACCATTCAAGCACCCACAAAGGTAATTTGCAAGATCTTCCCCTACCCTGCATGAGTACTTTGTTGTTCAAGCCCAATACAAGCTGCAAAAAAAGAAAAGTCAGAAATAACATTATTCTAAGGATAAGGTTTTTGCACTGTGGGCATGTCTACATGTGAATTTAAGTGCACCTCAACTTAATGCACCTTAACACCTCGTTGGGCAGCCTACCCTGGTAAGCTTTCTGAACACCCCCTGGAAGCCTGCGGCAGCATAGCAAGGCAATACAGCCCAGCACTGGCTGAGGGGGCAGAAGCCCCTGCTCCCTCTGGGCAGTCATCCTGGCCCCAGCCCCAGTTCTAACCCCCTCACATTCCTGCCTCCCCAGCATCAGATGACAACAGGCAGAAGCTGAGCCTGCAGGGACCCATAATGCCACCAGGCACCACCAGGAAGAGGATGTGGCAGGTGCTGTTCTGCAAGGCACAGACACTGGAGCTAGAGTGGCAGTTCTGGCAGCAGTGGTCCCTGTTGGTGGATGGTAAGTTGGCAGAGGGAGCAGGAGACATGAGGGCTCCTGTCAACGCACAAAGGAAAGGCCCGCTGTGACTACCTGAAGGGGAAAGGGGTAGCACAGCATGAGCACAGCCTTTGCTAGCGGCTACCCCGTACCTCTCTCTCAAGGCAGGTTTGCTGGCTGGGCAATACAGCCCAGCAAGGGCAAGATGCCTCACTCTCCAACTGGATTCAGGCGCCCTTAGAAGCCCACACTGGGGCTAAGACAGCAGGCAAGTTGGGACTGTGTCTGCCCCCAGCACCACTTTCCCTGTTCTACCCACCTCCGTCCTAGGCAAGTGCTTGCCCAACCTCCCTGCCAGATACTATGGGTGGGAGAACAGCTCATTTTGTACAGCCTCAGTGCAGGCTTCTAAGGGTGCCTGAATCGGTGGGTAGCAAGGTAATCCTGCCCCTGCAGAGCTGCATTCCTTGTGCTTTGACAGGCGCCCTTGCCACCTCCTGCTCCCTCTGCCAACTTACACACACTCACCAGGACCTGGGGGAACATCTGTTCACCAGAGCACCCCAAGGGATGACAAGGTTGAACGGTCACAAACTCTTCCATGACCGTTTCAGGCTGGACATAAAGAAGAACTTCTTTACTGTCCGAGGCCCCAAGATTTGTAAAAGACTGCCGCCAGAGGTGGTTCAAGCACCTACTTTGAACACCTTCAAGCGACATTTGGATGTTTATCTTGCTGGGATCTGTTGACTTCTTGCCCCTGAGGCAAGAGGCTGGACTCTGTGATCTTCCAAGGTCCCAAACAGCCCTATGTCTATAAATTGCTGTTGCTGGAACTGCCGCTCCAGCATCTGTGCCTTGCAGAACAACACCCGTGTCTTCTTGATGGCACCCAGTGATAGCATGGGGCCCTGTGGGCTAGGCTCCAGCCTGCTTAGTCACAAAGCATTAAGGCACCTTAACTAATTGCTCCTAAATGTGATATTTGCTTTACGCAGGTATCAAATTTAGGCAAAATTAGCCTAAAAACAACATTTTTAAGGCACATTAAGGGTGCACACATGTAGATCCATGCCCTTAACGAGCCTTAAAAAATGGCTAAGGCACCTTAAATCACCACATATAGATGCTCCCAGTGTGAAGTAAAATATGTTAACTAGTCAGATATGAAATAACATTATAGCAAATACTCAAGGAAATAAAAAGGATACTGGGCCTGATCCTTCTCACCCAGATGTAACTCAGGAATAAATCAATGACTGAACTAAATGGTGTCACACCAGGTGTAAAACAAGTTTAAGTGACAGGAAAATCAGATCCACTACTTTGTATTCAAACAGATTTCGTTATGAAATAATGTATTACATATGCAGAATGTCCTTTGTAACTAACATATTAACAAAACAAAATATGAGAAATAATAGGTATGTAATCTTCCATATCCTCATGCTCAGTATAGTATTGGTTAAGGGAGAACATATTCAGGAATACTCAACAGGAAGTTACAATGTGTGTACAGAAGTTGCTTTTTTCACCATCTAAAGAAGTGGTTCCCAACCTTTTTTTGCCACGACCCACTGCTGGGAGCAGAATGCAGTGGTGGCCCGAAGGTGGGGGGAGCTCCTGGCATACAGCGCAGCTCATCCTTTGGGCGTACCATCTCCAGCATTGCCCCCACAACCCACATTTGGGTCGCGACCTGAGATTAGGAACCACTGATTTAAAGTATTTTATTGTCATGACTTAATAGAAGTACACAGCTTTACAGCACTTTAAAAATGTGTATAGCACTTTAAATTCACCCTTGTTAAATGAAGTATCAAATTTGAAGCGCTGTACTTTACAGCATTTTAGCAACTTATAGCACTTTGAATAACTTCTTGTATGCTGGTCAAATTTCTGGCAGTCTGCCAGTATCCCATGGGCTTTGTAAGTTTGGTTAGTGCTCCCCAGCACCACCAGCCCAGACACGAGCTCCTGTCCAGCCCCAGGGCAGATGCCGATTCCCAGCAAAGAAGGGGAGGGGGACAGGAAGGTGGGTAAAAGGGACATGCTGCTGACAGGATACACACACACATCTCGAACCTGCCCGGCCAGGGGAAGACAAGATACTTGGATACATGCACACACACACACATTCCCCCTCCCCACCACACACACAACCTGAGACCAAGCAACCGGTCCACGGCCATGCAGGAAGCTAAGCTGTCAGCCTGGGTGACAGCTGCTGCCTAGGCTGTAGCAGAAGTGGTGCTTGCTCCCATAACAAGAAACACCTCTCAGATACAGCCACTTCTGATCCCAAGTCCAACAAACCAATTCAAGAAACAGACTACTATTTGAAGACAAAGCAATAGATATCATAAAAGAATCTTAAAAGAAACAAGAGATTTAGGAATTAGCAAAATGGATCAGGCATATGTCTATCCCTTCCAGAATACCATCTCTGATAATGACTAGGACCAGGTATTTCAAAGCAAGGTACAAACAAACCCACAGTAAGCAGAAATGGGATAATCTCCATAATGGTTTCATTCTAATCTCTAAAAGTTACCAACTGGTTTGAGCCCAGAAGCACGAGGTACTATATTCTTTCCAATTGCTTGTAATCTCTTAACTCTTGACATCTCTTATTCGTATAAACTTCTAATTCCTCTCTGAAGCTCATTAAATTGTTGAACTCAACTGCATCCTATAGCAATGAGCCCCAGCCTGTTTACATGTTAGAGTGAAAAAGTATTTCCCTTAATCTGTTTTTGAATTTGTCATCTTTCAATTTAAATACGCGTCGGCCTATTATTGTGTTGTAAAACAGGGAAAATAGATGTTCCCACTGTATCTTCTCTATACTAGTTATTATTTGACATACTTTCACTGTCTCATCTTATTGATCACCATGTATAGGTAAACAATCCCAATATTTTCATCATTCTTCATCATACTGTTTTTCCATCTTCTTGACCAGTCTCACAGTCTTTCTCTGAATCCCTTCTCAATAATATCCTTTTTGATATGGCATGACAGTATTACACAGAGCATTCCAAATGAGGCCACACTCCTGATTCAAATAAAGGTATTATAATAGCCTCCATTTTATTCACCACAGCATACCTTATAAATATTAGCATAAGATTTGCTTTTATGAGCCTGGCTGCATTATCTTGCACCCACTGATACCAACACCTCTTTCCTGAGCTGAAACAGTTAATTCAGAATGCCATTTGATGTAAAAATAGCTTATTTTTTTCTGTTAAAACTGCATTACTCTATATTTATGGACGTGGCACATAAATAGCCATTGTATTACCCATTTACCTAATCTGGTTAATTTCCTCAGAATTTCCTCAAAATCTTCTTACAAAGATAGATTAACCAGAGTAACTTTGGTTATCTGCAAATTCTGTTTGCTCATCATGCTATACCCTCCATGTAGGCTAGCAGGCCATTTATACATGCCACTAAATTGGTCTTTAAAGCAGCTTAAATCCCTTTTGCTTTAATAGTACACCTATTTACACATGTTGGTGACAGAATGTGCTTTAATGGCACGGCTGTTTATAGTGTGTCAAATGACCTTGGGACGCAGCAAAATAAAACATGTCTGAGGTGTTTTAGTTTACTACCTTACAGCTGCGGAGGGAAGCACTGGGCCCCGTGCAGCTCAGGAGTTGTACAGGAAGCCCATGTAGGCAGCCTGGCAGAAGCCTGTGCAGGCAGGTTTGACTGAAGGAAAATAAATAAATAAATGAAAAGCAGCGAGCCTAATCTTTTCTTTTTCCCCCCTCCCCAGAGCCTGCCTGCCTGAGCTGCATGGGCGCCCAGTGCCTCCCTCCGCAGCTGTGGTAAACCCAGGACCACTCAAGCCAGGTGCCTGCAGGTGGGTGGTTCTGCTGCTGGGGGGCACTGCCACTACCGTGGAGAGAAGCACTAGCCTCCCCCTGCAGCTCAGGGACCATTCAGCCCGCCAGCAGCTCGCTCTCCCCTCCCTGCCACTGAAGAGGCAGGTAAGGATCAGGCCTGACCCTTATGTACAACACACGGGGTGTTATTTTGCCCTAAATTGAGGAGGTGTTTTTAAAAAACCCACTGCTTCAATTTAGTGAGAACTAAACTGAAGCTAATTCACGCGTCACGTACAAATGGCCATGAAGCTCAGTATTCTACCTACATGGGCCAGATAAATGGGGGTGGGGAAGTAGAAGGAAAAAACCTTACCCGAAGCACAGAGAAAAAAGGTGGCAAAGCCCCAGAAACACTATATAAACCCCATATTTCCAGGGGCAGCCTACAGATTAATGATCATGTCATTAATGATGGAGCTCAGCTAATCAGGTTGCTCAATTCCCTACTTTGACAGGGAACTTAAAAGACCTGCCCAGAGCAGAGCAGGTAAGTACCCCACTGCATAGGGGCTGCAGGCATAGGCATGCTGGGTACCTGACCCCACAGCCTGGTGTGGGGTACAGGGTACACCCCCAACTATAACATCCCCTCCAAGGCTTTGCTTAGCTGGCTGGATGTGAGGTTAGGCTGGGAGGGAAGGGGGAGCATTCCCCTCTGCTGGGTGCCTGTTCCCACAACTTGGTGTGGGGAAGGGACTTCCCCCAGCTCAGGGTCTCTTAAGCCCCTCTTTGCTCTGCTGCCATGCAAATTTCCCCATGCAGTGGGGCTCAGGAAACTTGTGCTGGGCAGGGGAAGCCTCTGCAGTGGGGCACCCTGCATCACACACCCAGCTGTAGTGGCACATGCCCAGGATGGGTCTTGTGAGCCCTGCTACACAGAAAAGGGGAGGGCAAAATTCCCCTCTCCCATGTGGCAGCAAAACAAAGCAGGGCTCAGGAGACCCTGCACTGGGCCAAGGGAAGTTCCTACCCCAAACCCAGCTGGCACCCAGCTGGGTGGAGGCAGGCACACAGAAGGCAGGAACCCTTCCCCCACTCCCTCCCAGCCTCACCCCACATCCAGCCAGCTAAGCAAAGCCTTGGCTGGGATGATCTAGTTGGGGATGGTCCTGCTTTGAGCAGGGGGGACAGATTAGATGACATCCTAAGGTCCCTACCAACCCTAACTTTCTATGATTTTATGATTTCGACATTTTGCACAGTGAAAGCTGAAAAGATGAGCAAGAGTAGTGTGAAGACACCCCACGTAGCAAAGAAAAATTCTGCCATGGATCAAGTGAAGCCGTTTCCTGCAGGCACTCTTCATACAGACGATAGCAAAACAGGTGAAGAGCAGCCTGTGTGCTGTTGTTCAATAGCAATCAGCCCCATGGGCCAGTTTCCTCAGCTAGAGGTGTGGGAGACCCTGCCATGAAGAATACCTTATACTGGCTTTGGCAAACCTGTAGGGAGCCTGCATTTTCCCCCAACCAGAGCCTGAATTCCAGTGGTCCTTACTCAGGGGCCCAGATATTTGGCAGCAGAGAAGCAGCAATTAATGATGCTACCATTCCCCCATCACCAAATTCCTGGACCCGAGGAGACCCAGAAGCCATATGACATGGACTTGCAGACTAGAGGCACAGCACAACTGAGGGTTATTATAGACGAAGTAGACAGTGTGACCTGTACTTAAGGCTGTGGCACACTTCTCATTGAAAACCCTTGTTTAAAGAGTCCTACGGTTTTGCTTGACTTCAAATATTTGAGCTGAAGTTTTCCATGCTTAATATCTGCTTCAAGTTGAACTTTTTTTTGGGGGGTGGGGTGGGGAATACTGCTTAGACACTATTAATATTTTTATATCTGCTTTGCTGAGAAGATCTAGCACTTTTATGCTTTAGGGCAGGGGTCACTAACTGCTGGCTCACATGCCAGAGCATGGCACCCAAGGCCATTTTGCTCAGCATGCCATAACTGGCCCATGCTCTAGGCAACTGCAGCAGCAGTCTGCAAGCCCTGCTACAAGCAGCCTAGGCTCAATGGCTGACAGTAGATGCACAGAGCCTAAGCTGGCTGTAGCTGGGAGGCTGCAAACAGCTGCACCAGCTCCATGCAGAGGTCCACATGCACCCAACCACCATGGAGCCCAGCCAGGGCTCTGGAACCCAATGCAGCTGTTTTCAGCTAACCTGCACTAAATCTCCATGCCCAATGAGTCTCACTGCCCCAGTCTGCCCTCCTGCACTTGATCCCGCCCACTGGGCCACAGAGGTGACTTCTGCCCCTGCCGATCCAGCAACTGCACACGCACCTCTGGGCAAAAAACAAGGGAGGGGCCTGGGGCAGTGCAACCCTGGCTTCTCCCACATCATCTGCCCAGATGCATGTGTATAGCCACCACCACCATGGAACCAGCGCCAGGGCTCCAGAACCCAGTGCAGCTTTTTGCAGCCTGCTAGCTGTAGCTGCCCAGAGCCCAGGCCAGCTGTGGCAGGCAGCCAAGAGGCTGCAAACAGCTGCACTTGGCTCCAGAGCTTTTGGCTGGGTTCTGTGGAAGTGGCAGGTGCATGCATGCCTCCAGGAGGATGGCAGGGGAAAGGCCAGGGTTCCACTCTCCTAGACCCCTCCCCCTATGCACCCAGAGGTGCACATGCACACAACCACCATGGAGCCCAGCTAGGGATCTGGAAACCAATGCAGCTGTTTGCAGCCAACCTACACTATATCTTAGACCAGACAGCAGGCAGTCTGCAGATAGCTGCACCAGGCTCTGGGAAACCATTCATGCCAGCGGCAACTGCATGCATGCCTTGGAGCACAGGGCAGGGAAGAGGCCAGGGCAACATGACCCCAGCCACTCCCCTACCATCCATCTGGAGGCACACATGCAGCCACTTCCAACAGCAAGGACTGTGATCCTTGCAGTTCCCCCACAGTCTGCCCCTGGCAAACCAAATCAATGCATGGGCTGGGGTTGGGGTGTTTTTGGCACTCTGGCCAAAAACGCTGTCAATCCCTGCTTTAACGCAAAGATTTGCAATTTGGCATGAGGTTATTCTTGTGCACGGGTGTGCCTACAATTGGTCCAGTTGTAGGCCTCAGTCTCAGACGACACATGCCGTTTAGATTCATAGACTCAGAAGAGACCTCAGTGGGCCATCTAGTCTGACCCCCTGCTCCTGGCAGGCAAGAAAAGAAACACCAACCCTGGAGTCATGTGATCTCAGCCAGGTGCCTGTCCAGTCTCTTACTGAAGACCCCCATCTGGCTTGAAGACCCCCAAGGATGGAGTGAGCACCACCTCCCTTGGAAGCCCATTCCAGATTCTGGCAATCCTGACCGTGAAGAACTTTTTCCTTATGTCCAGCCTGAACCTTCTCTCTAGTAGCTTATGGCCCTTGCTCCTTGATGTTCCAGGGGCTGCCCTGGTGAACAGATCATTGCCTGCTTCATGTTGCTCTCCCCTTATGAATTTGTACATCACCACAAGGTCCCCTCTCAGCCTTCTCTTGGAGAGGCTGAAGAGGTTAAGGTCCCTTAGCCTTGCCTCGTAGGGCATTCCCTGCAGGCCTCAGGTAAGTGGCTCTTCTTCAGACCTTCTTCAGGTTGTCCACATCCCGCTTGAACTGCGGCATCCAGAACTGGACACAATACTCCAGCTGTGGTCTGACCAGCGCTGCACAGAAGAGAAGAATCGGTTCCCTGCACCTGTTTGTGAAGTACCTACGGATGCACAAGGTGCGATTGGCTCTGCCAACTGCTTTATCACATTGGCAACTCATGTTCATCCTGGAGTCAACAGTGATTCCAAGATCTTTTTCTTGGTAGAACTCAGCAGCTAAATTCTCTGATGATTCCATTTACACTGGAATCATCTCTCCATAGGTTTTACAAATTTATCAGACTCTGTGTGCACCATCCCCAGGGAACCAGTTCAGCATGTTCCATTCCAGGGCCAATTCAGACTTTCTAGGTCATTTACGTATCTGGCACCCCAGGCTCTCTACAGCAGCATTTCTCAGCCTGTGTAGGTTGCGACCCAAAAGTGGATCACAAGAATATATAAAAGGGTTGCAAACAAACTTTAAAAATGGATCATGTTTAGCATACATTTTTGAAAAAACATGCTTCTTGTGCTTCACCGTGTGTTAATGCTGGGCATCCTAATAAACAGGGATCTGGGTTTTCCATTTACCATAGAAAAACACATATTTTCTTCCTTAAGGGAAAAAATAATTGATTTTATCCTTTAAAGGAGAAAAACGTGCGCTCCTCACAGGCTAGCAGATTTCAAGCCTGAAAGGGGCTGCTTGGGGTTGGGAGAGCAAGAGAAGGGCAACCAGGCAGGAAGCACCATGTGCATGTGTACACACATACATGTGGCAATCAGGCAGGGTGAATAGTCACTCCCACAGCTCCCCACACATAAGTCTATGGCACAGGGAGAGGCACAGGGAACATGGGCAGGGGTACGGGGCCACAGGCAATTCATTGGTGGGCATGGGGGGGGGCATTTGCCAACCCCCCCCGATTTGTGAACCCACTGTGGCCATGGGGCTGCAGCCCAGCAAGACCAGCACGGGCAAGAGCCACCTCCATGGCCCAGCAGGCAGGACCTGGCACATGAGGGCAGAGCAGTGTGACGAGACTCATTGCTGCCACTGCTAGGACCCCTGCACCAGCTGTGTGGCCAGCAGTGCAAAGACTAATGGATGGGGGGGCCCTCCTGTCCTCACCTCCTCCCATCTCCAGCTGCTTGTGCACCAGGCCATAGCTATACCCTGTTGCCATGGCCCAGACACTACCGCCATTCCCCTCAGGCTGTGGCTCTACTTGGGACAGAAGGTGGAGTGGCAGGCAGTGTGAGTGGTCTGAGGGGAGTGGCGGCCAGGTTATGGTGGAGGGGTAAACCTAGGGCCCAGCGCATGAGTGGCTGGTGGTAGGAGATGGTGAGGACAGCACACTCCTCCCCCCACCATCTGTTACTGCTCATGCTACTGCCATTGCAGCTGGCATGGGGGTCCCAGCAGCAACAGCAGTCTCACTGCCCCATTCTGCCCTCCTGCACTTGGTCCTGCCCACTGGGCCACAGACATGACTTCTGCCCATGCTGATCCAGCCAGGATGCAGCCTTGTGCCTGCTGTGAGTGCACAAGTTGGGGGGGCACATGCCTCCCCCGCCCCCCACATCCACCCGTGAACAACACATGCCGCTGGCAGCTAGGGAAGCACAGTGGCGGTGGGAGCCCAGCAGCAGTGGCAGTAACACGACAGCAGCAGTGAAACTGTGGCAGTGGTCAGCAGGAGCTCTCACAGACACTGCCGCCACTGGCGGTGGCAGGGACAACCACCTGCTGACACCACCAGCAGCATCAGTGGTAGCCAGCAGGGATCGCTGACTGCCTGTAGATGCCGCCAGCAGTGTCAGTGTCAGCGGCAGGGGTTGGGGGTGGTGAGCACCAACCATCCACAGGCACTGCCGCCTTTTTGTAGGGGGTGCACTGCCACACACAGGGGGTGCATGTGCACCCATGTCCACCCCTTATGCGTCATTCCTACATCCACCCTCTAGCCCACACACTGTGGGGCTGCGTTCTGTGGGGGACAGTGAGTTGGGACCAAGGGGTACCAGCAGGGCTAGGAGGCTGTTTTCTCCTTAAACTATTTCCTATGTCAGGACTGGCCACTGATGTTTACAAACGGGTCCTCGTACAAACAAGAGCTGAGAACCACTGCTCTACAGCACCAATGACATTGAGTGCAGAGAGACTATCAGAGTTTCCAACAGTGAGCCAAAGGCAGCGAAGAAAAGTAAGCATCTTAAAACAAATGTAAAAATATTAAGAAGGGAGGGAAAAGGAGTCAAGCCTGCATGGGGCTGTTGACAATAGCAGCCATGGTTAGGAGGGGAACACAAAAAGAGAAGGGAACCAAAGGAAAAAAAATAAAAAGGGTTTTGTGGAAAAAAAAAATGAATGCAATAACGTAGCAGAAGGCTGTATAATAATGCATACTCACAGGGCTACTGTGTTTAAGTTGCATAGCCAACCATAATTCCAGCATTCCCTAAATTTTGGGTACTTGAGACCTCTGCAAGCTTTTGTGTTCTTTTAATTTGGCTTTTCAGAGTGACTGCTACGTAAACATATAAATAGGGGCATTAAAAACTTATACTAGGCATATTGTTGTATTTGCTATATTTCTCTTAATAGACAGTCATTCACAGAGACACAATAATGACACCTGGATTACTACCTTACTCCAAACAAAGTTGCAAACTCAGAGCCTGCGGGTATGTACATATAATTTATGCTGTTAATTCTAATATGCATTACATTGCATTTATCAACACTGAATTTCATCTACCATCATCAGGACCATCCTTCTAATTTTTAGATCCTGCTGCAGTTCTTTGCAATCTTTTCTATTCTTGACTAACTTAAATAATTTTTTATCACGGTGAGGAAGTTATGCCCTCATTCAGGAGAGCACAAATCTCAAAAGTGTCCAATTGAACCACTCTGCATGCCAAGACTAGAAATAAAATAGCCATCTCTTCAGCTTCCAACCTTACTTCTCACCCTATGATATTGAGTTCCCTTGATAATTTCTTGTGAGAGGCTTTGTCAAAAACCTTAAGTTTAAATAATCAGCCCATGTGTTTCCATGTGTTACAGTAAAAGTCAAAGTTCTGTCTAATTCTGATTTCAAAGGGTGATTCTGAGGCAAAAAGAGGAGCTTCTGTTTCCATTGTGAATTCAGAATTATGGTTATTTACTTTAATGATAAAAATAAGGTTTGTTAATTTTTACCCTCAGCACTATAGAGCCACGAGTGACACCAGATTCCCTCCTGGTTCAAGCAATTTCCAAATGTTGAACATTTACCTTGAGGTAGAAATGAGACAGGCACTTCTACAACTGAAATGCCTCAGATATGTCAGGGTTACCAATGATGATGTGAAAGTGATGCAAAAGCCAAAAAATATACAGCTTGACTTCCAGAGACCAAGGTTAACTTACAGGAATAGCAGAACAAGCATCTTTTTACCTCTAAATTGAGTACAGTTCCTCTGGAATCACTGAAAGATGTCAAGCATTGTCAAAGTACAACTGCTCTTAAGTCTTTAACCTTTAAAGTCTTGTGAAATTTTTCATAACAATACCAAATCAAAAAGACAATTATAACTTTAAGAAAATGATGATTCACATAACACATATCAACATTTTAAAGAGCAATGAATCAAAGATGGGTATCTATTTTCCTACATCTATTGAAACGTGTGCTTCTTACAGTATATACAATATGCTGTCCTGATATATAAAACTGACTTACTTGTTACAATCCCTGCCAGAGCTAATACAAACTGATTTTCATCAGAATCCAGATCCTGCTGTTTTGTATCTTCACCTAAAGACTTCACAAAACTCTCCATAGTTTGTCCAGTGATTGCAAAAAAAATTACTGCTTTACTCTGCAAACGTAGACAAAAAACAAGAGATTACTTCCCCTGCAGTAATTATGGTTTTGAGTGATATATTTTCCATATTTATGTCAATGGATCCAGCATTGTGTGTGTCCATGTGTGTACCTATCTATCTATAGATATATAGATATTCCGTCTGTGGATATATGCCCAGTGTGCTGAACACAGATTCTTTTGACCAGCTGTAATCACTGGAGCAAGGCCAATACAATAAGCATCTTTGGCCCTCCAATGAGGAAATAAAGATTAGGGCCATGCCAACTGCCTCTCAGTTTCTTCATCAATGGAATTCTGGCAATAACAGACCACACATTAGATGCAGCTGTGGAATTTATGTTCTTTGTATGTTTCTATGAATGAAGATTTCTTCGACTTCCAACAAGTACGCTCTTTCCAATGTTGCCAAGCAATGTTGTAACATCTACATACACAGATGAAAAGTACATGACTCGGGATGCAGGACTTGGGCATGATTGATATTATCTCTAGACACAGAGTGAACCTTATCACTGATTGAACACAGAGATTTCTAACCAAGTCTGGGGCTATTATACCTATGTTGGCTGAGTTCTGCTTTAGCTTCCTGCATATCACTGTTAGTAACAGAGCTGGAGGAAATGTATCAAGGTTTAAGAAACATAGAATCAGAAACACACCCAGAACTGACCTGGAGATCCTGACCTCAACGAGGTCCTTGAAAAATATCGCATGGATTGCATTCCATGCCATCCAATCTTTTAGACACCTTTTAAAAGGTGGACTTAGGTGCCTAGTGTGAGATTCTATTGTATTCTGTTACAGCCCCCGAAAAACTTTCAGTGAAAAAAGTGAGTGGGTCCCCCTCCTTCTTGCTGCCTTTTCATGACTCAATCTTATGGGTAAGAAGACAGGATAGTACAAAAGTAGATGCATTCATGTATTTTCATGACATGGAAGAGAATAAAATTATACTTCCTAGACACCTTTTAGGTGAAATAGAATCTAGCCTTCTCGCTTGCCATTCAGTACTTATCTAGCTGTTTGCCCCACTGGAGACAAAATAGAGATGAAACCTATTACAGAATTTGCTCATGCCCAGAACAGTATCAAAGCTACATTGTTATTTGCAGAGCTGCTTGTGTTTTATTTACAAACAAAAAAGTCAGCATTAACACTGTACCTGTGTATTTAGTTCCAAAAGATGATTTTGTCTTATGAAAGTTATGAAATATACTTGCATGTTCAGGTGTTGTTTGGACCATGCCCCTTATCCAGAATGCTTAACCAGCCATTATGCCCAAGATTTACATATCTACTCAACTTACTCCTCCTAGAATGTTTCTAACTGCTTCTTCACTGCTAGAGACGCCCCATAACAAAGTACATACTGCTGCTCCCATTCCTGTACAATACTCTGCCTGTTGCAGTAGTTGCTGTTTTGCCTCATTCAGCTGCTGTCGAAGAGTTAGTTTCTCCTGAAATTAATATAAGAAGAGTTGGGGAGACAAACCAAATAGCATTAAATTCTATTTCAGATCATCCCTAGTACATTGCAGCCATTCCATGAGGGAAGCACATTCAAAATAGTTCTGATGCATTACAGAACAGTCCTAAGTAATGAGGTTATGCACAGTGGGAGGTCTGCAGGAGTTAGGAGCATGCCTTGTCCCATATAGCCCATGTAACAGCAAAAGGCCAGAACCATGACTGCTAGTAATCCACTAAGACTGGAGTAACTGAGATGGAGAGAACTTAGAGGCAGGAAGACTGACTGGAAAGGTAAAATAGCTTCAGCTCCTACTAGGTAACAACTCTCTCTCTCACTGAAAAATACATTTTAGCAAGCCAACTTTTACAGCTTCACAACTATATAGTTCAGTGACAAACTGCTAAGTAGCTCAGCCATTTATGATAAAGTTGCTTAAGATCCAGGATAAATACCTTAGATAGAAAAAAGACCAGTAGTTTGTCATTAAGCAGTGAGAGATAAGATTTGCCTGACACAGGGGCAGATTAAGCTCTACGTCTGAGCAATGGAGAGGCCTCCAAATTTAGGAGCACAGAACCTTAGATGCAAATAGCTGTTTTACTATATAGCTGCCTGCCTCTGATGGAACTAACTGGTTTCATGCTTCATTCACTCTGCAATCAGCAACAGAGAACAAAGACCTTGAAAAGCAAAATTCAACAAAATGTGGCAGTATTTTGGATCTGCAAGCATTTCTCTCAACCAGATAAAACCTGGCACAAAGGGGGCTTTGAGTAGCAGATGGTTCCAGATCTCATTTAGTTTGAAATCATGCTCTGGTTGAGAGGTGTGAGGATTACTGCTGGAGTCTGTGAGGAGAAGGGAAGACTGCTGCAATCTCAGTCTAATCTCTGTATCTGTAGCAACTAGGCCATGATGAGGAAGTAGAATTGGTACTGGGATCCCAAGAGCCGAAATATGTCAGGGGGATAGATGTGTGAGGATATGCACTGCATCCATCAGTGCAACAGCTACTTGAGAGTACCTTGGGAATCAGGAACAGAGAGTCAGCGCAGGAAAGAATGCCAAATCAAGGGTGAAAAGAAGGGAACATGTACTCCATGTCAGGTGTCATCTACCACTCTTTTATTTGGGGTCCTCATTTTCAAACACATCACAACACAACTGTCTTGTCCCCACCCTCCGCAATCCATGATATCCCACCCTCATAAATCTATACACACAAAGGGAATAAAGTGAGCAGGATGTCTTTTATGACATGCTGGAATAGAAAACAGACCAAAACTCAAACGAATAAAAAGTATCTTCATGATTTTACTGAAAAACTAATGACATTAGAGGTCTGTATCATAATGTTTGCAGTTGTAGGTTCAAAAATTCTGGAAGATTTAGTGCCATGTCCTATTATGCCTAATATATGTTTAGGTGTTACTTGGACATTTAAAGTTCTGATCCTATTCCAGCATTAGACATTAAGTGGCAAATTTTAAATCTTATCCCACTCTACATGTGCTGCGCAGGCACAAGAGACATCCTGTATGCCTTCCTTAGCCCCTTACGCTCTCTTACAATCCTAATCTGCCCAGGAAAGCACATGAATTCTGGGCAAATCTCACTTAAATTCCTGAAATTTTACTTGCAAGAGGAGAGCCCACCCACATCTTAGCCTAATAGCCCAATGGTTAGACCACATGATCAGGAAGTGGGAGACCCTGACTCTGGCCCTCTTCAATTCCAAAAATTTTTTACTACACCATGTTTAGCTTGTACTGATCATACCTAATAAAGAATGCCTTGCATTCAAAAGCTTGTCTAACTCCATCCCAATGAAGCAGTTGGTCCAATAAAAGATATAACCCTAAGACATCCTTGCCTCTTGCATAATTCCTGGACCATCACAGCTACATCATTTTTAAACTACCATGAAAACGAAGTTCATTTTAAAATGGAGTCTGTTGTAAGTTTAAGATCAAAATGGCTAAGTTCAACCAGACTCATCAACTGTTCAACTACTACTCTTCACCAGCAGACTTTTCATTCTACTCAGGTATACTTAACCTTCCTCCCATCTTTTTCTTTTTTTGTACAGTCTTCATTCCACACTTAGATTTTCCACCTAGGTGCTGATACTCAGTAGTAAGACACACAACTGCAGAGATGTTGTGACTAAATAATATAAAACCAAGAGCAAAGCCACAGCAAGTACTTTGAACAGTTAAATTGCCATAACAAAAAAACATGAAGTAGGGAAAACCAGAAGTGACATTTAAAAGATTGGGAGGACTAATCAGGTTTGCAAAAACAAACAAATAACTTGGAAAGAAGCAACTGTACAATGGGTTCAGGTCCCTGAATAATTACTATGCTATTCAGTGAGAATCTCTCAGGGAAGGGTCAAACTTCATGACTGTAACAGTGTTAAACTACGTGACTACGGGATGACGGATGAATAAAAGAACAGTGAGCTAAATGTGACGTTTATGCTTCTTATTTAGCTCACAACCAGAGAGCTTCTTAAATTCCCTGAACAGGCTGTAGAGGATTCTGAGGAAACTTTGGAATGAAAAATGATGATACATTACTGACCAAGAGAAGACTATTACCTATCCAGAAAGCCTATTTTCTCTCTTGTGTCCATACCAATGAATCACCACTGTTTTCAAACAGCTTAATAAACATACAGAAAACAATTCAGTGCGTTCCTAAGAATGCCTCAAGCTTATCATTTTGTCCCCAAAACTCCAGCATCAGCACTACTATGAAAGCATCATTACCTATGTCAACTGAAAGTGTGTTTTCTTTAACACCATAAAAAAATATTTTCTTTCATAATAACAGGCAGAGATACACATTTGTTTTCATGCTAAAGATCCCAAAGGACTACTTCAAGACAATCTACTTTTGAAATGCAGCATAGATTATCAGTACAGATTCCACAAAACTGAAAATGGAAGAGAAAGCATTGGCTAAGTCAGTGGTGCTCAATACAGTCTGTGGACCAAATCCATTCCATGGGACTGCCCACAGATCCAGAAAATGGTGACAGAGAGACGGCGTTGCCACTTCCGTTGGTGAGAAAGGGATGGTGTTAGCATTACTTGTTGCAACTCCCCCATTGCCAAATAACCAGACCAACGGGGAACCGCACACTGGCCCACAGACTGACCCCACGGATGGAATCTCCTTGGCTAGGCCCCACATTACTCTGGCCCTCAAGCCAGAAGCTTGACTACCACTGGGCTAAAAACACCAAGAAAAATGCCTGCTCTTATTAAATAGATCACATTTAATAGAAAGTCTCATTCAGGAAAAACCTTACACAGTAAGTTCTCTAGTATTCAGTTTGTCATATTTTAATGACCAAGAGTTAAATTCTGTCAGGATTTAAATCAGAAGCTTTAACACACATATTTCCACTCCAGTGCTTACACCACTGTGGACTTATTTACATGGGAAAATACAATTGAACACCTACTGGGGAACAAGCTATCCTACAACACCTATTCCATACTTGCTCCCCCAGGGGACAATTATTTCAGAACAAGAGTGTCCGTATATGGAACTATTATGGAGTACTGTATTTACGTGAACACAAGGTGAGGTTTTTTCCGCCCCCCACTGGCATAGAGGCAAAAAGCCCCTCATCTTGTAATCACATACAAGAAAATACAAAATACATTGTCTATAATTAAACTGCTGCCAAAAACAGCTTGAGCTCAGAAAATTAAACCAACTATGAAGCTCATTAAACACAGCCAACACTGAGCATAACTATAAAACACATGGCACATACTTGGCAAACATGATGATGGGAACCTTTCGGATTTTTTTACCTTTAAAAACCGAACAAACAGTGGGTATTCCCTGCAGAGGGAAATGGCACTGGGCCTGGAGGTACTGCAGTACTAGGCCAGCTCCGGGAGGACCAGCACTAGCCCCAACACTCTCCCAGACATTCACTTTCTATTGGGAAAAATCACTGCTCTCCCAGGTAAAACCACAAGTATACAGATGTTCAAACTTCTTCTCCCAGAATAAAAATGGCTCCCAAAGGAGAAAAAAAAACCTGGGAACAACCAGGGTTAAACCACTCCCAGAAGAGTTTATCCTGGAGAGTGTACATCTGTACACATTCTAAAAAAACCACATACACTATGCTCATGGCATGTGGTTTCACTGTGTACACTGAAATGCCCTTACAAGATTCTGTATATTATCCAGTTTGAAAATGAAATGAAACATTAAATTCAAAGGGGATAATTCCTTCAAACAGCTCTAGATGTCAGCTATCTCAAAAGATAATTTAACAGCCTTGGGGAACATCCAAGCAGCCTTTTTTCATCTCGATACAAAGTGTACTTTGACATAGTTCCGCAAGGATTTGCATTAAGCTGGATTCAAAATAGTAAAGGTCTAACTAAATAATACAAAAGAAAAACAACCAAGCAGGACATTTACATCCCAGGCCAAAGCTAAGCTAAATGTGTTCTGTTGTTGCTGACATGCAGTTTACACAGCATGCAGGCACACTAATTATGTTGGAGACAGTACAGATTATAGGACACAGTGGTAGAGTGGGTAAGGCATCAATTTATAACTTGAATCATAGTTAAGACTGATCCCTAGTCAACCCAGCTCTAAAGATGTACCTGTCACACAGGCCATGGGGTCAAAAAGCAGCTGGACATGATCCTAGTCACATCACTTCCTTGTGTCATGCTGGCTACAAAAACTGGCATCAGCACAAGCTTGATAAGTTGATAGGCCATGACAGACCTCTGACCTTTACTTAGATAAGGGTGGCCAATCTGTGGCATTGGCAGCCTCTGTGCATGACACACCACAGATCAGGATAGGAACAGGCAGCGGAGCAGCAAATAGAGCAGGAAGCAGAACACAAAGCAGGAGATCAGGCAAGGAGTACAGGACAAGAAGCAGAAAACAGAAGTATATTGGGCAGAGGAAGGGGATTGGAGTGTCACTGGGGAAGAGCAGAAGGTTAATTAGTTATATGTCCACTAAAAGATTGGCTCCTACTGACTTAGACTATGACATATATTCATACCTAGTTGGGAAATAGTTAATTCATTATAGCAATACAATTATTTTGTGTTTGAAAACTGGAAATAAATAGTTATTTTAGAAATACGCAAAATAGCAAAAGGGAAAGAAAACCAGACCAAAGCGTGATTTTGGCATTGATGGTTTTCCTTTAAGAGGTTAGCTTTGAATAATCGTGAATATTAAAATCATATTACACATTGGTATTTAGAATAGGCTCCTTTCTTTTCTAGAACCTTACAAAGAAAAAACATTAACAATTGAACTTTTTTTGTGTACAATTAAACATTTACTTGGTTAGACAAAGACAAGGTCAAGACATTTCTAATGTTGTTCAGAATCCATAAAATTAAAATGGATTTTATCTTTATGAGTAAACTGTTAATTTCTCTGTAACTCCTATTAAAATTCTAGTATATACACAGCCCTTTTTTGTGAACAAACATACTTTCTTCTCCCTTATGAAATCTGCCTGGGCTGTTTCCAGACGGGCTTTGAAGTGTTCACAATCCATTCTCAGCTGCTCTAGTTCTTGCTCTCTTTTCTCCATACCTATAAAAAGAATTTAAACAAATTAAATATGGAGGAGTTAAAAGCAGCCATTTACATTAAGGATGAGCATACCTTAGATGCAGTATGAAGAATCTATTTGAAATACTTGGTTGTGTGCCTCCTCCTTGTGGCTAGGGAAGTCTATAACAATTTTCCATGCTATTAATTGATTATTACAACAATGGCACTAAAGTAACATACACTTTTTTATTTAAACTGGGCAAAACAAGGTAAGTCAAAGCAAAGGGTAAAATTTATTTAATCACAACAATGCATACTATGCTTTGGGGATAAAGTATAGTATATTATAGTAGAGCTGAGCTCTGGTTTGCTCGCAACATTTATGTTCATAGTTTACTTCTATTTTTTAATTGCTGCAGATGATCTAGCTCCTTTTTACTGAAGTATAGCAGTAAGTATGGTGACATTCCCTGAGCAAAATCAGGATATTACAGATGTGTTAAATCAATGTTTATAGTGTGCTAGATAAATGCTAAGAATATCAGGTGACAGACAGGTATAACAACTGTATGGATATCAAATGATACAGATACAAGCTATTAATAATACAGCTATTACCTCTGCATGATTTTATAGCAATGCAATAGATAGGAGTGTACCAATAAAGATTTTCTTGACCAGTATCAATGGCCAATTATTAACCAGCCATACTGGCAGATACCAGTACAATAGCCAATTTACAGGGATGCAGCCTGGCAGCTTGGAGAGCAGTGCCCTGCAGGGAAGTCTGTGAGGGAGGAAAGGAGGGGGGGCAGGGGAAGAGGGGGCAGGTTGAGGCCCCCACAGTGAGGGAGTGGGGCAGGGGCAGGCACTGCCCAGCTGGCACCACACATGCGGCCCTGGGGCCAGAAGCAGGACAAAGCCACAGGTGGCTCATCCAGGGAGCACAAGGGGAGGTGGCTCCCTTCCACAGCATGCACCCCTGAGGAACAGGAGCATGTGCCCCCCCCTGGATTTGAGCACAGGGCAAGGGCAGGCTGCCCCCTGTAGGCTCAGGATCTGCACCAGCCTCTTCCCAGGAGAAGAGCTGGACCAGGGCTGCACTCAGAGCAGGTGGGGGAGGGGAAGGGCAGAGCCAGTGCTGGTGGGCTACAGCCACCCCAAAATTCCCCATAGCAACCCCTACTAGTGCTGCAGACTTCATAGATTTTATAGACATTTGGACTGGAAGGGACCTCAAAGGATCACTGAGTCCAGCCCCTGCCCCATGGGCAGGAAGTCAGCAGGAATCATAGGATCCCAGCAATGTAAGCATCCAAAGAGTGTCTTGAAGGCGTTCAAAGTGGGTGCTTAAACCGCCTCTGGTGGCAGTCCATTCCAAACCTTGGTGGCTCGAACAGTAAAGAAGTTCTTCCTTATGTCCAGCCTGAATCAGTCGTGGTGGAGTTTGTGACCGTTTGATCTTGTCATCCCCTGGGGCATTCTGGTGAACAGACATTCCCCAGATCCTGATGAGTACTCCTGATAAGCTTGTAGGTGGCCACCAGATCACCCCTGAGCCTGAGCTTTCCTAGGCTGAAGAGTCCCATGGCTCTCAGCCTCCCATCATAATGTCTGTTTTCCTGACCTCTGATCATGTGCGTGGCTCTCCTCTGCACTGACAAGCTTCTCCACATCCTTTATGAATTGTGGAGCCAAAAACTGGACACTACTTCAGCTGAGGCCTCACCAAGCGAGAGTATAATGGGAAAATGACATCCTGGGATTTGCTTGAGAAGTATCTATGGATGCAAGCCAGCGTTTTGCCAACTTTACTAGCTGCAGCATCACATTGAAGGTTCATGTTCATCTTGTGGTCAATCATGACCCCCAAGTCCCTTTCATCTGTAGTGCTAACCAGTGCAGCACTGCCGAGCCTGTAAGGATGCTGCAGGTTTTTCCTCCTGAGACGGAGGACCTTACATTTTTCAGTTTTGAACACTATCAGGTTCTCATCCACTCATTTCATGAGCTTGTCAAGATCTACCTGGATCATCCTCCTGTCCTCAGGTGTGGATGCTTTATCCTAGAGTTTGGTGTCATCGGCAAACTTGGCCAGTCTGCTTCTGACACCAATGTCCACATCATTGATGAAAGTGTTAAAAGGTATGGGCCATAGGACAGAGCCTTGAGGGACCACACTCATGATCACGCACCGAGACGTTTGGCTTTCATCAACCACCACCCTCTGGGTCCTACCGCGGAGCCAGTTCTCCAGGCAGCAGATTGTGGTGAGGTCATGGGATACCAGATCAAAAGCTTTTAAAAGTCAAGATATACAACATCAATGCCTTCCCCCTTGTCCAGGTTATAGGTCACCTGGTCATAAAAGGAAACGAGATTGGTCAAGCAAGACCTACCCACAACAAACCCATGCTGGCTATCCCTCAGGATACTGCCATCAGCTAGTCTGTTAAGGATGGCCTCTTTAATAATCCTTTCCAAGACCTTCCCCAGGATAGTGAAGTTGATGGGCCTGTAGCTTGCTGGATCTACTTTTCTCCCTTTCTTGAAGATTGGCACAACACTGGCCTTCTTGCAATCTTCGGGCACTTTACCAGACCACCAGGATTTCTCAAAGATCCGTGCCAGGGGCTGAGCTATGGTGCTTGCCAGCTCCTTGAGTACCCTTGTGTGTAAAGCGTCAGGGCCGGCTGACTTGAAGGTATCGAGCCTGTCAAGGTGTTCCTTCACAAGGTCAGCTTCGATGGAGGGTAAGGAATCTTCCTCACCCAGGCCTCCCTCACCCACAGTGGGCAGGGGCATCCCATGGGACTGATGAAAAACAGATGCAAAGTACCGATTTAGCACGTCTGCTTTTTCCTGGGCATCAGTTGTTAGTTGTCCCATCTGGTTTAGCTGAGGTCCAACATTGCCCTTGCTTTTCCTCCGATTCCCCACATAGCTAAAAAAGGGTATTTTACTATGCTTGAAATTTGTAGATAGCTGGAGTTCCATCACAGCCTTGGCTTTTCTGGTTGGCTCTCTGCAGGTCTGAACCAGAGCAGAGTATTCCTCCTTGCTGCTAGTTCCAGTCCTACATCCTCTGTAGGTCTTCCTTTTAAGACGCAGGAGGTCCACCAGTTCCCTGGAGAGCCAAGGCGGCTGCTGTGCCCTTTTGCTGCCTTTCCTCCAAGATGGGATAGACTTTGCTTGTGCATCCAGGATTGCTCCCTTGAGGAGCAGCCACTTGTCTTGAACTCCCCTCCCCTTTGGGTTGTGGCCCTTTAGGGCCTCACTGACAAGCCTCCTGAGCTTGTCAAAGTCAGCTTTCCTGAAGTCGAGGACTTCTGTATTACTGACTTGCCAGCTTCATGGCAGATGGTGAAGATAATCAGCTTGTGGTCACTGTCACCCAGCTTGCCTTTGGTTGCTGATTAGGTCATCCCCGGTTGCCAGTACAAGGTTGAGCAGCGCCTTACTTCTCGCTGGCCCATAGACTTCCTGAGTCAGATAGAGGTCATCTCTGTAACAGAGAAAGCTTTGTGACCGCTCAGATTTGGTGGAGTACTCCTCCCACAAGTTTTCTGGGTAGCTGAAGTCTCCCATGACAATCATGCATCGGGACCACGCGGCCTCAGCTAATTCCCTGGCAAACTCCTGATCAAGGTCTTGATCCTGGGTAGAGGGTCTGTAGTAGACTCCCACCATAGTAACCCCCGTGCCATGTTCTCCATGGATTTTTCACTGTGGGTGCCAATGTCGGCTTGCAAGGATGCATAGCTTTCCTTGACATAGAGAGCTACACCTCCACCCTTTTTCGATCCCTCCTGTACAGGGTATAGCCGTCTATACCTATGGCCCAGTCATGGGTGGAGTCCCACCAAGTCTCCATTATCCCTACGACATCATAGTTATTTGCATTTAGCTGGAGGACAAGTTTCTCCTGTTTATTCCCCAAGCTCCTGGCATTTGTGTATAAGCATGCAAGTGTCCCCTTGGGGGCCCTTGCCTTGCCAACAGATTCCAGGGCTGTGGCAGGGGTGGGCTCTCTTAAATGCCTTGGCCTACTGGCTTTCATAGATTCACAGAAGTAGGGTCAGAAGGGACCTTGTAGATCATCAAGTCCAACCCCCTGTCCTGGACAGGAGAGAAAACTGGTCTGATGACCCCAGCCAGGTAGACATCAAGCCTCCTCTTAAAGACCCCCAGGGTAGAAGCCATCATCACTTCCCTTGGAAGTTGGTTCCAGATCCTAGCTGCCCTGACTATGAAGTAGTGCCTTCGAATGTCTAGTCTAAACCTACTCTCTAACAATTTGTGGCCATTATTCCTTGTTACCCCGAGGGGTGCTAGGGGGAACAAGGTCTCTCCCAAACCCTGCTGGTCCCCCGTGGTGAGTTTATAGATGGCCACCGAGTCCCCCCTCAGCCTTCTCTTGCAAAGGCTGAACAATTTAAGGTCCTGTAGCCTCTCCTCGTAGGGCCTGCCCTGCTGCCCCCTGACCACGCAAGTGGCCCTCCTTTGGACCTTCTCAATGCTGTTCACATCCCTCCTGAAGTGCGACGCCCAGAACTGAACACACTACTTCAGCTGCGGCCTGACCAATGTCGCATAGAGGGGGAGGATCACCTCCTTGGCCCTGCCTGAGATGCATCTGTAGATGCATGACAAGGTACAGTTAGCCTAACTGACCGTGACCTCGCATTGTTAACCCATGTTCACCTACAGACCCAAGCGGTAGAGGTATACTTCTCTTTGGTGACAGCCCCTCCCTTCCACCAAGTATACGGCTCCTTTTTGGCAATCGGGCTTTCACAAATGCCCTTGGTGAACCAGGGGAACTTTTGGACACTCCTGACCCCCTTGCTTCTTGTTGGGATTGTCACCCCTTGGGCTCTGAGTACTGTCTCCTTAAGGAATGACCACTTGCCTTGAGCACTGAGTTCCCCTACTCTCGAGGACCCCAGCACCTCTCCCACTAATTTCAACTCATTGAAGTTGGCCCTCTTAAAGTCTAGGGCTACTGCCTTCTGCAGGACCTTGGCACCCTGTGCTGGATGGTGAATTCCAGCAAGCGATGATTGCTATTGCCCAGGTGGTTGAGGACCTGGAGCCCTCTTACCAGGTCATCACCTGTGGCCAGGGTTGCTCTGCAGGCCAGCAGTGGCAGTCGTCCCCCCATCCCCCAGCAGGCTTAGTTTAAAGCGCAGTGGAACAGGTCAGCCAGTCTGGCCGAGAAGAGCCTCCTCCCCAGTAGCTTGCTGCTTCTCTCACCAAACAGCGGACTGTGATCATGGAAGCCAAAGCCTTCCCGATGACACCAGCACCACAGTCTTTGGTTAACTACCTGGATCCTCCTCCCCCTCCTCAGACCATAGCCCGAGACAGGGAGGATCGAAGAAAACACTACCTGCGCCGCCAGACCCCTAAGCCCCACTCCCAAATCCCTGTAACACCTCATGACCTGGCTGGGAGTGCTCTGAGCCATGCCCACATGGATAAGGAGCATGGGATAGTGGTCGGTAGGCTGGAGGAGTTTAGGGATCATCTCCGCAATGTCTTGGATACAGGCTCCTGGGAAGCAGCAAACTTCCCAGGCTAAGGGGTCGGGGTGGCAGGATGGAATCTCCCACAACAAACACTTTGCATTTTCTCTTGGGGAGAGTGGGGGCGGTAGCTACAGTGACACCTGTGTTGCCTGCAGGAGCTGGCAACTCAGCAGGCCCTGCTGGGGCTGCAAGAGGTTCACACCTGTTGCAAAGCTCCAGCAGGACGGGGGCCTCAGTGTGGCAGGCCCTGGGGCCCTTGACCACCTTGGTCCAACCCCGTGGCTGGATAGAATGGGAGGTCCCCAAGTCCTCCCTTGTCCTGGAGGGAGACCAAGGTCTATCCTCCACCTCCCGGGATAGAAGGGGCTGGCAGTAGGAGTTGATCTCCTGCTCACAGTCCCTGATGGCACGCAGTCTCTGGACTGTGGCCTGGAGCTTCTCCAGCTGGCGCGCCAGAGACCCCAGTACAGAGCAGACCTCACAAGGGGAGGTGGCCATGCTCCTGGGCCCCAGAGCCTGAAAAAGCAACAGGCAGCCCCTGCAGACAAGAACAAGAGGCTCCGTCTGCATGGAGCTCAGAACCATGGGCTCGCAGCAGAGCCAGGACCAAACTGCACGCGACATTTATCAGTGACATTATTGGCTACGCTGGCCAAAAAAGCTGATTGCCGATAATGTTAATTTTCCTTTTATCGGTACTGATCTGATATGCGACCGATATACCAGTGCACCTCTAATAACACGTACAGTTCAACAGTTGTTGGGCGCTTCCTTATCTATACCCTTGTTAGAAAGACTACCAACATACCCTCAATTTAAGGCTGACTAAAAATAATATGAATCTTTTAAAAAGAAAAGAAAAAAAGCACAATCATATCAACAAAACTGATATCCTAAAGCATCAGGAATAAGGCTTATTATTAAAAGTGTTATTATTTGACATGGGTACCAATGGCTGGCATTCTACTTGACACTGACAGGAAGGACAATTCTGAGCCACCTCTAAGAAATACACCTCAATTCATCCAGCACTTTTTCACCAGTCTTATGGTTTTTGTGGCATGTTGGTGTTCTTCCATCTGGGTGTTTGGCAGGTTGTTTGCTGTCCTTTCTATACTGCAAAAAGCATTTTACATTGTTTATGGTTAGCTTCAGTGAGAATTTATTTTTCTATTCTGGTATCTGATACTATGATTGGTGAAAAAAAAAAACCCTGATATCAACCCCATCCATCTCCTTCATCTCATGTACCCCATGTTTGAAAGACAGGCTTATCTTTAAGCCACTAACTCTATTACTGGTACTCTGAAGTGATCCCTTGGGGCTTCTTGCAGAATCACCATGCGCACTATTTACAACCCTTGTGTCCAGCTGCTCGAACTTGAAGAACAAATAACTCCACCTCCCCTTGCCCTCTGGAAGGCAAGGCATTCCCTTTGGTTTCACAATGGTTGTTCAGGACACCACAGTCTGCAACAACTCCAGATATACCGTGTACCTGATTTATGTCCCGCCTGCTCAGATCTTCAGTGCTTCTTTCAGACACCTAACATTACTCTCTACCACTGCTGGGCACCTGCATGTTTTCTTGGTGTACTCAGAGGTGAAATTACTATATCTAATAGTGCAGAATTTAACTCTGACCATGTGACAATGCATTCTGGGTAGCATGGGAACCTGAAGAATGAATGTCTGAATATTTATAAGAGTTTATCTACCAAAATTGCCTCTGCCAGTATGGAGTGAAGAGGTTTAACTTGTCTGTACCACTAAACACAGTGGTATTGGAAAGATACATCAAAGGCCTTAATACCACTGCTGAAGGAAGATACCCATCAATAACTGCAAATTCATAACTTCTCTGATACAAAAGACATCTGCTGTCTTTTGTAGCACACATCTATCAACCGTGTCCCAAGATAATGGAACATCAACTTATTGACAGACTTCTAAAGTGACCACTTGAGATTGATGATGAACTGCTTTAAAAATCCACCTGGTTATTGCTGATTATCACGAAGTGAAAAGTGACAAGGGTTCTTCTACAGAAGTGACGCCAATTCCAAGGATTATCTGATTTCCTGATGAAAGGATGAAGAAGTTTCTTCTTGCTTATTTATGGTAGACATTGCTGACATATTGTTGTAGATTTTAACAGACAAGCAAACAAGAAAAAATGCTACACAGCTGACCTGAATTCTACCACATTTATACATGGCTCCAAGTCCCTGTATGAATACGAGTGGACTCCCCAGGCTCTCTCAAATATTTGTGATAAACGCCATGCTCGCAGAAGGGATTATAAACTGTATCCCTCTCTGGAGGTCACTGGAGTCTAGCCACCAGTACAATACGAAGAGAACAAGACAGTATTAGGACTTACTTTCCCTTCAGATACTTTGATGGGGGAATAAGCTGACTTCAACCAAAAATGGAATCATCTCAGGTGAAATCTGGCAAGTGGCACTATATATATACAACTGAACATATGGACTAATAATGTGAGGCAAATCCAAACTAGTGTGATTTCACTATCTTCAACAATAACAGGAGTGAGAGAAATCAGTCCTCTGAAAGATAAGCCCTCACTGACATAGAAACTATTCTAGCCCTCATGAATGCTATTGTCTGTGATGGGGTATGTGAGTATTTTGCGTAGTTTATCAGATGGTCTAACTGGACAATAGGAGGAACTGCATAACCAAAGCTTGTTAAACTCTCCTATTGCAATCTGCCTCTGACTAAACTATCTTCGCAATACAAAAACAGATGCCCTCTTTCTTTATTGTATGTATTACTCACCATGAGTAAGCATCTTGTTTAGCCTCTTGATCTTACAGCTGCCAAAGACGGCCTCGAGAGCATCCAGAGGAGGGCCACTAGATTGATATGCGGGCAGGAGGACAGGCCTTATGAGGAGCGTCTGAGGGACCTGAACCTGTTCAGCCTCAGTACATGGAGGCTGAGGGGAGAACTGGTGGCTGCCTATAAACTGCTGAGGGGTGATCAGCAGGAAATAGGGCAGGCTCTTTTTTCCTGGGCACCACCAGGGGTAACTAGGACCAATGGTCAC
>JAGPOW010003316.1:43770141-43780828 GCA_030014935.1 Caiman crocodilus
AGCTTCCTAGGGAAGTTGTTCTTGCTCCTACCTTGGGCATCTTTAAGAGTAGATTAGATAGGTACTTGGCTGGGGTCCTGTGACCCTGGCACTTGTTCCCGCCACTGGCAGGGGGTCAGACTAGATGGCCTGCTCTAGGCCCCTTCTGACCCTAGATTCTATGATACTATGATATACTGGTAGTGACTGGGTACCACTGAAAATACCACCTATGAAGTAGGACATGGCCATATACTTTCTGCAAGTCAAAAAGGCATAAACTAGTATTGAGGCAGAACTGATAGAATGAGTTACCATATTGAAGCAGAGACCATGTATTATATTTGTTCAGTCTCTTCAGGTCTATGATAGCTTAAAAACTCTACTTTATTTGAAACCAAGATTGATCACAAGCAGATGGCTTCTATCCAATACTCTTTTGTATGGAGAAGTCACAGACATTAATGTCTAATCCCAATATATCAGCTGTGATCTGACCATGCAAATGAAAGAGTCAAGCAATTTTCAGTAATCTTCTTTGTGTTACCTTGGAGGTTTCTCCTGAAACTCCTGTCAAATTTTGTGGACTTCTCATTTTTTTTAAGTACCTTTTCTGGACCCAACCTCTCCTTAGATTGCAAAAACAACCAGCCTCTGTGACAGATGAGCATATCGGTGTTAAATACCTTTCACTATTACTTTAAACTGATTTTCTACTTGTTTCAAAGTTGGGGAGAAGCTGAGCAAAGCTAAAAATGTCAGACTCTTTTTGCTAGTTCCAATTAAGCTCTATTTAATTGGAGACCAACTCTGGCGTTAAGGATTGGGAGAATAACAAATGCTTCCATACACTTTCTTGAATAAGCCACCATTGGTTCACTGTCCTAGGTTTCAGCTACACCCTGGGGAGGACTTTAAAGTCACCAACAGCCAATGCTGGAGCCAACCTGATCACCTCTTCAGGTAAAGACTCCTGTGACCGTGAAAGAGGTTGACAGAAACATTTTAAAACTCTCCCAGCATTCCCGTAAGTATTCTCCACAGACTCAAGTGCAAGTCCTTGTTGATCCACTACTAGATACATGGAAAAGCAGAACCCAGAAAAATATTTTGTGATAAAAAGGTAAAACAAATAAGATGCTGGTAGGAATACAGTTGATCAGTCCATTCCATCTGTGCTCAGCATGAGACAGTAACTTTGTTTGAGCCCCTTCCCAACATTTCCAAATTGCATGGAAAGCTGGTAGTGCTATCAGATGCAGTCCTAGTACCCAAGCTAATGAACTGGCACCTAATGTGGAAAGAATGAAAAGTAAAAAAATGTAAACATTTCTCTTGGAAGGAAAATTCTCCAAAAAAAAAAAAAAAATCTGTTTAGAGAGAACCCCATCCCAAGGAACCATCTCCATCAGAAGCCAGACAGCCAGGGGAGTCTGCAAAGCTGGCAACCTGAGTATCAGAAGGTGTATGAAAAGTCCTAGCACCTTTCTGTGAAGATATCCTTTAGATTGTTGAATGCACTACCATAAAACTCTTCATTCTCGATAGCTTTTCTCTGCTAAACAGATCACCAAAATACAGTAAAACTCTGAAAATGCTTGACTTTTAAATCAATGCTAAATTCCCAGAGCAGCTCAAAATTAAGAGGACAAAACATACTTTAAAGGTATCATAGCCTCCCCACACTCTCAATTGCAAATTCTGAACCAACCCCTCAAATACCATGCTGTTTTATATACTGGTACAGGTCTCCCTCGCTTTATGCTGTACATGCATTCCTGAAAAACGGTTCAAATTTACATAAAGGAAACCTACTTTACAACATAACAAATAGGGGTATGTTCTAAGACCCTGACTGTACTGACAATCCGGACCCATTTCTACCACTTTTACAAGACTATTTTGGTAATCACCAACAGCACACAGTACACACAAGCACAGGGCACTATCATAATGGGGATGGCAACTACTAGGGGTGCACTTATAGAGATTTTGGGGGCCAATACCAACCACAGATAGTTAAGGAGGCATATCAGCTGATACCAATCTGATATCTGATACAGCTGCCTCTAGGTGGTAAGTCTGTTGTGGGCAGGGAGGGGAGAGGGACAACGCCCATGCAATGAGGGAAGGAGGGAGGGAGGGGGCAGGCACTGCCCAGGGGGAGCAGGGGTGCAGGAGAGAGACGCAGGTCATTGATGGGCAGCAGGTCCTACCGCAGCACGGGCCAGATGGGCGAGTGGAGTTGATGCTGTGCGACTCCTCTCAGCGAGGGCTGGGCTCAGAGCGGGCGCCATCGACACTGAAAGAGAGCTGCAGCCACCCCAAATTTCACCGCAGTTCCGCTCTCAGCCCAGCCTGGAAAGTGCCTGCTCCTGCCCCTCCCTCCCTCAAGACAGGGGGCATTAATCTGCCTCCCCATACCCCTTCCCTCCCCCCACCTCTTCCAACTTACCAGTTGGAGGAAGCTCTCCATGCTGCCAGCTCAACTCCTCACTGCCTGAGTACTGCACTACAGCTACGCACAACATGGGCATTTATCAGCCAAATTATCGGCCCCATCAGGCCAATATCCAATACAGCAAATTTTCTTCATGTCAGTACCAATCCGATATCGGACCAATGTATCGATGCACCTCTAGCAACTACAAAAACACATGTTGCACACAACAAGCGAGGAGCACAGATCCACACAGGAGACTATATTTTGGTGCACATAACTCCCACAATGCACCGCACAAAGCAGCTGACTGCGGGCTTCCACCACACAGATCACACAAAAGAATTTTGGTATAAAAAAGGTCATTGCATAAGAGTGAATTCACACGTACAGAACCCGCCTAAAGAGAGGGAAACCAGAATCAAAAGACGACAGTGAATTTAAGATACCTCCACAATGTTTAGATTCTATACATGGAATTTGTTTTAAGTTTATTATAAATTTCCATGCATAGAATCTAATTATTGGAATGCTACTTTAAATTCACCCTCCCCTACCACTGCAGAGGGGCAGGCAGTGGCAGGGGAGCAGGTAGCATGGGGCAGACAGTGGGGGAGTCAAGCAACCTAACCCTTGCCCCCTACCACTTACCCTACCTGCTGCCTGCCCTCACTATCCCCATGCCTCCACCTCCTACCACCATCTGAAATTTGTAAAGACTTACTAGCAATTAAAAAAAAATACAAAAGTATGGAGATGCATATCTTAAAATATATTTTGCAAATCACGTTAAATCATGTTTAAAAAAGGAAGGCTTTTCCCATTTTTGCAAAACAGAATGAATATTTTCCTGACCTAATTTCTCTGACCTTCCATTTTGCCTGAAAATGGCAGCTTACATTGAATAAATAAAGTCTTTATTTTCAGCTATTTTTTTCAGTTTGAGGCTTGTTATTGTAATTTTTATTAAACTGTAATAAAAATTAAGATGTTTATTTATTGCTGGACACAAATCCAGTTAATTCTGAAAAACACTAAAGTTGTTTTTTATTTGAACATCTTAAGCAGGAACAAAACTCTAAAGCTATTTATTCAAATTGTGCTCTATGTATTCAGAACAGTAGTGAAAGTATTTAAAATTGCTGCTAAAGTAACAGAACTCACCTGTTTCAATAACATCCAATTTCTGGAAGCTCTCCAAGACATTGCTATTCAGTATTTTTGGTAAAAAATCCCGTAATTGCATTACTTCAGTTGTGAGCCTCTCCAAATCTCTTTTTTTGACTTTAACAAATTCCACTTTGGTCTCAGCCTTCTGAAACAGGAAATAGAACAAATCTTTGCTAATATACAATGATCCTTTATTTGCATTTCCGTACCAATCCCTCAAATTCCTTTCTATGCACAAATCCATCTCCCTCCAGTAACATTTTTAAATTTTATTTTGAAAGCAAAATAGATCTAGGAAGTTTTTCAAACCAAGGGCCTCGGAGACAGGAACTCAATTCTAATTCCAATCGTGTTGCATTATGACCGGGGGCAAAACACATTCCCTCTCTCTGTGTTAATTTCCACCTCTGAAAAGGGTTTCATTTACCTCACTGACTACACTGAAAATTAATTGGTCATTTATACAGCACTCCAAAAATATGAAGAGTTATACACACACTTAGCTTTTACCTTCTGAGAATGCCCTCTGGTTCTAGTGTAGCTTTCAGTATTTTAAAAAAAATAATTCCAAGACTTTCTAAATGTCTAGCCATCCTGTTATATTCTTTGACTGAAAATAGTTACAGTCCCTACAAAAAAAATAATTATATATATATTTTTAATTAAATTATATTCATTAGCCAAGCAAGCACAGAAGTAATTTCAATCTGAGTTAAGACCAGCAAACAGTTAGGTACAGAGGAGTTGCAGCCTATTGCTATGGTATTCTTTTCTGTTCTGGAGTCTGAGAGTGAATCCTGATTTAAAAACACAATTAAAAAAAAGAAATTAACAATAAAATAAATCAGGGCTTCTGGGGAAAGGGCTCGCTATTATTTTATGTAATAGCATACCAATTCAAACAGAGGTTGGTAGCCTTTTACTGCCACAGGCCAGAATTTGCAACCTGGCCACCTATTGTAGGCCACAATTTTCCACCTTCCAAAGAACCTGAACTGCCTGCACTTACCTTCACCCTTGATCCCCAGCCCCATCAGCAGAGAGAGTAAGCCCAGGCAAAAAAGAGCAGCAGGGAGGGCTGTGGGGCAGTGCAATGAAGAGGGGCTAGGCATTCCAGCACAGATGCATGCTACTGTGAGCCAGGTCAGACCTCTGCAGGCTAGATCCAACCTCTGTGGGCCAATAGCTAGCACACAACCAACAACTGCAGGTTGCTGATTTCTGAGTTAGAGCAGTCAAAGAGGAAAACAGAGTTCAATTCTCTGCTCATCTGGAGGTATTTCTCAGGTCTAAAGAATGTGCCCTGGCCATAAGGTTATACAGGCTAGCCCAGCTAAGGACACTCGTCACCCCTTCTGCAGAAGGCAAGCACCTTGCACTTTTTGCTGCACACCAGAGAGGTTAAGAAGAAAAGGGAGGGTGACTTTAGTCTAGTGATTAAGGCACTTACTTAGGAATGGTAAATCCTGTGTTCCAGTCCATGCATCCAGTACTGTATCTACATTTTCCCAATTGCTATTCTATAAAATAAAGAAACAGTTCTAAAATAAGGAACTGGAATCCAAGAATACCAACTCCCAGGTAAGTGCCTTAACCACAGATTTTTCCTCCCGCTTCAAAAACCAACTCTCTGTCTCTCATCTGATGAATCTAACAGTCTTGGCTGTACCATGCATAGCTTTAAGAGGAAGTAAGAGACACCAGACCCTAGCCAGACTTTTCCAGTCTGATAGACAGGGCATTCTCCTGGCACTAGAAACATGGGCTTGAAGCCCCTCAGGCTGAGAGCCTTGAACATGGGTCTCTGACTTTTTATGTAAGTGCTCTAGGTAGGCATCACTTGTTCCTCCAGAGGCCATGTTTTAAAAAAAAGAAGATATTTTTCAGAGAAATCCAATCCTGTCAGTGTGTTACTGTGCCTCCAAAGTAGGGTGATGCCTAGTTTCTGGACCCAGGCTTGGATAGCAGATGGGTACCAGAATGGAAAGAACTGTGGAGGGAAGAAACCAGGGAACTTTCTAGTGAGCACAAAGCACTAAATTTGCTTATGCATCTCCAAGAAGTGGTAGCAGCTTAAGGGAAAGCTTTCCAGATTGCAATTTTGGACTTTGGTGCCTAAACTCCCAAGTAAGACTTTTGCTGGATCTTGACCCACATCCAAGACACCCTGCTTAAGCAACAGAGTGAAAATAAAGGTTTAAAATTATTTACTTAGATTGTAAGCTGCTTGGGACAGAGACCAGCTACTTGTTTCAGGCTGGTACAACGCATGGGGTCAGTGGATCTGGGGATCCTAAATCCCAGCAGATAAAATTTAAATTGGCAAGACCAGGGGATGGCAACCTATGGTCCATGGGCCTGATCCAGCCCACAGAGCTACTGCATCTGGTGGCCATAGGATTCAGCTGCTCTCTTCATCATGTCATGGAGACTAGTGCCAGCTGCAGGCAGGTCCTGGCCCCCCAGGTCCAACCTCTGGCCCTAAGCAGATCATTCCAGTCTGCCGCTGGGTAAGATCTCTTCACCGTCAAACCTCACCAGACTGCCAGGGACTGGAGCAGAAATAAGGCTACTGGGGTCTAATTCAAGTGGTGCTCAACGTGTTTGCCTGGCAGGTTAGTTGGGCAGTGCCCGGCCACATCCAGTGGCCCTGATCCAGTACCTGTGACAGATGTGGCAGAGCCCCATGCAGCCACATGGAGCCGGCCCAGCCCCAATGCAGCTATGTAAGAAAAGGTTTGGCACAGCCCTGTAAAGGGACAAGGCCAAACCCTGATACAGCTGCGCAAGGGGAGAAGGCAGCCCGCCAGGTCACGTGCCCCCTCTCCCTCAGAGGCCCCGCATGGCTTCTCAGACGGGACCGCCCCTCCTCCACAGGCGGCGCGAGGCAGAGGGCGGTGACGTCACCATCCCCAGCGGATCTCAACGGCTGCTGCAGGACCTTGTGGCGGTGCCTGCACCCCGCGCATGCGCACTACCTGGCTATCGCTTGCGAACCCCGCGCTCCGCTTCATAGCGTCAGCCCCGCCTCGCCGCCACATGACTTTGCTTCTACCCACCCCCACCCGTGGTGGGCGGAGCTTGAAGTCAGCTCGTTCTACAGAGCCCAACCCCTCCGCGCGTGCATTATTCCCCGAGCTTCGCACCACCGCCACGTGACTGTTTCTGTTTCTCCACCCCCGTAGGCGGGGCTTGGCATCGCGCGGTCTATAGAGCCCCGCCTCCTCCCTCCTTGGAGGGTGAACGGGAGTATAGTTATTGGTAGGGTTAGTGCTGGCTGTGGGAGTGAGCGAAGTGTTGGTTTGAACTCTAAAGCAGACCCCAAGTGGGGATATAGCATCAGAGGATAAGCGGCATTGGGTTGGGAGTGAGGGGCTATGCTGAGGAAATGGGGTCATGCTGAGGAAAAATTTGGGCTGCACTGCCCTAAGGAACCTGAGGCTCCTGTCCTTTCCAGCTTGGGGGGTCAGGGGTCTTGATCCAGGTGTCCTTGGAAGTCTTGTTTTTCCTGGGCCCAATGCTTCCCTGTAGCCAGGAGTTCCCCCTGTGCTTGGTGGCAAGCGGTGAATACTTGGGTGGCTGTCATAGAGGGCAGTCCGGTCATCCTCTGTCCTCTATTGACATGAAAACCAATGCCTTGAAGAGAAAAGTAGAGGACATAAAGGTGTTGGGTTTTGTTTCAATAGAGGAAAGAGGACAGAGTAGCAGAAAACCGGACTGTCCTCTATGATAGCCACCCTAGGTGAATCCTAGAGTCCCAGAGAAGCCAGGGATCTCCAGAGGGCATCTAGTCCAATCCCAGTCCTGTACAAGGCATGCTATACAAACCATTATCTCAACTGGAAGTAATAAGATTCCCCCTATTGCTGACACAAAACAGAGCTAGTGCCCGAACCTGCCACAGCTCAAGCAGGGGAACCTCAGCAGCCAACATCCTGCTTCGATGAGATGTTGTCAACAAATGCTCAAGAGAGGCCATGCCCCACACTGCAGAGAAAACCAATGCCCCCCACCACCCGTACCAGCCTGACCACGAGTACAATTCATTCCTGATTCCAGATGTGGTGATGGGTCTAACCCTGAGCCAAGGAGCCAGACCCTCTAGCCAGGAACCTCTGACTTTGGCCCCAGCAGAAGCATTGGCACAGCCTGTCGGCCTGTAAGCTGCCTTGACCTAGCCAATGCCATTTTGTGGAACAGGCACCACATTTGCTGCAAGGAGAGAAGCACTTAGGCAGCATAAACACCTGCTGTAGGCAAAACAAAATATAGATAGCTGTGGAATGTAAAAAAACCTAATGGAATAGGAAAGCAAAATGAACCCAAAGGTAACTTGGTCAGTAATAAGAAAGTTGAAAAAAAACCTAGAATGGGGAGTGACAGATGATGAGAAAAAAACAGCAGTCAGTCAAAGGTAATGGGTGAGAACATATAGCATGACTGCACATGGGACATACAAAAGAGGTCTGACTGTAAAAGGGTAGAAAAGCCTAAGGAAAACAATTAAGTTTGGGAAGCTGTCACTGAGCAAGAGAAGACTATGCTGGTTGAAACCACGCCCATCCAGTGCCATGACAACACCCGGCTATCTGATTTGTCATGCATGTTCAGAAAGCCTACCTAAGAATATCTTTATGGACTATTGAAGGTTGCTTAATAGCTTGATAGACTGTTTGGGGATGTGTTTAAATACTGGTATTGCTTACGTGTTCAATAAATTAGGATTTGAGACCAGAATAGGGTCACCAATCATTTTATTCAATTCACACCACCCCTTAGTCAAAATTGAGCTTAATAAGCCCAGCCCCAACCCCCATGCTTGGCTGCAGCCAGCACCCAATGCCTCTAAGGGAGGCTTAAAAATACCCTGACATGTAGCAGATAGGACATGTGGGGTGGGGAAGGGACAACCAGCAAAGCCCAGACTCATGGGAAATACTCATAGTAGAACACAGGCATAGCTACATCTAGATCATCCCCAGCCAATGGCTGCCCACACTTTTCTTGAACACTTCTGGTGATGGAGAGTCCACAACTTCCCTAGACAATCTACTCCACTGCCTCGCTGTTCTAATAGTGAAGACTTTTTCCAGATATCCAATCTAAAGTTACTTTGCTGTAACTTCAACCCATTGGTCTGCATCCTCCTCTCTTGCAGAGAGAGAAAAAGTACTTTCCCTCTTCTTTATGGCAGCCCTTCTAATATTTGAAGACTGCTTTCATGTCCCCTCTTTAACACCTTTTTCACAAGCTGAATATGCCTGGCTCCTTTATTAGGGACCAATAAAAGTAGTTGGTGCCATAAAAAATATTACACTAAGGAAGCTTTGCCTGTCATGCACATTATTTTTTATGCTTTAATTGTATGCCCTCTCACTGGCCTCTTTCCCCAAACAAGCCATCCCAAATGTATACATAGGAGATTTTTTCCCCCCATTTCATTTACCGTTCCTTTGCCTTTTCCCACCTACCCTCTCCTTCTGCAATACCACTTTGAGAGAGGTAACAAATACTTCCTGCAACACTTTAGATCAGGGCTGTCCAACTGGCAGCCCATGATTCCCAAGGAGTTAAACTGCTGCCTCCAGGCTCCTGGTCTGGATGCCACTCCTGCCTTTGCTTTTAGCTGCTGCTGCCAAGAGTCCCCAGATTCCCCCCACCTTCCTCCAGTTTCCATTGCCTGTCCTAACCCATGGGGGCAAGGTGGAATGGCACAGTTTGTAGGGCTGAGAAAGTTTGTGGCTAGAGGATACCAAGGACCACACAGCATCTACACCATTTCGGTGCAGCAGGAGTCACTTTCTGTGCAGTAGATTTATAGATTCATAGATGTTAGGGCCAGAAGGGACCTCAATAGGTCATCGAGTCTGACCCCCTGCATAGGCAGCAAAGTGTGCTGGTTTCAGATGACCCCAGCCAGATGCCTATCTAACCTCCTCTTGAAGACCCCCCAGGGTAGGGGAGAGCACCACCTCCCTTGGGAGCCCATTCCAGATTTTGGCCACTCTAACTGTGAAGAAGTTCTTCCTAATGTCCATTCTAAATCTGCTTTCTGATAGCCTATGGCCATTATTTCTTGTGACCCCCCAGGGGCTCGAATACAGCCTCACCAATTCCCTTCTGTGCCCCCATGATGAATTTATAGGCAGCCACAAGGTCACCTCTCAACCTTCTCTTGCAGAGGCTGAAAAGGTCCAGGAGCCCTTCTCTCCTCGCAGGGCTTGGCCTGCAAGCCCTTAACCATACAAGAGGCCCTTCTCTGGACCCTCTCCAGGTTATCCACATCCCTCTTGAAGTGCGGCACCCAAAACTGCACGCAGTATCCCAACTGCGGTCTGACCAGTGCCCGATAGAGGGGAAATATCACCTCCTTGGTTCTGTTTATTATGCATCTGCTGATGCACGACAAAGAGCAGTTAGCTTTGCTAATGACTTTGTCACACTGATGACTCATGTTCATCTTGGAGTCCACTAGGACTCCGAGATCCCTTTCTGCTTCCATGCCACCAAGCAAGTCATTTCCTAGGTATTAGACGGGCTGGACCTTTTTCCTCCCTAGGTGCAGCACTTTGCATTTTACCTTGTTAAATTGCATTCTATTGTTTTCTGCTCATTTGTCCAACCTGTCTAGGTGTGCCTGTAGTTGTTCCCTGCCCTCCAGTGTGTCCACTTCTCCCCTCAGTTTTGTATCATCCTCAGACTTGGACAGAGAACACTTCACTCCCTCGTCCAAGTCACTGATTAAGACACTGAAGAGTATCGGTCCAAGGATCAAGCCCTGAGGGACTCCACTGCCCATGTCCTTCCAGGTCAATACCAATCCATCCACCACCACTCTCTGGGTACAACCCTTTAGCCAATTTGCCACCCACTGAACTACGTAATCATCCAAGTCATAGCCTCTTAATTTGCTCACCAGCAAATTCGATATGCTGGTGGGATACCATATCAAAGGCCTTCCCAAAGTCTAAGTAAACAATGTCTACCCCCGCTCCTGCGTCCAGGTGTTTTGTAACCTGGTCATAAAAAAAGACTAGATTAGTCAGGCATGATCTACCTGCTATGAACCCATGCTGGTTTCCCCTCAGCATAATTTTT
>JAGPOW010003316.1:43780928-43801208 GCA_030014935.1 Caiman crocodilus
GAGGTGAGACTGACTGGCCTATAGTTGCCTGGGTCCTCCTTCCTCCCCTTCTTGAAAATGGGGACCACGTTGGCCCTTTTCCAGTCCTCTGGGACCTGGTCCATGCCCCACAAGTGTTCAAATATTTTTGCCAGTGGCTGTGCAATGACATCAGCCAGTGCCTTTAGTACCCTCGGATGGAGCTCATGTGGGCCTGCTGACTTAAACGCATCCAGTCCTTCCAAGTGACTCTGAACCATCTCAGGGTCAACACTTGGTAGTAAGGAGCCCTGCTGTTTCCTCTCTACAATCCCATTGGGAGACTTGTTTTGCCCCTCGTTTAGGAACACTAAGGCGAAGAACTCATTGAGGAGTTCAGCCTTGTCCTCCTGTCAGTCACCAGTTGCTTTTGCCCATTCAGTAGTAGTCCTATACTGCCCTGGGCCTTCCTTTTACTCCCTATATATCTGAAAAACTCCGCATATATCTGAAAAACAAGTGGGGGGGCACATGGCAGGAGGAGCGCTCAGGCAGTGTGTGAGGGATGTATGTGGTATAGGGGGAGCCTCACATGGCATAGTGTAGCCCACGCAGCATACAGCCTAGGAGTGGGAAGCCCAGGTCACTCAGAAGTTGCACAGCTCTGCTCTAAATTATACCATACCACTTTGATTTATACAAAAGAATTATAATATTCTCTAGATAATTCATCATCCCATTCCTTAAATATATATTAGTATCTTCTTTGCTGCTTTTATAGATGTTAGTGTGCATTAAGCTGCGGTACATAATTCGTGCAGTTTAGTGTGATACCCTGGTCTGCCTAAGTTGATAGACTGAATACAGTGCCCAGTAAAACATATGAGTGTGTAAGAGTGGTGCTGTAGCCATGGTGGTCCAGAAATTATGCAAGAGGCTTATCTAATTCTATCCCAACTATGCAGTTGGTCCAATAAAAAATATTACCCTAAGAAAACCTTGCCTCCTGGAAAATATATACACAGCTTGAATTTTTCGTCTCTAGATTATCCAAATTGAATTTTATTTGTCATTGTGTTGTTTATTCAACTAGCTTGTCATTGTGAAGTTCCTTGGATTTTTCTTTGATCCTAACTTTCTTGTGCAGGACCTTGTCAAAGGCCTTTAAAAGGCTAAATTATGCTAACTGACAATCTTTTATTGATTTTTTTTTATGTTCAAATAACTTTTAAATATTTATCTTTTCATACACCATATCAATTAAAACTTACGATAGCATGACCTTTAAAACCTTTTGTTGTTTTTTCTAAATTAATATTTCAACCTATTTGCCACATCTAGATGCAGGAGTTCACATTTCCTTTATTACCCTAAATGTCATGTAAAAAATATCAGTAGGTTGTAACAAGAAGAGTAAGGAAGAATAAAAAAAATTATTAAGATTTTTGCTTAGACAGACACTGACAATTTTCATTATTGAGGTTTTTTAATGAATGTTGCTTTTTAAATTATACTTACTGCTTCCAGTTTTTGTAATTTTATATTCACATTTTTCTATCCTATGAAAATCTTCTTCTCTTTCCAGTTGTATTTGGAAAAAACATTGTACAAACAATGAGGCTACTAAAGCTATGGTCTTCCATGTCTTCTACAACTGGCCTCTTGTGCCTGCATAGAGCATTACTGATTTTCAGTGGGTTCCATGTGGAAGTAGGAATCTCTGTGGAAAATTTTATAAAAATGGGAGTTTAATTAACAATATTTAAAATGTTCTCCAACAGGCAAAGTAAGCAAACTGAAAAAAATATTTTTTTTAATTTCTAGTAATCTTAGATGTTATTTTAAATTATAGAAAATAAAAATAATTTAAACAAGAAGTGTGATTTGAAAACTGGTTGAATGTTTTAATAGTAAAGATATTCACAAGAATTGGGGGAAATCAAAATGCTTGGGATTATATCTGCACCTGAGTTCCAGGTTTGTAGAAAGGTCCAGGACAACAAATCACACTGCAAGATCAGGGCTATGAATAGATGAGGAAAGCATCATTACTGGCTTTTAGGAATCACAGGATGATTCATAGGAAAGTAGGGCTGGAAGGAACCTCACAAGGTCATCTAGTCAAGCCCCCTGCTCAGGTACGATCATCTGTAACTAACCCATCTCAGCCAAGTGTCAGTCTAACCTACTCTGGAAAGTTACCAAGCATGGAGATTCCACAGCTTCTCCACTGGGTAGCCTGTCCACCCTCATATTCAGAAAATTCTTCCTAAGCTCCAGCCTAAATTTCTTCTGCTGCAGCTTAAGGTCATTGCTCCTATTCCTGTCCTCAACAGCCACAAAGAAAAGCCCATCTATGTCCTCTCTCTAAGCACTCTTCAAGTATTTCGAGACTACCCCCCACCCAGTATTTTCTTCTCCACCCTACATTACCCTAGGTCTTTCAGCCTCTTCTCATAAATCTTGTCTTCCAGGACACTTATAATTTTTGTTGCTCTGCACTGGACTGTTTCCAAACTGTCTATCTCCTTCCTGCAGTGTGGGGCATAGAGCTGAACATGGTACTCCAAGTGAGTCCTCATCAGTGCTGAATAGAGTGGAAGAATCACTTACCTTGATTAGCAAGTGATGCTTCTGTTAATACAACCTAGTATGCTGTTGGCTTTTTTTGTTGTTGCAAGAAGAACACGCTGTTGACTTGTCTAGCTACTCACTTTTGTACTGCAGCCTAGCCACTCATTCTCTACTCTGCATTTGTGCATGTGGTTATTTCATCCCAAGTGCAGGACTTTATGCTTCTTCTTGTTGAATCTTATCTGATTGATTGCAGATCATTACTCCGGTCTGTCCAGATCATTCTGGATCCTAGACCTGGTGTCTGAAGTGTCACAATTCCATCCAACTTGGTGTCATTTGAAAATTTGCTAAGCATGCACTTGATCCCATCATTCAAAACATTAATGAAGATGGTGAACAAAACTGGACCCAGGACAGACCCTGAGGGAACCTCACTAGATACCTCCTCCCAACTAAATACTGAATTACTGAAGACTACTTGCTGAGTACAATGAGCCAACCGGTTATGTATCCACTTTGCAGTACTTTCATGTAATCTAGATTACTTTAGCTTGTTAATAAAAATGTCATGGGAGACAAGCCTTGCTACAGTCACCATGCCCACTGCTCTCCCCTCATTCACAGATCCTGTCACTGTATCCTAGAAAGAAATCAGATTGGTCAGGCATGACTCGCTCTTGGTGAATCCATGCTGATGGTTCTTGACCACCTTGTTCTTTACGCATCTTACAGTAGATTCCTTGAGGACCTGTTTCACGATTTTTCCAGGTATTGAGTTCAGGCTGATAGCTATTGTTCCCCAGATCCTCCCCCTTTCCTTTTTGAAAAATGGGCACTATACTTGCCTCTTTCCAGGCATCTGGAACCTCACCCAACCTCCACAAGTTTTCAAGGAAAATAGCCAATGGCTCTCAAATTACCTCAGCCAAGGCCTTCAGTAACCTCAGATGCATCCCATCCTGGCCCTGCCAACTTGAAAGCATCTAGCTTCTGTAAATAATCCCTAGTTTGTTCTGCCACTACTATAGGCTGGTTGCCTCCTTCCCTATCTCTGCTGCCAACTGCAATTGTCATCTGGTAGCTGCCCCTATTTATGAAAAATGAAGTAAAAGACACTAAATGCTTGGCCATCTCCACATTGACTGTGACTAGATTGCCTTCTGCATTCTTTAAGGGAGATGTAGAATCTCTGGTCTTCCTCTTACTTTTGACGTGCCTGTAAAATACTTTTCTATTTTATGTCTCTTGCCTGCTGCATCTCAAATTGTGCCTTGGCCTTCCTAATTTTCACCCTGCATGCCCATGCAATACTCTCTTAGTCTTCCCTAATAATATGACCAAGTTTCCACTTTTAATAGAATTCCTTTTTGAATTTCAGCTCCTTGAAGAGCTAGCTCTCTGTCTAGCCAGGCTGGTTTCTTCTTGCACTTCCCATTCTTCTGTCACATTGGGATTGCTTGCTCCTACAATTTTAAAAAAGCCTCAATGAAGTGTAGCCAGCTCTTCTGGACTCCTTTTGCCCTCAGGCTCATCTCCCAAACTATCCTGCTGACCAAGTCCCTGAGTCTTCCTTGGCCAGGGGCAATTCTGAGCAGACAAATATGCAATATTGGCCTCCCATCATGCCAAAATACCCACATTAATTTCTACAAAATGCTTTGAATATTTACATTTCCTTATTCATAGACCCTTATATAAGTGCATGCTATAATATCTGGAACTAGAAAAGGAAAGAGAAGAAAAATTATAGTTTTATCTGCTATTCAAAAGTAAAATGGAGAACAAATTAGGTGGCCTCACTGTTTTTGTAAGTTTTAGTCTTTATTATGATGGACATTATGAACTGCATCTTTTGGATGTTATAGTCTGAATATCTTGTTAGACATTCTTAAAATAGAAAAATGTATCAAGACAGGCTCTTCTTATTGTAACATTGTAATCCTATATGAAAATCCCACTTTGCCCCCAGGCAGTGATTTAAACTAAAATAAAACAAAACTTAGAAGCAAAACCAAAAAATATAGTTTCCAGATAGGACAGATGAGGTTATGGTTAAGAAAATGCACAGAAGCTTAGAAAATCTAAGTTCAGCTTTATGGGACTTCTGGCTAAAGCCAGGCTCTGACTCTGCAAAGTATTCTTTGTGAGTGAAGAGTGCTAGGTGGGAGGCAAAGGCTTCCACCAGCATGGATCCATATACTTCTTAATTTCTAACATCCTTATTTGAAATGAGAATAATAATATTTCTGCATGTCCAAGGATGTTGGCAATGCTAGTCAGAGTTGGTCACAGAGATGGTGACAACTGTATTGCTGTTATTATTAAGATGTATTTCCTACTGCAAAAGGGAACCCCTGCCCCTATTACCAAGAGAGGTTGAATAGGTAAAAGGCCAGGGATCAGGCAGCTAATGAGGCACTTGGCACTAGAGACAGATAAACAAAAGGGACAATCAGGAAGTAAGCTGGGTTGAAGATGAGGACTATAAACCAGTCCCTGAGTTGAAAAGGTTGATTTGGGCTTGTAGGCTGCAGGGTGAAGTGATCCTGTGTAAGGTGGTTGTGGGCTGATTGGTGTCTAAGCAGTCCCAGAGAGCTGTGAAGAAGAGGCCAAGGGGAATTAGCAGCTTGCAGGGAAGTATTAACCTAGAGTTGGGTGGGGTTTTTGTTTCACAGCTTTTGGGCTGATGTTTACATTTTGATTAGATCCAGTAGAGAACTGGATTATGGCTGTAAGGAGGCCATAACTGGGGGTGTTTTAGGGTCCTGCAATAAGCACCAGTGTTTCAGGCCCTGAGAAGGGGGCAGAGATGATTAAGGTGCAAATGGATCCTAAGAAGGGGATTGTCATACAGCATGTTCAGGTAGAGGGTGTAGCCACAGAGAAAGAGGGCTGAATCTGTGACAGCTGAGACCCCAGCAAGTGCCCAGAACCTACATGGGGTGTACCCCCACCTTTACTGAGAGAGGGCAGAAAGCCCCAGGTATAGCTGGTTGGGGTGGACAGATCAGCCTACCCCACAGGGTGATTACTGACCCTCAGGGATCCCCTCCCCAAAATAACAACCAACACTGAAGTCATGGCAGGCAAGCAATAGAAGGTGAACCAGGGTTGAGAAGGCAGTAGCAACTGGGGCAGATCCCTGTGAGTACATGTACCCCATCCAGAAAGTCTTGGGGTGACTTGCAAGAGATGACAAGCCACCAACAGCTAAGAAACAAGACTAAGCTCCCTAGAAAATAGAAAAACTTTAACATTCTACCGCACCCCGCACATTCCTGCCTATTGCCCATAAAAGTAAATCCTTCAGGCAATCCCTACCACACTTCCCAACTCTTTCAAACCCCAGTCACATTTAGGTACAATAAAACGCTTCCTGCTTTCCCCACTCAATTCCCATCCACTCTTAGTTCCCTTGCCTGACACCCAAGAAAGATCTCTCCATTCTCTCCCAGTGTCCCTTTCAAGTCTGCACCCCACTCTCATACAGGTCTGTGGTGTTCCCAAAAAACTCATCACTCTTTTTCCTCTCACCAATAAACACCTTTCACTCAAAAGAACTATAACAAGGAAGTAACTGAAAGACCTTCCATCCCAGGAAGATGTTGGGAAACATTGGACTTCACTAGATGACTTCTTGAGGTCCCTTCCAACACTCATTTTCTATGATTCAGTTTGCAAATTGGTAATACTCTTTTACCCCCAAGGCAGGGTTTCAAGTGGTAAGGTGAAGGTGTTGAGCAACCTTGGCAAAAGGCGGGGGTCTTTTAAGCAAGCAAAAAGCATGGTGCAAACATGCATAGGCACTCTAGGCACGGCTGCTACATAAGAGCCCGGGTTTTCAGGGGAAATCATCACACTGGCTGGTACTTTGCTCCTAGATGCAGCCTGGGTAGAATAGTGATGGCTGCCACCAGGCTCCTGAACCTCCAGCCTTGTCCTTCCGCCATGCTTTTCAGTGTTGCCAGGTCTTAAATTGAAATGACTGTACTGGAAGCTCAAAATTATTGTATTTGCTGAAAAACTATTGTACACTGAAAAACCTATGCACCAAGCATGCAAATAAGTCTTATTTACTTTATATTGCTTACTGTAACTCCAGTGAGCGAGAAGTGGGTCATCAAAGTCGAAGCATTTCTTAATTTCGAGGCAAGCCATCATAAGAAAGTGCTCATTGGCAGCAAACCCTAAAGTTAGTTAAGATTCCGAGAGTGACTTGAGTTTTTCATATACTGTACCAATCAGCTGCCTCAAAAATGATTATGCGTTTTGGTGGTTTCTACTATTATGGATCACATAAGGTTGTATGGTCGTATATTGTACAAATGCCATAGTTTGAGGTTAATTTTATTCTTTGCTATTCATTCCATCTAGGAAGAGCGCATACCCACTGCAGGTGCTTCCTCAGCCTGACAAAGGGTGTTTGTACCTGAAAGCTTGCAAAGAAGAATTTTTCCAACTATTTGAGCTGATCTAATAAAAGATATTGGGTTTACCCAAAGAACCCTGTCTGCCTACATCCTTAGACCAACAACCTATACCCCTATAGTTTGAGTTTTGCCTGTGCTGCATCAATGAACTGCCTTAAAAATGATGGTGCATTTTGAAGGCTTTTAATACTGTTAATTGTACAAGGATTTAAATAATTGTCATAGTTTGGGCTTTGCCTATGCTGCATCAAGGAGCTGCCTCATAAATGATCCTGTGTTTGGAATGCTTTTCCTACTAATGTCAGGTATCCAGGTTGTAGCCGTATTGGTCGAGAAGCAAAAGGAATCAGAACTCGTGGTAGAGGTGATATCTTTTATTAGACCAACTAGATTTTTGCAAATTAAAAAAAAAAAAATCTTACACTCAAAATTAAAGAAACTATTTTGCACGCATGTAGTTGGTCTAATAACAGATATCACCTCCACCACGGGTTCTGATTCCTTTTCCTATTGTTGGTCGTATGAGGGTGGAAACGATTGTCCAACGATTGCCGTAAGGACCGTTCCTCTGGCAAACCCGGCCCGAGTAGAACGCGAGTTGCCGGAAGCGGCAACTCGTGCAACAGAGGGCGCCTGTGACGTCATCAGGCGGCGTTCGATGGAACGCGGCGGCGGCTCCATCCGGGGCGGTCGAGCAGCTGCAGCGGGCGGGGGGGGCGGAGCCACGGGGTGTTGGGGAGCGGGCACCATGGCTCCCGTCGCCGCCGCGCCGCCGCCGCCCGAGATCCAGTTCGCGCAGAGACTGGCAGCTAACGAGAAGCGGGTCCGGGACCGCGCCGTGAAGAAGCTGCGGGGCTACATCAGCGTCAGGACCCAGAGCCCGGCGGGTGAGGGCGGGGGCAAACACGTGGTGAGGGAGGCGGGCACGTGGTGCTGGGTAGATGTGCCGGGCCAGGGTGGAGGGTGCTGTGGGCACCCTGGGTGTAAAGGCTGAGCATGGAGTGGTAAGCGGATGTACCCTGAGAGCATCACCCGCAGGAAATGGGGGGGAGGGGGCAGGGTATAGGAGACACGTGGGGCAGTGGGACCAGCTGGGATCCGCACGCACGCGTTGGAACAGGAGGGCAAGGAGAGATGCTGCCGTAGCTCCTGCTGCTCAGGTGAGAATTGGAAGTCTCTTTTGCTCTGGCCCAGACTTGGCTGAGTGAGCCATTCTTGCTCCTGTTAAATTACCTTTTACTGAGGGAGGGAGCTGTTTTTTTCCCTGCAATAGCTGGGCAAATGTGGAGGTGTTTGTTACCAGCTGCCAAGAGCAGTCTGTCTGCGATTTAACCATGTTTGTCTGGCATCAGGTATATTGGGGAACCATGGATATAGCTTGTTTGCCTTCGTTGTCTGGAACTAGACCAGTGCAAGTGTTCCTCTCAACCCCCTCTACCCCCTGTACACATACACTGTACTGTAGTACAACCATTATCTGTCATTCTTAGCAGTCTGTATGCCAGTGCTTCCCAAACTTTTCCTCAACATGACCCCATTTGTGGCCCCATTTCCTCAGCATGGCCCCTCACTCCCAACCCACAGCCTCCTACCCCTATGACCCCATCTGCTGATGTTGCGGCCCCATTTGGGGTCATGGCCCACAGTTCGGAAATTACTACTATATGTACTCTAACCAAAACGTTGAATGGTGCCTACAAGATTATCCATTGCCTCTAGTCTAACATAGGCCTTTTGTTAATTACTTGAAGTCATTAAAGGTGAGTGATCCAGACCCCATCTAGCCACAGGGGGCTGCACATACAGTGGGTGCTCCAAAATTGAATATAGGTTTTGAGAGATGATAGGTTTCAAGCCCAGTTTAAATACTAGGCAGAGAACAGTGCAAGAACCAGTAAGGTCTTTAGACTCAAAAGGAAGTTTATTTTCCTTCCTTTTTTGTATATGTCGTGGCCTGAGTTCTCCAGGTGGCCTTTTGCTCTTGGGAAGCAGTCCCTAATATACCCTCTCCGGCCAATCAGGGGACTTCCCATAGAGATGGCTCTAGAAGCAGATGTGGTTAACCATTACTGTCTCATGCTGTTGGCATAACCAAGTATTCTCTGCTACTGAGTATTCTATCACCATGCACGAACAGTCATGTCTCTTAATATATAACAATACAACTATTGCAAAACAAACAATAAATCTTTCAGTAAACAAGATAGCAATAAGATGGCAATAAGCTGGTGGGAGTCACAACTTTACTACAGTATATAGAGTAGGCAGACTGTTTTATCGTTGGAATTACAGTGAGGTTATAGTAGCACAAGTTCTTAATACAATGATGTAACTTGCCTTTAGTAGCTCACTGGGGTAAACCACAGGTATAGCACATTTGCCTCCATTGTCTGGAACTAGACCAATACAAGATTTTCCCTCAGTCCTCTCCACCCCTCATGTATGTACCCAGGCCATAGTTATAACCATTTATTTATCTTTTGTACTTAGCAGTCGGTATGCACTTTAACCAAAATGTTGCATGGTACCTACACGGTTATCAGTTTCCTGTTATCTAAGACAGGCCTGTTGTTATAGGATCCCTAACAGTGTGTATATCCAGTCTGAGAACAAATCAAGTGAAAATATCTGCAGTAGGAAAAGAGTATTAGATACTGATGATATTGCATGCAAAGTGTTGCCTTTATGGAATATTTTTTAGAAGGCTATGAAAGTTAGTGTCCTTTATCTATGGAACAATTCCCCCTGACCCATTTAAAACATGACATCATCTGCAGTAGGCATTTTGGAGGCATCAATCATAATTCCAGAGTTGTGTTTACAGTCAAGTTTGCTTCCTGTTGCCACTGCTGCAGAAATTATTGATTTTGGTGCAGTTAATACTGGGGTGAAGCAGCGTAGAACGAGGCCTGGAGTATCTATTCAACCACTGACAATATCCATGAGATAGGAAAGCTTGTTTCAGAGAAGTTGCTGGAAGCCTGAAACGGCTATGTTGAGATCAATGCACAGCCTAAAACAGGGTAACTTATTTAAACACCCACTTTCTAGTCTTGTGTGTGTTTGAACTTCAGAAGATGTGCTAGGCTAACAGGAATTGTCCTAAAGGCATGTTGGCTTGATAGTTGCATCTCATTGATAGTGGTTAGGATTAGTTGATATTTTCCAAGATTTAGAGAAGGCAGTGAAGGTACTTGCTCTTGCAGCTGTATACTAGCTAAAATCTAATTACCAGTATATAATAATAGTAAAAACAACCCCTCCAACAAACAAACCAACCCAACCCTTCATCTTTTTCTCAAAATATGGTTCAGTAGTTAAACTGGATACAGCATGAACATATTGATCTGTAGCATAGTCCTCTTATTCTGGGCCTTACACTTTTTTGAGGGTGTGCTGTGGCACAGTAGTGAGAGCAGGGAAAATGTGCTGCACAAATACTACATTAGTATCAGATCTGGCCAACAGAGCAATGTCATACAGCCTTCAGGGCTTTCCATGCATCCAGAAATTTGGTTGTGGGGGAGTAGTGGCACTTAACATTGTCATTACTCTTCTGCTGCCAAATTTCTAAGCACCACATGGCATGTATAGGTCCCAGCTGCACCAGCCCTATGCAGCAGGATTGAGCCCACCCGCTGACCTAACACTGCTGATTCAGCCCACAAGACCAAAAGATCAGGCATCGTTATGTATGTCTTTCATATACTAGTACATATACATATACCTTTTTGGATGTAAGAGTGGAGTGCATGCTCAGTTCTAATCCAGAAGGAAAGTGTTCCTCAGGTATCAAAAGTTTGGGAAGCATAGATACACAAGTTTGAGTGTTCTCTTCTTTCTTTTCTACATTAAAAATAGTAATGGGTGAGCAAGCAAAACATATTGTAATGTTTTACTTGGTGTACAGACTGATGCAGACTTTTAGTTTGTAATATCAAGGTTATTACATGTATTATATGTTAGCATCACATGCTAGTGTTACATGTTTTAGCATCATAAGGATATTTTAAACTTCTTTCACCCTTCTAGAATAGGTCCGGCAACAGTTTTTATTGTCACTTCTAACAGATTCTAAAATATGTAAGTTTTCAAAGTGGGTTTACTAATACAGTAAAAGTTCTGTTATCTGGGATCTTACAAGCTGGCATGCTCCACTAACTGGCATGGCGGCTTGTAAGATAAAGTGAAACCGGAAGTGCCCACGGTGGGCACTTCCAGTTTCTCCGAGGTCCCATGGCTCGGGGCAAAGCTCCTGAGACCCCACAGCCTGGGGGCATAACAGGCTGTGCCGGCCTGTGCAGAGCCCACCTTCCTGTCCCACATGGCCTGCCAGAGGAGCAGCGATGCCACAGGAGAGGCAGAGGGATGCCCCAGATGTGGTGGGAGAAGCGGCAGCCAGGGCCACTTTATGTGCATATTTTTGTTAATATCCCCATTCACAGGGGATGCTGGATAACAGAGTTTTTACTGTACTAGGACTTGAAGAAAAGTGACACTTTATAATTTGGAAACCCTTGAATTCTTATTACAACTGAAAGAATTTTGAACAATTCAAATAGTCTTAATACTGTACCTTAAGTTTAATTGTAATTACAATGCATTTGTTATACTTAATTATGTGGCTTGACAACACAAGAAGAAGCATCTGCACTGATCATAAACAGGAACTCAAGTTATCTTGTATCTTACTGAAGGTATTTTTTTGACTAGTGGTGAAGTGAAACTTCTGTTAAAAGCATTGCTCACCCACCTTTTTTCCCCAGGTTTGCAACTGGGCTTTCCCCACAGAATTAAATATGCTGTCATTCAAACTATTTTTTGGAATGGGTACTAGAAAGAAATGCCATAGGGAATTGCACCCTATTGGCAAGGGGATGAATCAGAATGACCAAACAGGCTTTTCTTGTGTGTGACGTCCTCTAATACTCTATGAGCCTTGTTACTGTACCATATACTTTGATACAAGTCAGAAGCTTAAAGGTATGAGACCACTGCATTAACCAAAGTTTTCATAAACAGAGTAGCGGTGCTAGCTTTCACTTTGTTCAAAATTGGAATGTTTGCTCCAAAGGAAAGGACAATACTGTAAGAGGGAGGAATGAAAAATGAGAAATCTGTTTAAGCATTTGGTGGAAATGTAAGGGTTTTTGTGTATAATTTTTGGTTTTTACACTTTAGGTGGCTTCAGCCAAGAAGAACTCTTAAAAATATGGAAAGGGCTATTCTACTGTATGTGGATGCAGGATAAACCTCTGCTACAGGTATGGAAATCAGCTTTGTGTATATAAGTAGACATCCTTCAAGAATATGCGATGAGGGCACAGCACCTTTTCATTTTGTTCAGGGAAAAATAACATTATAAGGACATGTGCTTATGAAGGAAATGTGGTAAGCATGAGCAAGTGGGAAAATTAATTGCAACTGAGCATCCTTGGCTAAAACATGACAGTAATACCCTTACTTCAACAGGAGTATTATGTCAGTCTTCATGTAATTCTGTTTTAGATACCTACTTTACAGAAATATATTTGCTTTAATATAACTTGCCACTGTTCATTCAGTCAGTTAATGAAGCAGGAACCCTTTAATTCAGAAACCAGAATGTGCTTCAATTAAACCAGCTTAAAAGCTTGGGGGGCCAGGGTTCCCTCATCTTCTGTCACGCTAAATAACTCTGACTCCTCATCCAGTACCAGCTTTCTTCTCTTAACGTGTCTCCTGGTTTTATTTATATATTTATTTTTTCTTCCTTTTTGACAAGAGTACTTTCATCGTGTTCAGCACGATGCAAACATAAAAGATGACATTGGTTCTTGAGCTTAAATTGCTCCATATCATAGTAACCTTGGTCCTTTCATGGGTTTCATACTGCTTGCGCAGTCAATATCCATTGTAAAGAATTGAGAGCTGTTAATAATCAATGCTTGTTAGGTTTTGCACTGATGTTGTAAACTCAGATGTGTGTGCATGCATCCTGCCTCATAGTCCAATTGTATCTGCTTCTGGAAGTCGCTCCTTTTTATAGACCTATTGAGCTGAATAGTTCCTTAGCATTCTAGAGGCTTCTTTTGCATTTTGTCCAAAAGACCAGATGGCAATTACACTACAATGGCAATTAAAAGAATATTTTCCAGCTTTGGGGAAATGTTGTCATATTAATGCCTACATAAGATTCTCAATGGGGGAACACAAAACGTTGTTATCCATTTCTTCCTACATATCTTTATCATGATGCTAGTAGATAAATTAATCAATGTTGTTTCCCTACGGGTAAGGTAGGATCATAAGTGGGGGGGGGTTAAGCCTGAAACACAGTGTGCTAACTCTGCCTTATTTATTTTTAAGGAGGAATTAGCAGATAACATTTCTCAGCTAATCCATGTCATTCAGAATGTGGAGACTCGTAAGTTTACTATTTTATTACATCTCTTCTACCATTTTATTTGGTGGGTTTTAATTATTTGTCACAGAGTCCAGGAAAGACAACCAAGTTTTTCTCTTCCACTGTTGCCTAATATCTCTCTGTGATTTCATTATGTGAAGTAAGTGTTTTTCACGCTTATCTAATCTGCAACTGGGTTAGGGACAGAAGTTGCATGTAAACCAGTATAAGTGATTGGAAACCAGTTCAGATCTGTAACAGCAGAAGTTCAGTGTATGTAAACCTCTTTCAAAATGGCCAAAACCATTTTAAGATAAACATGAATGGACATAGTATCAGATTTAACTGATTTAGGTTCATTTGGTTTATTGAAATTCTGTCCCAGATCCCCTCCAGATTCAAGTTAACTCATAGTCTTCCCAGCATCCCAGGATGCTTTGGAACTCCCCTCATCCCTTCCCTTGCTGGGTGGGCACGCTAGCCTTGGCCCAAACTGTCTGCTCCAGCTGAGCAGAGAGACGTGCTGTAGCACCTCCTCACTTCTTGCCTGAGCCTTTGCAGGCATGCAGCTGCATTTCCAGAATCAAAAGTGAATGTCCGTTCACTTACTTATCAGTTCAAATTACACAGCTTAGACCAACCTGTGAAGATTGAATTGATTCAACCCTGGGCTTCTTGACTGTCTGTGCTTAGCCCTGGAGTCCAGTCTAGGGGTACTTTGTTTGTGGTGTGCCAATAAGCATACTCTTTACCAATCTGATGATGGAAGATGGTAAGAAAAAAAGAGATGGGTAGCAAAACAAATTTTCCTTGTCCATTGATCTTCTGGGTGTTTGGGTTATTTTTGGGTTGTGTTTTTGTTTTTTAATTGGGCAGTGAAGGTGGTCTTCTTCAAAGCATTTGAAAAGGAAGCATATTAAAACTCACAAAGGAGGTGGACCTTTTTTTTTAAATCCCAGTATTAAGACTGCTGAAACACGTTGCTGAATCAGGACCAAAAGTATAAGTGAGTGCAAAATTACTCTTTGCTCTGGCTTGCACAGATTGGCATTTTGTGGAAATCAGTCATTCTAACTACGTCACACATCCGTGTAAGATGCTTACATGTTCACTGTGGCACAAATGTTTGAGCACCTCTCACTCTGAAATGTAACTGCTCTTCCAGCAATCTTGAGTGTGTCTTCCCAAGTTAATGCCTTAACCACTGGACCCATATGTAGAGGACTGTGGCTTTTTTCATGAAATTTGAAAGCAGTCTCCATAAGCTTCTTTTAGTAACCTAGAATATTTTGGCATTGACCACACAAATTGCTGTTCTCTTTCTGTTACAGGGCACCTGTTCATTCAGACATTTTGGCAAACCATGAACCGTGAATGGAATGGGATAGACAGGCTACGCCTTGATAAATACTACATGGTGATGATAAATTTTTGCATTTGCATTTCTTGTAGGCCCAGCTTTCATTGGCAGGACTGAGGTAGCATTGAACTGAAGAGTTGTTTTCTGCCTAAATGCTAACAATTGTAGCAAAAAGCACTTATCGTTTTAGGATACAATGAAGGGACATTTATGTTGAGGCCCTTATCTCTGTCCTGGCAGGTTTAGAGGTCTTCATGCTGTGTTTATATAAGGTCTTGACTTGCAAGTACTTGTGCCTTTACTTAGCCTGATGCCATGTGGAATTTCCTCTGACTTCAACAGGGCATAAAGTTGAGTCTTGCAATAGCATGCTGCAGCCACACCAGTGGGCACTACACTATTATTAAAGCATACTACTTTGAGATCTTTCTATTGGCTGTGTTACATAGTTGGTTCGCTTTAAAAACAAGAACAATGTATTACATGTAGTAGTTAATTTTACATCAACACATTAGAATTCCAGCTACAGGAAATTCTATATTAAAACTAATTATAACTCTGGGTAAACAAGCTCTTTGTGTTTAGAACATGCCTTCATAATGTCAGAGATTAATGGAAATGCACAGTGAAATCACATTAGCATCCTCTTTTCAAAGAGGAAGTTTAAGTGCAAAACCTGACCATTATACGTTGATAAACTAGAGAAATTAATTCTCCCCAAATAAGTAACATTCCTGTCTCTCAATTAAATGTACGTAAAACTTGGGCAAACTAGTGTTACTGTGATCCATCATTTACTAGTATCTTAAGTTTGTCTGAATGTAGTGAACTGGTACTTTTTTGAGGGAAGAAGCTGAGGAATTTGCATGGAGAGACACGAGAGGGTATTTGCTGTATTTTATTTTGCTTGACATGTAATGTTGGTAAACAGTGATGCTGTTTGAGCTAGAGGTCACACCATGTAGTGGACATACCTCTTATGTATACAAAAAAGGCATCTCTGCAGAAAACCCTGCTGTGCCTCATGAAAAAACTTAACTAAAGAGACTGTCCATGTGACTATCCCAGTAGCTATTTTATTGAGTCTTGTTTATTTAGAGAACTGAAATGTTCTACAACAATTCTTCTGCTTTGTAGCTAATCCGTAGAATTTTGAAGCAATCCTTTGAGGTACTGAAAAGAAATGGATGGGACGAAAGGTAAGTAAATTTCTAGATGTAATTGTACTGTAAAGAAATTACATAATCTGCCTAGAAATTATTTACATATCTAAAGTAACATGATTTTGGTATGATCTCTTCTTTGGATGGCTCTTTCAGAAAATGTTTGTTCTATTTAAAACTTATTGACTGGCACCTTCTTTCTGTCCTCTAGCCAGTTATCAAGTCTAAGATTTAATAAATGGAAACTGTTAAGATGAAAGTTTGCCTAAGGGATTAGTATAAATGTGTGAGATATTGGGGGAAAGACTAGGTCAGTGTATGTGTGTTACAGGATGCTTGGAGCACCTGTTGCTTCTAGAACTTAGACAGGGGGTAATTAGAGCATCACCTGACCAAAAGAGGCCCAGGCTTGAGCCAGATAAGCCCAGGGCCTGAGTCAGTCAGGCAATCTACCCCTGGGAGATTGCCACAGGGAGAGGAGCTCTCGGTATCAGGGCTTCTGAGAGAACCACTGAGCTGCGGTAAGGAGCATTGAGCCTGAGAACAGCCAGGCCTTGGAACAGATATGCCTGGGAACAGGAGTGGGTGAGCAAGAGCCTGGAGAGGGAGAGCAGAGGGTCAGGGTGCCAGAAGCCCAGCTAGCAAATAGAGCAGCATCCAAGAGGAGCAAGGCAGGCCTTGGAACAGAGGCAATGGGGGCAGAGACAGTGGCCTCAGAGGGCTGGTGATGAGCATCACCTGGTGATTATGGAAGGGACTGCAGGGAAGGCATGGCGGTTCTAGCTAACCCAGTGAGAGACATGGGGTCCGGAAGAATAGAGGGCCTGGGGCCCAGAGGGAGAGAGCCTAAGCCTATAGAGGGGCACAGTGTGGGGACAGAGCAGACCTTGGAGGAAATAAGTCTGGGGTCCCAGGGACAGAGAGAGATGCACATGCAGAGCTTGAGCCCAGGAAGGACTAACCTGGGAGAAGGTCTGGTGCCTGGTGGGGATCATGGGGAACTAGAGTACACTGAGGGGAGCTCCAGTGCCTGGGGGCTTGTCAGAGGGCAGAGTATGAGGCTGAAGAACTCAAGCCCAGAGAGGGCAGTGTTTCAGGAGGGCTAGAGAGCCCAGAAGTCTGGAACCCAGGAGGAGTAAGGGAGACCAAAGGTCTCACTGGCCCAGAAGCAGGACCAGGCCTTAGAGATGGGCCAAAGGCTGAGTAGAGGGCCATAGCTGGAGACTGGCTGTGGAACCCAGAGATCTCACATGGCCTAGGTGCAGGGTTAGGGCCTTGGAATAGATTGGCCAAAGACCAGAGGTTACATTTGGAAGCCAAGGAGCCTGTAGCCCAGGAAGGACATGAGTTACCTACTCCCATGCCTTGGAGATGATTTGCTATTGGGTAGGATGGAGTCCATGAAATTAGCCCTTAAGGTAATGACCACAAGCACCTTGGTCATAACAGTAAGACCGGGGTTGGGAAGTTCTCGGGTAGCCTCCCTTTCATCAGAAGTTAACAACATCAAGGTGTGGTGGGCAAGTAAAAAGGGAGAGGGCCCCAAAAGGAGCCAGGTTGGCAATGGCTGAGCAGCCACCTGGGTGCATCACAACCACCTCTGGGAGGAGCAATTGCTACAGTGTGTATACATTTACTCCTAAACTTTTATCGTGATCATAGAAGAGTAGGGCTGGAAAGTACCTTGCAAGGTCATATAGTCCAGCCTCCTGCTTAAGGCAGGATCATCTGTGATTAAACCATCCCAGCCTAATGTCTGTCTAACCCACTTTGGAAAGTTTCCAAGTATGGAGATTCTACAGCTTTTCTAGGTACCCTGTTCTGCCTTCATAGTCAGAGAGTTTCTCATATTCCAACTTAAATTTCCTCTGCTGCTACTTGAGTCCATTGTTCCTAGTCCTGTTCCCTATGGCCACAGAGAAAAACCCATCTCCATCATCACTATAATTGCCCTTCAGGTATTTGAAGACTGCTGTCAAATCCCTCCTCAGTCTTCTCTTCTTCAGGCTAAATAGCTTTAGCTTTTGTCATCCTTTCCTGGACTCCTTTTCCCCTCAGACCAGGGGCAGGCAAAAAACGGGCCTGTGGGCCGCATCCGTCAAAGATGACATGAGCATGGGGCAGTAAGACCCAGAGGAAGTCAGCGGAGCCCAGGAGCAAGACCAGCCCAGCCCTACTCCCCCCCAGCCTCCCCCTACCCTGCCCCCAAACTGGAAGATTCTGCCTATGGCTGCTTTCACTGCTTCTCTGCATGCCTGCTCCAGCACCACATGGCCCCTGACTGCATCGCCAAAGCACAAGGCCCATGGCAGTACCCCGGGCCAGGAGCAGGAGGTGTGTGTGTGTGTTCATAGGGCAAGTTTCACATGCCCACCCCACCATACACGTGCACCCACTCCTAGCACTGCCATACATGCAGACACCCACACCCCTCCCCCTGACACAGGTCCCCCACCTACCCACGCCCTACTTATCCACCCACACCTATATGCTTCCTCACCCCACACGCCTATCCACACCCCTCACAAAACCCCCACCCACATACCCAAACACCCACAGCCTCCCACAGACCTATACTCGCCTCCCTCCCCCCTCCACAATGTACAAGAGTAAGGCTTCATTTTAAGCTATTGTGCGATCACCTCTGTGTACACTACACAAATATATGTAAATTGGGACAAAAATATTTTTGAAATAGAAAGAATGGTGTAGCTATGGGATTTTTAGAATATAATTTGGTGTTTTTCTGGTTCTGAGATGGCAAAACCCCTTGCTGAAAAGAGTATTTCCGGGGGCAGGGGGAGGGACTTCTGGTGGCAAAAGTCAGGGGTTGGGTGTGGGACTTCCAGTCCCAAGATGGTGACCAGGGAGAGGGGCATGTGTCAAGAAGTGGGGCTACCCATGTGGCCCTCAACAGCTTGTCAAAACTTATTAAGTGGCCCTTGGCCCAAAATAATTGCCTGCCCCGCTTCAGAGCTACTTCGCAGGGTACCTGGCCCTCTGATTTTTCCCTGAATTTGCTAAAGTCTGCTTTTCTTAAGTCCAGTGTCTTTATTCTTCTCTTCATCCTTCTTTCCCTTTGGATCTTGAACACTCTCATTTCTTGGTTGCTGTCACCCAAGTTAACCTTCCACCTTCACATTCTCAAGTAATTGCTCCCTGTTTATGGGTATCAAGTCAAGAAGAGCTTCCCTGCTAAGTTGGCCTCTACCATCTGTACTAAAAAGTTATGCCAAACATACTCCAAGAATTTGCCAGACTGCTTGTGCACTGCTGTTTCCCTCCCAGCAGATGACCTGATAATGAGCCTTGTCTGTAATGACTGTCTTTTAGAAAGAGCAGCTTGTAGTTCAGTCGGTCACTATAAAATTACTTCTTTATTCCTTGGACCAAGCAATGGATACCAAGTGGACCAGGTGTTTTGTTTGAACACCTTTGTAAATGGCAACTCTTAAGTCCAGTCTCCTTATTCAGTCTAGGGCAGGCTTGTCCAACATGCGGCCCATGGGCTGTCATGAGGCCCACGAAACCATTTTCTGTGACCCATGGTGCTGCAATGGGAAACGAAAGTAAACACTGTTTACTTCTGTTCCCACCCCTTGTCCCTCCCCCAGCAGCTTCCTAATGGCTGCTGAAGGGCTGGGGAAGGGAACAAGGTTCCCACATGCACTGCGTCAGCTTGATGTTGCTCATGCGGCGCGGCTCTTCCCCCTCCCCCCTCATTTCATGATGTCCCTTCCTATCCCCAGCCCTCCCTTACTCATTTGTATGCCAGCTCCTCCCCTCTTCCACATTGCATGGTTTCTGTTCCTAGCCCTGCCCTTCCTCATTTGCATGCTGGCCCTGCCCTGCGCCATTCCCCACCAGCCACATGGGCTGGAGCAGGTTGCATTGCAGGGGGCGCGGATGCCAGCTTGGAGGGGTGCTGCGGCCAGGCCTCCAGGGGGATGCTGCTGCCGCTGCTGCTGTAGCTGTAGGGGTGGGAAGCTGGTGCCACTGCTGCCTCCCCACATCCCTCTGTGCTCGCAGACATCGTGCTGGGGGTGATGAGTTGTGGGCCCTGTAGAGGGAGGGACCACTGCTGCTTGGGCTCAGGCTTAGGCTGCCCTGGGAGAGAGGGAGCAGGGGGGTGTCCTTGCACATCCCACACCCCTCTGTAGAATCCCCACATGTCCCCTGGCTGGTGAGCCCAGGTGCGCAGGTGTGGGAGCTGTGGCGGGCCAGTAGGGGGCGCTCCCGTGTTGAGCCGCCCACCTCCCTGTGCCCAACCACCTTCCAGGCTCCAAGTGCCTCCCTTGGGGTGCCTCACGTCCGGCCAACCCCTTCCCTGGAGCCCACCCGCTAGCCTGGGGGTACCGCTGCCACCATCCAAGGTTCTGGACTTATTTCTGGCCCTGTGCACCTTGG
>JAGPOW010003316.1:43801308-43848710 GCA_030014935.1 Caiman crocodilus
AATCCCTGCCCTGAGGGGTTTACCAGCAGCCCCTCAGGCTGGCACAGGGAGAGGTTTCTGGAGAGGGGCACCCAAGGTGGCTTTTCTGCCACAGGAGCATCCTCAAGGCCGCCCAGGTGGCAGGGAGGACTCGGCAGGGTCAGGCAGCACCCCTTGACCCCTGCAGCTGGACTGGACAGGCTGCACGAGTCCTGCCAGCCCATTGGGTGATAAAAAGTTCATGATCCGGCCCCACATTCAAAAAGGTTGGACGCCGCTGGTCTAGAGCTCTCGTGTCCAGCCTGCAAAATAGGCCTGCTTTAACACTAACTTCAGAGCATTTTGCTTCTAATTAAACCCGTAAAAACTTTTACTGAGAGTTGAGGTTGTCTAGTGCATTTCATACCTTTTCACAGTGTTGAGTACAGCTGTGTTTTGCCAGAAAAAAAATTCAAGTTTAGTTTCAAATAGTGCTACCTGAATTCTACCTTCCTTGAGCAATACTCCAACAGGCTCATACCTGGGAAGGAAAGGGGGTGTGAGACAAACAGGTGTGAGAGGTGCCTCCTAGTAAGTGAGTTCTGTTGGGTAGTCTTATACTTTTTTGCTAAGCATGGCAAGTGGGTGTTTTGCATGATGAAACTGAGCCTGTTTTTATGCCAACTGCTTCAAAGTTGCTAAATGTTACACCCCCTCTTCTCTTGCTTTGCCAATTCCTTCCTTGATGTTGCCATTTTATCTTTTGCTAACCTCTGGCTGCTGCTGTCATGCCAGTCACCAGACTGCAGGTCAGCCCCATTGTACACATCTGCAGGCACCTTCTACCGATCTCAGTGCTCCATTGAGAAAGAATTAATCCTTCCAGGTAGCCATGAAGCTCTCCTCTCATAATTGTGGATGGTTCTAGCAGCCTGCTCAGTCATCCCCCAACCCTTCCACAGCTGGAGCATGTACAGGTAAATCCTGGGATTCAGATCTGTGGAAGAGGACATAAGCAGAAGCACGATCTATTCTCTATTTTATAGTAGTTCTCTATTTTAATGTAGGGCCCACTTGAATCATTTTGTGTAGTAATGCTGCTTCTAGGTTTTTGATTTGCAGGGGTGTCTTGACATCAGCTGTGTATTTCTTGGTTTTTAGAGAATAAGAGGCAGGTATGCTTGGTATTTTGGAAGGGCATAAGGTGAACTTAACCTTATGTTAACAGAGTTTCCTGACATTTCTTTGTGTGCATGTGTGTGGTGTTCCTGTTCTCACGTGCTGCAGTCTAAAAGTCACACAGCTATGATTACCCCAGCCACATAATGCAGTAGCTATATATTGGTCTGCTGATTGCCTCTGCATTCTCTCCTCATCTGCCCTCTATCTGCTTGTCCAAAACATCCCCATTGTCTTTGTTTAGCCCTCCTCCCTATGAATTGTTGGACTTTGGCATAGGACCCACAAGTTGAGATGCTAGAGGGGTGGCTACAGGGTTTATCATAGACAGTTAGTGCAGTCCCTTGGAAGGAGAGAGACAGAAATGGGAAAACCATAGAGGAGAAGAGATTGGCAAAACAGAAGTCCCCTTCCTATATATTCCTCTTACTCCTTAGGCCTGTGCTGGTCTCATTTTTATTTTCTTCTAAGCAGCAGCAGAAAGAGGGTCAAGTGGATCCCTCTTTCTGTTGCTGCGCATCTTGGGGAAGGGGAGGGGTTATTGATTCTTTCCAAGTGGCAGTGAGAAGGCAAATTGAGGAGCCTGTTCCCTTGGCTAGGTTGAGGAGCCTGTTCCCTTGGCTAGGTAGAGCAGCAATGAAAAGATATCACAGAGAGAGGGGACAGAAAGGTCTGCTTCCCTTTTTTAGACCCTCCTTCTTCCAAAGTATGGCACAAGAGGTGCCCAGCTTGACCTAGTTTGGGGAATTGAGCTGCATCAGTGTTTATGAGTTTCTAGAGAGCAAAGGTCCCTTTGAAGATCATCCCTTACTAAAAGATTGTAGAGAAACTTTAAAAAATCGGGTTCTCAAGATTTAGATAATCAAGCTGGGGTTTCAGAAGGGTTTGAAGGATTTCTTGAGTAAGAGGCACTGACTAGCACTGTGTGGGTGTCTTGGTAGCTGGCTAGATCCAGGGACCAATGGTTTGTAAGGAGCAGAACCCACCCCTTTCCAGTCCCTCTAATCCTGATGCAGCTGCAACACTTCTTTTTCTCTGACTGTCCTGGTAGCCCATTCAACTTTTTCCCCTAGCTGTGCACTAAGATGTTATACAACTGTCTAGATGGAAGGGGCAGCACTGTACAGTCTTCCCTTGACAAAATCACTCAATGGTGTGCTGTTCCCTGATCGTGCTTTGTCCTATCTCTCTTGGTTACTGCCTTCCCTGAAGTGTTTCTCAGGCCATTTCAGGTTCCCTCTCTGTGTAAAGGTAGTGTCTTTGGCAGTGCTGTTGAAGGAAGATCAGAATCTGCAGGGCAAACTTTAGGGTACTTGTGTTCTCCCACGGAACAGAAATGTTGGGCTCTGGCAGGATCTGAAAAAAGGTGCCTCTGCAGAATGAAGACAGGACAAGGAGCATTCAAAACAGTGATTTAGATATTACTGAAATTTGAGAAACTGGGTATTACCTAGAGTCAGTGACCAGAGCATACCCTCTTGAGTTACCTAGTTTCTGGAGAACTAACGTGTTTATGCTGGGGTAACTTGCATCATGATTTTGTACACTGGTGTAAATTACACTGGGACTTGGAGACAAGTAGCTCTTCTTGGTAGGTGCTGATATGGTGCCTTCCCACTAGGTGGCAGGAGAGCAAGTCACAGCATGTTTCAGCAAACGCTATTCTGGATAGAATAAGTCTGACAACACCTAGAGTAAAATTTGCAACTGGATTTCTCTGTGTGATGCCTTTATTTCTCATGTGCAAGAAACCGACTTGTGAAATAGTGTTATCTGACACTCTGCTCACGGCAAATGGACTCACAATTAAATGTATGTATCATATTTGTTTCTTTCCAGTCTAACTGAACCGTTTCTGGAGTTACTAATGAAAGAAATTATGCACCCAGAGAGTAATGCACCCAGTGGAATAAGATTCCATTTTATTGACATCTATCTGGATGAACTGTCTAAAGTTGGAGCCAAAGAGGTAGAAAGCTCTCGTGATTGATGTAGCTGTGCTGTGCAAGTCTCCCCTAAAACAAATTAAATTCTTTTTAAATGTATTCCCTCTATGTTGAACTCTATTAAGGAGCCATATTCATGTTGAAGAAGCTGCTAAAATCCTCTTGAGTTCTTACTGTTTCTCTTTGCTTTTCTGTTGACTTGGATAAACAGCATAGAATAGCTGATTCTCATGTCCTGGTCCTCCAGCTGTAGGCTTGAAATACAGGGAGGGAATGTGCATTGATTCTTGTTCCTCCTTATTTAGAAATATAGTAGGAAAAGAAAAACACAACCTTTTTTGTTTTTCTACATGTGTTAATATTAATCAGTCTCTGCTTTTTACAAAAAACTCAAGCTGGAATCCACAGGTGACCTGCCCCTTCATACCATTATGTTGCAGAGCTTTGGAAATCTACTTCCAAACCAGAAGTTGTCTCCACTAAGTAGTGGTGTCTTTGGTTACAGGCATGTATGTTGATTAACTGCATCAGAAGGAAAGCTTCTAATACAGAGAAAGTATCTACAATCACAGCCTTTATTTTGCAACAGTTCCTGCTCTCCCCAAATTGCATAGGACTCTCAAGGCCAAGGATTGAGATCTTCGGAGCAGTTGAGAGGGCTTGGATTTCGGTTAACGAAAGTTATATGTACATCGCTTGTACCACATCGAAAAATCTCCCGCTATCCTTCTATAAACGGAGCCTAGCATAGAGGTCCAGTCTTCCTGGCCAGTGCTATTGTATTGATAGGTCTATAAGTTAAAGTCAGGTTCAGAAGACCTAGGATGTCTTAGCTGCTGCTCCACTGCAGGCTCCCTTTATACTCTTGTGCTTCTAAACAGCCCTTCACAAGATTAATATCTTCGACAGCCCCCTTTATGAATGTGTGTCTGACAAACAGCACTTAATCAAAAACTGCAATCTTTCCAAAGCCCAGACGAGGTAAATAGAATCCGCATGTTAAGCGATAATACCAGACGGTGGCTTATAGATTTGGAAGTTGATATCCAATGCCATATGAAATGAGATGTTCTTGTGCCAAGTTGCATCAGTTTTCTCCACCTTGCCTGTCCACCTGTGAAATGAAGAGCATTCAAATATTATGAAGCTTAATATATCAGTGCTTGCAAAGCATTCTGGGTTTCTGTAGTTGTTTCATCTGCAATCTGGAGGGCACTGGTAGTAAAAGTTTTGCTAGTTGTGTGTGTCTATTTTAGTGGGAAAACGTACTAGAAGCTCAGGCATATCTCCTTAGAGAGATCTTCCTCATGACTGATTACAGTGAATTAGAATAGGTATATTAAATAGCTACTGTATGCCAACTCTTTTTGCTTTCTGATTTTTCAGCTTACAGCAGATCAGAATCTCAAATTTATTGAACCTTTCTGCAAAATTGCTGCCAAATCAAAGGAGTAAGTTCAAAAGCTGGTTATTCAATTTTTTTTCTGTCTGTTTTGTTTGACTTTAAGAAGTAGGAAGGCATTTCAAGTAGTAATAAACACACAGACTGAAAAAATCCCTAAAGACTTAAGCTCACTGAGGAGGAAGGGTCTTGGAAGCAATCACATGGGCAGGCATATGAAACTGAGTTAACTCCTTTTTTTGTCAGTCATATGCAAGGTGTATTTTAATGTAGGAACAGAGTCTACCTCTGTTTGTGCGGTACCTAACGTAACAGAGGCCTAATTATGGTCAGATTTTCTAATTGCTTTTATCGTATAAAGAAATTAACAAGCACCAGTGAAATTTTAAATGCTAGATGAAATGCTAAATGGTGGGGATGTCTTTGAAATACAGAAATTCCTGCTCAATGGTATACCCCCCCCCCCCCCCGCTTCTTCCTCCTCCCTCATCTTCAAAGGTTTGTTCTTATTTTAATGTTTAATGGAAGGAAAATAGGGGCCTAATGCTGTGTGCGTTTTCTTCATGACACTTCCGTACTCTTTTATAACAGTCGTCACATGATGCAAGCAGTAGCTCGGGGTATCTTTGAAACCATTGTGGATCAGTCCCCTTTTGCCATTGAAGATCTAATGAAAGAAGTGAAAACAAATGGGGGTGGTGATGACCTATCTGAAGACGAATTGAAAGATGATGAAGAAGGGGTAATGGCCAAAGGTAAAGAAAATGTGACAAAAATTAACTCAGACTTGGAAAGACCAGGGTACCCAAAGAACCAAGGTTCAAAAACCTTATTCCAGTGACTTCTCAGTCAGCATGCTCCAGCATCCTGGGATGCCTTGAGATCTTTCAATGGGTGCCATGCAGTGTTAGCACTGTTAGGTGTGTAAACATCACCACAAGATAACCCAGAGATTTCAAACAGGAATTCACTGTTAAAAACATTCTGACCTGTGTGGCTTTTTTGAGTTCTTTGCAGCAAAAAATCTACTGTTCTTCTGTAGTTAAAAATCAAGTGAAAATAGAGAACTGGCATTTTCTGAAGGGTGCTTAGAGTCTATCAAGATGTGCCTTGAATCTAAAAAGGTTGAGAACCATTGATCTATACTCCTTTTTTTTTTTTTAATCATGTCTGCCTCCAACCATGCCAGAGTATTCAGGATGGTACAAGAGCAGTAAATTTTGCCTCTGCTTTTTCTGGATGATCTCATACTCAAAAGAATTATAAACGCATAAATTACAAAAATCCAATACTCTCTTTTTGTTCAGTATGGTGCTATATATTTCAGTGTATGTACTGCCTCAGCTCTGTGTAACTTGACATACAGGACTGTCCAAAACCTAGTATTTTGTGGCATTCATCTGTTTGGGGTGATAAGGGAGGTTCAAGGCTAGAAAAAGAACTCCTTCACTTTTACTGCTGGCACAGTCATTTCCAAGACCCAGAAATAATACTACAGCCATGCAATGTACAGGATTTTTTTGTCAGATCCAAGCTGCCTTGATAGACAGCTGTGTATTATCCAAAATTTAAAGAGCAGGTAATAAGGGTATAGAGAATGTGTTCCCTGTCATTTTTTAAAACAAGGAAAACTACCCACGTCTTACCTTTCAGCCATCTGCTAGGTGAAGGCTGCTTCCCATTTCCCTGCACAGGGAGATGATTGGCTTTACTGCAGCCCAAGTACTCTTCTGCACCCAGTGTCCTAGACTGCTTTCCCTGTTCTGGCAAACTGAGTTTTAAAATCCAGTCTTTTTTTATAATAACAGACAAACATTTGTCAGGAAAATCAACACAGGACCCTGAAAAACAGGAGGACCTTTCTGAGGATGCTGGTGAAAACATTGGGCCTGTTCTCCAGGTTTGTGGCTTTCCTACCTTGTGTTTTAAGGTGCTAAATGCTCGTGAGTAACTGTGCATCTCTGTATTACTTACTGGCTACTAGAGCCAGGGCCAGACAAAGAATGGAACAAGCATGTTGCAGTCTGACTTACTATCTTCAGTTTAATAGTCTATAAATAACACATTCCTTATGAATAAATGACTGAAAAACAAGCCTGTGCACTAAATTCTATCGTCTCTCTTCTCCCCCACCTCCTTTCCTTGCCCCCCTCGGAGGTAAAGAAATTCAGACTGTAAGAGCAAAATTTTGTCCTGCTTGACCCAGGAGTTAGTACATATCTTACTTTTGTTTTCAGTGTGAATATTAGGGTAGGAATTTGCAGAAGAGAGAAACTTACAGCTCTGAGAGCCAGATTAGTGAAGTGGGGAAAGGTAGGGATACATGCAGGTGTACACGGGAATAGATTTTTGATAAAGCAAAAGATTTAAAGAAATCAGAAATAGAAAGAGCACATGCAATTTGAAGTATTTATAACAGTAGATGCATTGGGTCACTTGCTGTAATCGGATAACTACAGAAGCCGTATTCTGTTTTGTTTTTGACAGTTTGACTATAAAGCTGTTGCTGACAAGCTCTTTGAATTGGCAAGCAGAAAAAATACCCCTGCCTGTAACAGAAAACGCCTGTACAAATTGGTCAAAAAGTAAGTTCTCTTGAGAGAGAATTTGTGTAACACTGACTTGTCTGAATAGATGTATTTTCCTTTTCTCTCTGTCCCCTTCCTGACCACATCCTCAAGACTCTTAACAAAAGTGTGTCCATTTCGTTATTGTCTGGACCAGCATAGAATGAGATGGTTCCTTAAAATATGTGGTATGTACAAGAACTGGAGCTGCTTGCGGATCTAAAAAAATAGAAACAAAATGACACTTTAAATTTGGTACTCCCCTGTACTGAGCCCAGTGCACGCCCAGAAGAAGCATCCCATTACCTGGATTGACTCGTTCAGTATCTGTATGGATTGGATGCTTTTGTGGCGTTTTTATGATGGTTTTATCTAATAGCTGATTGAATTGGCTATTAGATAAAAGCATCAAAAAAACCCACTAAAGTGTCTGATCTACACAGGACTGGATCAAACTAATGCACTGCTTCTTCCAGTAAAGTCTGAGGTTTTGGGGGTTTTTATCACTTCTTTCATCAACAAAGATGTCTATCAGGCATATATATGTATGGTTCTGATATGTCACAGAGTCATAAGAACTAGAGCTGGACAAGGCTTTTTGCCTTGTCTGTACCTCCATGACAGTTTAGGATTGTTGCTGGCACTGTGTTCTGAAGTGCTATGTCTTGTTCCATGCAGAGTATTTTAAACTGATAATTATTCTGCATTTTCTCTTGTGGAACTTCTCTCTATTTTCTTAGTCTGTATCTGCATTGTAAGTGGATTGTTGTGACTATATAGCATATTTCGACAAATCTGTTTCTATCTGGCTTGGGTAACATAAGCACTGACGCTTAAGTGGTTCAAGCTTGAGAACAGTGTACAAACCCACCCCGGAGGGTAGAGTATGCATTTGGCAGCCGAAACTCGTGTCACCATGGCTTCCCTGCTGTTTGTACCCAAGCAAGCTAGATTAAAGCTCATGCAAGTACATTTACATGTGCTGCAATGAAGCTTTCTGATGGCAGTATGGACAGCTTCTGCCGCTTCAGGGTTTTCAAGAATGCTGCTCAGACTGGAAATGAAGGAGCAGTGTTACATTGCACTTTCTCAAAGATGTCTTCATCACTAAGTGCTTGGATTTCTGAAGCAGAACTCCTGGATGGAACCAGCCTTTTATTTATTCCCCCTCTCCCCCATTTCTTATGCTGCCCTGTAAATGGGGACTGTGTGTAATAAATACAAGAGCTGGCAGGTGGTAAAGGTTTCATCAAATACTGCTCTAACAATAACAACTTCTTTTTAACTTTTCTTTCAGGTTCCAGGACCTTGCAGAAGGTGAGCATCGAGCAGCACAAAATATATCATGAAAGGATTTGTGCCATTTTGATTTACCATGCGTTACAAAGCAGTCTCCACATGGGGCTTTGACCTGTGTTTTAAAGGGGTCGAGTTTTGGAGGCATAACTTGCTCCACTTCACAAGGGAGTCCACATCCCTTTCTCTAATGCTTTAAAATTTGGGCAGCATTGTAGTACTACGATCACAAAAGGGTCATGCCTTTTTTGTTTGATTTTTTTCTCCTTAAATGAGAAACATAGTTACTCTGATTTAAAATAATGGAGAAACTGTACACTTCTATAGTACATTCAGTGTACTGCTGGGTAAATTGAGTAGAGACTTGGTGTTGCTTGTGGGCTACATGTTGTGAGGAAAAAACAAAACTGAGAATGATTTTGTTTTTCAGAGATCTTATCAGGCTTTTTGCTCAACAGGCATCTTTCCACAAGATAATTTCCCTGAAGATGTTTCTACAGATGAAGATGATGATACATTCAGCAGGGGAAGACAAAAGAAGAAAGCTGTCAAGTCTATGGAGAAAACTAAGGTGGAAAAAGCCAAAGGTACAAGGCAATGCTGAGCAAGCGAGGATGCCTGCAGCAGTCCTTGTGACTGTGTCCAGACAAGTGCAGCCATACAGTATGTGGCGCTGCAGACACATCTGTGGCACTATGTATTGCACGTTCAGTTGTTCTCTGCGCTGCAGTGAAACAGTGTGGAGGGGTTTTTTGGACCCTGGATATCCTGGGGTCAAAAAAACCTGTGGGGAAAAAAAAAAGTAAAGCGGTGCACACACTGGCAGCACAAGCTGCTCAAAACCAGAGCTGGACCAGCCAGAGCTGAGTTGCGGCTGCTGGCCAGGCTCTGCATGGCAGAATTACTGCTTCTGCAGCCCTGGGGAACCCCTAGGACTCCAGGTATTGCTGCTGGGGCCTACTCCATCTTGGGTAATTTGCCGTGCACTAGAGCACACATAGCACGGGTGTTCCCCGGGGACAACTAGCAGTGGCACAAAGTGTGCCGCTATTGGTTGTCCCCAGGGAACCAAATGTACATGCCACATGTGGACACGGTCTGTGTGGATTAGCAACCCAGTGAGAGCCAATTGACTGGGTATATACTTGTTGTAGGGAAGCTTGAGGTGAAATCCTGACCTTTCAAAAATCAGTGAGAATTTTACCATTAACTTCAGTGGATGACTTCACATGTCTATCTCCCTTGAAAGGCAAAATGGAAAGAAACTGTACTTTGCATTACTAGATCAAGAAATGCTGTTTGCTCTGAAAACAGGGGCACATCTGTCCTCTCAAAGGAAAAATGCTGGTAGAATGTGGGTGATCAGCAGGGATCTGGGTTTTCCATTTCCCGTGGAAAAATGAAGTAAATTGCGGATTTTGCCTTTTACCAGAGGCAAACACGGATTTCTCATTTTACCAGAGAAACCTGTGGATTTTGCAATGGGCTCCCTGCAAGCTGGCAGACTTCCAGCCTGCAGGGAGCTGGAAGGGAGTGGGAGGAAAGCGGAAAGACGGGGGACGCCACGTGCATATACATGCATGTGGCCCCAGGCAGCCTGCAGAGCATCTCCAGCAGGTAAGTGGGGGAGGAGAGGGGGATTGAGGCCCCTGTAGGGAGGGAGTTGGTCAGGGCTGGGTCTGCTACCCAGCTGGTTAGGACTTGGGACCTAAGGCCTCAATGTGCAGCTGCAGGGCCCCAACTGGGAGCAGGATAGAGCTGCAAGTGACTGGAGAAGGGGGAGGGCTGGCTCCCTGCTGCTGCGTACACTCCCGAGAGAGCAGGGGAGACCCATGCCCCACAGATCTGTACCTGGGGCAGGTGCAGGCTGCGGGCTCAAGCTCTCACCCTGCTTCCCTCCCCCAGGGCATCAGCAGGGCTGTGGCAGGGCCTTTAATTTTAATCACAGATTTTGCATTTTTTTAGCAGAGAAACTGATATTGTTTTTTAAGTAGAGAATTTGTGTGGGGGGGAGGGATTAATTAATTTTTTTTTTATCAGGGAGAACCAGGATCCCTGGTTATCAGGGGCTAAAAGGGTGGGACAGAGGAGCTACCTATGAAAGCTTACAGCTGTTCCTAGCATCTTTGCACTTAAATGGCCACAATATCTCTGAAAGTCTACCAGAATTTTCTGATTAATGAGCTGATTCTTAACAGGAGGAAGCCCTCTGAAAGACAGCACCCTGGAGGGGTGGCAGGATGCATTACCATGCAGATCAAGGGCATTCACTGGGAACTACAGAGAACTCAGCAGTATGAGGAAAGACAAGCAAAGCAGTCATAGGCTTGGGGGAAAAAAAAACTATATACCAAGTTTTGCTTGTACAGCTACTATCAGGCCACTTGCCAACAGAATAGCTTTTAAGGGGGTGCTAGGAAAGCAATATTACATTTGTCTTTACATTTCCTGATTAAGTTAAAATTCCATTTTCCCATCTTACAGAGAAGGATGGGAAAGAAACATCAAGTTTCTCAGAGGGAGAAGATACCTTGGGACACCAGAAGAAGAGGAAGAAAGGAAAAAAGAATAGTCCAAGTGCTGACTCTGGCACAGCTGATGGAAGTAATGAGGGGGGCATAAGTGATGTAGTTGAGCCCACTGAACCCAATGAGGTCAGCATGCCAGAAAATAGTAAGAGGAAAAAGAAAAAGAGAGAGGCAAATGAGACAGATGTTGGAACAACCGGCACTGGAGAGGACAATTATAAGTGTGCACAGGACACTGTTACTGGCATAGCACAGAATAAAAAAAGACTGAGGAAAAAGGCTCCCAAATTACTGATGGTTCATGGAACATCAATACATGAAAACGGAGTTAATGCCAGTGCCCTTGAGGATACCAGCCCCTGTGCCACCATAACTCCCAAACTGGAGAAAAAGAAAATGGAAGTTGTCTTAATGAATAGAAATGGCTTATCTCAGCAGGTTGTAATGAAACCAGAAGAGGAAAGCTTGCTAAATAACTTCACAGGCAAAGAGGACTCAGAATCTATAATTCCCAAAAAGGTCAAATTGAAGAAAAAAGCAAAGTTGGGTAGCTTGGAAGGGATTAGGGCCTCAAACCAGAAAAGGGCAGCCCTGAGAAAGAAGAGGAAGATAAAAGAGGTGTTAAACTCTGTGGAAACTAATGGAGTTCTTGAGACTGCTTGCAAGAAAAGCAAAGCAAGTGTAAGCAGACAAGCTGGATTCTCTCTCCCTCCCACTGTCCTGTCCCGTCTTCCCCTGCCCCAGCTGCTGCCAGGCCCATTAGCTTTCAGCTGTCTGAGTGGTCTTAAGGGATAATTTCTTGTATTACTTTAAATTTTCCTTTTCAAGGCAAGTGCCAATATTTACCATCTGGAGACAATCTCATGATGTATGTTTATCTTCTTTCATCACATGAACATGGCTGCAGTCAGGGTGGTGATCTTCACTGCAGTCAGTGCTTCCAAGATTACTTCTGTGAATGGGTCATACTCTCAGAAAGGAATACATTGCTCCCAGGCCTCTGCTGAGGTTATTTTGGGCAGGAAGTGTTCTTACTGATTACAAGTTCTTTTTATAGATTGATTACTCTCTGTGACTGGTGGGCCTTTGCTTGGTGATTGAATAGAGGCAGCCTAGGCTTGCTGGTAGTGCCTTCATAATGTGCTCAGAACTACCACTGAAAAACACACTCCCACCTCTTTGCTTCCCACTCAATGCTCACCAAAGCCAAGAAATAAAGCAGGGCAGCCAATATAGCACCGCCTTGGGTCTGCCCCCCACATATACTCCCGGGATAAAAGATTTCTGAGACATGCTAGGTACATTCTCAGCAACACACTGAACTAGTGATACTGTCTGATATCTGGAGTTTGATGCATGCAGAGCAGAGTGAATGGGTGGATTGTGCTGCTAAGTAACACTCCTGTGTTCACTGCATAGCCAGTGGAGACATGCCCTTGGAGGGAGGACAATGTCTTCACTAGGGTATCTTGGTTGTTGTGTTTTTTCCCTCCTGCAATTTTGTAGGGATGTTTTGGATGTGCAAATATTCACTAGAATTGTTTCAGGGTGGAGGATGGTTGTTGGAGGTGGGGGTTTTGTGGGGGGGGGGGTTGTTTTTGGTTTTGGTTTTTTTGTCCCTTCCCTCCCTCTCAATCTACCCGTTCGTATCCTAGTAACTTTCTTGCTCTCTGATTATATCTCACATCCATGCAGTTTAAAGGAAGCTTGCATAAATGTTACTAGAAAAACGTTTTGTTCTGTTGATCTACCTGACAAGCTAGGCTTCTATTTCCCCAATAAGTAAATTGTCTTTTTGTAGCATTGGAAAGATGACAAAATGAGTAACTTTTTAAAATTTTTTCTTTAAGTCCATATTATCAAGTTCTTACTGCTGCTTTCTTTTGATGAAGATTCATAGATGTTAGGGTCAGAAGGGACCTCAATAGATCGTCGAGTCTGACCCCCAAAGAAGCTTACTAGAACCTCTAGTGCAGAGGTTTCTGAACTTTTTCTTATTGTATACCCTTTTCCAGGTTTACCAGCTGTCCACGTACCCCTACCAACATAGGTTTTATTTTAACTCCATAAATATCAATTATAATGAAAATTAAATCAGCCATTACATAATTTCTCCTGTGTACCCCCCAGAGATGTTGTATACCCCTAGGAGTACATGTACCACAGTTGGGCATCCCTGTTCTAGTGGATCTGATGCTAGTGCCCCACAGAGCTGTCACCAAAAATGTAAAACTTTTTTTGCCTCTGCCATCTAGCCTGATATTGCTCAACATGCCTCTGAGGAGAAGGCACCAGCTTAATGGCTGGTGATCTGCAAGAGGGACTGGTTTTCATTCCTGTTCTTTTTCAGGCTAAAAAAATGTGTTTCGGATATGCCCTCTGTAGGAAAGCATTTGAAGAGTGTGTTTGTGTTGCTTGGTGGTAACCCTTTTCTGTCTGACCAAAGGAGTAGAGTTCAGTGGTTGCTGAAAACAGCGCTTGACTAGCAGATGTGTCAATCTAAGCAGCCCTCAGTTGGATATGAAAGATGATTAGAAAAACCTTGTGCTTATGAAAAATGATGGCATTGCCTCAAATTTGACAGTGCAGACATGGCTCTTACCAGTTTGATCACCTCCATTCTTGATATTTAATTCTTCTGTCCCAGCCCTGAGCCACCTTTGAACAGATACAAAATACTTCAAAATGTAGCATGCTTGGAAGTAATGGAAACAAGTATAAACTGGAAACTAATAGGCAAGCACCAGTTAGCTTTCACTTGAGACAGTATTTAAACTTGTCCACCAGTGACAGAGACCACTGCACTGTCCATCCCTCAGGTGGCTCTTGCCCTTTCCTCCCAAGCTGACTTTTTCACCCTCCTTTCCCAGGACATTGGTGGTGCTCTATCTCCACTGAAGAAGAAGAAAGCAAAGACAGGAAATGACTTTGTGAAATTTGAAAAAACAACTTTACCAAAACCAGTGTTCTTCAGGAAAGCCAAAGGCAGTATCTCCTCTACCAGGACATCCCTGCAGGTAATATGTCTTGATTGGATATTCCAGAACAAGGGTTTTGCTTGTAGCATGGCTTCCAGAGCTCAGAGACGCACTTCATTGCCACCTGCATTCAAAAAGTCGAGGGGCAATTTGCTGAGGGGACTTAGGCCCCGGTGCATGATAGTTCAATCTGAATTAAAATCGCTCAACACATCAAGATGTTTTGGGATCCCCATTTCCGGGGTTTGTGCCTGCTTCCAATCTGCTCTATCATATCCAGATGAGTTGTGGCCCAGGGGCTCCTGACAAATACTTAACACTGTATATGTTGATAGAAACTTTGGCACCACAGGCAAGAGGAAAACAGACATGTTGGAGCCACTCAGTAGTCAGTGATGTAGTTGCCCAGAGAGGTTTAAGTGTCGTTTCAAGGAGAGTTTTCCCCAGTGCACGAAAAAGAGAAACTGTTATAGTGAGCATTTTGACAGCATCATTTCATAGTTTGTCTGGGCTCAAGACTATCAGCCATCTGAGTTTAAAAAGATTTTAATCCCTTACCCCTGGCAGCAGCTGTCCCCGCCACTGGCTGGGCTGCAGCTCTGCTCTCTGGCAAGCAGTCATGACCCCCCCCCTCTGCTCTCCCCTTGCTTCCTCCCTTTTCCCTCGGGATGCAAAGGGAGCAAGTGATCCCCTGTAATGCTATATGTAGATGTTCAGATGTTGCACGTAGTGCTACAGATCGCCTGTTTCAAACAGGAACATTTTTGTAGCATTTGCACCATTTTTCAGGTGCTAGAGGCAGGTTGTACATCGGGGTGGACAGTTATTTTGAGTGGAGGGTTGTTTACTGAGTTTTGGCAAGCCATCAAGGGCCACACAACAGGCAGCCAGGGGCAGATAAATATTAATTTTCTAAATTTTTTAGGGGCCCCGTGGGATGGATAGAATGGCCTGGTGGGCATTTTGCCCACCCCTGGTGTACATCTGTATGCTATAAGGGTGTGTTTAGTGCTACAAATGGAATGATTGAGACCAGGGACAACTGTTCACAACTTTAACTCAGCTCCTTGGGCTGCTTTGGCTTATGGTTGTTGTCTTGTTTTTATTTGTGGGGTAAACTAGAAAGTACAACTTTCTTTGTGTCCTTAACCAAATTTTACTACTGCTTTAGTAGTCTTGGTACACGCATGCACACTACACTCCTAGTCCCCTGAGCATGTGTAAAATGGTTAGTTAAACAGAAACTTGTAACAGAGGAAGTTTTCTGAATACATCCTTCTTAGACAAGCTGCTGGGGCCTTCCCTGGTAACTCTTCTAAACCTTTCTAAAGTTATAATTTTTAAGACCCTTTGCACTCCAGCAGCTAGGAATGCCATGGGCCAATGTTCTTAGCATGCAGAAGTTAATTGTTTTGCTCCTTGGCAAACTCTCTAGTAGACGTCAGAGTATTCTTCTAAGGAAATGCATTGTTTCATGGCAGAGAGTATGGCAAGAAATGAGAGAGGGCTGCAGTGCCTAGTCTGTTCAAGTTGAGAGGGTATCAGATCGAGGAAAAGAAACTGGAATGTTTATGGCCCCACCTAGGATGCCAAGGAAGGAACATAATGTTGTTCAAACCTGTTCTGCTTTGTTTTTATTTTGTAGCTAAACAAGCTGCAATCCTCCAGTTCCAAAAAAGTCACCTTTGGGTTGAATAAGAACATGACTACTGGTGAGTCTATGCCTTATCTCTCTTAGTAGCGGGATGGAAAGGCAAAAGGGGAGCGTGCTAATTGTATGCACGGTTCTGGTTCCATTGCTTTGCATGGTTCAGAAGATGCATCATGATTTTAGTATGGTTTATGGACCCAAAGCCCATCTAGCAGAGAGACTGAAACTTGGGACCTTCTAGACCAGATAAAGGAGATGTCATGATTCCATTAAGTCGGATTGATGCCTCATGGGCATGAGCACCGGATTCAGTAACTCCAGACGCTTCAAGTCCTTCTTCCCTGCCCCCCGCCCCAGCTTTTTTGTATTTTATTTTATTTTTTTTGCTTGTGTTAACTGCCACACGAGAGCCATTCAGGAAAAGCTGCCTCCAGACAGAAGAGTCTCTGAACTACTCTTGATACATGTGCCATAGTAGGAGAACAAGTTCTGTAGCACAATTCCACTTTTATCTTAACTGCCTCTGCTGCTAATGATTGTAACATATAAGTATGACCCATCCACACTGGACACACAGAAAGATTGTGCTTCTGTTCTTTTTCTTGATACTGACCCTAAGTGGAATTAGGCAAGGCTTCTATTAGGGTATTTAATATTTCAAATTGGAGTTACAATATATGTGTGTGTGTATAATCTTGCTAATGTTAAGTGTGTGTGTGCATGCATGCCTGTGTACATAATACAGTTTCATGAGGAAGATGAATGTTTAAGTCTTCTGGTCAGGAATTGTCTTTAATTGCAGTTGCTAGGACTGAGTTTTTTAAAACAGGAGGAACAGTACATTTCTCCCCTCCTTCCCCCCCAAAAACAATTCCTTCCAAAAACATTTTGCTAGGTTGACTAGAATGAGGGTTCTCAATCTGCATTGTATCTCCTTTCCTGCTAAATTACAGAACAAGCATGGCAACTTCAGGAAAAGGGATGTGAGGAAAGTATTTAGCTGTATTTTTAATGTGATGATGTAGGAGCTGGAAAAAAGAACAGCTCCATGTGACCATCCAGTTCCCTGCAGGCCACCAGTCAGTCCATAGAACACAGTTGAGGTATCAGTGCTCTGGCAGGTGAGAAGACATCATCAAGAGCTGTAGACTCCGGTCCTGGCCTCTTTCAGGCTCCTGCTTCCCTCCCAGCCCACATGCATACATCTTGCCAAACCAGGGTTTTCAGATTCCTGGTTTCAGATTCCTGGTGCTTTCTACTGCTTGGGTGATGGGGACATTGAGGACACTGCCTAAAATTCCAATAACTTTCACTTCTTTTTTTAATTTTATTTAACAGAATTTAAAAAGACAGACAAGAGTATCTTGGTGAGCCCAGAAGGACTGTCTCGGGTAGCTTTCAATCCTGAACAAAAGCCTCCTCATGGAGTACTGAAGTCTGCAGGTACGCCGGTAGGAGTGCTTCAAACAAAGAAACAGCTTACAACATCAGTGAAGAAGAGACCAACAGCTATGGACTTCTTTTAAGCCAACTAGAAGTGGCCCACTTTTATACAGGACATTTCACTAAATTAAAACTTTCGGGTGGGGGGGGGGTATGTAGGAAATTTTTTATTAATTTGTTGCAAATTGCATAGTAAAGGTTTTGATTACAGCCTGTGACACTGCAGCTTCTTAACACCTCTTCAGCTGTATCTTGAAATACTTGTGGCCCTTATTACAGAAAAGAAATGAAATGGGCTCTCTCTCCTCAGGTTTCCAAAGGGTGTGCTCTCTCGCCCCTGTGTTCTCAAGAGACACTAGATAAAAATTAGGGTCATATTTTTGAGTTAAATGTGCACTTCAAGCCATTTGACTGTCTATAACATGTCAGATTTGAAAAACAAACAGAAGTTGTCTATTAATGTATTTAAAGACTCACTCTTGTCTCTTGTCAGTCTGATTGATGGCATTCTGGCTTATCCTTATTCTTGCTAATGAGCTTTTCAATTAGCCTCTGAAAATAATGAAAACAGCATCTCACTTTAATGGACCACTGGATCTCAGCAGCCTTACTCATGATAGAAATACAGTAGTTATTTAGGTGATCATCTTTATAAACAAATCTGTGGCACTGGGTGGCTGCCCAGCTGCTAATGCGCACAACACATTACCTATAACACAAGTGCCAAAGCTGACTATTACTTCACGATTGCTTGTGACATTATCATTGGTTTCTCCACGTTGCCCCTTCTTTCTGCTGTACAACTGAAACAATACTATTGTATTTGAGAAGTCTTTTACATTTGAACTCCTCTTTCCCCAAGGACCTTTCAAAGGTTTCAAAAAAGTCTTTGTCTTCTGCCCTGCCTATTGATGTCTCTATTTGAACAGAGATCACACTTTCATTCAGTTAAAGAAGTTCTTACATTAAAGTGAACCTAGTACACCTTTATTTAGGATACACATCTCTCCAAAAGCCTAGGTGCCTTTCAAAACGGGGTAGAGCTTTACAGCCCAAGCCACTCATACCTTTTTTTAAAGGTAACACCAGAAAAATGTCTTCTCCAGAATTGCTTGTATCTGTTTGTTTTTATTCTACATGAAATAGTCATGCAAAATATTCTGTAATACTCTTCATGATCTATATTTAAGGATTTCTTTTTCCTTGAGTTCAGTCAAAAATTAGGTAAACTTCTGTAACAGACCAGTGTTGTCATCTAAGGGTGAACTGTGAGGTAGGGAGATTGCACGAGATCTCAGCTTTGAACATGAATTTTGAAGCACAAATAATTCCAAGATACACCTAACCATTTAGTTTCTCTTCAGTTACTTCTGAGACTCTTAATCACAGGTAGCCTGTATCATTATCTTGTCCTAGCCAAACTGACAGAGGCTTAGCTACTTCAGCCAGCAGAGTAAAATCTGTTTAAAAAAAATCTTTTTACTGGTCTCTGGTGCCTACTGTCCTCTGCCAAATAGCCCCATCTGCTACTGGAATTAAACTGTATTTTCCTTGAAGCAGTTCGTCTAGAGTTTCTCCAAAATTTTGTATAATTGTAAATTAATGACAGTTCTCAATAGCTCAGTTTTAAATAGCTCCTACTGTTGCACTAAATTTAATACCAGTCCACGGCTTGTGGTACTGACGTAAGAGCTTTAGAAAATCACTTGCTCTCCTGCTGTTTACTGTGCATTTACTCGGTCAAAATGAAAGGACTGCATTTCAGTGGGTTTTATTTTTTATTGATCTAGCCAGTCAGTAGAGACCTAAGGAGAATTCAGCACTATTAATATTTGCTGTTTGATTGTTATTAATTTATACAAATGAGAAATTCTCATTTTGTATTAGAAAATTACTCTGACAAGACAATGGTAAGTAGGAGTCAATGAGGACTAATCAATAATGTTGTGCTGTTTATCTTGTACTGTGGGTAAGAAGTCTCTTGTGGAATATGCATTTGTATATGCATGGTTGTTAATGCATTATGTTTGAGATGCAGTATTCCTCCAAGGTTGTAGATGCAACACGATTTGTAGGTGGAACTGGTGTGCATAGAGAAATTTGGGTCAGAAGTTCAAATAAAATGTTCATTTTATATCTTTCTAAAAGCATCTTCAAATTTCTGGCTAATCCCTTATCGGTTATGGATCCTGTGATCTGCTGCTTGTCCAAATTTACTGTTGCCCACAAATGCTAACTGCTGTAGGCAGAAGCAGCTGTGTCACTCTTTAATGAGCATTGTAGTGATGTGATTTGCTCATTGTGGATTCATGCATACTGTGTCTGTGCCATGATATCAGTGGAATGTCTTGTAAATATGCATGTGTAGTACATATGGTCTTCAGTGATGTCTGGGATTTCATTCAGGAGTAGTTTTAAAATCACAAAATAACCAAAACGGTTGATGCAATTTATTTGATATTGTTGGATTAAACTGAAAAAATTATCCAGAACATTTAGGTAATGAAAATTCCAATAAACACTGAAGACAAAAAGGGAGAAATAAATGCACCATCTGGGATACCCACTGCACAAACACAATTGTAGTATAAAGGTACATCTCACTTTGTTTTAAAAATAAAGAAGATTGTTTAATGTTATTTCCTAGGTTTATTCATAACTTTATTCTAAATCTGCACGTGTCAACCATATTGAGAGTCAAAATAAACAGGATGAAGTTAATGTGGCTTAGATTTAAAAGGGCAGGATTTTGTAATGGATGTCTCTTTTTTTTTTTTTTTTTTTTCTTTTTTAAGGAATCTGGTCAACTTTGTATTTATCAAGCTCTAATGGTTTATAATTCTTTATAACTAAATGAACTCAAAAGCACAAAATTAATTCAGCAGGAAAGCCGATTTAAAATTCTATTTAAATATACCTAGTTGTAAGAGCTTTTATTTTTTATCAGATTTGTGGTTTTGAAAAGCGTCTTGTCCCATTTTTGTCTTTTATTTCCTATACTTAAATTTTATGGCAGGCAGGAAAACATTTCTTGCATTACTTTATGTACCTCTGCAATTGCATTGTTAATCTAACTGTGGATGGTTTAAACATTGGATCACTTAGTTAAGTCCAATAAAACTGTCTTTTCTGTGGATGTTGTACCTTGGAGTGAACTTGTCTGTTTGCATCTGTTTTGGGGGAAGAGCAAGGGGGAGAGTATTTTGAGACTTGCTTAACTATTTTAATACCTGTAACTGAAGAATTGCATGCATGTTGGAAGTAAACAAAGTAGTGGTAGAATACAGTTTTTTTCCCATATATGTTTTAACCAGACCAGTTAGTAGACATCATTTAGTACTTATCAGAATAGATCAGGGGCAGGCAGAGGGCCACTTACCCAGTTTTGGCAGGCTGTCAAGGGCTGCATGAGTAGCCCCGGCCCTTGACTGGCGTTCCCTGCTGCAGGCACTCGCAGCCCATGCAGGGCCATCTGGAGGAGGCAGCAACTCCATGCGAGCTGTGAGCGGCTCCAGTGCAGGGCACCAGCCACAGGGTGAACAAGGGGCCACTTTTCCCTGCTCTCAGCACCAGTTTGTAACCTGGTCCACTGCCAGCCTGGCCTCCATGCCACCTCTGGTCTTGACCGTTGGTGGCAGCAGTTGTGGCCCCTTGCCACTTGCTGCTCTGGGCAGTGTTGGCTGCTGCTGCCTGTGCACTGGGCAGCCCACAGGTGGTGGTGGAAAACAGGCGAGGAGGCTACAGGTGCTGTCACCATGTGCAGCCTCAATGAGCGAGCCCAGAGCTGGCACAGGGCTCAGGCTGGCAGTGGGGCTGGGCTACAAGGTGGTGCTGAGCGTGAAGGGGAAAAAGTGACTCCTCACCCGCCCCATGGCTGGCGCCCTGCGCTGCAGCCACTCACAGCCAGTGCCCTGGACTGCAAGCAGCTACAGCATGGGGTGCTGGGCTGGGGGCGGGCTGGTTTTCTCCTTGCCAGGAGGGAGCCTGTAGAAAAGATGAGCCCCGGAAAGGGTGGGGGGGGAGTGGCCCGCCCACACTCCCTGCTGCAGCTGCTTGCAGCTGACATAGGGCTGCCTGGAGCAGACACAGGCAGCCCCATGCAGGCTGCAAGTGGCTGCAGCACAGGGTGCCGGTGACAGGGCAGGCAAGGGGCCGCTTTTCCACCCTGCGCTCAGGTTTTCCCTGGGACACTTTTCCCCAGGCTCCTTTTCTGCCCTCTTCCACCTTACCTGAGTTTCCAGTATGGGGCAGCCATGTGGTCCAGGCAGGCCCTGCTGCTATGGGAGCCTGCCTGGTTTCACCTGGGTCCTACTGCCCTTGGTTCCTGTCATTTTTGGGACAGGAACCAAGGGCAGATAAAATTAATTTTCTAAATTTTTTTAGGGGCCCTGTGAGCCAGACAGAATGGCCTTGTAGGCCGGATCTGCCTCACTAAGTTAACAGAATGGGCACTACAAGAGTTTTCCATGTATGTTCTCAGGCAGTAAAATGTTCTGTATCTAATTACAAAGCTCACCTGAGTACTAAGAACTCCTAAGAAGTATGCTATATGTGTATCTATGACATTGACAGGTTTTTTTACTGGTCAGTATCTCTGGGGCAGATACAGGTCAGGCTTTCCTGATTGAGGAACTAAATTTTCAAGTATCAGAAATCTGAAAATTTAGCTCAGTTTGTAAAAGATGACCTGTCCATGCCACAGCAATGGACCATGAGAACTTTCTGGCACAGATCTCAAAGACTATAAAAGACACTTATTTTGGTATAAAATCCTATGCAAGCAGTAGTCCTACTTCCATGAGCCTGATTTTTAAAGAAAATTCAAGCTTACCAAGACTTTAACAAATGCCCTTTTCTGTCTGAGACTTCATTTGAATAATGGTTAATAATGTGCATTAAGAGTCTATCAGTCTTAAATTTTATTTCAGTCTGCCCTACATTTCACATGTGTGTTTTGGTTTTTGGGGGCTTTTCTTTTTTCTTTTTTTTAATGTCCCAAGGGAGCGGAGGAAGGATAACCTTGAGAATTTCAGCAGAGCAAATTCTGACTGGTACAGAAGCTGAACCACCCTTCAACTGTTTCAGTACCTCCCACTTGCACTTCAAGCATGATGCTGTGGAACTGTGTAGAAAAACTTGCACTGACTTTGACAAACTTTTCAGTAGCTAACTTACTTCCTGATCTAGGCTTTTTCATAAAACCCTCTACTGTGTGCAGGCAAGTAGGAGTGGTGCATAAATTTCTCTCTAAATTGATATCTATGGCCTTTTATCAAGGGCAGATCCAGGGGGATGCAATGGTATTGTTGTATTGCTCCTTCAACAGTGCAGCTTACATGCTGAGGGCTCCAGTTCCTTTCAGATACAGATGCTGGGGTTCCCTGTAGCATCTGAGGGTGGCCAGAGCCCTGGGTTGGCAGGCCATAATGAGGGAGTAAGCAAGGAACAGGTGGGAACATGGGACCTGCTCACCCCTGCCACTGTTCCTGATTCACCAGGGATGGGAAGGCCCAACCCCTAGTGCCTCGCTTAAGCTCTGGGCTGCCATGAGCAACTGTACTGGTTGCTGGGCTCTGCAACAGTGGCAGTGGGCAGGTCCCTGTTTCCTGTCCTTTCCCCTGTTTCCTCTGCCACCCCAGGGACTCCAGCTGTGGGCAAGGGGCTAGGCTGAGGTGGGGACCATAGATAGCATCAGTGGACAGTTCCTTCCAGCACCTGCCCCAAGCTGATGGAAGGAAACCCAGATGGACTGGGCAGAAAGCAGGTGCTGGAATAGGGGACCCATCTTCTGCCGTGGCTCTCTGCAGCTGAGCCTAGTACTTTGGGCAGCCACTTGCCACAGCCCCTGGATAGAGCAGGGCAGGAGCAGCTCTGGGGCTTCCCCCACCCTGGGTCTGCCAGAGGCAACTCCTGCTGCAGAGAAGGGGAGGAGATGCCCAGAGTGGGTGGGGGAGTCATACCTGCCTAGGCGACTCAAATAATCCCTGGCAGATGCTGCTGGGAACAACCCATGTAGTACCAGTTGTATTGTCTGTAGTCCCCGTCTCAAAATCATAAATCTACTCATGTCCTTTATTGATGATGTCCTCAGCATGGCATGGCAAAAGCATTTATCCTTCTACTGCCCTGTGAGAAAGGTAGGCAATTGTATTATCCCCATTAGGCCACAGTGGCAGAGTAATTAAATAACTCCTCTGAGACCAAAGTGGTATTATGTGGCAAAGTTTGGAATTAAACCATAGGCCCATCCTTTTTCTCCAGGAAAACAAAACTCCCCAAGAAGTTTGAGAACTGGCATACTCAGATCATGAAAAAGACTATAAAAAACTATTGTAAAGATGACCTGTGGAAAATAATTAAGGCAGGAATGATAATTGTATTTCTATTAGACCTCATCATGAATGTCTAAATTTAGGATCATCTAGCTCCTACTTAAAATACATTTAAAGGAAGTTGAGCAAGCCTCTGCAGCAACTCAAGCAGCTCTTCAAACCAAGCTGTTTCTCTGTGTAATTACCCACTTAATATAATTTTTTCTTAAAAATATAGGTTTAAAATGACAGCATATCTATCAATAGTATTTCTCTAGTTGATTTGAATCTTGTGACAGTTATCATGGACTGCATTGCTTAAAAAGTAACATTAAAGTAAATTGTTTCTCCTAAGATGGTTTGAGTGGAAGACACGTATTATAGTTTGGGATTCTGTCTCCAGAATTGTGGTGCCTTTATCGTTTGTATAGTTTGCAAAATGAATATATGGCTAACAGCATACTAGTATCAGACCTAGGTAGCAATTGACCTGACCAGACATTTGAATTTTCTGGCATTTGAATTTCCTTTTGTAAGAGGGCACAAAAGGATTTTTTTTTTCTTTTTTTTGCCTTTCCACTCCTTGTTTGTTTCCAAGGAATATCTTCTCCCTTGCAGGAATAAACCACAAGCATTTTAATCCCAGGATGTGAGACCATGTCCCAGTGGTGGTGATGCTAGCAGCTGCAGCCAGAAGGAACTGTTGCCATTGGGACTACTAGGAAGTGGAGTCTGGCCACCACACTGCCCCAGTCCCACTGCGCACCTGGGAATGGTGGGACCAGCATCACATGCCATGGCCCAGGCTACACCGTGTCTGGGTTGGGCAGGGCCGAGGGACCCGTTGCAGGCTGGATAACGTCTGTTGGTGGACCAGATGTGGGCCACAAGTTTATTTTGCCCACCCCTGTGCTAGTTACATGAGTCAAAAAGGCATTACAATCAACCTATGGCTTTTGGAGTTTGGCTCAGCATGCATCATTAGCTGGGAATAGCACTCTTTGGTCTGGAGAACAACCTTCTTGTCTGCTTTCCTTCAACATCATGTCTCCCCTCAAGAGCTACAGGCAATACCTTACCCCCAGATTTGACTGAGCCTTGGCAACTGCTATGATATTATGCAGATGGGGCAAATGATACCCAGCCTAAATGGGGAGCAAACAATTCTGTCATGGCAGGAGTACATGATCCAATTCACAATGTAATCACTGAGATCTTTCCCCAAGATGTAGCGAATCTAAGATTTCTGATGTTGTATCTAGATTTGTGCAACTGATAGTTTGTGAGAAATGGTAGTTGATGCATGGCCTCCATCTGAAGACAGAGGTACTAATCATATCCATAGTTTAGTTTAATATCTCCCCAAATAAATCTGTTAGTTTATTCATATACAGGATCTCTCTGAAACCAATGATAGCTTTGCCAGTTACAACTGGGGCTAAAGTCAGATGATGAAATCCTGGTCCCACTAAGTGAACTGATTTCCTCCTAGGATTGTATTTTGAACTAGGAAGAAAAGAGCAGAAGCCCTCCAGAGTTGAACTAGCACTCAATTGCTAGTAGCCAGCAGAGGCAGAGCTAAGATATCAAGAAATTTTGCTTCTAGTTTTATAGGCAAACCCCATGCAATAGAGAGACTGAACAGACGAACCTGAGACTGAACAGACATCCCCTAACTCCTGTCTTGGCTATTCAAGATTTTACTAATCAGTTGAAAAGTACTTTCAGATATTAAAATTGTTTGCTTGTTTGCAAAGCTGCTGATTTAAAAAAAAAATTCAAAATTCAATCCATTTCAGGTAGAAGGGTTTTTTTTTTTCACCACTATAGTAAAAGCGCACAACAAGTGACTGTCACCCAGGTAACAAGGCTGGAAATGGATACAATATTAGCTTGCCATGTTCGCCCCCCACCTCCCCGGCAGTACTAACTGAAATGCAAATCTGCTCTGTCTAAATCACAGCAGTGTCTTGAGTTTGTATTGCATTGTGTGTATGTTTCTAAAGGGAATAAAATACATGGGGACGTAATTTGCCAAGCAGATATCCCTGAGCAATGGAAACTGAAGTGACTCATGATTGCAAGATGACAGCATGTGACGCAAGACACATACAGGGCAAACTGCTGAGAGATGCAGTTTATGTCTGGGAGGTTTATTCCTTCTGCCAGCAAAGGGCTTGTTTTTTTCCAACTCATAGTATGCATAAAAATGTATTTAGTGCAGCTTCCCTCATAAAAACCCTGCCTCAAAACACTTTTCAGGGTTAAATAATGAACAATAGTTAAGTTGTACACAGGCATAAATTACAGAAAATGGAATAAAAGAGAAAACTGCCAAGATGCCTTGAAAACACAGCTTTGAAATGCAGCTAGCTATAAGGACTGCAAGGCCACCACACACTACCATAATATATAGCACTGTAGCAGTTTGCACCTCTTGGATTTTACATTTTTTTAAAACAATTTTTTTTTATTAATTGTTAGAATGTTGTACCTACCTGATTTGTTACCATGCTACATAAGTAATAACAGCAACGTAATGTACAATTAATAAACTAAAAAAAATCAATCACCAAATCCAATAACAGAAAGATCCCCCTACTGCATTCACAGTAGGTGGTAAATACAACAGGATTAAACCCTGGCTTCAGATAATAGTCCCCCACCCCAAGAACAAACAGCTAGCTAGTGTAGAGCAACATTGTTCCACTGACTGATGTAGCAATGAAAATTTTTACCAGCAGATTATCTGACCCTAGATATACTAGGAACAAAAACAAGGTGAAAGAGGGAAACAGTAGGAACACTGTAGTATAGTAAGAAGAAATGTAATTTTGTATTAGTAAGGAAAGCACAACTTTGAATGCACATTCTAATACTAATAACCTTGGGTTGTTTTCTAATTAAAGGATAATTTGAGCCTCAGCGTTCTGGAGGAAGTCAGGATGAGGTTTAGGATTCTGCAGGACATCCAAACACTGGACTGTATTCAATGTGTAATTCTAATAATATTTTAAACTAATTTAATTATTACCAATTGCCCTGGTTTTGTTCATGGCACTGTCTTACATGTCTTACTCATAACAGTACTCCCATTTTCTTCAACTGGATGGATCACACAAGGTTTGCGAGATCAGGTCCCACAGGTGCCTACCATCCCTGTAGAGACTCCTCTGTAAAATGACTAACTGGGTTGCCAAAGATCAGTGCAACTGATGACTATATAGAGTAGGGGCGGGCAATTCTTTTGGCTGGAGGGCCACTTAAGGAGTTATGGTGAGCTGTCAAGGTGTTCTGTCCCCTGGTTGCTGTCTTGGGATGAGAAGTCCTGCCCCCTAACCCCTGATCTTTGCCATCAGAAGTATTCCTTTTGGGAAGGTGGTTTGCCAGCTTGAAACCAGAAAAAAAACCCCAAATGATATACATTGATAAAAATCAAACACTGATAATACCATTGTTTAATTTGATTTTTTTTTTTAATATTTTTGTCCTGATTTGTGTGCGTTTGTATAGTGTGTATAGAGGCGATAGCATGAAGCTCAAAATTAAGTCTTACTCTTGTATACTGTGGGGGGTTTGGATGGTATAGGGCTTGTGTGGGGAGCAGTGTGTGTGTGTGGTGGAGAGTGTTGGGGCACATGTTGATATGGGTGAGCATAAACTGCAGCCAGGTAAAGTTGAATGGGTGGCGTACCAAACACTGAAGGTTTGTTTCCCACTACTAATCCTGTGACCCATAAAGTTTCTTTAAAATATAAAAAATGGCTTGCCACTTTCCTTTTGAAGAAGATTTAAAAACTGAGGCTGGTTGTTGAAAACATGCCTAGCTTCATCCTGTAGTCAGTAAGAAGAACAGGCACTCTTCCCTTAGCAGGCTAATCCCTTCCCTGCACAAGTGCAGGCATCTTGTGCTTTATGTTAATAATCCACCATTTGTTCTGAAGATTCTCTCTTTGAGCTCAGTCTAAAGAAAGTAAAGGTATCCATAACTGTTCTCCACTGCACTATAATTGCTGTCACAGACGATATGGAGTTAAGTCCAGCAATCATTCCTCAGGCTGGCTCTTTTTTATCAAAGCTAAGAACTTGCTAATCCTATTAGATTGCAGTTCTATTTTATTCAAACTTTCTGAGAAATGGCATTGATTGTTGTCCCTTTTGTACTACAGCCAGCATTCCAAGACTCCTCGTCAAATAATTTAGAATGGCTGTAATAACTCTCCAGCACAGACCAATTTCAATGACAAACTACCCATTTTCATTCGTCTACTTTCTGACAGCAAGATCATTTTTTCCCCTCTTCAATGAGTTCATGACACCATTATTTAATTTAATCCTGGTCAAGTGAACATGATTGTGACTTTATTAGTAAGATGCCGCTAAGACTTTTTTTTACATTGAAAATCTTAATTTTGTACAGTACATTCTGGCTTAAACAACCTTTCAAGTGGGCAAAAACCATCAATGCCATACCAACGATGGCCTTGTTATTAAGGAGACACAGAAGTGTATTAATTTACCACTTAACTCTGCCAAATTAAATGTGATTGGGAAAAATGATTAGGATTAATTAGTTAATGTGCTTTAGATAACTCTCACCTAATCTCAGCCTTTTCCCTTACAGACACATGCATGTGACAGCCTGGGGACTCTGTCTGTACAATTTACAAATCCTGTTTTTAAGAAGAAATGTCTTTAGCAAACCAAAATATCTTTACCTTTTCTGTTGTCCTTTCACTTTTGTGTTGAGCTAGAACCCAAAAGGGTAGTTTTAGCTGCAGAGTTATTCAAATGGAAAGGGGTTCTTCTATTCAAATATAGCATTATAATAGGGAGTCCCCAACAAGGAAAACTGGCTTATATCAGAAGAGAGATTATCTTGGAAATGAACTGAAAATGCTTCTCACATTTTTCCTGGACCATCCAGACTAAAACACTAACTTGGAAATTAAGTCATGGCATATCTAGGGATCATCTGATGGGAACTGACAAGGGACTTACCTGACTGAGGGAAGGTTATAAAAGAGCAAGATCTGGGTTGTTTGTTCTCTAGCTATTTTCATCAGCTCAGGCTGAGGAGGACCTGCTACCCCAGGAACCTAATGGCAAGAGAAACCCCTCCTGCTGATGACAAATAGACCTCCCAAGGATTGCTAGAGGCAGGGTGAGTCAGTATGAGGGGTTCTGCCTTTAGGATGGATATTTTCTAATGATTTGCCCTTTGTTGTACTTTTTTTCTGTCAAGTACAGAGCTGTGCTGTGTTGAGAAATTCTTTGCAAAGTCTATTTGTATGTAACTTAATTACTTATGCCTATGATGAGGCTACTGAAGACTTAAGCTGTGCACCAAAAAACTCACTCTTTTGGTATGATTCTGGGGAACTGTGTAGTTAAGCTATAGGGCAAGCCTGAATGCATAGGCATACAGACAATTTACCCGAGGGGAAAAAGGGCAGGGTTTACTGTATGAAAGCTGTTTTGTGGGAATTCCCTTTGTGCATCCTTTTGCCCTGTGATAAGTGAAAGCTAAACTATAACAATGTAGGTCCCAGTGGAAGACAGGTAAATGATCACTTCCCACCAAACTGCAAAGTGGTTCAAAGTGTATACAAGAAAAACTCCAGCTTCACTTTCTCCTCTGGCACCAGTGTTCATAGAGAGGATTTCTAACTGCTGGCAGGACAGAGTATCTGGGGAGTCAGGATTTAACAACCAGAGAGCTGAGATCTGAATTAACTGTAGGTTGCAGGGAACCTTTTTGCATGTTTGTTTGTAAGAATTTTCTTTTGTTTTTATATAGGCACAGTTTTAGTCCTGTTGAAAAAAGCTCTGCTGCTAAATATACTTTTATTCTTACTGATTAGCTCTGCTGATGGGCCCCACATACAGGTTTCATGTGTATAAAGCTATTGCTTTTAATGCCTGAAGCAATTACAATTTTCAAATAAACAACTTTCTACAGCTTGATTATTGGTCAGAGGAAGAGTTGAAAAAATTGAACTAGTCCACATACAGAGATTGCCAGAGGCATTTTGCCTTTGGACTTCAGGGTGAAGTGGGAGGAATATGCTGTAGGACTGACTGCCTTCTTTGTTCCCTTTTTGGAAGTACAGCATGCGGTTCCTTCTAACAAATAACCATGGACTGTCCACTGGAGCACAGAAAAGGACAGGTAATTGCATGTACATTTTTACTCCCTTACCACGTGCTCTTGCACTTCTGGCAATGCTGTAATTGCCTTGCTCCTGAGGAGTGCAAGGAGTGGGATCCAAGTTGCAGCTGCTCTTATAGCTGTGTAAGGGTATACAGGATGCTATCCCTGGTGTGTGCACCTGTGCTAGAGCCTGCTAATACCTGGAGGACAGGCATTTGAACTGAGGCACCTTTCATTTTCTAGAGAGAGGAGGAACCATTTCAAGGACAACTTGGGACTGTTATGGGTATTTAGATAAAGATATATAGGGTTATCTTATTTCCGGTTTCAAAAAAATGAGGACACCTGTTGGGGGAACACCCCATTTCCCACCCACAGTTCTGTCTCACTCCCAACCTGCAGCCCCCATCCCTGCTGTTGATCCTTGCTTCTGACCCACAGTCCCTGAGCCCTCCAGGCCATGCTAGTGCCCCTCACTCCTGGCTTGCAGGGCCTGTCCCTGCCAGTGCCCCTCACTCTAAATCTGCAGTCCCTTGTTCCCCCCAGCACTGCCAGGAGGCCCCCTAGCTGTCCCCATTTTGACCAGGCCACAATTCATGTGGGTAATGGCAGAATTAGTCCAGCCCCAGTGTGGGTGGAAGGGAAGAGAGGGTGCTGGTGATGTCCGTATGTGAATGTGGATGCATGTGTGCCTGCTGCCTCCAATCACTCTCCCCCTGCTTCTGCCAGCAGAGTAGTTAACATCCTGGACATTGGTTCAGATTTAAAAAAAAAATGCCTGGATGGAAATTGGAGGGTCTGAAAAGAGGACATGTCCAGGAAAACCTGGACGTATGGTAACCCTAGAGATAACCCATGCCAAAACAGCACTGGTATCCCTTTGGGAGTGCCTGTAGGGAGAAAACAAATACCAGCAGGAGAGGGCTGTAGAGAGAAAATATTAACCTTGTACGACGAAGTTGTTAGAGACTCAGTCACCTAAAGGAATTCCTGTACTCCAGCACATGCACATATTTCCTGATTGCTCCCAAAAATGGATACATGCTGGCATGTGCCACCACACCCTGGGGCTAGAACAGTGCATTCAGACCCATCACCTGCTGAGGAAGAAGAAGGGCAGGCAAACAATATACTTGTATCGCATTCTTCTGCTAGGAGGAAGGCAGAAGAAATGTTATTTCCCAGAATATCAGGTGGGTTTTAAAACAGTGGAGAGTAATACAATCTTAACATTACATAACCTCAAAAGTAATGATCAATATGTCTTTAAATAATCACCCTGCAAGACTTGTTTCTAATTGTTATGAAACAGAGAAAGAATCAGATGACATTAAATGATGATATTTAATTAACTCAGTATTCCACTGCAGCTAGGGGCTGCTGGGAAACCCTTTTGTTGTAATTTGTTCCTTCTCATATCAAAATGTACTATCTTAATGAGATATATTCTAGTAATGATTATGTATATAGTTTCTCCTTGAGTGGAAGACATTTTCCTTCAGTTTAAGGTGGAGGCCTGTATATGTAGAGGCATAGGCCCTTTATGGACAGCTTTGTGCTCTCAAAATACTTCACATTTTACTGCAGTTACCTGAAAACCCAGACACTAATATGGCTAGTCTTTCCCTATTACTTGTTTTTTTCTGTACACTTTAGGATTGGTTTGGGATTAGCTGCAGCGTCACCTGAGAGAATTTTGGAATAGTAGGGACTCTTGTGCAAACAACAGTAAAACCAAAGCTTCAACTATTGATTCATAAAGTTCAAGAAACATGAATAGCACTGGAGAATTTGGTTAACTGTGAAACAAAAAGCAACTGCCAGGCTTCATACTATGGTTTTTGGTGTGTAAATTGTGGGTGGGTTTAATGTTGAGTAGTAACAGCATGTTGTGGTTTATACATGCCTATATACAGCATGAGCTGTACATCATTTGGACATGCATATAATCCAGGCAGTGCATGTTGTTGTACAACTTGATATTACAGTGTTGCAGACTTGCGGCAACAGTGTTACTGCATGTGCATGGAGCGCAGAATATTGTGTTTGTGGGAATGTATATCTATCACGTATGTCCTTGTGTTTATGCACTTTCTTGGTCAAACTTATATTCTGTGTGTGCCTGACAGGTGGGGCTGGTAACTTCATCTATTAAACTTGCCCAGCATTTTCCATTGTAGGACTCTGAATTGAGCTGTTCAACATGACTTTCTGCCATGTCTCACTTTAAATGTCTCAGCTGGAACTTTCCATGTCTGCTCTTTCTTAGGCTGAGTTTTTGTTGTTGTTTTGTTTTTCAAACAAAAATTTGTCATGTCCCAGAATTAGGGGAGTAAAAAGTATAATTTACCCATGTTCAAAATAAAATTAAGTTGGAAATTTTGGTTGGACATAATGAGGTACTAGGGCTGGACTATGGATATGCAACAGGAAGAGACTTTGTGTTGAGAATGTATCTATAAACTCACTGCCCAAAGGAGTTTTCCATCTATTGACTCCTCTGTGAATTCCTATGAAATATGAACTTTCATTTCTACTTAGGAGAACTTTTACAATCTTTTCCCCAATGCCTGATGAAGGGTATTTGTGCCCAAAAGCTTGCAATTAAAGTTTGGGTTTTTTTTGCAAAAATCTTGTTGGTCTAATAAAAGATATCATCTCTACTATGAGCTCTGTGTTAGGGAGAATAGTAGGAGGAAATGGAATTCAGGTGCCTTGAGAGAGGAGGAAAGGGGACAGAAACTGGGACAGCAGGTTGACAGCATGAAGAAGAAAAAGGACCTGGGACTGGGGACTGAGGATGGGAAATAGGGATTAACTAGGTAAAGGGAGACTAGGGGCTGGGAAGGAAATGAGGGAGAGGGAATGGTAGGGAAAAGATGAGGGTCTGAAATTAGATGTAGAAACACCTACCTGGAAGACCAGGACTGAGAACTAGTGGAGCAAAGGGCAGAAGGGGATTGGAAATTGATCTCATTAGGATAAGTTCCCCAGAGAGAACTGGGACTACTTGAGCAAGACCCTGGGGTAGGGGAGCACTAAGGATGGGACTGGGCCCCAGTGGAGATGTGGGGGGAGAGATGACTGGAAACCAGGCTTAGGAAGACAGACAAGCAGATTGAGATGTTTCAACAGAGTAAATGAAGCTGGAGACAATGGAGGTAGGGAAGATTTAATGCTCGTGCAAGGAGACTGAGAGAGAAGTCTAAAGGAATGAGACAAGGATGTTCTGGCCAAGGACATTTCTGGTGAATTGGGATTAGAAGCCTGAAAACCCAAGACCAAGGCTAACTGGTAGGAATGATCCTGACATGCATGGAGGCCAGTGTCTCATACATCCTGTGTCCCCCATTGATATCCTCTTCCTTTTCCCTTCTCTCTCTCACAATCTCAAGCACCTCTCTTCTCTTCCCCAGCCAATAAGCATCCATACATAATGGTGGGCTGGTAACTCTCTCAGGTTTCTGCACAAGGGCAGTGTAAACCATTTAGCACCAGAGCATTTGCTTCATGCCTGTTGGTAAGAGTTTAAATCTTTGTTTTCTATCATGTTCAATATTGCTTCCCTAAAGGGGTGGAGGGTGCCAAGCACTACCTGGAGTAAAGGACTCAAATGACTGAGACCTTTGGATTCAGTTCCCATGTCTGTGCAAAAAATGTTTGTAGAATCTGCTAATTCAAAGAAATGTTTTGGTCCCTACTTATATCCTTGAAACATCTGTCTCAGATGCTCCCAAATCTGAATTACTAGCTTGACTTTGCAGCCCCATGAGGGATACCCAATTTCAAGGCAAGTCAAGTAAATGTGTAGGTTTTAAAAGCCCTTAGAGTCAATATTTGAAAAGAAAGGTTCACTTAATAGAGCTGGTGTACTGCTAGGATGACATTATTTTAAGGTCATAGCAACTTTAACTTCCCAAGAGCACCTGAACTAACAGCTAAAATGTCAATGTAGGGTGGGTGTTTAGGAAGGGGATATAACAAAGACTATGCTAAACTGTTACAGATGCCTGCATAGCTTACATTGCAGCATGGCCAAATGTGAAAAAGCATTAGTTACTTATCAAACAGAAGACGTGACCATAAACAACATCTGGCAACTAAAAGCCATAAAGTATAGTATAAATCCTAAAATAAACCATTGTGCATCTAGAGTGGCAGAACGTATACGAAAGTGAGGGGGACACTTTCTACTCTGGTGCCCAAAAAATATAGGCGTATGAAGAAGATACTGTGTCAGCATTGTCTCAAATGATCAGAAATAAAACTGTGAGAGGCAAGGATTTCTTAGGCTGATATCTTGTATTGGATCAGCTATGTAGCTTGGATAAAGTCAGACACACTTTCAAGTGCAAGACATTCTTCCTAAGGTCTCTAATCATAGGAACTAGGCCCTGCATAGTGAAAAAACAGCAGAGGGAAGTGAGAGAGAGAAATTGTCGGGCTGGCAGATGCACAGTAGAAGAAACAAAACTTTTTTACTGGGAGATCAAGACCTATCAAAAGGAAGGAGAGTCATTCTCATCTTTCCTGTGGGGAAAGAATTAAGGAGTTGGATATAATGTATGCCATAAAGCTGGTATTGGTGTTTAGTCCTTGATTCTTACCAGACAGCTTACAAATTTTTGTTCCCAAATTCATCTTTTAACGGTGTCAGGTATCTTTGAGCATTAGGATAATGAGGTCAGAGAGGGAGTGATTGTTTTCTTGGGGAAAAAATGTGCTTCTAATGGTGTGTGTATATCTCCATCCTTTATATTTTTTTCTGTGATGATTCATTCTGGTGTGTAGTTGCTGTTTAGTTTCACCCACGTAAATGCCATGAGGCAATTGGATGAGACGTATTACATTTTGGGAAAGGCACCGGGAAAGGCAGAATTCAGGAACCATGGGTTCTGGTGTTTTAATTTTGTTATGGGGGATGTTGATAGAAGTGGAAGTAGAGATATGCTGACAGGTATATTTCCACTTCCACAGCCAAGGCAAGGCTGTGTCCCATTTGATGCCTGTTGGGTAAGGTTAGGGGGCTGTTTAAAAGTTGGGAGCAAAGGGGCTGGGACTCTTTCTCTCAAAACCTGATCTTTGTTGAGTATAGGTTGCAGTAGTTTGCTGATTCTTCTGATGGGTTCCAGGACAAGGGGTTTTCTCTTTGTATTGTAGCAGGTTACTGCAGGGTATCTGGATAACTCTTTCAAATGTATGGACTACAGGCAGCCCTCAGTTATGACACAACTGGTTCCTGAAAACTGTGTCTTAAACTGAAACATAATTTGGAACCAATTTTCTCATAAGAAACAAGGTTATAAATGGGAGAATGGTTCCTGAACCAAGGCCCGATACCCTTTTTTCACCAAAAGTACCCCAGAATTTTGTACTCGATCAATTATAGATGACTAATATAGCTACATTAATGTATTTATACTGTAAATAGCAATCTCATTGATTTGGAAGGACTTCCTTGAGGTGACTTTGCTGGATTTTTTGAAAGGCTCTTGGTTGGACTTTTTGAAGGGTTCTTGGCTGGAGTCTTGTCTGCCTTCTTAAAGAAAGTGTCCAAGGAAGTTTGGACAGGTGTTCTCCAGGGGCATGGGTGACGCAGTGAACTTGTTCACTGGTGTGGCGTTGCATCAGATCAAGCATTGTAAAGTCGAAACTGACATGGTAAAGTTGAAACGGTGTCAATTTATAAACGTTGTAAATGTGAAACACGTCATGGCTGTGTGCGCGCGTGCGTGTGCGCGCGCGTGCATGGCAAGGATGTATGTGTACGAGAGAGCATGTCATGGCTCTATGTGTGTTTGGGGGTCAGCATGGCAAGGTGTGCGCGCCTGTGTGACGCCGGCGCTGGAGGGCGCTGCGAGGCTACAGGCGTCAGGCCGCGCTCTGCTGTGAAGTCAGTGACGTCAGTGGGGGCGGGGCCCGCGCGGCGCGGCTCTTCCGGCTCCTCTGCCAGGGTCTCGCGGTCCCGCCCCTTGACGGCCAGCCCACCCCGCCCCGCGCGTCCGGCACCCCCACCGCGCCGCGGCCAGTCCCGCGGGTGCCGGCGGGGCCGGGGCCGAGCGCGTGGCGCGACGCAGGGATGGAGCCGGGGCCGGAGCGCGAGTGCCGCGTGCTGTCTATCCAGAGCCACGTCGTGCGCGGCTACGTGGGCAACAAGGCGGCCACTTTTCCGCTGCAGGTGCGCGGGGTTAGGGTTGGCGTTGGCGGGCCGGGGCCGCCTTCCGTAACCGAACGGCCGCCTTCCCGCGCCGGGCGGCCCCTTCTCTGCCGGCCGCGGCGGGTTGGCCCTGCGGTGCGGGCGTTGCTGCCGCTCCCCCGCGCCACTGTCCCCGCGGCCGGGCTGCGTCTCTGCCGCTCCCGGCGCCTCGGCTGTTGTCCTTGCTTGTTACCACTGCTGCTGCTACTATTGCTAACTTACTGCTGCTGTGATTATTATTATCGCTACTCTTTGTTGTGATGGTTGCTGGTGTTATTTCCATTGTTATGATTTCCACCATTATTACCACTCTATTACAGTTACTATTATGCTCGTTTTCTGTTACTACTGTTATTACTATGACAGTTATTATTCCTATTCTTATTATTGTTACTGCTGTCGTTGCTGTTATTCTCATTACCACTGTTATTGCCACCTCTCTCTTGCCGTGAGCGACTGGTGCAGCAAGTGATGAGCGAGGACTGCCCACTGCCACTGCTGGCAGTGTCAGCGGTGGTCCAGAGGTGGGGGGAGTGGCGGGTGGTGAGTGGGGACTGCCCACAGCTGCCATCTGTGCTGGCAGCGGTGGTGAGTGGCAAGTTGGGCAGCCGCGTTGGCAGCAAGGAGGGGCAGTGACTGCCCGCAGAAGCTGGCAGCGGCCTGGCAGTGGCCAATTTCAGTAGGCACGTGCCCCACCCCTCCCCTCCTTGCCTTCCTATGCATTGCCTATGAGTCTTGCCATCACTCTCACTACCACTCTTACTACTATTGCTATTATTATGATTACTCCTACTGTTGCTGTTATTCTTAGTGCCGGTTATTACTTTTGCTATTATTTTTGTTATTTCTGTTGTTATTACCACTATTACTATTGTTCCAAGTACCACTGTTGTTACTATGACGCTTACTATTATGATTACTATTTCTACTATTAATATTATTTCTATTTTTAATAACAATAGTAACTGTCATAGTAATAACAGTGGTACTGAGAGTAATAGCAATAGCAGTAGTAATAATAGAAATAATAGTAATATTGATAGTAACAGTAGTACTGAGAATAACAGTGGTAATAAAATCTTATTATTTCTATTATTACTACCACTGTTGCTATTATTCTCAGTACTACTGTTGTTATTACTCTTATCACTATTATGATCATGACTGCTACTGTGGTTACTATTATATTTGCTATTAGTATTATTATTATTACTACCCCTGTTATGATGATATCTTCTTCTTACATTATGGTTGTTTTGTTGTTGATTTATTACTACTATTACCATTACTGTTATTTAGACTCATCCCAGCTCTATCCAGAAAGGCTCAGAGCAGCTTACAGTTGATGACAAATGATAATAAATTCCCTTAACAACACACTGCTAACCCCTGCTCCCCTGTTGGTCACCCTCCAGAGCAAACTCGTTGTCAAATCTTGGCCCCATTCACATTAAGATATAAAGAAATTCTTTCTCTCTCCCCATGCCAGAGTTCACTTCAATCAGATAAATGCAGGGGTTGAAAACCTAGCATAGAAAGGATTAATATACAGAGTGGGGGCTAATTCAGTCTGGCCTCATGGCCAGTGTGCAGCCCTGAGAGTTTCCTGGAGTCTGTTCCCATGATAGTAAATCTCCAGTGTCATGTAGGGTTGGTTCCTTGTCTTCTTTGTACCCCTTTCCTTCTTTCTAAACTGAGAAATATGACTTGCTTACAAGGCCAAGGGGATAGATTCAGTAGTTGTAAAGTGCCTCTGTCAGAAGAACCACATGAACTAAAATCATGACTTCAGTTACAAATGGTTGGTGATGTAGCTACCAGATGCTGTTTGAAAAGTTTAACTTGCGTTGTATATTCTATAAACTAACTTTATGCAAAGCTACTGCAGGAGATAAGGGCAAGGAGCCATCACCAGTTGCACCCAGGAATTGTTTCTAGGCAGCCTTCAACAAATAGGCTGCTGAAAGCTGTTGAAACCCAGGATTGAGGTAGAGTTGGGGGTACAACATTGCCATATTAAAACTTCAAGGTTTTTATTACTTACCAAAACTTGGAGTTTGAGTTTAATCTTAAATATCCTTTACTGACTTTTCCATGGGGCAAAAATAAATGAGGACTTGTTATGTTAGCGAACAATATCCTCTTATGCCTTCCTCAGAGTTTTTATTCCCCTTGCCCTAGGTCAGCTGAATCAAGGGTGGTGGTTCAGTTGTCACTTCCTTTGGAGCCCATTAGCGCTGTTGCTAAGTTGGCTACAGGAGGTATCTGCAGATTGAGAGGTCTGTTTTTCTGAACCAAAGGGCTGAAAGTGTTCACTGGTTAGGGATAGAACCCAAACTGTCTCTTTACTGGCAGGATTAAAAGAAAAAAGGGTTATTTTCCACATGGGCCAAACACCTATTTTTTGATATACCTGGCTTAATAATAAAGCACTCTTTCTTCATATGTTAAAATATTTCTTTAATGACCCTGGCTATCTGTTATAACTCCTAATAGCTGCCTAAAGAATGGTTAGTTTTTCAGAATTCCTTTGTTAAACACTAGCTTTTCCCTACTGACTTTTTATGTAATATACTTTTAATAATGGTTCCAGCCTATGCATTTTTCTGGCTTCAGAAAGAAAACAGGACTGCAAACAGCATTTTTGGGACTGTTTCTGGATTTTATGTGTAAAAATGTCAGAGTTGGAGATGGTTGTTAAGATTATGTTGTAAATGGATCTTTGTTATGGCAAGATTTCAACAGCTGTGCTTTCCTAACTTTCTGAAGCAAATAGTATTTGGTTGGAAAAGAAGATCTAAGAGATTCGGTAAACAGAAATGGAAGTTATTCCTGAATGAGCATGCAGCCTTCAGATTTCCTTCAGACCCAAAAACATAAAATTGGGTCTTCAGGTTTTTGAAGGACGAAAGGTCACATCCCACAGCAATGTGCTTTCTATACAGTGGGATTTACAAGTACAGAAGCTGAATTTTTATTTTACACAAAAATCAAATGCATTGTGAGTAGTGGTTGTTTTGGCTGTGGGATTCTTTAGTGACAGTGGGAAGGAACACTAGTGTCAACTGGCTGAGATGGTTATTGCACCAGGGTGGACTAGACAACACTGAGATGAAAACACCTTTGCCTACTCTCCAGTTGCGCTCCTGCTATTGCTAGCACTACTGGAATGTCAGGAGAGGTAGTTCAAATAGACCTTAAGAAAATTTCTTCCATGCACAAAGTCAAGGGCACCATTGTCCATGGCAGCTAAGTGCCACACATAATCATGTTAAAAGCACCATGCATCCCAAGTCATTTCTCTCATTTATCTTTTTTTCTGTTAATTTCTCCATGATTGTGTAGAACTTATTGGAAGAGGAATCAGAAAGGGCCCATAGTTTGGATCAACCAAATGAAAAATGGCTTTGCTCCCTGAAGCAGAAGCTATAGAGCTTAGAAAACACTGTAAAAATCAGGTTCATGTGTTTATGGCTTTTTTTGGTGGCACTCAAGCCATTATCTAGCTTTCTTATACTGGCTCAACAAGTTCATATTCCTGAATGAAAAAGCAATCAAATACATTATGCATACCAAGATATTGGCTTAGAAACACTTGCAACAGGATGCAAAGTGTAGCAAATGCCTCCCATTTCCTACCAACAATTTCCATGGATAAACTGTATGTTGTACACCTTTTTTTTCAGCCTGTACTCTGTCATTTTAAATACAAAGCTCTTTAAGAAAAAGACTGTGTATATCAATATCTCTGTACAGCATGTACCACATTTAGCTAGATTGTAGAAAAGGAGAACAAAAGCATCTCTTTTTTGCCAAGTACAAGGATTAATGCTAGAGAAGGACTCCAACTAAAACGCCCACAGCCTAGAGAAAGTTTCTAATCATACTTGAATGCTTCTACCTTCAGCCCATCTAACTAGTACAAAAATTATCATTCTGAGAGTTCAGAAGTGTTTTTTCATAGGATTAAAGGACAAATAAAAAACACAAAAACTGTCTCTGAAGAGAATCACTGAAAAAATCTGTTCCATGAAGAATAAGCATTGCCTGCCTTTTTTACCGCTTCAGCAAATAGCTCATTCTACTTATCAGAGAACCCCACTTTTCAGTGAACAGATTTAAAAAATCCTTTGTTCTGCAAAGGGAAAAGTTTATCTAATCTAAAATTGTTTGTGATTTATAATCTCATTATCTAGATCAAAATATCATTTTGCCAATGTTTTTAGCTACCTCCTACAGATAGCTGGTTCATTGAAGCCAAGGACAAAGTACTGGGACCAGAAATGAAGTTCCTCCCATTTCACGAAAGTGTGAAGATGGGATGGAATAAATAATTATGTGGAACCAACATTATCAAAAGTGAGATAAGAATGGAAAATTCTTAAACCCTCCCCCTAACCTTTTAAAGTACCATCCAAGATTAGATTATGGCTCTTTTGATTGTTAACAGGATGTAAAGTTAGTCAAACTTTATGCTATAGGACTGCAGGCAGCTCAGACCAACAGATCCCATATGCTCATGTCAAAGGGCTACATGAAATTGGCATGTGTTTCTCTAATCTTTCCTAACAGACATATGGACATATTTAGAAAACCCCTTGTTAAAAAAAAAAAAAAAAAGACAGAGAGGTGCAAAAGACTGGACCTCTTCCTTCAGATATTCAGACACTAGTGAGAGGCACAGTTAAACAAAAAGATATCATCCCTAGAGAGAATCCCTGGAAGTCAGGACCAAGACACTGGCAGAACAGTATTGGGAAACCTGTCCTGCTACCTTTTTGCTGTGGTAAAATAAGGGCTTCAGCTTAGTACCATGAATTTTAGTAGTATTGAAAAGTCACAAAAATTTTTTTTTTATATCTAGCTTTCGTGTCCACTTAAGGTTTGCAACTAAATGATTTATTAATGCAACATCTCTTCTTTTAACTGCTGCTTTTCTTTGCCAAATTTTTACTGTATTAGTTGAAATATTTAACAAGATCAGTGTGTTTAAAAAAAAAAAAAAAAAGACTGTGTCTAGTGTATGGCATTCTTTGTGCCCAATTAAGTCTCACAGTGAAATTTTCAAATAGGTATTTGTTTAAAAGAACATCCGGCATCTGCTGTAGTGAGACTTTGTCCTGGTGCCTAGTTTAATGAGGGAATTACACCTGGGGACCGAGAAGTACCTTTTGGGTAGCTTTTGTACCAAATCAGGGATTAATTATACTTGCTGCAGATCTGGCTCAACTAGTATAAATTTCTTTCTCTCGTCTCGTAATTTTGCTGAATCAGAGAGATCTGGGAAATTTGGAGTTAGGGAGCAGTTTTTTGCATTCTTCTGTAAATGCACCTTATTTGTTTATTCTTAGACTTGTTCAATGGCAGAGGGGTGCCTGGAAGCTTTCTTTCTGTCATGTAAACAGCAAATTTGAGGCTGGTAAAGCGAGATTAATATAAGGATTTTGTAAACCTGGTACACAAAATATGTCAATCCCCTCGAGCAAGAAGGGACAGCAGAGATGCTATGTAACAACCTACTCAGGAAGGGATGCTATTGATCCGTAGTGTAAAGCCTCAAATACACAGAAAACTCCTCCTGGCAGTCTGTAGTTGCCCCTGACTTATACTACAAGAGACTATCTCAGTACAATTTGGCAACTCTGGCAATGTTTGTCATGCCAATAAAGTATTATGGAAGTGAACTGAAACCATCTTACATCAATGTAAGTGAAGTTTTGCAAGCCCTTCTATAAGGCTTGAATGAATGAGCACCACCTCTGGTGCCTCCTCAGACCACCAGTCTCCCTGCCAGTGTATTTATAAATATGGTAGAAGAGAGAAATGTATTACTCTTGTACACTTCACTTAAACTCTCCTTTTCTTCATTTTAGGCACATCAGGTTTGGAGGGCTGTTCTTATTAAAGATAGAAAACAGAATGACTCAAAATCCTGTGAGGATATGACCTCTTCATTTTGGGAACGCAAACATCTTCTTGCCAGGGGATGATTTTTGTAAATTGGTGCGTCTCTGATGTTAGAGAATGGCAGTGTATTCTCTGATGTGTTGTTGAATCTGTAGAGGAAACTTTTTGTGGGAGCTATTTCTAAAAATTGAGGCTAGTGGTCTTCCTGTCCAGTGGAATCTCTTCAGGCTATGTTATTCTGCATCAGAGCTAACTATGCTTCACTGCTCTGACTCCACTGACATTTCACTCCTTGTAAGAGGATATGGAAGTTATTAAAAACTCAGAACTAATCTGTAGCAAAGATGACCAAGCTGCTAATGCTTGCAGTTAGGGTAAGAAAAAAAATCAGCTTCTCTCTTCAGTAACATTGTTCTGTAGTTCAGAAATTGGAGTTCTTGCAATTGCAGAGAAATATTGCTTGAACAATGCTATTGTGTAACCATACAATTCCTGTGAGTCTTTCTTCTCCATACCTAGTACTTTCTGCTGGGGTGCTGTATGCTGTAGCATGTTGGAATTGGGTAATTTTCCTTTAGTTGTTTTGTGAATTGATATACTACACCAAACACATGATAAAATATAGTAACTCTTTATTTGAATCTTATCTTCTGACTGGTATTTACAGTCTATATATCACCTTTCATTCAGAAGGAGGGGAAGAAAAGGAAAATTAAACTATTATAAGAAAACTATAGCCAGTTAAAAATGTCAAAGTTGGGCATTGCTATTTTCAGTTAGCTACAGTTATTCAGTCACTTCCCATGGTTCCTATAGCACCAGAAGAGAGTAATCATTTTTAATGGGGAAAAACACAGGTCTTGGGATGACAAGAAAGCTCAGGATTGAACCTGGAGCCTGAAGTAACTTTCCTCTTAATCATGAACATAATATTTTATTTGTAAGTGTCCTTTGAATTAAATAAAGCCACTACCACTTTGTGAAGGATGCATTATGCTGCTTTAACAGACGGGTCAGCCAAGATGTAACTTATGGAAAATTACAAAACAAGCCAGTGGCACTGGGAACAGACCTCAGAATTTCTCTTACTCCTCTTTTTTCTCTAAAGTAGCAGTCCCAGTCTATGGTTTCTGGGCAGCATGTTACCCATGAGACTCTGCAGTGTTGCTTGCAGCCATAGGAAATTTATAAAGTTACAAGTGGAGTTGACAAGGGAGAAAAAAGTGGCCTGCAGTATATTTCTTGCTCATCATGATTGCTCTGGGTCCAGCAGAGGATGAAGACCACAACTGCAGGCCATTCCTTCTGAAATTCTGTCAAATGAAACAGTTAACGTTTTAGAGTTCCCAGCTCTTCTTTGTAGCTTGTTTCAGCTACCTTTTGTAGTCAGTGGAAGCAATACCAGGTGTTTTGCAGTGGGAGTGGAAATGGGTTGGTTGTCTGTGTTTTGTTTTTGGCTTAATGGAAAAAGTAAGTTGAAGACATTTGTGCTGAGATTTCCCTGGCTCTCCTTGCCCTATTCCTAAAATGACTGCCTATGGAATTGCAGGCTATTGAATGCAAGACGTTCTCCCTCTGGTCTTGAATTCAAAAGCTTGTCTGACTTTATCCCAACTACATAGCTGGTCCAATAAAAGATATTTCCATAGGAATCCGTGTGTCTGATGTAATTTCTGGACCATCACGGCTACAACATCACTCCGACACAACTATAGAATTACAGTAACTCGATTGCATCCCAAGTGTGTAATGGAAGCTTCTGCCCAAATAGAAGCTGATAGCTGCATCATTCAGTTCTTGGAGCGTTATTTATTCAAGTAACTTATGAAAAAATTCCATGATGCAGAGAAGTGGCTCGGAGAGAAATTTGGTAGAGGCACATGCTGCACAAGGACCAGTGGGTGTTGGGGTGAGGGGGATGGAAGGGTAAAGAACTGTCTGGATAGAGGCAAAGGCTTCTCTCCATCCATCCCAGTCCCTGAGGGTCCCTGACCCCAGACAAGGCTGCTCACACTCCACTACAGTCCCAGGGTCCCTGGCCCTTATAGGTTTGCAGGGTGCTCCTCAGGCACCTGTGGTTTCTGAAGTGGCACATGCTGAAGCGGCGTGCTTGCAGACTGCTACACCATAGAGGGAACATTGGTGATGCCTCTACCGTGACTTGGACCAGAGCTGTCCAACTTCTAAGTGAGCAGGGGTGCGCACTGCATAGACCACACTGGCATGATTCACAGGCAGTTTCCTCGAGTGCTGTGTCACATGCATAGGTAACTTGGCTACCCTTGCTTCTCCTCTTGGCTCCCTAGCCATACCCACCATACCTTGCCTTGGCACTTCAGGTGGGGCCTCAGGAAGTAAAAGCCTGAGGATGGAAGGGGAGATCAGAGCAGATTAATCCTCTGTGAGCCAGATGTGGTCCACAGTTTGCCATTTAGACAGCCCTGATCTAGACCTTAGAAAACAAGCAATTTCTTCTCCCTCTGCCAAGAGTCTAGTCAACTTTTGTGCCTGAACAATGTGAATAGCCCATATCAAAAGAAACCTATATCTAAAGGAGCTTTTATTGGCACTGATACAGAAGAAATAAGTCTGTTTTATTTGCATTTAGCCAAAGTAGAAGGTCTGAAGAGGTGAGAACATTTGTGTGGTTACCTTTGTTTCAGTTTAAATCAAGTTTATTTCAGGTTAGCTTGAGTTGATTAAGAATTTGTTTAAGCTAAAATTAAATAAGATATTCATAAACCAAAATGAGTTTTTACACAAGGATTTGTATCAGTTTATCGAAATTCATTTTAAACTAACAGGATCCAGCTTTTGTTCAGCTCGTATTACAACTAGTCTTGCTGGTTTTGTGATTATGGCAAGCTGTTTAATCTGTTTCTAGGTTTTAGTTTGTTTATAAAATAAACATTGTCCTGCTCAAATATTTATTGGTACAGAGTATGGTGACGGTTATGTAATTTTGCAAAACATTTTGTATTTCTTTGTTACCTTGGCCTAGGATGACGCATTACTCCTGGGAAATGAGTCCTAACAGATTGTGGTTTCTCCTCGGTACATAAATTGGGGACTTTGTTTGGAGATCCAGTTTAAAAATATTCTGAGTGGGTGCATCTACACATGCAATTAATGCAACTGAATAAATGCTGGTACAATTTGAGGTAGGGTAAACTAATCCTGATGTCACCATCTACATGCACATTTAAGTGCAGTAATTAACTTGGTTGTCAGATAGTACCCATGTTTGATGGGATTATCCAGTGACACTGTAAATTAGTCTGTACCAGCCCAGTTGCTGTCCACGTGTACATGGTGACACTTCATGGCACAGTAAATTAGTCTGTTGTTCAGTAAAACACACATGTAAATGCACCCAGTGTGGTGTGAAGTGTGCTACACTGGCCTCTGTTCACAGCTAACAGCCTATTGTAGCACATTTGTCTTTACAATAGGATGAAAATATTATTTGAAGAATGGAAATCCAATTTAATAAGTCCTAAGTGAGGCGGGTGTGAAGTATACTGTGTTTGTCTACCAGCTTAAAGCTAGCAGTCTATCCTAACACATTCTGAATACAGTAGTGGGAACAGTTGGTAGCTTAGCTAAAATGGTATTTGACTTTCTGGGTTGATGTGGGCTCGTCAGCCCACGGAGCCTCAGAGTTTTGTACTGAGCTTTCAAGTGTAGAAATGCACTTGTCAGCCCATCCTTAGTTTCTTTTTTTCAACATTTTTATAGTACTTTTAGAACTCAGAATTGATTAATATTGATTTCTACTGTTTTGCCTTTTTTCGTCATTCTCTTCTTTTTTTCTCCCTTGGTTTTCCCTTCTAACTGGGGTCACTGTTGTGGATCCTGGCTCTCCATGCGATCCGGTTGTTGATCCACATCATGATGATTTGGCAGAGGTTTTTATAGTTGCATGCCCTTCCTGATGCTAACTCTCCTTTTATCTGGGCTTGGGATCAGCATTGGATGGGTAGAATTACTCATCCATGACAGAGTTCCTTTATGGAATTGATGTGTGATTTTTTTTTTTTTTTTTTTTTTAATTGCAGTGATTGGAAAGAAAGCAAAGTAAACTAAATTTTAAATAAAATCTGAAGTTTATTTCAAGTCACTGAATAACTATAATTTCCTGATCTGGCATCGGTGGTATGACTATAGACCAGTGATTCCCAACCAGTGCGCTGAAAGAATCTTTTAAGCATGTTGTGGGGTCCCATGCAATATTGGCACTGTTAGGCTTGCAAACATCTATCTCAAGATAGATTTCAAATAGGAATCCATGGTGTCAAAAACCTTCTGACCAGTTGTGATCTTTCTGAGTTGTTTGCAATGGAAGAATTGCTTTATTATTTTTCTGTAGTTCAAAACAGTAGAAGGTAAAAGCTGGTATCTTCCAAGGAATGCCGTAAGTAGAAACATTGAGAATCATAGTCATAAGAACAGGAGAATCAGTGAAGAGACAAGGTTCCTTAAATTCCTGGATGTACCCAGGATCACAGTTCAAGAATTACTGAGCTTTTGGTCTTTCCCCTGTGCCCGTCAAAGGTGTTGAACTCAGTCTGGTTAAAGTCGAAAGGAATGAAACCTGGTTTTTAAGGGTGTATAGAAGCAGTCTTCTAAATGGACTGCTTCCTGCCTGTGTGCTGGGATTAAGCCTTGTGATCATAGTCATGGTGTAACATCAAACAGATGGGACTATAATGCTCATGAAATATTGTAAGCAGCTCTTATGTCCTTCATGCTTAGCTTCTCTGTGTCTTTTCTACTTTGGTCATAAAGCTGACAGGAGGAAAAGTGGAAAAGAACATAGCATAGAACAATAGTAGACAACCTTTTCTAGCTGGAAGCTGGAGCGACCCACCTCAGTTCAGAGGCAGGCAGGTACTAGGACTTGCCTGCAGCCAGCTATTCTTGTGCTGCGGGGAGACTGCCTGCAGCTGGTGCTCCTCTGCATGGCGGCACAGGAGAAGCCCAAAGCTACCTGTCTGTGCAGCTGAGTTGCACCAATTTGAAAGTGCAAGAAATTTAAGTTGGGCAAGGGACAACATTCCAGGTGAAGGGGAACATAGTGAATTGGCACTAGTTTTGTGTGCTCCAACTGTTGCCCTCAGAGGTTTCTTGGAAAATGTCTGGTTATATAAGTCCTTTGGATGTCCTTAATTGGTGCAGTTATTCTTCCAAGGTGTGTTATTTTGCTTTTTTTTTTTTTTTTTTTTTTTTTTTTTTATAATACAAATCCTTTTTGTTTAAAGGTCTCATACTACCCAGATACTATTTTTGGATCTGTTGTGTCCCTTCCTGTATCTGCTATTTCTGCTTTCCAGCAGTGGTGAAATAACTTCCTTCTCAAGGTCATAAATGCTGTGGTGAATTGCTCTGTTTCTACTGCCAAGTTTGAAAGGGTCCACTTGACACATTCTCTCAGGTTGATGTATCATTGGTGATAACTTCTGACTTCCCATTTCTAAGCCATTTGTTTATCCACTATCGTATCATTGTCCAGACACTGTCTTTCCAATATCTTAATGAGTTTTCTGTGTGGTACCTTGTCAAATGCCTTCTCAAAATACAGCTATGTTATGTCTGTACAAGTCCTATTATATGGTTGGTGTATTTTATTAAAAATGTGGAAAGAGGGAGAAAGGGGTTTGGGTTGTCAGGAGGAGCTTCAGCATATCTCATCAACCTGTGCCAGCTATTGTGCCATACTTTGTTAGTTTACAGTGCTCGCTCTTCCATTCTCGCTGTCATATGTATACTGAGTGTATGCATTTTATATGCACGCACGTGGATCATACACGGGTGTGTTATGTGTATGTGTGTGTGTGTGTGTGTGTGTGTGTGTGTGTGTGTGTGTGTGTGTATATATATATATAT
>JAGPOW010003316.1:43848810-43867331 GCA_030014935.1 Caiman crocodilus
TAAAAATTAAGTTTTTAAGTACTTTCTTTCTGGTAACAGGTGTCTAACTATTTAGGTGGCTGGTTCTCTTATATTACAAAAGCAAATATGTGTAGAATTTGCATGTATGCCTGTTGAAAGATGCTAGATTGAGAAATGAAGTTTTCTTCTTGAAACCGAGTACTGCATGAGCAGTAGCAGTGCAAACATCTTTGTGCCATTAGTATGCCTGAACCTGAACTACAAGCTCACTTTAGAGCAGTGTTTCCCAAACTTTTTAGATTCAAGGCACCTCTTGGAAAGTGTGAGCCCTCTAGTTGGCACTCTGGTATTTGAAAACAGAAAAATACTGGAACACTTATTTTGTTACAAAGAACTCAGAAAGATCATAAAAGGTCAAAATGTTTTTGACAGAGTCTAACCTTCCCTTCCTCCCCCACCCCTCCTCATCTTTCTAGAATGAGTTTGAGTATCTTTAGGTTATGAACACTTGCTATCTGCACTATAAAACCTGAGGGGAAAGGTCTGCCCTCCTTTAAACTTGTGTGATCTCATTAATTTTAACCCCTGATGCAACCAAGGACAAAACTTTGGCTTCCTTTTTTATGATAAAATGTGTCATCCCACTACAGTGAGGTTTGCCTTGCCAATTACACTTTGGAATTTGACTTGCTGGCAAATTTACAAAATGCTATTTTTAACCTTTCACTTCCTGAAATAAGGACTAGTTCCTTTAAAGCTGTTTTTTTTTGTTCTTCTCTTTTTTTTTTTTTTTCTTTTTTTTTTTACTATTTTGTGATACTGCAGTGAAGCCAGGATGCAGAATTTGTACCATGGCACAAGTGTTCTAAATCCAGGATTGCTATTGCAGTGGGTGCAAATGGAAAGAAGCTGTACAATGAAAAAGCTTGCGTGAAAGTACCAAAAGGTGTGGTAATAATAACGCAGTTCAACAAAGGCAAAATAAATTGCTTATATAGATTTTTTTTTTTTTTTTGTCTACCTAAAAGTCAGTTGACTGTGGAGATTTTCTAATGTGTGTTTGTGTTTGTTTTGAGTCCAAAGGAATATAACTGGGAAACGTTGGTTACTCGGGCAGTTGCATGTGGCCCCTGTGCTGAGCAAATTTTCTGCCTGGCCACTGCTGCTGCCCAGTGCAGGCAAGTATGGAGCAGGCATGAGGCAGGCCAGGTTGAGACTATGGGTGCAGGTCCTCACTAATATCACAGGGCTGGGGCCAGTGGCAGCTGGAAGGAGCTGCTGCCACCTGGGCTGCCTAGAAGGGCAGTCCAGCTGCAGAGTCACCCCAGCCCCACTGCAGGTCCAGGAGGTGGCAGGATGCACCAAGACCAGAGGATGCCTGGGCTACGTGGGACAGAGGGACTTGCCACAAGTCGGACAAAGATTCTGCATGTGCTGGATCTGGCCTGGTGGCTGTGTTTTGCCCAGCCCTATTTTAGATCAGTGGTTCTCAACCTTATTGGACTTGAGACTCCCATGATTTCAAAAACTAATTTTTATGTTACAGTGCTTACCTCTTTGTAGAGAGTCTGGGCAGTAAGGGATTTGTCAGAGAAAATAGTGAGCCTATGCTTATCTGCTTATCTCCTCACATATTATGGCACCCTTCAAAGGATCTGGCAGCACTCCATGGTGCCATGGTACCTTAGTTGAGAATCAGTGATGTGGAGGTACACTAAGATCGAAGAAGAGCAGTAAACCGCATGGTAGTCAGTATAACACAGATGTCTTCTGTCAGATCCTCCTTGTCACATCACAATTTCCAAGTACTTTAAGAGGGAAGTTATCAGTGTTTTGGTGGGTATACTCTGGTGATCTGTGAACTTCATCTCTCAGAGTCTCAGACTGCTTTACAACTTGAGTGTCTTCACCAAGAGAGAAGATTCTTGAGAGAGAATATAGCAGGTGGGTGTAAAATTGTGAAATTTGGTTGGTTTCTTGCATCTAAGACTGTATGTGAGTACATACAATAAGGAGATTAGTAATATACCCTGAATCTTATAAACACTTCCGGAAGCTGATTTAAGCGTACAGTTTTGCCCTTCACTTTAAACTGGAAATTAGGCTGCTAACTGAACTAGGATGGAGGCAGATGAGCCAGGGCATCTGTTCTCAAATTTAAGTGCTGAAGGGAGGGAGCCACTGGCTAAATTCATGTGTGAATACTTGAATAATCTTTAACTGAACAGCAAAGGCATTTGGATGTCTGATTGCTGGTGTTAAGCATCTGAATGCTGCATTTAGATTACTTTATTTGCTGTATCTTTTCATTTCTTTGTGCTTCCTTGCTTTTTGACCTTTTGGCTCTGATCATTATATGCATGCAGTTTTTTGCAGGGTTGCAAGAAGTCAACACTCTTCCAAGTGCTGGACTTGATGGCTTGGGAAAGGTATCTTTGCGTTGCCTGTTCCTAGGTTCCATAAATAAGTAAAAAAAATACATGTTTAATTTAGCCTTTATCTCCTACCAATTAATACATTCTTTTGTCCTGCCCTTCCTCCCCATGTTCCTATGTTTAAACACTAACTTTAAAAATTTAAACACTCCGTTTACACATATCCAAGATGACTTTGAATGTAAGGCAATCCCCAGTAATTAGATTTTTGATGGAAATTTATAAATTTGTTATAATTTTCTATGTATAGAATCTGTTTATTGGAGGCTCGTCTTAAATCTCCCCCCTCTTCTTAATGTTGTGACAAGGAAAGTAGTGGCAGGGTGTTTTGTGGTCTGCCCCCTGCCTGCCCATCTGCTACTTGTGTGCACCCCCCCCAAATACCTGGTATGATGCTCCCTGGTTTCCACTGTGCTTTCTCCTTGTCCATGACAAGTCTGAAGGTTTTTTATGCTATGAATTGGTTTTTGAAATCTTTGGGTTTATCTTGTGGATCATGTGTAGGTGTTTGAATGTCTAACAGTGCTTATATTATCTGGCACCCCACAGTACCTTTAAAAGGATCTCTCAGCCACCCAGGGTATTACCACACTGTGTTTGCGACTCAGCACTCTAGTTCTGTAAGCTGTATTCAGTAAGGTATTTTTGACAAGTTTTGAATCTTTTATTTTATTTGTCAAGTAATAATTATGCAAAGCATCATATGCTGTGACACTTGCACATCATTTTTTACCAGGAATCTAGTATTGTTGGGTGATAACCTTTTAACCATAAAATAAGCTTGTTCCATTTCTGCCTTGCACTGGTTTTTTGTTTCTCTGAAATGTAGCTGGTCACCTAAAGTGAATCTGGTGTTTATTTTTCAAGCAAATTGACATCTAACGTTTATGAGCTAGAACAAAGTAAAGATTGCAGGATTTGCTCTATAATTCTCATTTTACTCCCACTTGTTGCTGAATCTCTGTAACAGGTTGCCATTAAAAGCCTCATTAACATGCAGATAAGAAGTTTGCATCGGTCTCTTGGATACAGGAAGTTCCAAATGGTATTATAGGTAGAAAAACGGATGTTTGCTTCCTAAATTAAGTGTGTTGAAGTTAACATCGTATCTCTTCTCTTGCAAAAAATGAGTTAATTGTCAGGCATGCTCAGTGTCAAAATACAGAAGTAACCATCAAAAAAAAAAAAAGAGCCTTTGAATGGGGTACCATGAGGTGTGAGGAGATAAGCTCAGGCTCAGTCCCTGCCTTGGCTGTTCCTCAGCCCCTACAGCTTGGCCTCTCTGGAAGGAGCTAAGCACTGTAATATATAAATTATTTTTTTAAATGGGGTGCCTCTCAATTCACTATAGTTATAAAGGGGTACCTTACATCTAAAAAAGTTGAGAACTACTGAGAAGAAACTGTATATTCAGTTTTTACACCTATTTTTTCTTCAGACTCACTTTTGTTCTCTTCTTCCTCAACATCCTGTTCACAGGTTTTTATTCCTCTCATTTTCATTTGTTTTTTTCTGGCCTTAGAATGTCTTGAGTGCATTATTGAAAAAATGCATGGTTTGTTGTCTTTACTTTGTTTTTTCTGAACCTCAGAGCAAAATGCCAAACTGGAACCTGGAGAACAAATCTGTCCTGTTGTAGCTACCCAGTAGAAAAGGGCACTTGGAAAGAAAATTATTTTATATTTAATTTTACTCTAACAGAGCTGTATAACTTATTCTCAAGATGATCAATACACCAAGTTAACTGCATCGCTAAGTTTTGTGTTGAATTTGTGCAAACAGATATTGATTGACAAAATTAGTGCACTTAGCTTCCATAAGTATATTGAACACATGTCTAATTCATATCCTCATGGTAATGTTTTGAATTGAAAATGAGCACTGAAGTATTAGGCAATTTTTATGTGCAGTTTTACATAAGCTCTGGTTTTGGTTAGCAGTCTGAAGCAGACGTTGCCAATTTTGTTTTACTTGTTTATAGTGATTGAATACACTGAGAAGTACTCGCATTTTGCAGTGTTTTAGAAAGGTATGTGTTTGGGTGGTATTTTTGCTTTAAATTGCGTGAAGATTTGACAGATCTCTTGCTGGCTGAATGCGTCTAAGAGGAGTAAAAATTAAATTTTGTTCAATGCCCTATTACCAATTAATTTAAAAATTACTTATTCTGAGTAGTGATGATGAAGCATTGGGATACTATTTTACACAAAAGCTTATATATAGTATCTGTAATAGCTTTCATTATTTCTTAAGAAACTCATGCTTCTTCCTAAAATACTTCCATAGGACTGTTAAGTATGAATTAATATTGGCATCTACTTTGGGGCAGAACTAATCTTCGTAGCCAAGAGATTTCTGTCTTGAAGTATGTTAAGGTTCAGTTAGCAAATGATAAATTAGAAGTTCAAAATGTGTACTTCTTAGCATCTCAGGACAGTAGTATAACATTAATTATTGGGGTACCCATCTGATCTTTACAAAATTAGCCCAGTGTCAAGAATTACACAGAGGGGGCTGGAACCATGCTAATTCAGTGTTACTTGCGCTTTCCTGTGTTTGAAGATGGTAGCTTTGAAATATCAACAAGGGCTGATGGGACTGCTTGCAGGAAGCCTTTGGCAGAGGGCTGATTGGGCAATCCTGTTGCCCAGTCAACCTGCCATCACTGTAACCCCATTATCACCCACCAGCATCAGTGACAGGGCTGCTCAGAAGCAGGCACCCAATCAACTCTTGCTGCTACTGCAGCCCTGTCACCCTTCCTGCCAGGTGACAAGGGTGACTGGGCTTCCTGGAAGCTATCCAGTGGTAAGATGGGGTTGGAAAGTCAGACAAGAGTACCACGAGCTGAACTTTTTTTTTTTTTTTTAATGGAGTTGAAGAACACAAATGCCTCCCTTTTGTGGGAGGGCAGGGTGCCAGATGTGCTTAAATCTACTTCCAAGAAATCATCAATTGACACTGACTTCTAAGCCCAGTTATCACCCTATCTCCAACCTCTTCTTTTTTGAGCAGGTAGTTGCCCAACAGCTCTAAGTGTCTGATGCCACAGTTTTCCTTGGACCTTTATCAGTCTGGCTTTTTTCCTGGATGTAGCACAAAGATTGCACTTGTGGCCTTGTTTGATAATATTTGCCTGGATATCAACAGGACAGATTGTGCCAACCTGGTCTTACTAGATCTTTCAGCAGGTTTTGATACAGTTGACCACAAGGCATTTACATTTTACATTTATGTGAACTGGTAGTATTTGCAAGACCATTCTAAATTCATTGTGCTCTTTCCAAGTGTGGAAGTCCCAGAGGGTGGTGATGAGGAAGTGCTCATCCTCCTCTTGGGACTTCTTCTGTGAGGTCCCCTGAGTGATCTATCTTGTCACCCTCTTGTTCAGTATATATGTGAGGCTGTTGAATGAGACTGTATAGAGATTTGGATTAAGGTGCAATTAGTATGTGGAAAACACCCATCTCTATGTATCCTTTCCTGAGCCTGGTTCTGTAGTGTCATCGTTTCCCTGTGCTGGACTGCAGTTTGGGATTGGATGTGGGTTGACTAATAGAAAACTGAATCTAGAGGTGATGGTGATGGACCACTTGCCTGGGGGGGTGGGGAGCAGTAGATTGGGATACCCATCATTGATGGGGTTCAGCCTCTCCTTGCCACTCAGGTTTGCAGCCTTTTGCTCCTGGATCCTCTGCTGCACCTGGATCTTAAAGTAGTCACCTGTGGTGGTAGCTAAGAGTACCTTTCACCAACTCCTTCTGCTGAAAAGGCTGCAACCCCTCATTTCAGATTTGGGTCTGGCCACTATTATCCATACCTTTTGTAATCTGAAGGGTATACCACTGCACTGCAATGTGCTGCCTCTGAAGGCTGCAAAACTGCAGTTTGGAAACTGCAGCTTGTGCAGAATGTGGTAGCCCACCTTGTGACCGAGGTTGGTTGTCAGAAACACCCAGTTCCATTGCTGCAGGGTTTGAGTAACTTTCTGCATGCAATTCATGTTGCTGTTTTTGACCCACAAGACCCTACCTGGTCTGGGACCTATGTTTGTAAAGGACTTCCTTCTCCCTTAAGTTGCATTGTGATCCCTAAGGTCAACTGAGAGCAGCATCCTGCAAGCACCATTAATATGCCAAGTCTACCTGCTGAAAATGAGTGGGAGGCCATCTTAACAACCGTTCCTCAGCTTGGGAAATCCCTCATTCTTGACACAAAACTGGATATCTTTTGGAAGCACTGTAAGACCTTCCTATTTAGACAGGCATTTAGCACACAAAACTAGGCTAAGATATTGTTTAGGGAGTCTCTCTTCAGGTGATAGTCCAATTCCCATTTGCTTTTGTGTTTTGTTGTTCTTTTTATAAGCATCCTGTTTCTCTTATTGTAAATTACCTGGAACCTTTTTGAGAAGGGCACCAAATAAATTGAATAAATAATTGAATACTTTGGGCACAGGTGGGCATAGGAGAGCATAATCTAAGCCTAGTTGTGCCACTAGTAAATCTAGCGCTGAATTATAAATTAAAATCTTTACGGTTGTGGTTGGAGGCATTTGCCCTAAAAAATTAAAATGGGTCACATACTAAACACTAGAACTCCTGTTTCCAAAAATACCTTTTATTGGACCAACTGGGAATTTGCAAGAAAATTGTCCTTTTCTGCAAGTTTTGAGATCAAAGTCCCTTTGTCAGGCTCTAGGAAAAATATAGATGGTACAAAATGGTAAAAAGTCCCTATAGGTAGGAAATAAACTTATTTTTTGCACAGAGGGAGATGAAGATGGAAAGCTGTCCCTCACATCAAAGAGCTATTCAGCACAGCTCATAAAGACACTCACGGACCCAGATGGATAGCATCTAGAGAAGTTAGAGTCAATAGAAAAAGCAGTGTGCGTGTCACAGGTGAAATATTTTGTGTGTGGTCAAAGACATTTAACACACTGCAGCAATCCCTCTGTGAAATGAAAAGGTGGCATTCTTCATTTGGTGTGCACTGTATTTGTCAAGCAAAGTCTACAGTTACTGTGTGCTTCAGTGAACCATGATCCACAGTTACCAGCTTGAATTCTTTCTTTGTTGATTAAACTCCTGTGAAACTGCCATGGGGATCCAGCTTGGTAACTATTTACTGTTTGATTTTTTTTCACTTGTGATCTTTGAATTATAATACTGCGATATCTCACAAAAGGTACCTGATTTTAGATGGAATTTTATTTCTGACCTGTAAAGAGGTTATCTTGAGCCTTATTCTTTTCCCATTCTACAGAAACGGGGTAAGTGAAATCTTCTCTAAACATGGTAGAATAAATTCAAATTTGGTGACTAAAATAAATGATTTAACTCAGGTTTAAATCATAAAGTAGTCCTAGTTTCCATTTGTACTTTCTATGCATTTTTCCTTTACTCTCCAGGAAAAAAATATTTTGGTAATTCACATTGATTGGTAACCATAAAAATGTGTTGATTTGCCTTTTGGCTAAATTAGTGCTACTTTTTTATACACCTAGTATCAAGGAGGATATACTAAAGCTATACACATTTAAATGTTACTTGGCTTAATATAGTTTTATTCATTCACCTATTTTTAATTATATTAGAAAATTGAAACTATGTTTTGCCTTTTCTTAAGTAGATTATAACTTTTTACTTGTTACATAGAAAGCATAGAAAACTACAGTTGGAAGAAACTGCCCACCCCTGTTCTAGGCCCTGCTTTGAGCAGGAGGCTGGACATCCCCAACTAGGTTGTCCCAGCCAAAACTTCATTTAGCCAGTATTAACAACCTCCACGAATGGAGAGTCCACAGCCTCCCTGAGTAACCTGTTCCAGTGCTTTACTACCCTTGTGGTGACAGTTTTTCTTAATATTTAACCTAAACTTCCCTTGCTGCAACTTGAGACCATTGTTCCTTGTTCTGTCATCTGCCACTACTGACAACAGTCTAGCTTCATCCTCTTTGGCACCACCCTTCAGGTAGTTGAAGGTTGTTATTAAATCCCTCTTCAGTCTTCTGTTCTCCAAACTAAATGAGCCCAGTTCTCTCAGCCTCTCCTCAACCCTCTTAACTATTTTTGTTGTCCTCTGCTGGACTCTCTCCAATTTGCCTACATCCTTTCTGTAGTGGGGGGCTTAAAACTGGACACAGTACTCCCGATGTGGCCTCACCAGTGCTGAGTAGAGGGAAGGAATGATTTCCCTGGATCTGCTAGCAGTGCTCCTACCAATGCAGCCCAGTATGCTGTTAGCCTTCTTCACAACAAAGGCACACTGTTGACTCATATTCAGCTTATTGTCGACTATAACCTCTAAGTCTTTTTTTGCAGAGCTTCTGCTTAGCCAGTCAGTCCCCTAGCCTGTACTGGTGCATGGGATTGTTCTGTCTGAAGTGAAGGAGCTTTTTTCATAGATTTTAGGATCGGAAGGGACTTGAGCAGATCATTGAGTCCAACCCCCTTCCCTCCAGGCAGGAAAGAGTGCTGGGGTCAGATGACCCTAAAAGAGGTCAGGGGAGGGAAGAGCCCTTCTACCCAGTAGGAATTCCCTCTTCCCAGCAACTCACCTCTGTGGTCCCCCGGCTAAGAGTCCTGACCCAGGAATAGAACCTAGGTCTCCTACATGGCAGGCAAGAACTCTACTACTAGGCCATCAATTCCTAGGTTACTTTACCTCTGTTTGGATGAAAATTAGAAGTCATGTAACATGGACAGAAACAGCCTTTTTCATTTTTGGAATGTCTTAAATGTGCTGGATAAATAAAAAAAAAATAGAGTTTATAAAGATCTATTTTACATTAAGATTGATTTAGTAAACTTAAGGAAGTTCTTTGTTCACAACTGTACTTTGTGCTTACCAGAAACAACTAAATCATTTCACTTTCTTCAGGATTTCAGAACTAGTGGATCACAACCTCTCAAACCTAGATTTATTTATAAATTGGAGGGGAAAAATAGAAACTAGATTTTTTTTTCCAACAGATTTCTATTCACTCTATTTTGGTGAGAATCTATCGAAAGAAATTACTTAATGCATCACAGCTAGTCTTTTTTTTATTTAGGGTTAAATCAAAACAGCAGGTGGTCTGCAGGGTAGGAATATGTAGATATAAGACCACTTAATATCTAATAGAGGTTTAGGTCTTGTCTATTCTGGGATTTAAAGTTATAAGCCAGGTGTCAAACTTGCTTTGTGTTTTGGGCCAGGGTGACAGGTGAAGTGGTTGGAGAGTAACCAGAATTGTTTCAGCCCTCTAGACACCAGTCACCATGTCCACTGAGGCCCAGGGGCCCTCAATTCTGTGGCAGGCCATGCCTCTGGCCTCTCCCATTACTTCCAGTAGCTCACTGGGCCAGATGGAGCAGTTCTGTTGAGTGGATTTGGCACCTGGGTCATGATTAACACCCCTTTTTAAACATAAGCAGGAGTTAGCTAGGATGCTTTAAATGCTACTCTGGACAAGACCTTTGCAGACAAATTAATGTCAGGACATTGGAAGTACAACTTACCCTGTTTCCTGGGGATGACAGTTGAAAATATCAAACTCCTAAAACTTGGGCCTTGTTTGAATGTAGACCTTATATATTAAAAGCTGTTTTTAATTGTTCTGCCAAGAATCCTAGTGCAATCTCTTTTTCTCTAAAGTACAATTAAATGTTAAGGTTTAACAGTAGGCACTCTGAAGTGTTCAACACTGTGGAGTTAGAGACACTCTCAAAATTAATTGTCACATAATAGTAGATAAGTGTTGTGCTTCTCTTATAAGTAATGCTTATGCTAGTGATTGAAAAAAATGAGTTATTTTTAAATCTGCTTTTGGATTCACTGTGTATATCAGGGGTGTCAAAGATTCATCCTGCGGACCGGCTGGATGAGTTTGATACTCCTGCTTTAAATGATGTTCCTCATTGTGTGCATCTTCTGCACTTCAACAGTGGAGATTAAAAATATGCAAATGTAAAATCCCCAAACTGACTCCAGAGTAGGTTTAGAACCTGATGCTAGCCTAACTGGCTTAAGCCTTGTTTTAACTTTCCCATCTCTCCCTCTAACATGAATGTACAGGATTGTTTTGTTCTCTGTCTAGGCACTAAAACCAAACTGCCTTTTTCTAGGAGACTGGTTTGGAGGAGATTTGTATGGCATCTAACAGAGTCTATATGACTCTGTAAAATCATAACTGATAAGGGGCTGATGGGAAACAAAACAGCATGTGTGTGCCGACAGAGGTGATAATTTTCCTTGATCTGGCCACAAAGCAGTTTATAGCTGTGACCAAATAAAAGTGCATGGCTGCAGACAGCTTAAAAAATTGCTGATCGGGTGAAAATCTGCTTCCTCAGTTCATGAGAGGTCAGATGAAGATGTTTCACAACATAGTGTTTTCTGCATGAATGACTCATGCCTCCTTAGGCTGGGGGGTCATGGCAATTGCCTGCAGGCAGAGGTGTTGGCAAGCAGGGACCTCCTGCAGATGGCTGCAGTGATATAGGTGGTGAGGGTGGGCTGAGCAGGGACTGTCTGCAGGCAGCCGCGGCAGTGTCAGTGAGTGGGGGAGAGGTGAGCGGCGACCACCTGCAGATATCTGTGGCAGTGGCCAATCTCAGGGGGTGCACATGCCCCCCCCCACACATTGCCTGTGGTTTTTTGTAACTTCTGTCTGCACTGCCTGCCAGCTTCAAGCTGTTTTCAGAATGGGAGTGGGGAAAGGGAGCAGAGGGAGTTTGGTCTGGGGCGGGGGTGGGCAAAATGCGGCCCATGAGCTGGATGCGACCCACAAGGTCCCTAAAAAATTTAGAAAATTAATATTTAACTGCTCCTGGCTGCCTGTCATGTGGCACTCAATGGCTTGCCAAAACTCAGTAAGCGGCCCTCTGCCTGAAATAATTGCCCACCCCTGGGAGGTGGGGTTTCAGCCTCCTCTAGAGGGTGGAATGGGTATATTGGAGCTTCCCCTGTGGTGCCCCTTCTTTTTTCCCTTTTCCTCCTTCCATTCTGAAAACAGGGTGAGGTTGGGAGAGAGGAGGGGCCATTGCTGGGGGAAACCAGGTGCAGGTTCTCAGCAAGCAGCTAGATTCCCCTCCCCCCTGGAACCAACAGTGAACTTCTGTTCGCTTCCAGGGATTCTTGTAACTCAGAACGCTTCCTGGAAGGTGTTCTCAGTTATCGTGGGGAGCTGCACTTCTGTCTGCACCCTTGAAACATACTTTTAACCAGTTGTTGCCCCAGGCATTAAAACAGGGAGCTTATTATTTTCCAGTCTGTGTTTGTATCTGAGAGAGCCTTAGAGCTGGCATATTTTGCCTATGTGGTTTTAATTTGGGTGAGGTGGTTACCTTCTTAATGACAAGGAAGACCTGTGCATCGCAGTGAAGAGAATGACTGGCAAAGGCTTCAATTACCACCCTCTTCCCCCCAGCAAATTGCCTGAAAATGAATCATACACAATTTTTTTCTGCATCATTACTATTGTCTCCTTATGACTCACTGAGCCATATATAGTAGCTTTTCTTTTGAGGAGAAATTTTATTCAGAGCAAGGAGATGTGAAAGCAAATATTAAATGTCAGGCTGTTATGTCAGATATGTATTGAACTTTAGCGGTGGATAAAAAAGTTACATGGCTTGAACGTCAGAAAAATACAGTAATTGCTATCTCTATTAAAAGGCTAATGTCAGGTTAAAAGCTTTAGTTGCCTTTCCCCATCTATTATGTATAATAACATTAGATATTAATTTAAAATAAAAGCCTTTGTTTTGCTTTCTTTTTAGCTTAACTTTTACCACTTTTTCAGATATAATGAGAATACATTTCTCATTCAACTTGGAATCCTATGTTCTGCTGTAGTATCTGGATTGCAAGTACTACAGTGATGTAGTGATGTGTGTGGCTTTCTTTAGCTGTTTCCATTGGATTAACCTCTTGTCTCCAACACACAATCTCAGTGTTTGCTATTGCCCTGAGTTTCTTAACTTATGAAATCTAAATTTGGGAGCCACATTGGGTTTCCTTTTAAGATTCTTCACCCTTCTCTAAGAAAAGTTGGGTTTGTAAAAACACTGAGAGAGCTGTCTCTCTCCATTTGTCTGGCTACCCATCTCTGGACCTTGATTTGAGGCTTTGAGCTGTTGTCTGTTTCTGGCCAGGCTGTGTGATGATTTGTCTACCAGCTAGTCATGGACCATGGTGGAAATTCATATCTTACTGTTTTATGATATTGATGAGTTGCAGAAAAATGTTGATGTTCTAAAATTGGTATTTGTTTCATATTTATAGGTGTTGGGGTTGGAAGTTGACACTGTGAACTCTGTCCAGTTTTCAAACCATACAGGTAAAAAAAAAAAAAAAAAAAGTTATTTTAATATATTATCCTGCATGCCTCTGTACGCAGTCTGGTATGGCTGCCAAGCACTCAGTCCCTCTTGCTGCGTAGTGTTTTGTTCTTATTTTCTGTTCCCTTTTCCTAACTTCCTTTGAAATGCAAGGGCCATGGTGTAATGTTCAGTTTGATCCAAAGCATATTGATGTTTGTGAGCTTTGAACAAGTGCCTAAATCTAAATAGTAATGCATTCCAGTCTGTTGCTTAATCTTGTGTGGGTATTTTGTTAAATAGCTTAGAAGAAATAAAACTGAGCAAGGAGGTATCTTGTCAGTAAAATCATTAGACTGTTAAATAGAATAAATATTGCATCATCCCATAACTGGCAATCTGAGTAAATCTCCAGTATTTGGGCTTTTACAGGAAACCACATGACTTTTAGCTGTACTGCCACCCAGAAATACTGATTATTTTAAAGTGAGGCCTCTTCTTGGGGGTTGACTTAAAAATCCTGCCTAATTTTTTTTACAGGAGTATATTTGGGGTTCTTTTTATATGCATGCTGGTTTTTGAGCCTGTCGGTTGTGGTGTGCCCATGTCACATTTTAAACTTTTCTCTGCCAGTTTGAGGGAGGCCTCAAATTGAAAGCTGATGTTCTCATGTATTCCAGAGATTATCCCCACTGGGGCTTTGAAGAAAAACAGTGGGTATCACAAGTAGTCAGTGTGGTAGATGTGATATCTTTTATTAGACCAACTAGATAGTTACCCAAAAATAAAGAATCTGTTTTGTATCACAAGACTTGCAATTGGTGGCAACGCTGAAATTACCTTAAGGCAGCTCTTTAGTAAGTCCTGGCACAATATACTAGTTTCATAGTTGGCAGGGTCGGAAGGGACATGAGCAGATCATTTGGTCTGACCCCCTGCCATGGCAGGAAAGAGCACTGGGGTCAAACAACCCCAGCAAGGTGTACATCTAGCCTCCCCTTAAAGACCCTCAGGGTAGGAGCCAGCATCACTTCGCTTGGAAGTTGGTTCCAGGTCCTAGCCACCCTGACTGTGAAGCAGCGCCTCCTGAATCTAGCCTGGATCTATCCTCCGCCAGCTTGTGACTTATTTCTAGTCACTCCTGGTACTGCTTGGGGGAACAGGGACTCCCCCAATGCCTGCTGGTCCCCTCTGACTAGTTTGTAACAGGTCACTAGATCCTCCTTCAGCCTTCTTTTGTGGAGGCTGAACAGGTTCAGGTCCCTCAGCCTCTCCTTGTAGGGCCTGCCCTGCTGGCCCCTGATCATGCAAGTGGCCCTCTTCTGGACCGTCTCCATGTTGTCCACATCCCTCCTGAAGTGTGGCGTCCAGAACTGGACACAGTACTCCAACTGCGGCCTGACCTGTGCAGCATAGAGGGAGAGAATCACCTCCTTGGACCTACTTGAGATACATCTGTGGATGCATGACAAGGTGTGGTTGGCCTTCGTGACCGCATCCCTACACTGTTGAGTGTTCATTTTGGCATCAATAATGACTCCAAGATCCTTTTCTGCCTCTGCACTGATGAGAAAGGAGTTCCCCAACCTGTAGGTGTGCTGCTGGTTCTTCCTCCCCTGGTGTAGCACCTTGCACTTGTCAATGTTGAAACCCATCCTGTTTTCATCTGCCCACCCCTGTAACCTCTCTAGGTCCAATTGCAGCCTATTTCTCCCTTCTAGCGTGCCCACATCTCCCTACATCTTAGTATCATCTGCGAATTTGAACAGGGTGCTTTTTGCCCCCTCGTCCAAGTCACTGATGAAGATGTTGAACAGCGTGGGCCCGAGGACTGAGCCCTGCAGAACTCCACTGCCCACATCCCTCCAGGCTGAATAAGACCCGTCCACCACCACTCTCTGGGTGCAGCCCTCCAGCCAGTTAGTGACCCATTTGACTGGGTAGGTATCAATGCCACAGTCCCTTAGTTTTTTAATGAGAATGGGGTGAGAGATGGTGTCAGAGGCCTTCCTAAAGTCCAGAAAGACTACGTCCACTGCTACCCTGCGTCTAAGGATTTTATGACCTGGTCATAGACGGCCACCAGGTTGGTGTGACAGGACCTGCCTCCAATGAACCCATGTTGGTTACCCCTAAGCATAACCTCCCCTGCTTGCCCCTTGCGGACATGCGCCAGGATACCTCTCTCAAAAAGCTTACCCAGGATCGAGGTAAGACTGACTGACCTATAGTTTCCTGAGTCTTCCTTTTTTTTTTTTTTTGAAAATGGGAACCACATTGGCCCTTTTCCAGTTGCTGAGAGATGGTAAACTATGGATAAGGAGAATTCTTAGCACCTTTTTAAAGAAAGTTATTTTGTGTATTAACATCTTTGAAAAGAGAAAAAGATTGTGTGATTTGCACTGACTGTTCCTAAAGTGTTAACAATGGTCTCTGTTAACCACCTGCTAAATCTTGGGAACCAAAAACAAACCTGAGCCAAATTCTGCTATGTAGTCCTGTTCAGCAGGATATTGACTTCAGGAATGGTAAGTGAGGTTGCCTGGAGGCAGTGAGTGAAATCCTGATTCCACTGAATTTCATGGGAATTCTGTCTTTGACTAAAACAGAGCCATACTTTTGCTTTTGGTGCAAGGTCAGGAGGATGAAAGAACATTTCAGCATAATTTAAAAAGTCAGTATATGCTTATTGTCTAGGGAAGCCATGGAGAGAGTAATAATTAAACAAGGAGACCCGTTCCTTTCACATGCAGTTGGCCTAGATCAAAGGCTACTTAGCCTGCTGGCAACCTTTGGCACAGTGCAAAAGTGTTCTCACGTCTTGCAAAGTGAAAGCTCTAGAGCTGATTTGAAATCTTTTAATGCATTTAGCTTAAAAAGTATCTTGATAACATGGTAAAATTGGTGTAAACTCCAGTAATGAAGTAATAAATTCACCTGTGTAATTGATGACAGATTTCACTTTTTTGCTGCTCCCTTGTTTCAAGAATTAAATCAGTTTTATGGCATATTAAGAGATTCATAAAAATTGTAATTGGATCATAAACTGAAGATAATGTAGTTTGCTTGCATTCACATTATCAGTTGGATGACCAGCTTCTCGAGAGAGAAAGTGGGAGTAAGTGTTTTTAATAGTATGACAAGTGGAATTTAGGAAGGCTTATGGTGGATATGCTTGGTTGCATGATGAGTATCTGGCACTCATTGAGGATGATGGGAAGAGCAACAAAAACAGTCATTCTAAAGTGTGCAAGAGAGATGGTCCTAAGGGCTCAAAAGTTGCCAGTCAAAACCAAAACTCATTTTTTAAAAATGTTGGGGCTCTTGGAATGTTCCCAGCTTCAAGCTTGAGTTCTTACCTAAGAGGGGTGGATACCAATTTTTTTTCTTTTTTTTTAAGACATGATTCCAAACTGTGATTCTTTAAGAAGAAACACCAAATATTGCAAGTCTTGCAACAAATTCTTGAGAGTTAGCAAGTTTGGATAGAAGTGGTTTGTTACCTGGTTGCAGAGCAGGGAACCTGCCTATCTTGAAACCTTTCATCACTGCAGTTTTGCCATTCCCTTGCAGTAACTCCAGCAATCCCTTCTTAAATTTGAACCGATGCTTAGGGCCTGATTTGACTCTGCAGTTCTGCTCTGAATGGCTGAAAAATAGGTATAGAAGGGGCCTCAGAAAGTCCAACTACCCCTTGCTCAAGGCAGGGCCATCCCAGCCTAGGATTTGTCTCACCTTTTCTTAAATGAGGATAGAGATTCCACAGCCTCTCTAGGAAAGTGAGTTCCAGTGCTTAACCACCATCATAGTTAGGAATTTCTTCCTAGTTTCCAAATTAAATTTCCCTTGTAAGTAGTGGCATACCTACGTGCACATATTTGGAGGCAGAAACCCATTTTTATACATGCGACTACACAAATAAACACAATGTGAACAAACTGGAGTTGCTATTAATGTATGGACACTCCATAAAAAACACTCTAAATATGCCTGTCATTAAAAACAGTTTATCTTTCTTAGAAATGTGAAGTCACTGGAGCTTTAGCTTAGTTTCAGGGAAAAAAAAGCTGGAGGCAGGTTGAAAGACAACAAAGCCTCCTCCTATATAAACAGGAGTGCAGCACCCTGCATAGATCTGTCTGGGCTTTGTGGCTTACTAGAGTCTGCTTCAACACCCCCCGGGTCCCTTTGATCATCCCTTGACTCTTACACTTGCTTGCTTTAAGGGACAGGGAGGAAAATGGTGTGACCCAGATGGAACTATGGATCCGCAGGAGGAGAGGCAGTGGATGAGGGTTTCATCCTGGGATGGGGGAGTGGGGCCAGTGAAAGTAAAGCTTACAGGGTAGGCTGAGGACAGCATGGTGTGGGGTGCAGTTTGGGGAGTAGGGGACCCTTGTGGTGGGGCCAGCAAAGTATAAAACCACAGGGGTGCCAACCCAAGGTCTTCTTTTACTGATAATAAAACCATGTCTCAGTTTAAATAAATAAATAAATATTAATTAAAGGTTTACAGATTGCCAGAAAAAGAGATATTGCAGCAAATACACGTGCTGTTTTTTGGCATTGGGAAAATAACACTGGTTGCAAAGTTCTTATTTGCATACTGTAGCAGTTTTACTGTTTCCTGCCTTCAGGAAATGAGGAAGATTAGAGATGCCTTATCTTAAAGAAACGGATCTTATCAGGGTCTGTGGAGCTAAATGGTTATAAAAGCTGGTAGATATAGCTTGAAAGGCTCAAGCCAACTGCTTTTGTGATTTCTAGATCATGAGGGAGTAGTGCATCCCAGAAGCAACAGGTTGCAGAGTCTACTCTGTGTGACCTGTGGACCCACGTACTTTCTTTCAGACTCATTCCCGTGCCTCTCCACTCCCCTTTTGCTCTTGTGAGCAAAAGATAAAGTACAAAAAAGTGTTTGCTAATAGGTCTGCTGCTGTAGCGGAATCATTACCAGTTTTTCTTCTCTGTATTAATAGAGAGAAAATCCAGTTGCGTTACTCTCTACCTTTACTGACAACTGCTCAGAAAAGTCAGCTTTCTTCAGTCTTTAGTAAACTTGAAATACGGGCAGCACTTTAAATCTCAACCCCCTGGAGCACAGTTTGTCATGTTGCCTGGTGAAGAGAATTTACTGTATGATTAGAGTGACTCACCTCCCAACGACATCATGCTTCACGCAGAAATAAAAGAAGCCATCACAGCCTATAGAGATGCTCTTTCTTAAAAAAAAAGGTAGGGGGTACAGGGAAGGAACAAGTGTATTTGGAGGGTCATCATGCTGTCTTTGATGTGTAAGAATGCAAATGTAGTTTGGTGCAGGGTTTTTTGGGAGAGGGTTCTTTCCTTTTTATGAAAGCAGTCATTTGTATGCTGCTTTCCTGTCTTGAAGAGATGGGCAGATTAGTTAGAACATATATCATGTGCTTGCTTTACTGTTCTAAATCCCACACTTGAAATGGTTCCGAACAAATCATTTGCATATTTAAAGCAAGGACCTTTTTGCTTTCTTGTTCAAGGAGTACTTGGATACAGTTCGGTAGCCTTGTTAGCCCTGATATGCAAGAAATTATAACAAAGCCTCACTGATTTGATGCTCAGCTGCCTGCCTACCCCATATATTGTAGTATCTAGGGTCAGAAGAGGCCTAGAGCAGGCCATCTAGTCTGATCCCCCGCCAACAGCAGGAACGAGTGCCAGGGTCACAGGACCCCAGTCGAGTACCTATCTAATCTACTCTTAAAGATGCCCAAGGTAGGAGCAAGAACAACTTCCCTAGGAAGCCAGTTCCACGTCCTAGTCACCCTAACTGTGAAGT
>JAGPOW010003316.1:43867431-43884008 GCA_030014935.1 Caiman crocodilus
CTCACAGATGTGGGACTTGAGAATTTTCTCAAAGATCTTTCCCAGAACTGAGGTGAGACTGACAGGCCTGTAGTTCTCCAGGTCCTCCTTCCTCCCCTTAAAGATGGGAACCACATTGGCCACCTTCCAGGTATATAGTAATTCATATCTGTTCAGAGTGAGTGGAACGTAGAAATTTCTTCTTTCATGTCTACCAGTAATAACATTTTATTCCCACATTTCACAAATGAAATTTGACTCACTGTAGGGTTTTAGGGAATGAGAAATTGGGTCTTGCACATCTGAGTTTGCCTTCAGCAGCATCCTTCCTTGTAGGAAGCTACAGATAGAGAAACTCTGGCACAGGTGGAGGAGGAATTCTGTGGGAGATTTGGGAATACAACCTGTATCATCTCTCCCTGTCATGTGTTTTAAACATAAGATTACCATTTCTCCTTCAAGACTTTTTAAGTCTTGCTTTTGTTTGAGCCGCTCCATATAATTTTGGACTGAGAGAGAGAAAAGAATTCAGACTTCAGAACAGAGTAGATGGCATGGTAGGAATAGTGAGATGTTATAAACCCCTCTTTAGGAATTAGGCAGACAGGGTTCCCATGGCCTCTGATCCTCACTGCCACACATTTGCATTTTCACAGACCTGCATTTTGCAAGTTGGCTTCTATTCCATTTAGAAGAACACATCAACAGCAGACTCTCCCTATTCCTGAAGAAGGGTGTTTGTGTCCAAAAGCTTGCAAAGTGTAATTTTTCCAACTATTTAGTTGGTTTAGTTTCATAGTTTTATAGTTGGTAGGGTTGGAAGGAACCTGAGCAGGTCATCAAGTCCGACCCCCTGCCATGTCAGGAAAGAGTACTGGGGTCAAACAACCCCAGCTAGGTGATTATCTAGCCTCCTTTTGAAGACCCCCAGGGTAAGAGCGAGCACCACTTCCCCTGGAAGTTGGTTCCAGATCCTAGCTGACCTGACTGGGAAGTAGTGCCTCCTGATATCTAGCCTGAATCTAGTCTCTGTGAACTTATGGCAGTTATTCCTTGTTACTCCTGGTAGTGCTTGGGGGAACAGGAACTCTCCCATAGTTTGCTGGTCCCCCTTGGCCAGTTTGTAGACGGCCACCAGATCCCTTCTCAGCCCTCTTGTGGAAGCTGAACAGGTTCAGGTCCTGTAGCCTCCACTCATAGGGCCTGCCTTGCTGCCTCCTGATCATGCGAGTGGCCCTCCTCTGGACCCTCTCGATGCTGACCACATCCCTCCTGAAGTGTGGTGCCAAGAACTGGATGCAGTACTACAACTGTGGCCTGACCAGTATTGTATGGAGGGGGAAGATCACGTCCTTGAACCTGCTTGTGATGCATCTGTGGACGCATGACAAGGTGTGGTTGGCCTTCCTGACTGCGTCCCCACATTGGCGGCCCATGTTCATTTTGGAATCAATAAAGACTCCAAGATCCTTTTCTGCCTCTGTGCTGATGAGAAGGGAGTTCCCCAGCCTGTAGGTGTGCTGCTGGCTCTTCCTCCCCAGGTGTAATACCTTGTACTTGTCAGTGTTGAAACCCATCCTGTTCTCATCTGCCCACCTCTGTAATCTGTCCAAATCTAGTTGCAGCCTATCCCTCTCCCACAGCATGCCCACTTCTCCCCAGATCTTAGTGTCATCCGCGAATTTGAACAAGATGCTTTTCACCCCCTTGTCCAAGTCACTGATGAAGGTGTTGAACAGTGTGGGCCTAAGGACCAAGCCCTGAGGGACCCCACTGGCCACATCCCTCCAGGTTGAAAAAGACCCGTCTGCCACCACTCTCTGGGTGCAGCCCTCCAGCCAATTTGCGACCCATCAGACTGCGTAGGCATTGACGCCACAGTCGCCTATGAGGATGGGGTGAGAGACAGTGTCAAAGGCCCTCCTAAAGTCCAGAAAGACTATGTCCATCATGACACCTGTGTCCAAGGATTATGTGACCTGGTTGTAGAAGGCCACCATGTTGATCTGACAGGATCTGCGTCATATGAAAGCAAAGAACCCAAAGGATCTTGTCTGTCCATGTCCTTAGATCACCATGGCTACAACCAACACCCTTAAAACTCTCTATAGGAATTATATTTTTATATTGTCTTTCCTTGTAATCAGTCACTTTTTTTCCCCATCTCACCATCCCTAATGAAGTTGGTGTTTGGGGTTTTTGGTTTTGAATTGTAGAGCAATTCAAAAAGCTTAAATGAATTCTAAGGAATGAAAGAGCCTCTCAGAAGAAATGAGCAAATGCATTTAAATACTTCAGGGCCTTAACCCTCTCTTTAATCTAGATGTGTAGGGGAAGTATAGTTCTGCACATCGAGAAAAAACGTTGGAGAGCAAGATATCTGGTATTATGGGCTGCCTGTAGACGTGCTCCAAGGCTGCTCTAATGCTCTGTAATTGTGAGAGTGCTAATTGGCATGCATCAGCCAGCCGCGGTGTCCTGTGTATCAGCATCCCCATGCTTCAAAATGTTGGCATGGGCACTTTAATTAAAGCTCTAATTAAAGTACGCTCCCCCACACACTTCTGGAGTGTGTGTAAAAATCACCCCATATCATTCTTATGAGTTTCTTCTGCTTAAAAAATAAATCTGGAAAATGTGTTGCCATACTCAAAATTTCTGTTCTACCAGTTTTTGGCCAGTCTTGGCTTGAGTAAGTAAATTGTTTGGTGGCATTGTAACTTGAGCAGAAGAAAATAGAAAGATAAAATCCAATTTTTTCCTTACAAAAAGGCATAAGCTAGGATTTGTACTTGGCTTCCAAAGAGGGAATGTTAAATCCTGTGGTCACTTTTGCTATCAAGCCAACACCCTCTTTCAGTCTCAGCACAAGGCAGCTTCCAAACAGCATGGAGTCATTTGTTTATTTATTTTAAGTACAAGATGTTTTATTTCATAAGTTTTTTCTTTCTCTTGTCTGTGCTTTTTTACTTAATGTGCATAAATAGTAAAATATGTGACTTTGAACTTGAGTATTATTAAATGCCAAAATGGAAATATTTATTACTGGTAGGGTAATAGAAAATGGTGCATGTGAAGGTGGGCAGGAGGATGAACTATGATACATAAAAAATAAATAAATAAATAAAAAATTCTTTTAGAGTTCCTCAGATTTTCTGTTCAGTTAGTGAAATGATAATTTGGGGGAATGAATTCCGTGAGTTCATTATCGTTTGGGCCTTTTAAAGCATGCATTTGAACTCCATTCCTGTAAATTACCCTCAGTTTTGACTGGCTAATGAAGACCCTGATCATCTTGATGATGTACTTGGACAAAAATTAAATTTTAATTTTCCCTAGAAAATTATCATAAAGCTACAGACTAATTCTGCTTGGCTATGTAAAGTTTCATCAGATGATCTACCAGTTGAAACAGCGGCTTCCATCCAAAGCATGTTTGCCAACAATCTTTGCCATGAGGACCAAGTAGAGTGGGCAGTAGAAGAACCTGGCAGTCAGTTCTGAATGAGACAGATAAGCAGGACTCCTGGTTTTCTCTGTTAAAAAACACGAAAGTCTCTGATTGTAAATCCCACCCCCATCATGGTTTTTGTGATTACAATGAAATGCCACTACATATATAAGTATTAGTTGAACACAACATTTTATTGATATATTTACAATTTTAAAATAATTTGGAAGCTTGCCAGTGCCTCAATCATTATAATGACATACATTCTACATATCTATATATTTTGGCATTTGATTTTTGGCTTTTTTAATCATGGAAAATCAGAGCTCTTTCTTCCCCCTTTGCTTGCCAGGATGAGGGTCCTGCTGCAGCTGCCCACTGCTTTGTGGCACTGAGCAGCCCTGCTGTGCCAGTGTCCTTCCCTCGCCATTGCCCTTGGTACCCAACCGCAGCACCCCAGCCCTGCCAGTGCCCCTCACTCCTAACCTGCTGCTCTCCACCCTCAGTGTGTGGAGCAAGGGGTGTGTTGGCATAGGCAATGCCATAGGTGATGCACTGGGGAGACATGGGGGTCACATGCCCCCCAGATTTGTTCCCACAGCAGAGCACAGGGCTGTAGCCTGGCTGGACTGGCACTGAGCAGGAGTCACCTCTGCAGGCCAGTAGGTGGGACCCAGTGCAGGAGGGTGGAATGGGCAGGGGAGACTTGGTGCTGCTGCTGCTGCCATGGCCACCAAAATGAGGCATCCCATGCCTGCTGCTGCAGTTGGGGGAGCACAACTCCATGTCACTGCTGTGGCACCTCACCTTGGCAGCTATGGCGGCATGGCACTCCCAGCTGCAGTGGCGGTAGCAGTATCACTCAGCCTGCCTTCCCCACCCCATCCTTCTGCGCTGTGTCCCACCTGCTATAGATGTGGCTGGTGCTGGTCCAGCCTGGCTGCTGGCTCCTGCCCAGCTGTGGGCTTAAAAATCTGGGGGGAGGCACATGCCTATGGGCCCAGCCCCCCTCTGTGAGTGTGTGCAGTGGTGGGGAGCCACTGCCTCCCCTCCCCTGGGACAAGCTGTCTGTGGCTCCATCCCATTTCCTGGCTGGGTCCTTGGCCATGTGTTTTCGCCTGTTCTGGTCACAGGCCCAGGGCACTGCATACCATTCCAGCTGGGCAGTGCCCCAGCCCAAGCTGCTTTGGAAACGCATAGCAGGTGCATGTGGACCCCCTGAGCATGGTGGTGCACCCCCTGCGAAGGATAGTTGCCATTCACCAATTGCCATTCCTCCCGCCGTTGATGCCGGTGGCGGCATTTGCGGGCGGTCTGTGATTGCCGTTGGTCACCTCCGTCGCTACTGGTTGGCGCTCGCCACCCTTCCCACTCCTCCCCTCGACAGAACTGCAGCTGCCTGAGGCAACTCCCCACTTACCTCCTGCCATTCTTCTGCCACCGACAGTGTTGTTGCCACCTGCAGGAGTTTGCCGTACCCCCCCAGACTCCGGGGGCACTCATTTTTCATGCCCAGCTGACAACCCTACTCCATTCCTTCCCTCGCCGTGCAGCGACAGCGTGAGCTACCACCACTGCCTCAGTCTACTCACAAGTTGTTCCATCCCCACACATGCTCCCATAGACTTCCCAGGAGGGAGCTGCAGCAGCTGCTTTCTACCATTTTGCTTGGCTGTATTGCTGGCTGCATGCATATGTGCATGTGCATGTGGTACCTTATGCCTCTGATTGCCCTTCTTCTACTCCCCCCTAGTCCCTAGCAGCCACTTGCAGGCTGAAACTCTGATGGCCTACAAGGAGAAACTCAGGGTTTTCCAGGATTTTTTCATTTAAAGGAGGAAATCCACATTTTTCCACAGGAAATGGAAAACCCATGCTGATAGGAGAAGCATGGTTTTAATCATTTTCTCTTTTGGGACCTTGTTGGCGGATATTCTCTTAATTTTGAATGTAGCTAATTTTCATTAATTCTTCATGTATCATTTGACTTGGTTTCCTTTTGGAATTGCCATGTTTTCCATTTCCAAATTCCTTTTGGAATTTCCAAATTCCTTTTGGAATTGCCCTCTATTGTGTGTGCTTTGGATTATGTGTCACCAAGTTTTTGTGATCGTAATGGCATCAGCACAGTCTTAGTACCTGAGTGCTGTGATATTTTCTGACTGGCACAGTTTAAAACAGTAAACGTAAGTTTGAATGATAGCATGAAGGGCAACTCTGTGCTAGGCTGGGGAAGTAGTTCCTGTTTAAAAATGCAACTAGTGTGAATAAAATGTAATTGCCTTAAAGTTTTTGTTTAGTTTATTATTGTCAACGCTTGGTTGGCCCCCAAGTTTTGATGCTACAGATACACTACATTCTTCACAGTATTCAAACCTCATCTGCGTGAGAGTCTAAACATATCTGTTGGAATTTATGAAGTTTGTCAGGGTTTTTTTTAAAGCATTTTTTAAAGCATTTTTTTTAAAGCATTGGACATCAGTGGCCTCATACAGACGTTCATTTTCTCCACAAGTATACAGATGTTTAGATGTTTTTTTCCTCCAGAGTAAAAGTGGCTGCTCCAGGAGAAAAACAGCCTGGGGACAACAAGAGTTAAGTAACTGCCAGGAAATTTTCTTGTGGGAGAGCAAATGTCTGTATATGCTGACAACACAGGGTAACAGCGGGCAGTCTGAATTAGCCAATCAGGACTGCCTATGCACTGCTGTCATCTGTTGCCAAAGGAGTCTGAACAGCATGCTGAGATGTCTGCACATGGTCTTCCCCTCCCTGCCCTCCTCTCCCAGTTGCACAGTGTCAGCACTGCAAGCTCTCTACTCTTCAGGGCCTCAGTATTTGAAAGTCTATACATGCGACTCTAGGTAAGGTTTTTTTGCTTTTGTTTTTTTCTACCATGAGAACAAACCTGGGAGACTTCTCCCAGATTATTTGAATGTGTGTACATAGCCAGGGTTAATGGTGATGGTAGCTTGTATGATTAATTTTGCTTGTTGGGCTAGCCATTCAGATACTACCTTCTAACAACATTAATTTTTGTCACTATAGCTGTAAAGCAATTTATTAATGTTGCAAAGAGAGTTCACTTTCCTTTAGACTCCCTGTTTTTTGAAGCAGCCATTTGTCTATGCACAGAACAACTCTTGAATAATGAGAGGTTTTTGGCTATGCTAAAAATTGCTGGGACTCATAGCCTCTCTTAACTTACATCCCAAAATAAATAGCTGTTTCCCTCCTGAGAAGTCTCTAAATCAGGGTCTGCCTGTTTTTGTACAAGCTTTTTTGGTTAACTTAGCAATTGTTGCCAAAATTAGAAATGAAGTAATTTCTTTATTGGTTGTAAATATCAAAATTGTTTTGTTCTCATTTTATACCAGTGAGAGAGAGAGCAGGCTTTTATACCATGCATTACCCACAGCAAATTGGAGGAAGTGGGTTAACATGTTGTAATGTTTACGTTTTGAGAAATTTGTCTGAGGCTGATCTGCATTGGTAGGCTTCTTACCTTTTTTTATAATTATCAAGCATACTAGGCAAACCGCAAAAGGTGATCAGGACAAACTAAAGACACTGGAAGGCCAGCTTACAGCAAGAAATTTTGCTTAAGACTCCTCTTGATACCCTTGATATGACGCTCATGGTTACCATGAGGTGTTCTTCTTAGCTCCAGGCATTCCATATTCAGGAGGCTCAAAGCCCTGTAAATAGGGTTCTGCCTGAATTGTTCTGGAAGTGCGCTGTGCAGAGACTCTTATAATCTTGTTCCTTTTGCCACACCCCACCGCTGATTGGCAGAGGGGCTCCTGATCTTCTGGGAGGCAAAAAAGGTGTTTTTAAATATGCTGTGGTTTTTGCCTCCGGGCTGAGCAGCAGCAAGTGGCAGGGCCACTGGGGCCCTTCTGCCAACTGTGGGGGGAAGGCAACAAAAAGAACAAGATTAAAGGAATTACAGATCATTCCAGTGCGATTTCCATAGCTTCCTACCTATAGGAGACCTCCACTTTGAAGGGATGAATTTATTTAGCAGTAGCCTTCCAATTCTGAGATAACAGAGATCCATCACCAACAGCTAGGTGTGAAGATGCACTGAGAATGGCAATCCACGACACTTGCAGCAGCCCTGTCCACTCCATTCAATTAATGAATGCGCCCCCTGGCCCCTCTCCCTCCCCCAACCCTGGCTGGCTCCCATGACCTGGCATGTGGGCAGCCCCCCTCCACTCTTCCACGCAGTATATAAAAGTGAGACTTTATTTTGAGCTATTAGGCAATCACCTTTATGTATGTTCCTTATAAAAACATAAATCGGGACAAAATTATTTTTTGAAATAAAATGAAAATACATTATAGTAGATGTTTGATTTTTAGTATATTTGTGAGCTTTTTGTTAAAATGCTGTCTTCTGAAAGATTTTGTGCATGTGTAGCCCTCAACAGCTCACCAAAACTTGTTAAGGGCCTGTCCAGCTGAAATAATTACCAACCTCTAATTTAGAGGCATTGCATTTAAAAAACTCCAGGGAATAATAAATAAAGTGACTGGAAATACATTTTTAAACAAAATGGAAAAATCATGCATGAATAACCATAATATTGTAATTAATGAGACACTTGAGCCTGGCAGTTCTTGCAAATATTTTGAATTAATTAATCAAAACAAATACCCTAACTTACATGAGTGGGTGCTCAGCACTGACTAATATAAAATGGTGGTGTGGCATTACACTGCATGAGAATTGCTGAGCTTTTCTAACCGTTCCAAAAGGGTTGTGGAAGATGTATAAGCACCTTGCTAATGCTACTGTCTTCACTTACAGAAGCAGGAAATGACCACTTCTTAGCTTTCATTCTGTTTTGGACTGCGGGACAATACTAGAGCAGTTCTTATGCTGCAAAGGTCTCAGAACAACCACAACAGGTTAGAAGGCTTTTGACCCTATGGATTCCTTTTTTTGAAGTCTCTGGGTTTATCTTGTGAATCAAATGTAGGTCTTCGCACACCAAACAGTGCTAATACTGCATGGCACCTTGTGGCACCCTTGAAAGGCTCTTATAGTACTCAGGTTGAGGATCACTGGTTTAGATATTAGCTAGATGACTTCCTTTTAGAGATTAAGCCTCAGATGAGAAGCTTAAACCACTTTTGGTAGGGGACAGTGGGAGGGGGATGAGAAGTGGGGATGCTTTTTGTTTCTGCTTGGTTTCTGTACAGTAAGGTCTTCTACCAGAATGGTTTGCACAGCTAAATGGAAGAGGTTGCTTTCTGGGTAGTTGAACAGCTGTACTCTTTGCTATTAATCTCCCTGCCAGCTATCCTGAATTATTTGCTTACCCTGAAGCAGTCCAGACGACTGGAGTACATTTGGGAGCAATCTCTGGTAATCAGCTTTTGCTTTGGGGTTACACTGTATTTTCACACCCCACAGTGCCAAGGACAGTACATTTTAGATTGCTTCATTTTAAGGCTGTGAAAAAGAATTCATGCTTGAGGAGTCCTTAGCAGATTTCTTGGAGGTAGTCCCATCTGTAAAAACAAATGAGACCTGCAGCTTGGGAAGGAGGGCTTTGGTGGTATGGCATAGGGTGACAGATATAGTCTCTTCAGTAAGCAGGTTCTCAGTCATTTAGGGAGACAGTTACAGGGTTTATGGTGCCCTGGAGAGGAAGGCCTGAAAGTTCAAGCTGAACTTCTTTTGAAAGCGATAATATGATTGGGTAATTGGGTCATACAATATATGAGTTGAAGTATTTGGTTACCCCTATCTTGGCATTGAAAGGAAATTTATCTTGGTGTAGGAGATGTCTGGTAATCGCATGGTTCAGGGCTTCTTCGGTCAACTGGTAGGGCCCAGGAAGACACTTTTTTATTTCCATGAATGCTCTTTATTCTGGTTTTTATTTTGTTTTGTCTTATTTTTCCTTACTTTTCAAAGCACTGGATATTGGCTAGGATGTCCTGGAATTCCTACTGCTATTTAATAATTTCTCAGATATTGGGTGGGACAGATTTGGGGGGTCAAGAAAGTCAGGTTTGCAGGGATTGTAGGTTTTTTGCTCTTTTCTATTATGTAGGACATGATCCTTTTTTTTGGATCATCTGAGCACGTTAGTCTAATTAATAGCAGAGAATTTCAGTGGCAAGGCACTGGTGGTGCCCATATCTCCCCTACTTCTGATGTATGGCACGTTGTGGAGGATTTTTCTAATAAGATGCTTTTGGCTGTGGTGTGAGAGAAGAATCTGGCAATACAATCTTTGTGGATCCTTTGGGCAAGGGCTTACTTCGAATACAGTGAACAGGTCTGCGGGTGCTCTTCAAGCCCCTTATCCTTTCCGTTGACTTCAAGCTAGGTTAAACCAAGTCCAAAACAAGTTCTCGTATCTCCAGTAACTCTTAGGTCTTTATAAGGATAAGGGTATGGATAGTTTATTTTTTCTATCCATATAAATGTTTTTTTTTGTGTTTTTTTTTTTTTATCTACAATGATTTCCATGGGACTGCTTCCAGTATGGACACACTGTTCCTGGAGAATAGCCTTCTCTTATTGCATGATGTCCTATAGTGAAGGAACATCCTATGTCAATGTCTTTGTACAGTGACTGTATTTCTAACACACGGTACCAGATAGTTTTTATCTAGGGTGCAAGAGAGTGCAGCCTTGTCTTTATTGTGTTCTCTGTGCGATATTTAAATAGCGTTTCCTGATAAACTGAAGCACCTAGCCTGTTTTCTGAGGTAAATGGAGATTCTCCTTTCTACCATAATATTGTGAGGGAGAGTGGGTCTGGCATGCATTCTTTTGAATGCATGCTAGATTCAGAATTACTGCAAATTGCAGAGGTGGTTTATTGCCAAATAAACCTGTCATCAAGCTGTTTGGCTGCTATCAGATTATATTGGTATAATGTGAAATATCAAATACTATAAGTGATCCTAACCATCTAATGAAGACTGAAACTAACATCTTGCCTCAGAGATGGTTTAAGATCGGGGCTGGTTGGAGAAGCTTGCATTTTGGTTGTGATTTCTCTCTTTTCTGATTGGTGGAAGAGTCAGATATCCAGGGTTGTCCAGTCTGGCCCCTTTCACACACCTTTCCTTTTCAGAGGGTAAAGATGATTAGTGATGTTCTCAACATTGTTTTCTGTAGAGGACAACTTTACTAATTTCTTACAGAAGCAGTATTGGTGATGGATAACATATTCCTGCTTATATAATATGCATTGGAGAGGTCAAAAATATGGCCTGTGGAGCGATGTCATCTGGTCTGTGGAGCAAGTGGTGGTAACGTTAGTTGCTGCAGTTTCTGGAGTCTCAGCATCTGTTGCTTGTTTTGCCACCCCAGATATCTGACCCAAGGAATCCTTGTGGGATGGATGACATGTCTCTGTATTCTGGCTCTAGTCTACAGACTGGCTTGCCCTGCTCTTCTGGTCCACAGGGCCAGATGAGTTAGATGCTCTGATTAGATATAATTTCCTTTACAAAATTATTTGGCTTTCCTTTTGCAGGTTACGCCCACTGGAAGGGTCAGGTGTTAAATTCAGATGAACTTCATGAACTGTATGAAGGACTTAAGCTGAACAATGTCAACCACTATGATTATGTACTCACAGGTCAGTATTTGTTTTTCCTTGGAGATGTGCTATTTTTGCAAGAGGAGAGGGTTATTCCAACCCAGGTAATCACATTTTTCCTTGAACTTCCTCTTGCAAAAACAACTGGATACTTCATACTTCAGTGATGGTCATATTGTAGAACAGCTGCTGTATCCAGCCCTAAAGTTGTGAAGGGTTGGGTCAGCTAATCCCTGCACATCTTCATCCATCTCCACAGCACAGTTTTTACATTTATTTTAAAAGTAGTATGGATTTGAAATGTCCTTCCTAAATCTACAATAATGTCTGATTTGCAGTTTAAAAGATTGGCCTTTTTCCCGTTGATGTGCTGTTCTTTCTTTGATCTCTGATGGGAGCTGGGATGGGGAGTGTGATGAGAACAGAATGGAGAGTTGGATGGCTCAGTCTATTCTCAACCCTGTCATCGTACTCCTTGAAATGTTGTTTGTGCACATATAATGGTCTTCTAAACTTTTTTAAGTGTGTAGAGCAAGTCTTGGGCAGTGTCTTACTTCACTTAACATAGAGGCTTGGTATACGTGTGCATATGAATGCAAGGTGCCTCTATAGGAGGCATTTTAAATGGAAAAATAAATGGTCTGTGATCAGCTGCCTATCAATTAACAAGCCACAGAAGAAGAGACTGTATTCTTTATTAGCTGAGTTCCACTTCATTGAGTTTAGTTCATCTTACAAAACTCAAGCAGAAATTGATTGCTAGATGTGATTGATTACATGATTTCCACATGTAGGAGATGTTTTAAAGCCGGGGATAATGGGAGAGTTTAATTATATTCAACTGGGATTATCATCCCATAACAGTTATCCTGGCATGAAGGGTATTGCATATCTGATAATTATTTTCCCCTTCTGTTTTTGTGGAGCTCTCAGAGGTAAAAGGAGACATTAAACTTCACTGCAGAGTAATGGAATTCAATATAAATGAATTTCATGTGGTTGAAAGGCACCTGTACATTTTTCTCCTGGGAGAAGGGTTATTCTATAGTTGAGCAGAATCATTTTCCTGAAAAAGAGCATGCCACTGTAGGAGCTTTCAACAAACTGTTTCATATGGAGTACTTCCAAAGAACAGTTTAGAGGCATCTTCTTCTGCTGGAGTAGCTATAGCAGTTACAAATTTCAAATAAAACATGTTTTAAATTATGTTTTAATAATCCTGCTCCTAGTTTCCCAGTCACCTCAGAGCATTTTAAAGCGTGAGAAACTTAAATGAACGGGACTAAATTTTTCCAGGATTGAGAAGTGAGGAACTTTCTGCATATAATTACTGTGGTGATTCTTTAAGGTATTACTCTATAAAACTAACTGCCAGTTTTTCTTCTCCCCAAAGGCTACACAAGGGACACATCATTCCTTGCCATGGTAGTCGATATTGTTAAAGAGTTGAAACAACAGAACTCTAACTTAGTGTATGGTAAGGATTTGATGATTTAATCATTTTAACTTCATTATTTCCTGTGTATATGTGTAAATCATTTAGGATGAAAGCAGTATTATGATACTATCCTGAATTTCATAACGGTGTCTTGCTGTGTTTTTTCTTGACACAGACTTCAGGGGAATGTCAGTTTAGCTTTATTAAACATGGTGAGGGATTTTCTTTTTCATATAACTTGGCTCCTTGTGCTACTTTTCTCACATTGTGCCATCCATGCCTAATAAAATTGTGTTCCTATTATGGATTTGGTATGCTGGTGTTGAGTTTGTCACTGCCTTTGGCTTGTAGAGATTGAGAAATTGTAACCGTCTCATGTTGGCTAGTGAGGTGTCAAATAGCATGGTAGCATTCTGAAGCGGAGCAGTGATTTCAGTATTTCATAGAATCAGTCGGGCCATATCTGAACAGCAGCCCTGGTAATGATAACGTAGGCATTAAAACATGCTTTAAACCAGGGATGGCCAACCTGTAGCATGTGTAGCACAAGTGGCACAGGTAGCTTGTGTGGCATGTAGCAGGAGGGGAGAGGACAGGCAGATGGGACAGGGAGCAGACAGCAAAGTAGCAGATAAGTCAGGGAGTACGGGACAGGAATCAGAAAGCAGAGAAGCAGATCGGGGGGGGGAAAGAGTGGCACTTGAGGATTCAGAGCTGATTTGTGGCACATCTGCCAGAAAGGTTGGCCTCCATTGCTTTAAACCAGTGGTGCCCAACCCCTGGCTCATGGCAAATTCAGCCTACAGAGTCATGGCATCCAGCCCACTAAGCTCCACACAGGTCAGAAATTTGGCAGCAGGGAGCAGTAGCCATTAATACTGCCTCCTGTGCTGCCAAATTCCCAAGTCCTGTGCAGCCAGGTGGCTTCCCCATATACCATGCAGCTGGATCAGGACTGGGCCACAGATCAGGCCATACCCCCCACCCCCTCCATGCTGCTGAATTGGGGCTGGGTCATGCCCCTGTTCTCCCCCACCTCTGGATCGGGCTTGGTGTGCCTGCCCACTGGCTGGATCCAGCTCATGGAGGGATGGGCCACCATCCATCCCGTCTGTAGGGCAAAAGGGTTGAGCATTGCTGCTTTAAACAATACAAGTAACATACAGTTCCTGTAGTACAATAATACATAATCTATTAAGATTATTTAAATCTATTAAAATTAACCTGTACAGTAAAATCAGTCTCTGTTTGTAACTTTTTTCTGTAAATACCATTAAATATATGTATTATTTACATTAAAATCAAATGATCCTGTCAAAGTTTTACTTCCAGTTTAGTTATCCAGAACCATATTTAAATAATTGGTGATGGAGACATGCCTACATGGATTTCACTGTGTAGATTGGTATAGTGCTTTTTTTTTTTTTGCAAACTGTTTAATGTATCTGAGAGGGCTAAGCAGTAACCTGTTCTTTATTAAAAATAAGTGAAAATAGAATGTTATAATATGATTTTTCCCTCTGTTCCAGGACTTGAAGCAGTGGCTCTGTTTACAAAGTAACTTATACCATGTCAAAGAGAACATACAGAACATATTTGGGGAGATTGTATGTTCTAACAATCTTTTGACATAGTAAAAAATACTGGCCAAAGCCAGCAAAAATATTTAAACAGGGCTTTAGCTAACATGATTTGAACTGGGTTTTTCTTAGACATTACATTTTGGCCTACAATTTAATGCTTAACATTCTTTTTGAAAGCAGACTTTTTTTTGTAAAATCTTTATAGAATATTCGTGTTTTCTTTTGTTATGGTAAAGGTCTAAAAAAGAAAACATTTTTTGAGGTTTTATTAAGGTAACAGCCTTCAGCCTGGGCATTACATCCAAAAAATATAACAGACAAGAAACAGAAACTAGAAACTAGCCACTTTAGCTGTGGACCATCTAAGAAATGCAGAATGTAAGCAGCCAAATGACAAAGTCACTTGGACTCTTAACATTCTTTCTGTTCATTGGAAGATAGTAAGCCAGGTTTCCCACTGACATCCACAGAAGCCTGCATGAGTATGGATGGGCTGACTGGTAAAAAAAGGACTATGAAATGTTTTTATTTCAATAGTTAATTCTAATACCAAGGATATTTTTGGTGTTCTAGCACCCATTACTAGCTGCTAGGACTGTTCCTACTCTTTTGAAATTGAGGTTATTTTGAGTACTTTGAGATTTGCCAAAAATGTCAAGTTTAATACTATTTTTTATCACGCCAAATATGTGCTTACCAGGTCTGGTCTGGAAGAAAAATTCTTCTTGCTTATAATATTCTATAAACATTAACTTTTCTGATCTCTCTGCCTAGTGTTCTAATATTCTAGAGCTCAGATCCAAGGCAGGAGTTTTCATACCACAACACCTTTTCCCACCTCCTCATTTCTGCAGATTAAACAACGTGGACAGGGTGATTGATTACAACCTGACACCTCTTCATGATTGCACCCAAATTCCTCCACAGACTGTAGATAGCCAGTTTACAAAGTTCTGCTCCAGAGTAGTGTGGCAGTTGTTCGAAGATGAAAGTTACTAAACAGATAGGTTGTAACATACCTACTAGCAATTCTTAGCAGCATTTTTACTTTGCAGATCCTTGTTGGTTTCTAAAATTGGATTTATTCTCTGTTGCAGTATGTGATCCAGTGATGGGTGACAAATGGAATGGAGAAGGCTCTATGGTTGGTAACCCTCTGTTTGAACCATGCTTGCATTGAGAGCTGTGTGTGCCAAGACAGAGTCACCTGTCTCAAGTTTGGGTCTGAATTCCAGTGTCCTTTACAATGCTGTTAACTTCATGCAAATAAACTCAGTGCTTGTAAAGGGTGTTGAGTTGATAGTTCTGGGTAGTGTAGTCTACCCACAGAACAGCCAGTATATGGACTATCTTGGTGAAAAAATCTCCCACACTGTTCCTCAGTGTGTTCTTTTTCTGTCACTGTTTGTGTGACATTAACACTTGAGTATTAGCACTTTGATGGACATGATTTATTTCACAATGATTTCCAAAAACCAAACAAACGGCTATTGAGCTGGGCTCGAACAAGGTGCCTAAAGGTCTTGGTGCCCATCTGTTCATCTACTCGAGGCATTATGGTATGTTTTAATTTACTGTTAAGCAAACAATTGGATATTGATGTTTTATCTAAATTTCTAATGACAGCTGTGGTTTTTCACTTGGATTTCACTTTCAATGCATTATTTACTGTTCTTGGTCCTAATATGTTTCTTGCTTGTCTCCTCAATTATTAGATTTGCCATATAAAGTAGCACTTTGCTTATCACTTAATAGTGATATGGTTTGCCTTTGCATGTGTGTTCTCGCTTCAGGTCACAACTAGTACAGGGTGTGTTATCCTTGGCTTTCTATTTGCTAGACAACAGAAAAAATGGCTACTGCATGGGAGACCGGTGCCTCCTGAGTTGGGGGGGCACTTGCTCCCCCAGTGGCCAGCCAGCAACTGGGGGGGAGTCCCCCCCCCGGGTTGCGCACACTGATCAGGAAGTGCTTCTCCTGGTGCCCCCACTCCCTGGACAGCGCGCTCAGGGGGTTCATCAGTGCTCCCGCCTGCCCCCACCCACACCTCTTGCCTAAGAGGAGAACACTGGCTGTGAGGGGGTGCCACTGTAAAATTACACTGAGTGTGTTTTAAGAGTTACTTTTTTCTGATAAACAACCATCACAGAGAATTCTGGCCATATACCAAACATATCTTTTATGTTCTTGGTTAATCAGTTAAGGGCACAGGACTAGAAGGCATGTAGGCAAGCACACCACGCAATCTCATTGATAAAGTGATTAAACTCCAATTTAAGATGAGTGAAGTCTTTTGCTTGCATTACTTGTGTTGGAAGGCTGTGTCACTTTATTTTCTGGCATTGATTACTCATTGCCCATTTATGCCCACTTAAGTTTGTTTTGTAAGTAAGATGACTTGTCTTCTTGCTTGCTACTTAGCCCCTGTGAAGTAGTGTTTCCTAATGTCCAACCTGCTCTCCAGTAACTTGTGACCATTGGTCCTAGTTACCCCTGGTGGTGCCCGGGAAAAAAGAGCCTGTCCTATTTCCTGCTGATCATCCCTCAGC
>JAGPOW010003316.1:43884108-43929520 GCA_030014935.1 Caiman crocodilus
CCTCCTCTGGACCCTCTCGAGGCCGTCCACATCCCTCTTGAAGTGCAGCGCCCAGAACTGGACACAGTACTCCATCTGCGGCCTGACCAAAGCCGCATATTCAAGATAATACAGTATTTATATACTAGTAGCATTTAGAGGCCACACCTGAGATTGGAGCCTCATGAAGATGGGGAACACACAGACATTGTCTCTGAAGGCATCTAAAAATGTAACAGCTGAGACCAGAAAACGGAAGCAGGGAGGTATTAGCCACCATGGGTAACTAAGGCATGGAGAATGTTAACCCAGGTAAACTTGTTCCAAAGGGGGCTAATTAACTCAAGTTAATTAGCAATCAATGAATCTGAGTTACAACAGGAATGAAAACATTCACAAAACTATCCTAAGCAAACTCCAGCACACTGATAGGGTTTTCATGCCATTGCCTGAATGTTAAGTTATACTTTTATTTTTTTTTCAGTCTATGGACTGAAGCACGCATAGGTTGGTAGGCTTTTAATATTTGTTGAGCATACATTATTTGCTTAGTCAACATCAGAAAACTAATAGAGCAAAATTCATTTGTTCTGCAGCAACTTTGATTTCTAATACTGTTGCCATTGATATCAAGACTTAATTTGACTCCAAATCTCTTCAGTCCTCTCTTCTTTTCCCTCTTGTAAGCGGCCTCTTGATAGACATATAGGTTACTTGGGGAATGGTGAGTTACTGGAAACTTGCAGGAACAGTAGTTTGCTTTCAGCTATAAGTAGTAAAAGTACAAATCTAATTGGTCAAAAAGGAAGAGCAGGTGGCTTTGCTGGTGCTCTTAGATTTCTGCCACTCCTGCAGCAGCTGGAACCGGTTTGACAAGAAAACAGCAGGCCCACTAAGAAGCGGAAGAATTTTGCTTCCAGCATTAGCAGCTGCTATAGCTGTCAAGACATTCATAAAAGGGAATGTGGCATAGAGAAAGAACAAGAAAGTGGAAAGTATCGGGCACTTTTCTGTAAGACACTTGAGAGAGATCCCAAAAAAGTCCTAATATAAAAAAACAAAGTAAAATACATTTTAAAAATCCATTTGATATGTTAGACTCTTGCCTCCAGTTAAAGAATTCTTTAGTTTTAATGTCTGTATCCTGTTCATATCATGGAAGCTGAAATGGCCTCTTATTTCATGTTTCATGTAATTTATTTTTATGTTTTTATGTATTCAGATATAATGTATTTATTCAAATACAAGATGAGGTCCTCCCTCCCCAGTCAGCATTGGATAAAAAGCCCCTTGTCTTATACGTGGAAAACGCATTAAATACTGTGTCTATCTTTGGAACTGCTGAAAACAGCATAGGCTCAGTAAAGGAAACCAACTATGAAGTTGATTAAATGCAGCCAACACTGAGCCTTACTGTTAAGAGTACATGACCCGTATTGGGCAAACATGCTGATGGGAACCTAGTTTTATGCATGCCCTTTAAAAGAAATATCCACCCCCCCACGCCCAAAGCTCCAAAACAAAAAGGGGGCAAGGGCAGGTATTCCTCCCACAGGGAACTGACACTGAGAGAGGCAGAGCCAAGCCTGACACTCTCTCCTTGATGCCAAAAATGCTACATTTGAATTTAGCCAAAAAGCCAAGATGCTGTTGGGAACCTATCACAAAGATAGATGAGTGTAGCCATATCTGAATAAGATATATCAGTGTTTCCCAACCTTTTCCCCAGCCCAAGGCACATTTACATTAATAAAAATTTTCCACGACACACCTATTAAGACATTCCCCATCTTAATATCTATCGTAGCTCATTGCCATAGGAAAATTCCGCAGCACACCTGTTCACAATTTTGTGCCGTGGTACACAGGTTGGAAAACAGATATATGCCCATGCCTGATGAACACGATCTCCTTCAGAACCAACTCTTTAAATTCATGGTGAACTGCTATATTACATACATTTTACTTCCTCTTTACTACCACAGCTGAGCTGCACCTTTCTCCCCTATTTCAAGTGATTCCTATTTCTTCACCAGCATTAAATGTCTGGCAAACATCATGAAATGGGGTTCCAAATGGTTCACCCAGAATTCCTCTGTCCCTCCCTCTCTCAGCCTGTTGCATGGGATTAGTGTGTCTCCCCCTCCCCCCATAAAGTGAAGCCAAGCCAGATTTCCCTGTGTCTCATCTTCATATAATTTTTTGGAGGATCCCAGTACTCAGTTCTAGTCATGAGTGAGGAACTAATTAGCACATGGCTCTTTTGGGGGCAGGAGGGTTGTAATCTGGAGTACACATGCATACTGAGCAGTGCTGAGCTGTTGGATCACCACTGCTTGAAATGCTTGTTTCTGCTGAAGCCCAGGCCAGCGAACTATACAGTAGATCGTCAACCTTTTGGCTTTGGACTAATATCATGCATAGTTTGTACTACTTTAAGTAGCACTTTGGCATCTGATTATGAAGTGTGATTATGTAGTACTTGTGCTAAAACCTGCAATCATTTCAGAAAAGGTAAAATGCATCAAGTCTAGATGAACTAAGTCTATGGATACTGTATGCAAATGATGACAGTTATGTTTTATTTCAAAGTCAGTTTTTCCAAATTTGCTCATCACTTCCATGTGCTCAGGAAGAGCACGTTTTTTTATAGTAAGAAGAGGGGCATGGGGCTGCAAGGGGAAGAAGCTGGGGGAAGCTGAGAGCAAAATGGCTACCTGACCCCCCCCCCCCGATTTATTTTCCTTGCTCTAGCAGTAGGAGGAGGACAGATTCAAGGCATACCTCCAATAATTAGATTCTATATCTGGAAAATGATATGCAATTTATAATTTTTCCATGTATAGTATCAAATTATTGGGAAGTTGTCTTGTAATCAAGGTCATCTTATATCCAAGTAAATACAATAAATCCAAAGAGACTGCATTCCTTCTTGCTCCACGGATTGCTCAGAATTTCTTTCTAAAAAAAAAATAAATTATCTCAGTAGCTTGTGTTGTGCTTAGTTTCCAGTCTGCAACTACATTCATGTGGGTGGGCTCCTGTGCCCAGCAGATCTTCTTCATCAAACGGTACTATTTTATTGTTGTCATTAGAGAAGCAAGTCTGGGGCTTTAGGATGGGACATTTTGCTTCTCTCCTCAGCCCCCACCCTTAACTTCCTGAGGGAGAAGCTTGGGCGACCCAGAAACCCAGGAATCGGGCATTGGCTCCTCCAGTTTTTAGAATCTCTCTCCTTTCCCCAATTCCTGTGACTAGCTGGTGGAGAGGGGGATCTTGACAGGACATCAAGACGGGGAAGATGCTGAGGAGTCTTTTGTTTAATCCCAGTCTTTTATCACTTCATATGTGTATTTTCACTGTACCCAGGAGCCGCAGTCATGGGGTAGGGCCCCCCTGTGTAAAGCTTTTTCACAGACAGAGCAAAAAGTTGGCCTTGCCCCAAAGAGTTGGTTTGATCCTATGATACAGTGGTGGCCAACCTTTTTGGCAAGTGTGCAACAAATTAAGTCCCATGTCCCTCCTGAGTACCACTCTGATCCCCTTCCCCTGCCTGATCTGCTGCTCTGCTCTCTGCCTTGGGCTCCCTGCCTGATCTGCTTTTCTGTTTTGCTCTGTCTGCCCCTTCTGCCACTGTGCTGCCTGCCCGCCTCTCTGACCTGTCCAGCTATACACAGAGGCTGCCTATGCTGAAGGCTGCCCACTCCTGCTGTCAAAATAATTATACTCGCATTGAAGTTATCCTCAAGCTAGGTAGAGAGTAATTCTTTATTTGAGTGAGGTGGAAAACTGAAACAGAGAGGTTTAGCCAAGGTCACATTAAGTCATCTGCACAGTTAGGAAGATTAACTAGGATTCAAAATTCATTCTTCAACTGTTAAGTACTCCTCCTATTTGGATACAGTAAGTAGTGTGAATATTATAGAATGAAGATAAATGTAAGGAAGAAAAAATACCTCCATAACTTCCAGAATTATTGCTGATAGGGTTCAATTTTCCTATTCTTTTTCAGTATGTGCCAAAAGACCTTCTTCCAGTTTACAGGGACAAAGTTGTACCTGTTGCCGACATAATTACCCCTAACCAGTTTGAGGCTGAGTAAGTACTCATTTCTGTCTCTCTCAATAGCTGGTCAATCAGTAACTACAAATAGAGACAAATTTCCTTTTGCTGTATACAAAGTTTCCTTTTGTGTGTATACCTATTGGCATTGTTTTTTCTTAGAATGGTATTCCTCTGTATGTCTTGCCCCTGGGGCAATAGAAAGTTTAATTTTTTTTTTTTACCCATTAAAAAAGTAATATTCTGGCTGAAAATGGAAATATCTTGATTTAGAAATACCCGCCTAATGACTTCATTGGAGTTGTAGTTCAGGTGTCTCATGCGCCTTTCTCTTCTGTCGCCTGGGCTCCTTGGTCAGACCCCAGCGATGCAGCAGGCCTCCTTTCCTCTGAAGGGAGAGAGTTGTATAGTTTCATGGGAGACTATAAGTAAGGTGATAGGGTTTTCTAAGGCAATCAGAACTCCTGCAAGAAATACTTGACTAGTCACAGGGGTCATATTCACAAGTATTCACAATTTTAAACAACTTTAAAAGCAAGAAAAATGTGTATCTATTGCTTTTAGGACTTTTGTGTACAGCCATGATCTAATGCAGTAAATTGCTTTAGATTGACTTGCAAACAAGATATTGTATGTTCGAAATATTCATCCTGGTTAAAAAAGAGAGGTTGCTTCTAATATATATTTTCTTTTTAAAATTTGTTTTCTTGACTCTAGGTTACTCACAGGAAGAAAGATTCACACAGAAAAAGAAGCTATAGAGGTAGATGGGGTCTGGTGTGCACGTCCAGATATCTGCCTGTTACTTTGCTGTTTCTTTTGTATCTATAAAGCTACAGATAGCCTCATTTCCATTCTTCTTTGTTTCTCTAATCAGTTTTGATAATTAAGGGATGTGCTTTGGACACAGGCTGCATCCAGATGAGCATGGCCGTGCAGTAGGTGGCACTGCAGACATGTCTGTGGTGCCACATACTGCATGTTAAGTTGTTCTCTGTGCTGCAAGGGAGCAGCATGGAGGATTGGTTTGTTTTTTTTGTTTTGTTTTTGTTTTTGTTTTGTTTTTGGTTTTTTTGACACCTTGATATCCAGGCATCAGAAAAGCCCATGGGAAAGGAAAAAGCGGAGTCGTGCACGTGGCAGCAGTGTGCTGTGTGAAGCTGGAGCTTGGCTGGCCAGAGCTGCATTCTGCTGCCAGCCAGGCTCCATGTGGCAGGATCGCCATCACTGCAATCCTAGAAAGCCCCCAGGTCCCTGGGGAAGGCTGCTGTGGCCAGCCAGGTGCTGGCCCCGGCCTCCTCTTTTGCCCCTGGGGTAACTTGCCGTGCACCAGAGTGCACATTTCCCAGGGACAACTAGTGGTGGCACAAGGTGCACTGCCACTATGTGTCCCTGGGGAACCAAGTGTCACGCATATTTGGACATAGCCACAATGTTTTTCCTTTCAAAGGAAAATTCCATCATAAATGGAATTTTTTTTCTCAAAGACTTAAGGAAAAAGAAAGCGAGGATGGAGGGGTAATAAATATTTCACCCTGAACCAAGTATTTATGAAAGGGGGAGGGGCATCATGTATTGTAAATTTTGCCCCATCCGCAATGGAAAAATGCACTAATTAAGATGACAACTGTACTTAGTCCTAAAAGTAGCTATAGATGACAGTTATGCTAGCAGCTCCCTCTGTTGGCAGTATCCAGTTCCTTTGATAGCTCCTATGTTACTTATATGATGTCCTAGAGAGGAAAAATTTCTGAGTAGGTCTGTGATATACTACAAGGCGGGAAGGATTGGGGTCTGGATTGTTTTCCTGCTGCAGATCACAAGGAACAAGATTTTTTACTAAAAGGGAACAGGTGGTCTAATATCCAGAAAGCTGAGTGGCAAGGTGGCAGTCTGGGGTGGACAAAGGTTTAGAGCCCTGCTGCGAGTTTTGGTGGTTAGATGCTTCCAAGTTGCAAGTACAGGGGGTCATGATACTGGTATGGAGAGCTGAGATTCCCAGTTTCAGAAACACACTGTTCTGAGGTGAGGAATTAGCACTGTGTGGACATACTTTTTCTCAAGAAAATACTGAAATCTGCAGTCACAACAGAAAATGGTAGAAGAACATGGTGTAACTGGTGACTTAGGAAGGATTCAGTTCTGCTCCAGCACACTTCATGTCAGTGAATGTGATTAAAAACCTTTACTGAATGGACTCTGGGGTTATTTCTTCTGATCTGATTTGTCTACTTTCCTGTGGGAACCCAAGTTTCAGGCAAACAGTGGCTGTAACAACACGCAGGAGAGCAGTCAGACTGCAGCAGTGCTGATGTTTTCAGCTTTTCCTGTGGCAAAGCCATCTGAATGTCAGTTACTGATTATCTTTTTTCCAGTAGAGAGCTGCTCTAAAGATCACATGCTCTTTTTATTTTTATTCCTGTTTTGCATCCCCCTGGTATGCTCTTCGCAGGGAAAACCCTTCATATACAACTTGCTGCTAATTATAACGCTGTGTGCTATTCTTATCCTCATTGGTGGAACCGAGCACCCAAGTATTCACTTAAGGAGTGAGCTTTATATTGGGAAAGTTAGTCTTTAGGCACATATGAATGTTTTTTAATATGCTAGTGAGTAGCGATTTTACAAATGAATTATCCATCAATCAGTCTGATTGCTAGACAGCTGCCAAATCCTGACCCTTTTTGCTAATAAAAATCTCTCTTAGCATTATTTCTAGATGAGAATATTTTTATGTGGGTAGCAATAAATGTATGTTTTGCTTTGAAAATAGGTTTCTACTGTTGCTTGTGTGTGTGCATGTGTGGCTTTGAGGACATGTTTTTCTTCCACTGCCTGAAAGACACAGGCCTGTCCTGTGAAGACAAATTCCCAAGATGGAATGCTCCACTGAAACCAATAGATGTTTTTGCTATTGACTTCTTGGGATCAGAATTTTACCCAGTCTAGATTGAGATTAATTCTAGCATTATCCCCAACTAAACAGAGCCATTTGTTAGTGTAGTGGAGAATGAATCCTGAAATGGGAAATACTAGAATTCTTGAAGAACTTTTCAGGATACAAGAAAATTTGATTTTTCATTACTTCATAGATACATTATATAAGCTGGATAGGTAACTGCTTTTTACCATATGTGCGTGTGTGAAGAAGTCTGCTTAAGTAACTTGGAAGCTTAGAAGAAAGGAACACAGAACAAAATAACAGAAATAAGTCCTTATTCAGTGCTTATGAGTCATAAGTAAACTGAGAAGATCTTTTGTTAAATTCTTCTAGGGGATTTAATATTTTATCTGCTGCTTATGATAAATCCATTACTGAAATCACTCATTCTTTTGTGAAATCAAACTCTCACCCATAGCAGCCAACTGTGATGTCACAAGTGGTGGATTGTTATTTCAGGTTAGAAATACAGAAACAGGAAATATGTATCTGTATAAAGTACAACACTTGCATGTTCGTGTGCATATACACAATTTATACATATACATATGAGCTTTGAAACATACCAATACCTAGTTCCCAAAATGAAAAGGGGATTGAGAAGCCTCAGATAAATTCCCTCTGAGGGTTGCAGGGACTAGTATTACTGAAGCAAAGATATCTAGAATCCATGAGTGATATGCAATAAAATGGTTTGTCTTTCACACTTGGGAAGGTAATGGATATGCTTCATGCTATGGGACCAGAGACTGTGGTGATCACCAGCTCAGATCTACAGGCACCTCTAGGAAACGACTACCTAATTGCACTGGGGAGCCATAGGAAAAGTAAGTGATGCTCTTGTGGTTTGAGGGGAGGTGGGGGAGGGGTTGTTTGTTTTTAAACAGTTCTTTGTTTCTATTACTTTAAAAATAAGTTGCTTTCATGAAAGCAAGGGGCATTTTAGTTGCATGGGTTTGTTCTAGGTTTGGCAGTCAAAATCAAATATCATACTATTCTTTTGACCGAATAGGCCATTCCTTTCACACTGTTTATATTTGCTTCCATTCCCTTGACATTTCCTTTGCAGGAGTACTAAGCTTGCTCTCTAAGCTTCAAGTATTGCATGCAATTTTTATGCTAAAGGAATGTCATTGTGTGGAGATGGCAAATAATCCTGCTTTTTCTTTGCCCATGCAGTATAAATCTAGAGGTGGCAGGCTGTGTTGCCAAAAAAAAAAAAATTAGTGAAATACAAACTTGTGTAAGAAACAACTGGTATTTTTTCACTGATATTCATTTATATATGTCTGTAAATAAGTTGCTTTTTCCATAAATTTCATTCTGATCATTTCAAATGTTCCTTACAGACCAGAGGTAGGCTACTCTGCTCTTCTGCAGCCTATGGCTGCATTCACACCTCCATTTTTAATACAACCCATAGACCACAAGTTTCAGTAGATGATGCCCCATCTTGCTTTCAACAACTTCCACATGCACCAGACTCATTGAATCAACTGTTGTTGAGATCAGGTTGGAAAAAACCATGCTGTAACTTGTACATGCTGTAACTTGTACATGCTGTGGTTTGCTATTCTATAAGGAAGGTTAAGGTGTGACCTATCACCTCCATCTTATCCAAATGGGCTAGGGACAGAAATTACACATAAACCAGCATAATTGATCAGAAACTGGATCAAATCTGTAATGCAACAGAAGTTTAGTGCACATAAGCCACTTTCAAAGTGGCCAAACTACTTTAAGATAAACATGGCTGGATGTAGTATCAGATTTAGCTGATTTAGGTTAAATTGGTTTATTGAACTTCTGCCCCATAACCCCACTAGGTTCAACTTAAGTCACAGCCCCACAGCATTCAAGGGTGCTTTGCATCTCCTTTGCAAACCTTACCCCCCCTCCCCACCGCCTTGCAGGGTGGGTGGGCTAGCCTTGGCCCAAGCATCTGGTCCAGCTGAACAGGAAGCCATCCTCTAGTGGTCCCTGGCTTCTGGCCTAGGTCACTGCCGGCATGTGGCTGCATTTCTGGAATCAAAGTGAATGCTCTGGCTTTTTGGCTGTCTGTACTTAGCCCTAATGTTAAATGAAGCAGTTGCTACTGTGTTTTCCGGTCTGACAGAGTATGAGAGACAACACAGTTTGAAAAACTATCAGAAAGTGACCATCTTTAAGATCCTTTTCAGAACTTATCAATTTAATGCTGGACACCCTGCTGGAATTGTTTTTTGGTGATCTTAGTCTTGTATTATTTGGAGAAGAAAGCCTATTATTTAAATGTGTCTTTGCATTGCAGCTGAAGCAGATGGTACGGAAGTGATGCAGAGAATTCGTGTGGAGTCTCCTAAAGTGGATGCTGTCTTTGTTGGAACAGGAGACCTGTTTGCTGCTATGCTCTTGGCCTGGACACACAAACATCCAAACAATCTTAAGGTATAATGTTTTTGGTGGGGGATGTTCATTATCCCATGGTAAATGCTGCAATTAACTATTTCTTTCACTTTTTTTTTCCCCCACTGGTTCCACAAAATGGAGATTTGGCACTTTTTGAAAGCGTTTGAGCTGTTTCTGTGCCGGAGTTCCATCTTGGAAACTTAAAAATTCTGCTTATGTAAAATAACTTTTATAAATATCTGCAGTTGGAAAGGAGATTTTTTCCTTCTGTACCCAAAGAACACTCTTTTGAATAATATCTTTGAGTGGTGGATTACTATTGACCTAGAATAGCTCTTTATATAGTCTGTGAAATGATTTTGGGTTGTTGCTCAATCTGAGATACTCTATATAGATAACCTTTGGAATCCTTGGTTCATAAAAAGAGCCTAAAATCAGGTGTTGGCTTAAAGGTCTTATTTTATGGCTCTTTTGGATACTGCATTCTTGCTTTGGACATTTTGTTCCTGGTTTATTACTTTGGCTTATTCAGGAATTCCAAAGATTTTTGTGATGTATATTACATTCACTGCCAGACTCTCTCTGTGCTTTTATAGAATTGACAACTCAGTTTTCTTTTACCTTTCGAATTATCCTCTAAACTTTACCTTTCAAAAGCACTGCTAATAACTTGAGTAATTGAAATATGAGTGAAACTTGAATGTATTTCCTGTGATCACAGGTGGCATGTGAAAAGACTGTATCAGCCATGCAACATGTTCTACAAAGGACCATCACAAGTGCAAAAGGTAATCAGTTCACTCTGTGCTCCTGAATTTACTCTCTTTGCATCCTCTTTGAAACAAAAATCTGAAATATTTTTGAGTTTCAGCACTGCAGCAGTCTCCTGCACTGTCTGTGCAGCAGAGTATTAGGGAATTCCAGTGCTAGGGCTAGAGTTAGCCCAGCAGCTGGTCTGTTTACAACTGTGTTCTTTATTCCTGCTTTGGGTGATATGGTGATAAAAATGTCACTAGCCATTTTGTGCTAGTGTTGCAACAGGTGTGGATTTGTTATTACTGCTAGAGCAGTGATGTGAGAATTTGTAGCAAAGCTTAGTGCAGCAATATGAAGGAGCCTCATCTCTGGTGAATAATTTTCTTCTTCATGTATATGTTAGGACTAGAATGGATTCCTCAACTGGTAATAAGCAGTGCATTTGTGTGTAGTTGAAGAGATTACTCTTCAACTAGCCTTACCCTTGAAAGTGGAGGAGAATGCAGCTTTGAGTATATGTTTGACTGTACTAGCACATCAGTTTGGCACTTCCCACCTAGGATATGTGCATGTGAGTTGCTGCTGAGCTCTTTCAGTTTCCATGAAGGCCCAAAGAAAAGTTGCAGGACCTCAGAACCTATCTGGTGCAGTCTATAAGCAATGATAAAACATTAAGAATAATTCTAGGAGACTTGAGGGGGCTAGGGATTTTGAAGTGCCAGACAGCTTCTAGGATATTAGAGCAGATGGGGAGAAGAAGGAAAAATGATAGTGGGAAAGGAAAGAAGCCATGTTTTTTCTCTCTCTTTTTTTTTTTATTTATTTTTTTATTTGTTACTGTTATTGACATTTCAATATCATATTTTTAGCACAGGCTGGAGAAGGAAACAAACCAAATTCAGCCCAGCTGGAATTGAGGATGGTCCAAAGCAAAAAGGACATAGAAAACCCGGCGATAATAATAAAAGCTACTGTGTTATAAAGGCTGTATGTCTCCTAATAACGCACAATGTATTGATGTCCTCTTTTTCTTTCCTGTAAATTGTAATGTTTGCCTTAGATCTGTGACAGAAACCTGACTTCCATGAAATAGCACCCAGCATAGGCAGATACCTATTATCGAACATATGTGCTGGCCTGGCTTGGTTTAAAAGCAAAACAGCAAGTATTGAAACTTACTGCAAGGTATCAAAATGGCTGTGAAATTCACTCAGTCTTTTATTACTCTGGGAAACTGAGTACAAGGGTTCCTGACTTGCCAAAGACATTGGGTGTGAATTTGCTAGTATAACTGACTGACTGGAGCCTATGCAGTAGTAATGCATCTTGTGCCATTTGAGCTGGCTGCCTGCTCCTTTTGCTGAATCCAGTTGGTAGCCTACTATGGTGTTCAGCATTTCAATTATTCTAAAATCAAGTATGATTAAAACTGCCCAGAAGGTCCAGGATGGGTGTAGGGAGTTACTTGAGATGTTTTGCTTTCAGTACTCTGCAGAGGTCTTGAGGTGTCATTTCATGTTTCTGATAACTGCTCCTGTCTTGAGCCTATGAATGATTACACGGTTCCAATTCCTACAGGTGCTAATCGCTTTATTCTCAGCGACAAGCATCCACGTGACTTTCTTCCCGTGTCCCACTCCAAAAAGATGGACAATAATTAACTAATATCTATTTACTAGCACTGCATAGAAACTTATAACTCTACCTCTGAAAGCAGACTTCATTCCTTTTTTACTAAAGATTATTCAAGACAAAGCTTCCTTATGAAAGGAAAATAATGTGGCTACCTACTCTGAAAGCTAAGTAACCTATTAGCAATTTTTATCCATTGGAATACTATGCTACTGATTACTCATTATTTGCTGAGGACAGTTTAGTCTTTATGGATAGTTCTATTTATAAACACCAGAGGGCAGTTCTGCGTAATAAAAATGTGTAGTCTGTTTCAGTTGTAAATGCACTATGTAGGGAAAGGCTGGGTTAGTTATAAGCTTGCTCATGGTGAGTGATGTGTAGAAAAATTGTTGTTCATAGTGCCATTCTTTGCAATAGTCCATTTTCAGAACCATTTTTCTTGTGCTGCAGAACAAATAGTAACTTTATGTTCATTATTCAAATAATTTGCTAGAGATTTTATCAAAGCAAAGATTTTATATATGCAGTTTATTCCATGTTATATTTATCATTTATATTGCTATATTCTTATATTCTTATCAAGTTTCTTTGAATCTCTTATGAGCAAGATGGACAACATTGCTTGTCTGCTTCATGCTTGTGTATAGCGGGATGTTGAAATACATCTGGATAGCTCTATTGTTCTCTCATAATCACTGTAGTACCTGAGCACCTCAGTATAATGGTTCCCCTGACCTAGCTTTCTCCTTCCTTTTATGGAACAGCTGGGGAAATAATTCTTTTTTTTTTTTTTTTTTTTTTTATCAGACTGCTTTTCCCTGAAGCTTTTGTAGAATGGGGCCTCAGTCCTTTGCAGTTCTCTGCATACTCTCAGGCACATCTTGTATTTACTGTTTTTCTGCGAGAGGTCTTGACCACATACAGCTTCTGTTGACTCCAGTGAGCAGTCACAAGTTCTTGACATTTCTTGGTGTGTGGACTTGTCCTGGTAGCACAGAAATTGCACTTTCATACAGCAGCAGAAATCAGATGCTCACCAAGAAGCGGGGGCAGCTTTGTTTTGCCCAGCAAAAACACAATGACAGGAGGTCATTGTCTCCTGTGATCCTCCCCAGCATCCTTCTCCTGGCCAGGGTTGTCTAATTTATAATCAGTGTCAGTGACCTAGCTTGAGCCACTCTGCCTCACTCCTGCCAACAAATGTGGGTCTGGTTTTAAAGTCTGCAGTGGTGCAAGCTATCTTCACTGAGTTCCTGTGTGGACTTCCTGTCATTGGTACTGTTATTTGGACTCTATTGGGGGCAAACAAAATTATTCTTACAGCTAATGTTAGGCTGAACTGTTTTTTTTCTTGTTAATAGAACAAAGGTTGTCCAATTCATAGGCCTCTTAAATCCCTCATTTTCAGTCAGTAAATGCCATTTAAGTAAACGCATTTTGTAATAGATTTAGAGAACTCAGGTTTTGTCCTACCTAGCTAACAATTTCATAATCAAGTCTGATTTTGCTTTGCAATTACAAATTTGTCTTTCTAATTTAAGAAACAGAAAAAGAATCCAGAGATTACCTAGTAAACTTGACTGCTGCCACAATTTATGATAACCACTGCCATGAAATAACTGTAGCAATAATAATTCTGGTGTCAAATGAAGTATTGCCATCTACACTAAGGGGAGAGCTTGTGACAGCCCTCTAAATCTTGTAAAGGTGGAAAAGTAAACAGTACCTTTTTTTCCTCTGTATTGTGTTTTTAAACTTTTAATTAGTTTTGTTTCTTGTTAATCACTTCTCATAAATATACAGAGAAACAGCTCTTTAACCAATTGTCCTTTTTAATATAGGTACAGTAAAAGCTCTGTTATCCGGCATCCCCTGGGAATGGGGGATGCCGGTTAGTCAAACATGCACCATCTGGTACACTCCCCAGCATCAGTGTCCCAGGGGACAGGAAGGGGGGCCCTGCATAGGCTGCTTTTGCCCCATGCAGGCTGCTTTGCCATGGGCCATGGGCTGAAGAAGTGGCAAAGAAAAACTCAGCTTGCAGCAGCAAAACAGGAAGTTCCCCAGAAGTGGTACTTTGGTTTTGCTTTTGCCACATCCCTTGGATGCTAGTTAATAGAGTTTTCTGGCTGATAAAGTGCCAGTTAACACAGCTTTTGCTGTATATCTTACTGTAGAAGCTGTGTGGGAAATCTCAGCTTCTAGAGAACAACAGCTTTTGAACAAAAAGGATATTTCACTGCTGCATCTCTGGAGGCTTTTGCATTGCTTCAGCTGTAAATTTAACCTTCTTCCACCCAGAATCTTTATTTCTCCATGGCTTAAGGCAAATTTCAGGTTCTTCATTTCAAAGAAAATGGTGAAAGAAAACAAAGTTCATAATCCCTCTTCCCTTTTTGAAATCGTAGTAGTCATAACAATAGTCTATCCAAGTTTCTTGCTATCAAGAGACCATACTTGTGACAAACCTGTGATAATTGCTACCAAAAAAAAGTCCTTTTTAGCATGAAGGGAAAAATATATTAGTTTGTGGATCTACAGAAATGAGGGCACTGATGGGAACATTTAATTTTGATTTGTTTGTTTTAAACCAACAGGAGTTGGACTGAATTATCATTTAATACAGATTTTTTTTTTTTTTTTTTTAATCTGGAAAGCAGAGGTGAAAGCACATTTTACCATAAGATAGAATAGGGGCAAGCTGATAAGGAACTAAACACGTGCGTTAGCAGGTTGGAACACTGACCGAGGTCAGATGTTGGGAATGCAGCAGTGGCTTGTTCCTGATGCTTCAGAGGAAGGTGGAGCACTTCAGTCATTGACCTCTAGCTTAATAGCTATGACATTGTAAGAAATTAATATAAAATTCAGGAGAAAGCAGGAGAGGAAACATCTGCTTTAAAAGCTGAGCTGGCTGTTCAGATTTTCTACTGGCAAGATTTGGCAGCCACTGCCTGAAAGTAAATTGTGTTGAAGATGGTAGGATTTGCTTATATGTTGTTGGATTTTAACTGTCCATTGAATTACCCCAAATAGGGTTAGACCTATATGGAAGATTTAAAATAATGCTTGGCCTCTATTAACAATGGAAGAATCATTAAGAAAACTCCTGTAAGTGAATATGGTATTTACCTTTTTGTAATTGAAACACACAGATATAGATATTTAAAAATATTGAAGCTATGCATCAAATGTAGGTGTATTTTTACTTTGTTAATTGTTATACTGCACTTTTTTTCCTAGTGTGCATGTGTGTGTGTGTGTGTGTGTGTGTGTGTAGGGCAGTGGCTTTTTTGTTTTGTTTTTTTTTCATTAGAACAAAATTTAGAGCAAAATACATCAACTCAGCACAATCATATCTAATTAACCTTATTTTCCCCTTTTCCTTTTGTGGATGTGATATCCACAAAGATGTCAGCTCTCCAGGTTGTAGCCGTATTGGTGTAGAGGAACAGGCAGTCAGGACTCGTAGGAGAGATGATATCTTTTATTAGACCAACAAGATTTTTGAAAAATATTTCTTTTAAAGAAATCAAATTTTTTTTGCAAAAGTCTTGTTGGTCTAATAAAAGATATCATCTCTACTATGAGTAATGATTCACAAAGATAGCATTCATAATGAAATTATTTGTGGAACAACCAGGAAATGTTTGCTTTCCTTGTCCTTCAGGACAGCTAACCATTATTTATTACAAGGAAGTGGCAGTATCCCAGGAGTTGTGAGCCTTATCCATAGGCACCGACTCTGTGGGTGATCTGGGGCTCAAGCACCCATGGAAGAAATTTAGTGGGTGCTTTGCACCCATGAGCCCTGTTGGGTGAGCTGAGTTGAAGTAATATGCTTCCTCTTCTGTGCATGTGTGAGGCTTGGTGCAGGAACACAAAAAAACTCCACCTGCCAGCAAAAACCAAAGTCGGTGCTTATTGTCTTATCTCCTCACAAATCCTTACACAAAAAAAGCAACTAAATGATAACTAAGGTAAGCTAAAAGGGCATCTATTAACTGCAGAGGGCAAGCACCTTGGCAGAGACCACTAGATTCAGTAAATTCTGTTCAGTAATTTTTATGACTAGTTAAAAAATGGAAGGTTCCTGTTGTTCACTACAGCTAAGCAGTTTGTATTTCAGTCCTTTTCTGGTAATGAAATTTTCAATCCATGTATACAGCCATTTTGATTAGTGCAACTTCACTTATTTGTGGAGCCATTTTGGTAGACAAAAACTTACCTTAAAATGAATTATTTTCTCTATTCTGGCCTGAGCGTACCTTTCATGTGTTCTAAACTTTGTCTTGCTTGAAAGTTACATGGATAAACTCATCATGGTAATGTCAAAGGAATGTGTTTTGTGGAAATTTTATTTTCGCTTGGTATAAGCACACTTTTTTTACGAGTTTGTAGTAAAATTGCTAACTAAAATGTTTGTTTGGTGATTGACACTTTCAAATGTAATGAATCTGTAATCGACATCCTACACCAGGGATGGGCAAAATGTGGCCCATTAGGCCATTCTATCTAGCCTGTGGGGCCCCTAAAAAATTTAGAAAATTAATACTTATCTGCCCCTGGCTGCCTGTCATGTGACCGTTGATGACTTGCCAAAACTCAGCAAGCAGCCCTCCGCCCAAAATAATTGCCCACCCCTGTCCTATATAAACGATTTGGAGGACCAAGGTTACTAGCTAAAAATACTGCCTTGTTTAGATGTATCTTATATGTATTTTGATTGGAAAGTGATGATTTGTTGTGTGATATTGTTATGGTGACTGTATTATTTTATAATATGTGGCAAGAAAGATTGTAATAAATGTCTACACCTAATATATTGTGCATAACATCCAAAAAAAGGATCTAAATGTTGGACCATTTCAGAATTAAAGAGAACAAGAACAGTCGAGAGTCTTCCTGGGTAAAGTGCATTCAATTGAAGACCTTTTTTTTTAATTGGGTAAAAAAGAATTAATGGGTACTTAGGGAAAGAGCCTATTTTTAGAGACCAATGTGACCCTAGTGTAAAATCACAGGATTGGGCAACCTTAATAGGTTTGCTTTCTGAGCATTTCTTTGAATGAGTTTCATAACAGCAGAGACTTACTTGGAGAGTTAAGGTGCTACATCCATGAAAGGAAAGGAGACACAGTTAGGAACTCCAGATTGCTAGACTGAGTTGTACAGGATCCTGTTGTCGCTGCTATTTAGATTTTAGTTCTTGAGTTGTCAAACACCTTTATTCATTTATTGAAAAATGACTCCGGCATTCTGCATCTCCATTCCCATGTGCACTTTACTTTCATACTTACTGGTAGGTCAGATTGTGTATTGTCCTATATGATGCACAAGAGATTAGGGGCTCCGGAGCAGGAACTGCCCCTGTTCATTCCATGCTCTGTTCGAGACAGCACTTGGCTGTGCTGTCCCCTAACAAAGCACATTGTTAAGTTACAGTATGGTTTTAGATGAAGACCACGTAAGAAAGAGCATAGGATGAGAAACTGTTATTCAAGAGCAGTGCCAGATTACACACTTGTGCATTATCCATTAGAAAACGTAAGAATTGCTATTTACTGGGTCAGACCATATATCCATCTTGCCCAGTATCCCGTGTCTCACAGTGGTAGTGGATGCTGTGAAAGGGATAGTGAACAGGTATGACCAAGGTTTTTTCCACTGTTCCTCTCACTTGCAACCTCCAGCATTTAAGGTCTAGGAAGTTCTAATTTAGAGGCTATATCCCTAATTCCTGTATTGCATATTTAGGTCAATTCTGTGAGTGGGAAGAGGCAGACCATCCAATTGAGCAGAGCCCTGGTGATTTTCTCTTTTAAAGGTGCTTGTTCAGTTGCTCAAGTCCCTCAGAGAAGTTGATTTGTCTATCCATGTGTATACCAGGTGTCCCTCAATTAAATGACACAATGGCTCATCTTCACCCATTTAAATAGTTGGTTACAAGCCAGTACATACATGATATAAATTTTTGGCTTCTTTGAAGCCAAGATATTTTTTGATTAACTAGGAGAAAGAAAGAAAACAACTGGTTATCTTGCATTCGATTGCATCCTTTCACTGATCACTCCTAGAACAGTACTCACCTCCTGTTAAGAGGAACAGATTATTTGTAAAATAATTGGAAAGGAAGATTTTTAAAATAGTCTTTGAAAATGTTCTTTTGGTATTTATTGTTGGTAATTGAGACTATTGAAAGATAATTTTCTATTCTGCTAGCATTCTGAAATGCAATAACTGCCATGCATGTCAGTACTGGGAGTGAAGCTTTGAAATTATACATCATGCTGCCAGTATCCTTGAATAATGGGTAAAATGATGGTTTATGTACATTTTGCATTAGCAGATTTTAAGATAAATAAGATGCATCTGTTTCTTTTCAGAAACATGAAAAGTGTGTCCTTAATTCACTAAAGAATGGCCTTGAACACTGATCAGAGAGTTCTGATGTTTCAGATATATTTTTGATCAGAAACAGTCTGAACTACCTGCTCATTGTTTAAATAAGAGTCAAAAGGCAATTTTCTAGAGGGAAGAACATACCCAAAGTGCAGCCTTTTATAGCGGCCTCAGAGCTTCCATACAGGTAACCAGGAATTGAATGATGACACTGAAGGAAACATTCTGTAAATTGGCACTTGTTGTTGCTTCAGCTACTGGGCTCGTTATAGCTTTAATTCTGGAAAATGCTTAAGCATATGCTTTAATTTTAATGGGTCTTGTAAACAAATGGGACTTACACATATGTCTGAGTGCTTTTCCAAACAAGTTTAATTGATGTATTCTTGAACTGGTGCCCCAGTGACTAGTTTCAGGTCTTGATGCAGAAAACTGAATTTATGGGATAGAGAATAAAGCAGCACATTGGTGAGACTGCCAGCAATGTGAGGGGGGCTGTGCCATATGTTACCACAAAAATCCCATGTATTACTTACCTATTGCCTTTGTTGTTGCATTGCTATTTAGAAAAACCATGACTAGAAGATCATAGCATATGTGGTTTGTATGTGTGTGTATGTATACATCTGTGTGTGTGTGTGTGCTGAAATTTTAGTTGCAGTGGGAAGAATTTGGGGGCTGGCTGTGCATGTGTTCAGAATGCAAGCAGAAAGTCTGAATGAATTCTATTTTTATAGATAGCACTGTGGTTTCAGGTCCCAGTGCACCATATCTGCCTCTTCCAGGAATGTGAAATGGCAAGGGAAGAGAGTAGAAGGGTGGCGACCATGTGGTAGGGAGAGTACAACCCCACCAGCCCTGGACAGAGGAACATAAATAAAGATGCCTTTTAAAGTAATATTTTTTTAGTTCTAAATTGTTAAAAATATTGAAAACAAACTTTTTGTGTACTTGACGTTTGTGGTGCTGGTGCTTTGTATTGAATAGATGGACCTGTTCTGTATTTACCTCTCTTAATGAGTGTTGTTGAGGCATATATAAAAAGTAAACAACAAAAAAAGAGTGCTGTGTAATGACCATGATTTTTAATTTCTAGTGAAAATGTAGGCTCTTGTGTTTGTGTACTTTCTGGTTGGCTCTCATGAATTTAATCTTTTCTGCAATAAGGCTTAGATGCTCAATTGTAAAAGGAAGTAGTAGTATAGCAGATGACTCTTTGGGGGGGAAAAACTCTTAAATATCGTTGCCCTGTTCACTACTAAATTGTGCATCTTTATTTTTAAAATCAATTATCAAGTAGGCTCCAAATTTAGGTTTCAAGCTGCATTCACATAATGAAATAAAGGTTGGGCTAAGTTAAAATTGTTTTTTCTTTAAATAATTTCCCCAGAGGTAGGAAACTAAGTAAGCTATGTATGAAGAGATGAGACAAGAGAATCAAGGTGAACGTGAATGGATGATGCACAGGATTTAAAAGAGACTTGTAGTTTAGCTGCCTCTCAAATGAAGTACAAAAAAGGAGAGATGAAGAAAATACATTTTCTTAAGTCGGTAAATAGTAGTAAGCTGAGAAGCTTGTACGGTGATAAGAATTTATCCTTAATATTTTGCCTGACTTTCAACGGATCCATTATCAACTCAGATTTCTCTGGCTGGGAGAACAGGACAAAAACAAATTGCTTCCAGTGTCAAGAATCTGTTATGGGTTTTCATGCATCCTTGTCTGTTTGCATTGTTTTATAGGGCCTTTCCTGAAGGTGCCAGTGTCAAGATTAGATTCTAGGGCCCCATTTTGGATGTTGCGTATGCCTGGGATATGAATGTACTTAGCAAGGACTAGAGATTTTGACCATAATAAGTAGTAGTATTTTTTTGAGAGGGGGTAGAGGAGCAGTCTAATCTCCTAATAACAATACTTACAAGTGACTGTTTGCCAAAACTTAAGTAAGAACTTAGCCTTTTTTTGGTCTCTTGGGAGTTTTCGCTTACCTGTAGATGGAAAGAAATTGCTGATGCTTCTTTGCAAAGATAGCAAAGAACTAAAAAAAAAAATACATTAGTTGGAGTACTTTTTTGCAATACTATGCACATACCTGACTCTAATCAAAATAGTAGGTACCATGCATATGTGAGGAGTCTTAAGCTCTTGAGGGACAACTATCAATATCCGATTATTTCTCTATCTGCACTGCTCAGGAAGACAGTTCTTCTGAGCTGGCAGATTAGGTATGTAGCTTTGCTTTTTCTTTCAGTGACAAAATCTTAGGAAAAGGAGAGTGCAGTAAGATTGGATTTGTTTTTCAGTAGAGTGCCTAGGCTGTGCCTGAACAAAGTGGGGGAAGAGGTGGGTGTGTGGGTGGTTGTGTCCAATTTTCTCTTGAATTAGTCCCACTAGGTTATCCACTATTTTTTTTTTTTTTTTTGGTGCTGGATTTAGTGATGAAATTCTGCCACTGGATTAAAAAGGAGGGATTTCCAGGGAGGTTAAATGGTGCTTATATACATCATTTATAGGTACCTCTTTATATATTTGGACAACGAAATATGAGGATAGAATTTTGCCCACCTTTTGGAAGATTTGGGCCTCAGTCCTGCAAATAAGTCCTTAAACTTTTAACACACATACTGCTAGGTCCTTTTGCTGCCAGTTGGGCTACTCCTGCATTAAAGTTTAAGAAAACACAGTAGCACTTGCTGGGATTTGGACCTGAACATGTAATAAAATAATAGTTCTTATTTGGTACAATAGTATGTATTAAGCTAGTAGGACATTTTATCTAGAATTCTTTTAGAATCACCTACTCTTCTAAAAGTAAGAGCCAGCTCCTTTTGAAAATACAGATATTGTACTACTGGCCAGTATCATCTTTTAATGGTTAAAAAGAAAATCTCAAACTAGGTGGAACCAATACTAAAATCACAATAATTTTAATTTAGTTATTCCAGCCTAGTACATTTCTGATAACAGGAAATTGTTGCATAGTTAGAAAATTTAGTAGTAGTTGTCTTCCTAATCAGGAGACCACTAGAAATAGAGAGCAGAAGGGTTGTCTTTTGCTAACATCACCTGGGCAGGGCCAGGTGGGAAGGTTATTTCAATTTCTATTTTGACAATACTTGTACCTTACCAATGTTAGCAGATCTTGTATTTGTTTTACATTTCCTGACCCCCAAGCAATCAGTGAAAGTTTTATGGAACAAATACCACTAGTTCATCCTACAAGCCTGCCACATTGTTTGGACTCATGGGCTTTTGCACAAGAAAGACCTAAGGTGCCCGGTAAAGCTCAAACTTCGGTGCAGGAAGCACTAAATTAGAATTGTGCTGTATTCTTCAGCCTGTGGATATTCCTTTTAAGATTTAAATTTTAATTGTGCCATATATATATATGGCACAATATATATTGTTTACATTTTTTTTTTCTCAAATCTTCCTGAACCAAAAGTGTATTAGCATAAGTGCGGGCATCCAAAAAATTCATTTTGAAGCAACAAACTACAAATTGTCAGCCTAACAACACTTTGTCTGCAGGAACTGTTAATAATCAATTTTATAAGACCACTTACGATACATCTAGCAAAGCACTCTGTCTTACATGGTTAAAACAGAGTATGTACTTAAGTACTTTGCAAGATTGGAAACCATATCCAAGCATTCTTCAGTTGAATCTAGCAAAGGGTTTTTTTTGGGTTTTTTTACACACAAAAACTAAAAAATAATAATAATCATTAATCTTAGTTGGTTGAACAATATTTTCCCCTCTCAACACTGGAAAAATGCAGCATAGCTTATCATTATAGGAGTTGGGTATGAGAGAGAAATGTGTAGATTCTGGATGATTTATTCTAATGCAATTCATGAATTTACTATTTGTTGTGTAATTCTGAATATAGTCTTTTTATGTCACTAATTGGGAAATGAACCATTGTTTCATAAATGCAATTTTAATGTGCTTTTTAACTTAATAACTAGGAAAATAATATGAATTTTTTAGGTTATTGATCAATTATTCAATTATTTCAGAATTAAATAAGAAAAGGATGACAAAAATTTGGCCTTACTTAAAATAAATTTTAAATATTAACCCAAGTGGGTTGGGAGCCTTTCTTAACTAAGTAGTAGCAGCAAATGGAAGAGGCCTGTATTTAGGGGTTTTGTCTGAAGCACATTTTAATCCTGCTGTACTGCTCAGTAAAAGTGAACAGTGCAGATGCCAGCAGAGTTTATCATCATAATGAGTAATGCTGTAATACAGAGTGTGTATTTTTTTTGGTGAAAATCTTAATCTCTTCTTATGAAGATTAAACAAATATTTTCATGGTGTGTAAGTGAAATGTAATTCTTTTTTTTCCAATAAAATATGTCTTTTCCTAAATATTTTCCTTTGTAGCTTTTTTCCCCTTTTCACAAAACTGTTTAATTATTGAATACTTTTTGCGTAGAAAGCTCAGTAAGAAATGCCGTTGAATGAGTCAGGGGCCTAACTTTTACCTTGCATACATTCTTAACTAATTTTTTCCTTACAAGAAAGATCAAGTGCTTCAAGCTTGTACATAGTTTATCAAAGCAGTGAAAGGTTACTAATTACCACCTATGGGAGCAAAAGACCTGGAAAGAAGCATAGACTTGCTGGCTGGAATTCAACACAATATTTTGGTTGATATTAACTGGCTAATGCTAAATCCTTATGGTTCCTTAGCATTCAAACCATTCTAGCAAAGAATGCTGAAACCCCAGAACGATGTTGTGTTATCAGTGTGCATGGTACACAATGCCACTGTGCATGGTACAGGAAAGTACTGTTAAGGTATGTGACTGTGTAACTCTGGATTGAGGTTAATGAATGTGTCCCAAATTGATGGCCATGAAAGTTTCCCCACACAACCTTTGAATCATTTTGTTAGAAAAAGTGGAATATCAGTTTGACATAGGTAGCAAACTGCAAGATGTCATCAACCTAACGTAATTTTGGTCTGCAAAACTTATTAACAAATGATAATTAGTTTTAGGAGTCCATCTGTGGATGTATAGATGTTATGGTATATTGAGCAAGTGTTTGATCTAGCAAGCAATACTATTGAGTATCATCTTATCTGCACAGTCACTGACACAACTGGACTTCCTAGTGCAAGAGACAGAAGAGGCATAGGAAAGAATATGTATGCTCTTACTTGTTGAGGGAACACCTAAGAACAATTTTCCCAACATGTATGTTCCTACAGAGTAAACTTGGTCCAATTCTTTTATCCAAATCTTTATTCAAAGGTGTAGTTTAACCTGATAAATAAATGTCCATATCCAGTTAATATTATCCAATGTGTGGTGAAGTTAATGAGTAAAGCATTCATTTGCTAAGTGTCTTAACATATTAATCACAATGAAATGGGAAAGAAAAAAATGTAGTAGAGGGAACTATTAATTCTTTATATTTTAAAAGTTCTGATTTATTTAACTTCAGTGTGGTTCTACTTCTGGGTAATCTGTAACACCTTAACTGTGTTTTACTTCTTGAATGCTTATTATAGTCTTACAGCCAGTTTTCCTGACACTGGCATCACAAATTCAAAAGGAAACATAAATCAGATAAAAATGTTGCACTTCTCAGCAAGGGTCAGGGAATATGTGTATATGTAGAAGACAGTTGTGTATGTGATGAGTTTTATTGTTCTCTTATCTGTATACATTATAGTATTTGATCAAAATATAATTTTGATGTACCTTCATATTTCAGCTATGTATCTTTATATGTCAGCTTAAGGATCTCAAACTCTCAGATGACCTCAGGGTTGCCATGTAACAGTGTTCAAGAAAGAAGATGGGTCTGACGAAATTAGAGGGATCACCTTGCTGTCCACCAAAGGAACAGGGCCAGATTAAGCCTTTAATGGGCTCTAGGCAAACTCATGGGCCCCTACTTAATACTGTATATTTATATTACTTTTTTCACTCTATAATTATTCTATGTAAAATAAGCACAATTGGGCATGTGCTTAGTTTGCCTGTGCATTAATCTGGCCCTGCATAGGAAACATCATTGTAAAAACCCTCCTGAACTGTCTCCTGGGGTGGGTTTAGGGCAGGGGTAGGCAATTGTTTTGACTGGAGGGCTGCTAACAGATTTTGGTGATCTGTTGAGGACTGCAAGAGTACCCCACCCTTTGACAGGTTCCCTGCACCCTGGCCGCCGTCTTGGAACCAAAAGTCCCACCCCTTAACTGCTGACCTCTGCTAGTGGAAGTCTCTTCCCTTGTCCTGGAAGCATTTTTTGTTTTTTGAGGTGGGGGGGCAGTTGCCATCTTAAAACTGGAAAAAAAATCATATACTAAAAAAATCAAATATCTGCTTTAACTTGTTTTAATTTTATTTTAAAAAATGTTTGTCCTGGTTTATGTGTGTTTGCATAGTGTATCTAGAGGCAATTGAATAATAACTCAAAATACAGTCTTACTCTTGTATATTGTGTGTGGTGGGGTGTAAGTATAGTGAGTGGGAGGTGAAGAAGGGTGTGGGTGAGGGGTATGTGGGGGTTGTGGGCTAGTGTTAGGTGTGTGTGTGGGAGTATGTGGGAGGGTGTGGTTGTGGAGTGGGATGAGGGTCCTTGGAGTCCCAGGAGCGTGCAAGTCCCTGAAGCTCAATATGGTAGCAGCGAGCAAGCAGGGCCAGCCCTGCCCAGCCCCATAGTGTGCAGCCTACAGAGGCCTATAAAATTATGAAGGGTGTGGACAAAATGACTAGGGAATTGTTATTTATTAAGTCCCAGAATACCAGAACTAGGGGGCACTTGCTGAAATTCATAGGAGAAAGGTTTAAAACTAACAAGATAAAGTACTTTCTTACACAATGTGTACTTAAATTGTGGTATTCATTGCCACAGGAGGTGGTAGAAGTGGGTAGCATAGCTAAGTTCAAAAAGGAATTGGACAAATTAATGAATAAAAGATCTATTAATATCTATTCATCAGAACAGTTGAAGAGGTTTCCTCTGGCATCTCTAAAACAATGCTGGTGGGTGCCAGGGGGTGTGGCATGGTGGGGTAACAAATAGAGGATAGAGCAATCTAGAGATCTGTTTCAATGGTTTTCCTCTAAAGCATCCACCACTGCCAGACAGGATACTGAGCTAGATGGACCATTAGTCTAACCCAGTGTAGCACTTTGTATGTTCTTTAAGGCATTTAGTGATCTATCTGGGACCTAGGGTTTCAGCTCTTCATGTTGGCAAGCAGAAAGGAAAGTACCTTCTCCCATCCCCCACCAAGATGCCAATCAGCAAATTCAGACAAGTGCCAATGATGGGGTGAGCATAGAAGTAATTATCTTCTCAAGTCTTAGGAGTACTCCTTCCACATCAACATTAACTTCCTTTGTATACATTTTTCATTATAATTGCTTTTTCCTCCTTGGATAAGTGCAGGCTTTTGTATTCAGGGAAGTCAGTTAGGCTGGTTCTTCTCAGAAATAGGTTTGAGTTTTCATGTCTGTAAAGTGAAGATAATGAGATACAGACATGCTGGAACTGGAGTTACTAGACCAGGATATTCAACATGAAATGGATGAGAAGAGAACAAAGGGTTGATTTTTGTGCTCTAAGCTCTAGGCAGCTGTCCTTTGTTGTAAGGCTACTACAAGCCCCTGAAGGTGTTCCTGAGATGTTAAATGATGTCCCTTAATCCACCCACTTTCAATCTTTATCTAGCACATGATTTATGGAAAAAGTATCCCAAGAGCAATCTATCTGGAATGAAGTCAGCGTGAGTACAGTCTTAGTGGTAGATGGTATATTTGACCTACACCTGGCTTGGGAATTGATAGCAGGTGTGAATATTGAGTGATACGTAGTGGTCTCTCTTGAGTGGCTGCTGCACTGTTGAAGGAAATTCTGAACATGGACCCAGGCTGAGAGAGAAAACTAAAAGACTAATTCCCACTAATACATTAGCAGGCAGTGCCTTAACTGGTGCAATGTGTCAGAGCTCTGCTGAGCTCACTAAAATGGGAGCAATTTAAAAAGGCTGAGGATATACCTCTATGTCTAACAGCTGGGAAGAATCAGAAAATAAGGGCTGGAAGGGACCTGAAAAGATCATCAAATCCAACTCCCCTACTCTGGGCAGGAATATGGCTGAGATCAAATGAACCCAGCAAGATGTCTGTCCAGTCTTCTCTTGACACCTTCCAAGGTTGAAGACTGCACCACCTCTTTGGGAAGCCTATTCCAGATTTCTGGTCACCCTTACCATAAAGAAGTTCTTCCTTGCATCCAACCTGAAACCATCCTCTAATAGTTTATGGCCATTCCTCTGTGTCCTCTCCTGGGGTGCCCTAGTGAATAGTTTTTTCCCCAGCTCATGATACTCGCATCTTGCGTACTTAGAGATGGCCACCAAGTCCCCCCTCAATCTGCTCTTCCCCAGGGTAAACAGTCCCAGATCCCTTAGTCTTTCCTCAGAATGGTGCTTTTGTTTTTTCTTCATTGTTTGCAGGTGCTCTGGTTATTGTGCTGAATCAAGTGGAGAGAAGAAGCCAATCTCCTCGTGCAACTGAAAACCACAGCAAAGTTTCACTTCCTCTGGAAATTTCCAAGCTGAGTTTCAAGAGGGCCAGAATAGGCCATCACAGATGACCTGTACCAAAACAACAGGATGTGTAGCCAGACCACTGGCCAAATCCAGCTTCCTTGTGGTGTCATGTAAATACACCAGGTGAGAACCCTGTTGGCCAATGACATACTCCATTGTTTTTAAAAATTAAGTTTCCAGTCCTCTAGTGAGGAACAAGGAAACTGAGTGTATCCAATGGACAAGGCCTTCCTGAGTCACTCAGCAGGGAGCCTGAAACAATGGCTCTGAGATGTGATGTTCCCTTCCTGTTCATCTTGGTGGGCTGCTAGCACTGATGCTTTAAATATTAACCTTTCACTATTGTTTACTTGATAGCTTCAGCTAAATTGAGCAGAGCAGAGGGTAGTAGTAAACTTGGAAGTGTGAGAACTGCATAGGAAAAGGCTAAATAAAAAGAACAAGGAGATTGGAGGAAGAACAGAGTCAAAGGGAAGAAATTCTGATGGCCCTGAAGATATTTTCCATCTGGGTGGTATTAGATTAAGCAAAGCATTGAACAAATAACTAAATGTGCAGTTAATTCATGAAAATCATATTCCAAGTTTGATCTCTAGGCAAATCTCCCATTAATATCCCTGGGGGCTCTGCTATGTATTGATGGGATTAGGGCATTTCACATTTATATCCCAGCCTGTGGACTGTAACTACATAGAACCAAGTCCTTTCCAGGAGGCAGATTTGTTGCTCCAATTTCACAAATACAGTGGTTTTTAAAAAATGCTAGTATTATTTCACCTGCAAATAAAGCAAGCTGCAGGAGATTTAAATAACAGAGTTGTGATGGTAAAGCGTGTAATAAAAGCTGACTTCTCTTTTTTTCTTGTTAATACAAAAGCTAGCTCAAATTAATGGACAGATTTCAAACGAACAGAGGGGCTAATAGTTCACACAGCATTGGCAGCTTTTTACATTCATTACTGAAGAAGGTTATGAGTCAGAAATTCTGAATAGATTTAAAAGAGCTAGGCTTTTCTATGATCATTGATAACATTGTTTGATTATGCAAGCTAAAACAAAGGGAATCAATTCTTTTGCTTCTTGGAGCAGCTACAAAGCTACAGAAGATCCAGGAAGGAATTTAACATTGTTTCCCAGTCTCTGTTGTCCAGCATTGGCATAGATGCTTTTTCTATCATTACATCCAGTACTGGAACTGAGAGTGCGCTCTGATATAATAAACCTTATTTCCCTGAATACATTTATAAATAAAGTTCAGTGCATACAAATAGCACATCGGTCTATGGTCGACTTTTTTCAAGCCATCCTCCAAGGTGAGTTTAGTTGGACAGAGATAGTAAAACCTTTTCTCTCCTTCAACAGTTAAACTACCAGTATTATTACAAGAGAATACAAATCCTCAGCAAGCATGTGAGGCACTCTTCCAGATGCGGGGTTGAAGATTCTCCAGCATCTACACTGCATTTTCAAAAGTCAGTAAAGTATTTAAGGTGCAGACAGAAGTACAGCTCCCTGCTATAGCTCGTAGTGCTACACAGGAAGTTCCGAGTTACGGCAATCCCCTGGACCCAACAGACGTTCTCTGCTGGGTCCTGCAGGTTGGGGAATTCAGTTGCAATTTGGAGTGGCTGCAAGTCTTCTGCTGCTGTCCCCTAGCCCCACTTCTTCCCTTCTTCCTCCATGTCCTGGCTCTGTCTTCAGAATGAGAGGGAGTGAGCTGGGAGTTCAATCTGAGGTTTCTTCAGCTGGTGCTGGAGTGTGGATTGAAGCCCCCCCTGCTGCCGCCCTCCCCATCTGTATCACCAGCTGGGCAAGCCCCAAAATGAGCTCCCCCTGCTCCCTTTCCTCCCTCCCATTCTGAAAATAGTGCTTGAATCAGGGCTGCCCAGTTCGGCTCCTGTCACATGCAGACCTGTTAATGCAGGTGCTCTTTGGAGCATCTTCATCTGAACTTTCATGTAATGAAGGTTCAGATTGTTGTGGGATTGGGCCCTTTTAAAGCACTCTACAGCCATGCACTTCTATCAGTGCACTCCTGTAGAGCCAGATAGAAATTGTCACTTCTGTCTACATCTTTAAATTAACTTGATTTCATTCACCAATTGTCACCATTCAGGTCTTTCTAACTTCTGATCAAGTACAGGCAGCCCATCTTAGTGCTCTCAACTGGTTCCTGAAAAACTGAGCGTTAAGCGAAACGAGCATTAAGTGAAACAAAGTATTTGATGACGCAAGATGGTGACAGTGAGCATTATAATGAAACCTGCTGAGCACTAAGTTGAATCAGGTATCATTTTAAAATGAGTGTTATCATGAATGAGCACTAAGCCAGGGGTTTTCACCCTTTCTTACTTTAAGTAAAGGTGGAGGGTGTGATCCGCAACTGGATGCTGGGGTTTGGGAAAAGAGAGCATGTAGCTGAATGCCAAGCAGGGGTAGGGAGCATGTGGCCAGACACTGAGTGAGGAGGCAAGGAAGGCGTGCAGGCAAGGACTGAGTGTCACGGCCTCCCAGAAGCAGGGCCGGGAAGCTCACAGGGCTGGGGTGAGGGCAGCGGTGCCCTTCTGCAGGCTGAAGAAGGTCACCAGGCTGGTGGGTGGTGGTGCAGAAGAGTGGGATGGTTGAATTGGAGCCCCCCACCTTGGGCGGGGGTGGGCTGCAATATATACCTGCCCACCCACCAGGTGGGGCTGAAAACCCCCCAGACTGTGAACGCTCTGCTCCCTTTCCCCCTCCCATTCTGAAAACAGCAGTAGGCTGGGAACTCAGCAAGCACAAGTTACAAAAGATGCCACATTTTGTAACACCTTTATCTGATACCTCGTGCAATGAAGGGTCAGATGTTTCACCCAATCAGCCATTTTTAAGCTGTTTGCAGCCGTGCACTTGTGTTTGGTCACAGCTATAAACCTCTCTTTGGCCAAATTGGGCAAAAATTGTCACCTCTGTCTGCACACTATATGCCTCATGGACTTTTTCCCTCTCTTCCTTGTATTAGTTAAGGTCTGAATAAAACCTTGTAAGACTGACACTATCTTACATTTTCAGGAAAAAAGAAAGTTTGAAGGAAAAGGGGGAAACAAATGTTCAGTGTTTTTTCCTAGACTGGGAAAAGATCTTGCTTTTAAATCAATAGTGTTTATTCTTTATGTGGTGTGGCAGTTGAGTCCTAGCACACCATTGGTTAGGTGTGGCACAGATGCTTGCAGGCGCCACCTGCCCCACAGGGCTTGCAGTCCCAAATACAAAGCAGATATTCCAGATAGGCCATGGCCCTGCTAAATGGAAGAGACAACACAAAACTTCAGCTGGGTGGCAGTTTTTGTGTCAGTAGCACATCCCAAATTGAGAGCTAAAGGAAGGGGCTTGAGCCTTGTCCCTAGGGTTTGGTGTGCACACTGTGGGAGTGAGTGGGCAGTGTTTGCTTTGCAGGGATGTTCCCAGGTATGATGAGGCTGTGTGGATATGTCCATAGTATCTACAGTAATTTTCTTTATGAAGTGCCTCCTAAGAGAACCTGTGATTCAGAATTGTTTGAAGGTTGGGCACCAAATTTTTAACAACCAAAGCCCCAGTTATCCAAGGGACCACCATGTCCCTTTTAGAATGACAGAAAGCTACCAGTGGTGGGTCACTTGGGGACACCTGAAGCTAAGTGTTGAGAGGGAAGCTGGCAGAGTAATGATCAATAGCTTCTGTGCCATGTAGGCTTGCTTTCATTTAATAAAGATGAAGACAAAGTCTCTTGTGGGAAGGAAGTAGTCAGCTACCAGTTCCAAAACCTGAGCAGCTGCTTGGCTATTCCTAATGCCTTCAGGCTTTTGGGATCCAGCCAGTCTGCATGACTTGTTGCTGACTCGGGTGACCCTGGTTGGACAGTCCTACTTCTGGACACCAGGGGTGTGTCTCTTCAGTAAAATAACTGGATTATTCAGTGATTTGATTTAAGCCCCCAATGGCAGAAAACTGTTAACTGAGGTGTCTGTTCTACTGACAGTTAAATAGGGGATTTTTTTTCAACCCTAATACCACAGATTCTCTTCCTGTGAGATCAGTTTGTGGGTTTAGAGAATGCTGTGCTGAATTACTTTTGTTTGAGACTTGAATACACAAGCATGTTTTCAGTCCTTACACATTCCTAACTGTAACAGCTTTACTACTGAACTGTGCCCTTCAGTCAGCAAATGTGCACACATTTTAGCCGGTGTACCCTCAGAGGTGAGCAGAGCTATGGAGAGACACAAAGTGGTAAAACAATCTATTTCCAGAATAGCTTCTTCCAAGATTCTCCCCCTGTCCATCAGGGCTTGTCTACATAGGGACTCTCAGGAACATTATTCTGAATTAGCCTAATAGTTTGAGTTTAATATGAATTAATGAAGGTACAGTAAACTATGGTGTGGACATTCTCCCTCAGAGTTAGATTTTATTATTTTGCTTAATTCAATTTACAAATTAATTAAGTTAGCTAAATTCACTTTGAATGAATGAATGAGACACTAAATCAAAAGAGAGAGACTTTTCATTCAGAATTTTAAAAATGTCCACAGAGGGACTTAATGCAATTTAACTAATTCACTTTAAAAGTTCATTTAGATTAAGTGTCCTGAGTGTCCCCAAGTAGGCAAGCCCTCAGGAAGTGAATCACTACCTTGCGTTCACTAGCAGATGGAAAAATAAAGATTCACATACTTCCTTATCCAAGCAGAATAGCACATTGTGGATATGTTTATCCATGATTGGAATGTACAAAGGTCAGAAAAGGACATAAAAGCAATAAAGCCAGAGGCTCTGAATTCTTTATCATTAGCTATCTGTAGCACTATTGACTTCATTAGGCTGGCATATGTGCATATTAGCACAGCATCTGGGCCAAATATCCCTAAGTAACTTTTATGACTCCTATCATTGTATTATCTGAGTTAAAGGAATTGCAGCTAGGAGAGTCCATCTCAGATTAATTTCTGCTACAGATATTCACAATCAGGAAAACCACCATGTCCTTAAGAGCTGGAAGTGAAATTCGTCTGATAGCCAAAAGAAATATTTTATAGCATTGCTGGGACAAATAGTATGCCAGTGCTGAGTCAGCAGCTTCATGAAGAACATCGCTTAGGTTCCTTGGAAATCTATCGTCTCAGATGGGAGCAGTTTGAAAATGAAATGTGTGCGACTTCAAACCATCCTGCTTCTCCTGCAGCACTTTTCCAGGTTCGGTGAGAACATTGTATTACAAAGATATTGGAGTTCAAAACTCAATTTAAAGAAATATATTTGTCTCGCGTTAAGCCACTGTTGCCAAGTGTGTGTTTAACCTGTATTAGTTGAGGCAAGGCTACAGTGACATGCATGTATACTAGCACATGGGGCTGTCAATTGGGGGTGCACGTACCCCCAGGGAAACTTGGAATGGTCCTATGGGGTACATATGAGTGGGCAGGGACAGAGCACTGCTGCCTCCCAGGAGCAGGTCCAGGGTGGGGTGAAGGCAGTAGCACCCCTCTGTAGGGTGGGGAAGCTCACACACGGCAGCTGCTGCCACCACCCACCAGGCCAGTGAGCTTCCTGCAGAGGGATGCCACTGTCTCCATCCCATCCCGGATCTTCCCCACTCTGCCTTGGTCCTGCTCCTGAGAGGCGGTGGTGCTCTCCCCCTGCCTGCCCACATGCCAGCCCTGCCTCATTGCTCTGCATCTGGTCCCACCCCCGCTGTGTGTCTGGCCACACACCACCCTCCTCCTCCCCCCAGCTCCTTATCCAGCCATTGGGGGGTACTTTGATTAAAAAGGTTGAAAACCACTTTACTAGCAGATTAAAGGCAACCCTATATTCTTCCTTGGCTTGCTAATGGGTCTATGGCAGGGGTGGGCGAAATGTGGCCTACAGGCCAGATGTGGCCTACCAAGCCATTCTATCCAGCCCGCAGGGCCCCTAAAAATTTAGAAAATGAATATTTATCTGCTCCTGACTGCCTGTCATGTGGCCCTCAATGGCTTGCCAAAACTCAGTAAGCAGCCCTCTGCCCAAAATAATTGCCCGGCCCCAGTCTATGGTTCAGTTCCCTTGCTAGGGTTTTGATAGGCTGGCTAGCAAGTGTTAGTGAGAGAGATGAGGGGGGGGACCACAAAACCTTTCTTCTTCTAGTGAAGACAAAGGTATGTCTATCTTTTGACTTATCCTAAAATATTCCCAAATTGCCTTTTTAACTTGGCAGGTTTTACCACAGCCAGAGAGGCTGTCATTAGGATTTTTCAGCAAGCAATGTCAACCCACCTTGTTTAGGTGTATGGAAATGTGCATTTAAATCCAAACCTAGGAAAAAAAGGCACAGAAACCACAAAGCAAGGATATGTCATGCTCTGGAAAGAAGCTCCAGATAGGAGCTTTCCTAGGAGGGGTGGTATTGAATTTCACTTACACCTTGGCCTTTTGGCAAGACTAGGGCGATCTGAACCCCAAGGCTTCTGGGCTTGGGGCTTGCATATAGGATGCCTACCATGGATTTGGGAAGTATTTGAAGCCCAGAACTGATGGATCTGGGAGGGAGGATACTTGCCTAGTGGCATAGTTGTGCACACACAGACTTGAATGACTGAGAAATTTGCAACTAGGTTGCAAATTGGTCTTTGCCTAATAGAATTCATAACTAATTTGGCCCTTGAAACAAAATTTTGAAAAAGCACTGTGTGAAAAGAAAAGAAAATGGAACAGCTAGCAAAAACAAGCTGTTCAGTTTGATTGCAAACGCTCTGTTAGCATGGGGATGAGGGCTGTATAACAGCCGTGGGATGATGCCATTGCCATGAAAGCATTCCTAAAGAAACCCAGGTGTGGAAGACCAGTTTCAAAAGGCCCAGCAGCCCTAAATGAGGACCTGCTATTCAAAAGTGCTTGGCACCTAGCGAAACCCCATGGTGGAGGAGTTTTCCAAATTGCTCAGTGTCCCATTTGATGAGCTCCTTTGAAAACCCAGACGTGGTTTTAATTCCTAAAAGGTATTTTGAAAATATAGCCTGAAGATGGGTGCTGACTGTTTCCAAAGAGTCCATAGACTCTTGCTAGGCTTTGACACTTCCACTGCAGAAGCATAAGGCAACCTCTAACAAACTCAGTGGTGTAGCAAGTAGTTACTGCCTTGGGCAAGCCCTGCAGTACAGTGGGGAGGGAGAAGGGAGGGGTTGTGGGGAACATGGGATTGGAAAGCAGGGAGGGGGCATGTGTGGGTTATGAGCTGGGGTGGGGAGAGCAGCACTCTTGCCCATGCTGGGAACTCTGCTGTCTTGGCTGAGCTGCTGTTGCCCAGTGCGAGGGCTGTGCCCTCAGGGCTCTTAAAGTAACAGCAGCCTAGGACTGTTTTGGAGTACCCAGCACAGGGTATGGACTCTGCTGGGGTGGGAAGGTGATTCTTGTCTCTCCTAACTTGGGGCACTTGCCCTAGGTGCCTCTCTTCTACCCCTGGTTACACTACTGCAGAAACAGCAGAGCTGCAAGTTTTCAACTAATCCCTATTCCATGGTGGTGCTGAAAAGAACTGTGTATGAAGTAGGGGACAAATCTGATGGCAGCAGCTATAACTATACACAGTCCAGGTTTGGCCCACAGGTCCTGTGGCTGCCCTGGGGCAGGAGGTGGCTGGGGCTGTCTCTTGGCAGGGGTGAGGTTACTTAATCCACAGGAGGCAGCAGAGGATCCATCTGTCTCTGTACTTAAAGGATAAGCAGCTGTGTTTGTGTGGAGAGGGGGAAAGGGTGCTAATGGCAGCTGTGTAGGGACTGGATAAATCCTCAGGATGGGACAGGACCAGGGTTAGAAAGGATTTTGAACTAAAGTGTCAAGCTCATTGTGGCTCACAAATTTTTGCATTTGCACTCACTGCATCAACTCCACTTCCCTATTTTGTGCAACTGTTAGAACCATCTGCCTGCCTCAGTTCTTCTTTGATCCTAGTCTGAACTTCTTGAAATGACAGTGATTTATTTTATTATTTTTATTCTCACAAATCATCACAAAGTGATGTAGAAGGCAAGATGCAAAATGCAAGCAGAGAAAAGTAAAGTGATTTGATCATGGTCAAACAGGAGCTCTCTTCCAGAACCACAAACTGAATTCAGATCTCCTGGAGTCTCAATCAAGTCCCAGTCTAAGAGCTTCAGCTCAGAACTAAAATGGAGTCTTTCTTCGTAGGTGCTTTCTATAAATTGAGTTGGGGTGTGGAGCTGGGTACAACAGTTTGCAGGTGGTTTGGTTTGGTTTTGGTGGGTTTCAAAATTAACCAATTTTCTTTTTTCTCCCCAAATTTTTCTGCAGACCAGTTTTTTATTATAGAAATGATTCATTGTTCCTACTTGTTATGGTTGACAGTCAGGAAATCTGAAGATTTTAAAGTAATGTGAAGTGCCCTAATTTAAGTATAATATGATGGTTATGCATTATTCATTAGCCTTTCCCATCCTGGCCTTTTATTAAAAAAAAAAAAAAAAAGCCTTATTTTTCTATTCCTAGTGTTTATGACCTCAGGCAGGGTCAGATTTATGCATAGGCAAACTAGGCACATGCCTAGGGCCCTAAATGAAAAAGGGATCCGGTTGTGTTCTAGTTTCAATTTTATAATTATTGAGTGAAAAAAGTAGGTGCCCACGAGTTTGTTTGATTAGGGACCACTAAAGCTCCAGCCCTTACCAAAGATAAGTTGCCTCAGATAGACTAAAGCAACTCAAGGCTATAGAGACAAGGGATCTGTCTACAGTAGTAGGGTCAGCTTCTAGAGCAGTCCTCAACTAGCTCCAGCCACATAGATCTACCCCTCCCTACCTATATCATACCCTGGGGCCTGCATAAAAGCCTTCCACAGTGTCTTTCCTTTCCCTTAGACTGGTGCCCTTGGAATAAAACTGCAAACTTACTTGTCTCTTCTTCTGCTTGGCTTTACTTATGGACTGTAGATACAGGACCATCCAGTGGGGTGTGGAAGGGCTGAAAGTCTGGGAAGATGGGGACAGTAGTCAACTGACTTCCTGCACTTGCAGTCTGCAGGATTTGTACAAGTTTGAAACACATTGCAGGGAGATGCAGACAAGGTCCTGATATTTTGTAGAGCTTTCCAGGGCCTAGAAGGTTGAGCTAAGGGATTTTCAGTGTAAATAGTGAACAGGTAGCCTAAGGTATAACTGCAAGTGTAGACATAGCAAGGAATATGTCTGAAAGGTGCACCTTACTTTTGGGTCCTCTCAAGTCTCTGCAAGAATCAGGAACATATTCAGAAGTCAAGGAGATAGCACTAAAAATTGAGATTCTTTGGGGATGGAAACAAAACTTAACAGGTCTGAGATTTCTTCAATTTTCATTTCTGAGAAATTCCCCAAAGTTTGACTGTGATGGCTACTTGGAATAGTCTCTTGGGAAACACACCTTTCAAACTTAAAGCAGTAAATGAAAACCTAAGATAAACCCCTTTAAAAGATGAAGTCTTAGATGAGATAGAAATGATTTTGCAGCATTTCAGTTTTTGAGAAGCATTACATGTTTCATTTTAAAAAGTCTTTGGACAGGATAGGTCAAGGCTCTCTGTAATTTTCATGAGGGTTTGGGTAATCAAGCAACTTACAACCTGGATGGATGTACACGCATTGGGATTTCTCTGAAAACTGAAGCACGCAGAAGATATTGTGAGTTTGACACTTGGTGGCAGTGCTGCTGTTTTTGTTTTTAACATGTCTAAGTTATCTACATCAAACCAGAGGAATGTAAGCCAGTTTTTCCCACTGTGATAGACATGGCTTTCTTAAATCCCAAGTCTGCAAGCAGTACACTGGAAGCACATAAGCAGTCCTACTGAAATCGGAGCATGAAGCTAAGTTTCAGTATAAATGTTTGCAGGATCTGTGCCTTAGCTGAGCCCATGAGTAGAGGATGGAATTTTCAGCTTCTGGTGGAGACCTTGCTTTTACTACTTTTGGTAGTGACTAATTCAGCAACCCCAACTTATTTTGCTGGAACAATTGTTATGTCCCTTAGCATCATGTCCTCACACAGCTAGCACCATCTGTCTTTCTCTCTCTTTATTATTACTGGGTTTTTTGGCCTAACCATTTCAGGGGGTGGAAATTTTCTCCAGAGCAGGAGGGTGGGAGAGGGGACAGTGCATCCTGGGATGCTGAAACACTGCAACTTGGGCAGCTTATCTGTGGGGAATGGCCATACAATAATGGAATATGAGCTAGGTAACACAGATCAGAGATAAATCTGCCCTAGAGTGGCATAACTTAAGCCACTTAAAGTGTGCTTAGAACTAATTTCAGGTGTTTAATGTGTGGACAATCCAGGTTAAGAGCTCCAGGAACCACCCAAAATTAATGTGTAACAAGGCCCTTATACAGACCAACCCATATTGTCAATATTTTTTTTCTTGACTAAAACCAACTGTGTATTACTTTCCTGTGGTAACTTGGGCTGCCCTGTACCGGTCCTGCATCCTGATCTATGTGTCCCTGTTCTTTTTGTATCATGAACGTGTTACATCGACCTGTGCTTGATGCACCTGGCTCCCCTTCCCAGAAGTGTTATGCACCTGATATCATTCTTTCATCTTGTACCAGCCTTGTGTCTGCTTATTACAGCTTGAGCTTGTGTAAGTAATTCCTATATCGGTCAGTGCTCTAATGAGGCCTACTTTGGTCAATGCCATAGCAAATCCTTTGTGGCAGTAGTATATGTGCTTATCGATGCTTGTACTAACCAGTGCTCTAGCATGGCCTACATGTGGCAGTTTATCCAGCCAATGTTCATTAATTTGATTGATCACTTTATATCATGTCCATAGTAATTCCAGGAAGTTAGTTGCAAGAGATGGCCTTGAAAGAATCCTTGCTGACTGACTCATTAGGTTGTGTTAATCTGTGTGCACACTTAGCCATCATCAGTGAGTGCTTCCTAAGGCAGGGGGGTCAAATATGCAGCCTGGACCCTTATCACTTGTCCTGTGCTGCTGTCTATGGGTCTTGGACGGGACCCGCACACCACAGGTGGCATGCTCCAGATTGATCCATATGCCACATGTACATGTAGTCTGGCACATGCTACATTCAATGCTCAGGGCCAGGAGTGATGTGTGTACTACAAAACTGCTTGCAGGGCTGGTCTGGAGCATGCACTGGAACTGGCCCACAGTATGGGTCTGTGGGTCTGATCCCACACGTGGTCTGGCCCCAAACCACTCGTCTGGCCCATAGGGGTGTAGTCTTTGATGCCCCTGCCCTCAGGTATGTTTGCCTGTGCTGTTTGGAAGTCTACACAGCAGTGGTTCCCAAGCTGTAGTCCATGGACTCTTGGGGTCTGCAGAGCCATGCTAAGCAGCCAGAGAACTGCACAACTTCCCATTTTTTCATTGAAGAGTTTGATGCTGATGGGTGCATGGCAGTCCATGAAAAATTTTAAATGCTGCCAGTGGACTGTTGATGCAAATGTTTAGGAACCTACAAGGTACAGAATACTCTTAAGTTGTCTAAACTGCCTCTGAATACACTTTCCCATTCAGTTTCATCTACTCTGACAGTCCAGAATCTGTTGTAGGATATTGCTGAAAAGACAAAGAGGTTCCTTACTTATTTCCCACTGTTGTAAATCTCCAATAGATACAAAAAGAGAGTGGTAGGTCTGGAGCATATTCATGCAATTATGAAGGAAGAGGATTGAGAAGGTAAATGTAGAAGGAAATTTCCCACCTCCACTGACAAAGTTTAAGACAATCTGCGTATTGAATTTGTATCACTGGGCAAAGTGCTAAAAAGCCTTGGTGATTAGTGAAGCATAGAGAGGAGCATAGGACTAGAAAGGGCTTCTAGGGCCATAGCATCCTTTCCCCTCTATTTACAGGCAACCATTTATCCCAAGATTCCCCTAAATCATTACTTCAAGCCCACATATTCTGCTGCAGGGCACAAAGCCAGGAATACCCTACAACTTGACATATGCAGAAGCAGGGGAGATGATGCCCTGCTGCTGCAATGGCAGACAGGTTAGGTAGAAGTAGGAAATCTCATTTCTGGTGGGGTGGAGGGAGAAGGGGAGCACTAACAAGACTTAATTTTTTCTTAGTTGGAAACAAATTCTGAAGACATGGCTTAATTTCCCTTCTTTCCATAGAGATATCTCCATTGCTTTTCGGTAGGGCACTCTTAAGGAAAGATGTGATTCCCAATGACAACAAGAGGCATTTTTCTATGAACCAGAAAGGAATAGTCCAGTGATTTGTGGCCCTGTTGATTGCAACTTGCCTTCAGGTTCATGCTCTGCCACTGATTCCATTTCTGGCATTGGGTGAGTCACTGAGGTAACATCTATCCTGCAGTCAGATATTACAACTCCAGCACGGGTAGGTACATCTGTGCTAGCTTTCACCCAGCTACTTTAGGTAGCAAAAGCCTCTGAAGATGTGGCTGCACAGATTTCAAAGTGGGCTATACAAGTGTACCCAGGCTCTGTAGAACTGTGTTTTGGTTAGTACTCTGCACTGAATTCCATGCAACTGTCTCTTTACTGTTATCATTACATAGGCTAGCTAGACAAAACCTAGGCCTGTGCATCTACCAGTGCTATAATCTCACTTCAGCTGCTCTATAGTTCTACCTTAGTAATGGGGCCTGTCTTCACTGGAGTTAATTGCAGTCATATCTTTTATGGATGATGTTAAGATAGATAAGTTAAAAAGACTGAGTTGCTTAGATGACTACAATACTAAGGACTATAGAAATATGTAAGGTAGAGAGTTGATACTAAATAGATTTAGTCTGGGACTGTTGTGGAGCATGCTAGTCACTGTTGCTTCCATTTGTTTATTGTTTAACTTTGTCGTTTCATTAATCCACAGCGAGGTTTTAAGCTGTCCCATCATGCTGCTCCTCAGAAAAAACCCCCACTTTTATGCTGGATACAAATTTTCTGGTGCATTTCTTTGAGTAATAAATGTTTCTAAAATGAATTAGTTAGTTTTCTAGTTATACAGGTTTTTTATTTTTTAAAATATCCTGATAGGAGGAAACGAGTGATTGGGATACTTCAAGATTAACAAAGGCTATGTACACACATTCAAATGGTAAGAGAGGATTCTTTCCTGCTACAAAAATTTACCCAGGGACACTCGAGTACCTAGGCGGTGGAAGGCCAGGGCTAATGGGGCTAACCCCCCACCCCAAACCATAGGATAGAGGGTAGCAGGGCAGCATAGCCACAGGATCTGTGCGACTTCAGCAGGGCGAGGGGTGTACACACATCCAGGATCATAGCCTGGCATGTAGATCACTACCCAGCATGGCAGGAAAGTCTCAGTCTACTCTGTAAAGGGGAAGGGGCTTGGTGTGGGGGCAGATCAAGGCCCCCACATTGAGGGAGGGAGTGGGAAAAGGGTTGGGGGGAATGGGGCCCTGGCCAGGCTGGGTCCACTTGGAGCCCAAACAACTTGTTCAGGGGCATGGAGGGGCTGTTGCCACTGTGCACATCCCGGGGGAGGCACAGCGGGCATGTGCCCCCCCGATTTGTGCACAGAGCAAAGGTGGGCTGCTGCTGTGCGCTGGGCTCTACACCCCACTGCAGCTGCCTCTGAAGCCACATAGTGCCACGTGCCTTCTGCCACTGTGCTGCGCCTCATTCCCTGCCACTGACACATGGTGTTGCACAGCTCTCGAGTCAGCGGCAGTAGAGCCCAGTGCGCAGTGGCAGTCCACCTCTACCCCATGCACAAATTAGGGGGGCACATGCCCGCCATGCTTCCCCTGGGGTGTGCACAGTGGCAGGAGCCCCCCCGCACCCCTGAAGGAGTCACCTGGGCTCTGATTGTCCCATGACCTGGCCCAGCTGGGGCCAGTGGTGGGGGCTCCCCCTTCCCAGCACCTCTGGATGAGCTGCTCAGGCTCCAATCGTCCCACGACCTGGCCTGGCCAGGGCCCAATTTGCACCCTTCCTCACCATGGGGGCCTCAATCTGTCCCTACCATGGCCTTTCCTTCTTCCTCCCCACCCTTTCCCCAACAGACTTTCCTGCTTGGTGGGGAGGGGGTGTGCACATGCACGTGTGTGCGTGCTCAGCCCCCACAAATACGTTTTTCTCCCTCTGCCTATGCCTGAATAGACATTTGAATACTGAGCTCTTGAAGAGCTGAGTGCTTGCAGTGCTGATGCTGTATAGCTAGGGGGCCCCTGTGCACACATCTCAATTTGCTCTGTAGGCTTCCTCAGTCTGCCTAGAGACAGAGTAGCAGCAGTGTACAGGGCAGCCGTGATTGGCTGACCCAGACTGCTCGGGGTCAGCCTGCGTCTCCCTGCAGTACAATGTGAGGATGGTGAAGGGGGTGTGTTCTGCTCCCTGCTCAGGTGGAGCAATAGGGCCCAGTGAGAGACATGGTCTCTTTGGGGGGTGGGAACAAATCACCCTGGGATTCTGGAGGACTGTGCTATGCTGTACTCAGAAGAGAACGTTTTTACAAGCATTCACTCTCCCAGGAGAAAGTGTCCCAGGAATGATTTAGCCCTGGTTGTTCCTGCCTTATTTTTCTCCTGGAGCAGCCATTCTTGCTCTGGGAGAAAAAATCCTGAACATCTGTACACTTGTGGTTACTTTTGGGAAAGCGGTGACTTTCAGTTGATTCCCAGGAGAAACTGAACATCTGTATGCAGCCAGTTTCCTTGTCCTTCTGGGGATCTTCTAGCACTCCCAGAAATCAGACATGCATTTTTCAGTTTTTGAGACTTCTTTGACTATGGAGTTTATCCAAGGTTCTGCCAAATTCATTTAAAAATAGGTTGTCACTGTAATCTGGAGATGAAAAAATATCAGCCAAATTAGAGAAAGCAAAAAGCTCCTCTTTCTTTTGGAAAAAATTGGTGTGAACTGAGTGTTTTGACAAAGATTATATATAGAATGATGGTTTTGAGTCTTAGTATATACATTTAATTGTTCATGCTCCATTACTGGACTGGGGTCTGTTGTACTCTGAGAACACAAACATTTCCTTATTGCTATGCAACCAAGATATTTAGAATGCAAGTCTGTAGTTAGTGTATATTACCTCAAAGTTCTGCGAAGGGAAGTTGATCATGAAGATACAGTATACAGCTCTGCCTCCTTCACCAAACAAAGAACTCAAAGTATAGACACAGGCTTAGTCTCACTTCCCAGTATACCTATCTGTTTGAAGGCCTTTTGATCCTTCCTTTTGCATCTCAAGGATCACAGTTTTAATTGGTTATGTGCTATGTGGGCATGTAAAAGGCCATGGAAAGGATGAGAGGGAAGAAGAATAAGATGCTTTCCCTTTTAAGATGAATTTACTCATAATTTAAGGATGCTAATTCATGGCCTAGAGCATTACAAATTGATTCTGTCCTAAAATTTTGTTAAAAATTAAGATAATCAGTAAGTAGGACTGGAAAGGACCTCAAAAGGTCATCTAGTCCAGCCTTTTGCTTAAGGCAGGATCATCCCTGACTAAATTACTGGGGGTTTTCTTCTTTCTTTTTTTGTTGGAGAATCTTTATTCTTCAGAAATTTGGAATCATCCTGGGAAAGTTTCTTTATAAAGCAATAAGCAGAACAATGAAGGGGATTAGAAATGTTATGAACATGCATCCTATATACATGCATATAAAATGTATGTGTGTGTGTGTGTGTGTGTGTGTGTGTGTGTGTGTGTGTGTGTGTGCGCGCGCTATTAATGGAAGTGCTAGACTGAGTCTTAGTCAGGTGCTGGTAGTAACTCTCTAAAAGTGTTTTCTTGCAGCTTGAAACATCCCAATTGTGTCTCCCCTTTCTATCCCCTCCCTTTACCCCCCAACCAAGGAGGTAAATGATTTTGAAGTTTTGTAAAATTCTGTCCCTCTTTTTTTCCACTTACCCCTGCACAAAATAAAGGCATCTTAAAGAAACCAGCAGTTTATTGTAGACTGAAATTTATATAACAGATGCGAATAAATGTCATGGTGCCCTGGTGAATAGACATGTGCTCATTGACTTAATTAAGTCTTGCATTCCCCCCCCTTCCCAAGCCTGATTCTGAATTGAGAGTGGAACACTATTCAGCAACCTCTACTAGATGGTCACATAGCCCAGCCTTTTCAAAAAGCTACTGCAGAGAACCAATTTATGTGGCTGAAAGACTTCAGTTACTTAGCATGTTTTACATTATTTGCATGTCTGAATTACATAGGAGAGTGAATATGTAGGAGAGAGATGGGCATAAGATTGTAATGCAAGCTATCATTTCCCCCCTCCCCACAACATACACATGATTTATCCTCTTACTAAGGCCAGGGCAAGAGCAGAACATAGCATCCTAGGCTAACTCCTTTTTAACAGCTTAGCAGCCTGGCCCTCCTACACTTGGCATTGTGATAATAGAAGGTATCGCTCTGAGTGGTAGTTGTACTGGCATCATACAGTCCTCAGAAGTAGCAGCAGCAGCCTCCTTGCCCTCAGCTGCAGGAGTTCCTCTTGACAGACATTGGCTTTGGCAGCCAAAAAAAAGGGGGTGAAAATTCCTGCCAGAAGCAGTGAATACCCTACCTCTCAAGTGAACTACAATTCCCAGAACGCCTTGCACTTCATGCTGTATGGCTTGCTGCTGTTCCCGCAGGCTCTTTTGTGCAGGAAAGGAGAGAGCAAACTGCGCCAAATGTATTTTTTGCACCTCGCACCTCTGTGGGTAGAAAAGTTAGGTACAGGGAATGGTGGGATTGGTGCTTTCAGACTGGACACACTTGTAGCCTGCAGCACTTCCGTGAGCTCCAAACATGCTGCTGGGAAGGCAGGAAAGGACAAGATTTGACATTGGGCCCTGAAGTTCATCAGGGTTTTCTGGGCTTGGATTGAATTGTCACTGCATCACCTATATTCAGATTTGTTTTAAAGATTTCTATCAGCTCTCAGTCCTAGAAACTTAGTTTTTATAAATGAATACTGAAAGTCTGATGTACTCAATCATCTATAGAAGCTGGGAGAATAGGCACATGTCAATAGTGCCTATGGCATCTGCAAATATATGTGTCAAGCTTGGCTTGTGTCTTGGGCCAGACCTGGATTGCAGTGCTCTTTTGTGACTTTGATCCAGCCTGGGGCATGGACAGGGCAGCAGTGGCAGGATCAGAAAGGATGGCAATGGGACTAGCAACAAAGACTATGATTGGGATCAGTAGGCTATAGCAGGCAACTGCAGCAGGACTGGTGGGATGATTTTGGGGACAGCAATGGTTGTGATGGTAGCAGCAGCAGTAGGGCAAGCAAGGTGGTGCCAACAAAGTCCTTGCTTTCCTTCCTGCCACTGGTGGTCATGCTCATTGGGATCCAGGTCATGCCTTTTGGGACCCTGGAGTCCATGGCAAGCCATCCCTCAACATGCACACCTCTGGTGGCCTGGCAGATCAAATGAAGCAGCTCTGCAAGCCAGATCCAGTTTGTGGGCTGTATGGTTGACAGCCCTGCCTTTATGTAAGCATATTTGGTATTAAATTAACACTACAGTTTAATTAGGCAGGTACAGGTTTCCCCCTATTTTATGTGGGTTCTTTATATGCAAATTTGCGAATTCACTCTTATGCGGTAAGCATATTTAGACCCATAATTCGTTATATGCAAACTAAACTCACTCTTATGCGATCAGCAGGTAAGTCTGCGGGGGGAGGGGAAAGAGCCCTGGCCCCACCCACCCTAGCCCTAGCTGCAGCATCCCTGGGAGCTGCTGATACTAGCTGCCTGCATCAGGGCACAGCGCAGCCCAGGGGCAGAGGTAAGTAGGGACAGGCAGAGTACAATGCAGTCCAGTAGCTGAAGGCAACTGGCAGTGACCACTCCTGGGGCTTCTGCAGTCAGGGTTGGGGTGAGTGCCTCTCTGTTCCCTCTGCCTTGTTGCTTTGTGCATCCCCGGGAGCGTCCCTCGTCCCTCCACCCCTTCTCTAGTCCCAGCCTCATTCACTTCCTTCCTCCTTCACCGCCACAGCAACTTATCCCTATTTGTTTTGTTACGTTGTAAAGTGAGTTTGCTTTATGTGAATTCGATTTATGCACCATTCTCTGGGAATGCACATATAGCATAAATCAAGGGAAACCTGTATAAGGCATAAAGCCTAGAAATTATTGAAGTACCTCTGGGTATTTAACCAGAGTTTTTAAACAAAATTTCCAACCAAAGAACTAATCTAGGTGTAGACCCAGCTGGAGTACTGCTTAGTCCAAGCACTGATCAGCACATGTAGTGCTCCCACAAAGGCTTTGCTAAGGCATTGACCAGTGTAGGCTTCACTAAAGCAGTGACTAATGCAGGAACTGCTTACACAAGCTTAAGCTGGAATGCGCATACATGGGATTGGTACAAGATAACAGAAATGAGACAAGATGTGCGGAGTGGGGTACTATTGTTGATCCCCAGCTCAAATCTGGGTCTGTGCCTGGTATGCAAGAGCCAATACGAATACCAGGGGTGGAAGTATACAAAAACAGTTTTTATTGGTAGCAATAAAGGTGCAAGGTAACAAGCACACACATCACTACTTCTAAGAGTCTTTTATACAGAAATTTTCAAGGGTTAGTAAGCATACTGTTTAGTGATTGGTTACAGGTGGGTGATGCAAGAAGTTCTCTACTGAGCATGTCTCTATACCTGTGTTTTAGCCATGTACCTCATTAACA
>JAGPOW010003316.1:43929620-43953204 GCA_030014935.1 Caiman crocodilus
GCCAAGGAGACACTATCTTACTGGTACCAGGGAGGCACTATCTTACAGATATCAGGGAGGTGTTTCGGAACAGCTCGTAAATCTTACATTGCAAATCCCGTCTTGTCAAATCTTCAAGTCTATAGAACCTCACACTATCAGGAAGGGGAACCAAGCAGATCAAGCGCAGGTCAGTGTGATGCTTGTATGATAAAGGAGGAGAGAAGCACATAAATCGGGATCCATGGCAGGAACAGGGCAGTCTGAGATATCAATGGAAAGTAACACATTTTGTTTTAATCAACGTGTTTTTTCTCAGTACTCTTTCTTATACATGACCCCACTTCCTCAGCATGGCCCCTGACTTCTGACCCATAGCCCCCCAACCCTTTAGCCCTACTGGTGCCCCTCACTTGCAACTCACAGCCCCCTCCCCAGCCCTGCCAGCACTGTCCTAGTTGGCAGGGCTACAGATCTTATGTAACCCTGAGGACAGTGCAGACCAGTATTCAGAAAGTCTCTCTGGGGCAGCTGCAGGCTGTCTTAGGTGATGAGGAGGAGATCCAACAAGCCTTACCTTTGTCTGGGTTTTTTTTATGGGAGAATCTCCTCCTTCTCCCCACTGGGTACTGTGACCATAACATACTTTTCACATCTGTCACTCATCACATACTCTTTGTGAGTCTTGTGTGTTCAGTGTCTCTGTCTCTTCCCAGGTGTTCCCGTTACAGGTTCTGTTTTGAAATGTAAATGTAACTCTCTGCTTTCTTGGGTCACACCAGAATGTCCAAGCAGTCTGGTGACCCTCCCTTGCTGCCTCAGGTCTGTCACTTAGTTAAAGGGCCCATACTAATGATGACTCCGCCATGTCTTTGCCAACAGCATCCTTTGGAAAATGCCAGTCCTTAACTTTCACTCTTTTTTGCCTACAGAAAAATAATAGGGCATTTTGTTCTATTACAGAGAACTGCTGTGGCACCCTGGTTGAAAATCACCTGGTCTAGAGGCAAGTATCAAGTGCCTGATTATATAAATAACTACATGGATATAAGTGTGTGCCAACAAAGGATACGCTTGATGTAATGATTATAGAAGAAGACCGAGTCAGAAGGAAATAGAAGATTTGGTCCCTGCTTCCAGTAGCTGGAAAACCAGATCAGCTCCCTTTTTGTAAGAGAAACCTCTGTGGACGCAATCATAGCAGGTCTATGCCACCTATATCTTAGACACACAGTTTCTAGGGTATGTCCTTTATATTATGGATATTTTCAGCTGCCAGAATGACTGTGGGCCTCTAGGCAGCCAGGAGAAACTTAAAGCAACCTTTAGGCTGCTGTAACTTCTGATGCGAAACAGAATGGCTTCTGCCTGATCGCAGACTCCAAAGTTTGCTTACACTGGCTCTATCCCCTTAGCTAAGCTCTGCATCTATAATTGTTTCATGACTAAAAAGGTAAGGGTTTTTGTTTTCTGCTATTCTGTGAGAAATTGTAAGTGAAGCTAGCAGTCCAAAATAAAGGTATGCACGCTTATTGCCTGTAGGTTTACTTTGCCATCCTTTGCCAGGGAAAATTTCACTAATGCTACTGGGAAAGCTAACTATGGACAAATTATTCTGCTGACGTTATTTCAATATTTTATCTGTAGCAGTAATCAATAGTGTTGGCAACAATGTACAAGCAACTCATTGCAAATGCAGTAATGATCTGAATTTAAAATTATTGACTTTTTTTAAGGGAACAACCTACATCCCTGTCTATAGTTTAAAGTTCAGCCCCTAATTGACTAGTTTCCTCCCACAGAAATGCAACATGATGGCTATTTCATGTCATGGATTTTAGATTAAAGATTTTTTTTCAGGAAAAAAACTGAAAGTTAATTGGTCTCAATCCAGTTGCACATGGCAAGTATCCACATTGCAATCTACCCCTCATCACCTTATGAGTCTTAGAGAAGCCAAGGATCGAATTGGCCTGAACAGTGAACTAATTTCTCACTCTTTAGGAGGCCTCTGCAGATAAGGGACATGGCATTTGGTGGGGCAGTATATGAGAAGAACTTACTTTGTTGCTGTCCTTGTTCTGTGGATAAAGAACTCCAGTCTCTAAGGCTACCAAGATGATACCTTTAACTAACACCAAAAGTTTGCAAGTCCAAGTATTTTATAAAGGTGAGGGATAGAGAGTGTATGAGTTAAGCAACCTTTCAGTAGTAGAGACAAGGACACCTTTAAAGAGTAGCTAGACCAGTGTATACAGTGCATTTCTAACATGACAGAAATTATGACCATAGAACAGCCTCATAAGAGATGCTTAGCTAGTTTTTTTCCCCATCATCCTTATGGCAGGCTGATGTCATTTCATAGATTTCATAGACATTGGGGCTGGAAGGGACCTTGTTAGATTATTGGATCCAGTCCCTGCCCAAGGGGCAGGAAGTCAGCTGGGGTCAAAAGGTCTCAGCAAGATAAGAGTTCAAATGTTTCTTGAAAGTGTCCAGAGTAGGTGCTTGTACCACCTTTGGAGGGAGTCTGTTCCAGGCCCTGGGGGCTCGGACAGTAAAGAAGCTTTTCCTTATGTCCAGCCTAAAACAGTCTTGCAGGAGTTTGTGACCATCTGACCTTGTCATCCCTTGGGGTGCTCTAGTGAACAGATATTCCCCCAGATCTTGATGCACATCCCTTATGGACTTATTCGTTCTCCATGGTCCCTACATAGTTCCTTATTGGATCTTCTGCACACATCATACTCCTCTACTGGTTCACATTTTTTCCTCCTTCATTAAATTGGTATTAGCATGTAATGTTGTTAGGTAAGAACATAAGAACTGTCCTTTATTGGGTCAGATCATAGGTCCATCTTGCCCAGCATCCTGTCACACAGTGGCAGAAAAGGGAAGCTGAAAAGGAGAGTGAACTGGGTACAACCAGCATTTTGGCCACAGTTAGACAGGAATTTAAACCATCTAATTAGATGGCTAGGGTTACTGACATCTACTGATATCTAGGGTTGGACCAGACTTGTCCAAGATCTCTTGGTCTGTTTACAACCAAGTATTTGACTTTGTCTTCATTGACATGAAGTCCCATTTTTCTTGTTGGTTTCTTAATTCTCCAGCCACCCTTTGGCCATGTTTTTGGCATCTCCTGTAAAAGACATATCCAAAAAGTTGGTGGCAGCACATTTAAATGCACCCAACCCTAAGAATTTTGCTATGATGGCAGCTTTTTTACACAGCCACATGTTAAATAGCAGCCAGAAACAGCGCGTTTCCCTTAATCTGGTACCCTAGCCAAATGCTCCCAATTTTCAAACTGCAAACACACAGCTGCAGTATCTTAATAAGTCTATTGGATATTCAAAGTTCTTTCATTGCTCTCAGAGGCTATCTCACAATATCCTGCCAAGTGCTTTCTAAAAACGTATCCAAGCTACATATGTATTCTGTCATATATCCGTCTTTTCTTGAAGAACTAATGAACAACAAATATTTGATTGACATATCTGTTTTTCTGGAACCCCCACCAATAGTCTCCTACCAGCTTCCCTGAGTAAGAGGTAAGTCTATTAAAGTATCAAGGGTAGGATTTTATAGGTCATAATCTGGAGGGAGGTGCCATGATAGTTCTTATGTTCCATTTTGTCCATTTTTATAATTTTGTTCGCATCTGCTACTCTGCTAGTCATCTGTGTCCTGACTGCCTCATGAATCTATCCTAAATTGGTTGTTCTACAAATGCACTACTTATTTGGAAAATAGATCTCTGTTGTTTTTCTTTTATCTTTCTCACCATGGGGGAGTTAATAAAGTACCCCTCCATCCTTCTGTCATTTGCATTCTTTGTAACTAGAAGATTCCCATTTTTGCTCCTTGTTAGGTTTGTTCACTATTGATATCCCTCCCTCCATTTACTGCTTCCCTTGTGAGAAGTATTCATATCTTTCTCCCATCTTTTCCCCCAAGTCACACAAGTATTGTGAGTTTTCTATCATCTTTCTGGTCATATTTCTGAACATGAGACAGAGTCCGAGTGTGAGGACATGCACTCCTTGCTACTGAGAATCAACATGTGGCTTTCCTACAACCTTCATCAAGCCATCCCATTGTTCTTCAGGCATGGAATTATTCCTGCGTTCCTTTCTGCAGTAATCTTTACTATATCTCTGTTCTTTCATTCACTATTAGCATTCTCCGTGAGTTTTACAGTCTTCTAAAACTTCAGATCTTTTATTTTTTGAACCAACTACTGGGAGTTCTTGGCTGCATTTGGGTTTTTCATAAACTCCATGTTGTATCTGCTGCTCATCTGTTTTGTTCTATTCTTTATTGTGGCAATTCTCTTTCTTATTATCGCTCTTTCAAGAGAGCCGTCTGAGTTGCAGCCAGCCATCTTTAAACTTTTGACATCCTGGGTGTTATCTTCTGTCTTGAATCTATAAGTATATGGTTGATCTGATTGATAATTACCCTGTCTCTGAATTTCCATGTATTCTTTTGAATGCTCTCCTGCATGATCATAGTGTTCTTCCCAACCATGTCTTTAGCTGTGATAAAACTAATTAACCTCTTTGCATTGTAATTAGTTATCATAAGGACACTCATTCTCTCGTCCTGAATTTATAATGTGTTGGTGGATAAGGGGAGATGCATACATTACTGGAATGCTGAAATGGAGCCTAAAGCATTGATATGCACTCTCAACTGTAAGCCAACTTAGATCATTTTTAGCTGAGAATGTTTCATCTCGGGATGCACCTCTCCAAGTCCTCCCCACACAATGTGATCGATCTACAGCCCTCCCCACCCCGACCCCAATGTGATCAACCTATCTGCAGAACTCATCGCCTCAGACTGACAGAGTTGGGAAGAGCTGGGGAGCCACAGATGAGTGGGGAGCCGCTGGAGAGGGATGTGGAACAGGAGCCACTGGTGAGCCTCTGGAGAGCCAGGGAGCTGGCCTGCCCTGCCCTGGGGAAGACCTGGCAGCTCCTAGCCACACCCCTGCTTGCCAGCCCTCTAGTGGCAAGTCAGCTGTGCAGTTCAGAGAGGGCACTGTTCATAGCATTTCTATTTTTAAACACCCTTAACACCCCATAGATTTAGTACGGGCCACGCATAATGTGTAACCTCACCCTTTTGACCCCACATAAACACTTAATAGCTGGTCCAAGACCAAGTGCCTCATGCAATTTCAATCCAAGACTGGCCAGAGCAGGCACTGCATGCAGGGCAGTCCTGGAGTTGCCAGGGTAGGTACCACATGTGGTGCAGTCTAGCTTGGGCAGCCACCATGTGCAGTGCAGCTGTCGCTCCCACTGGACTGCACCTCACCACAGCACCTATTCCAGCCACTCCAGGATCTACACCACATGCAATACAAATGCCAGACCAGCTGAAGCAGCCAGATCAGGTGTGCTGGGGAACGGGACCAGGAGGAGGTTCATGGGCCTGATCCAGTCCATGGACCGGTCCCACAGCACTTGTGTGGCCCAGAGGGCCATATGAATTTGATACCCCTGCCCTAAAGAGCCATGACTTTTCAGGGAGGAGGGAAGAACCCACTTGCCTTTTGTGTTTGTAAAGGTTCTTCAGGTATTCAAGCAGTTTGGCATGTGATCTCACTTAGAGGCTTCAGCACCACTTAAATAGCTGGAACAGGATCTCACCCTACACATCCAAGGCAATTTCCATAGAATTTGTTGACGGTGAAACATCTCTGTAGGCAGATTAATTTCTGTCTCCCAGTCAATTCAAATGGTTTAATATAAATATTTTGCTGCTGTGCTGCATATAAAATACCAAGGCCAGTTGTAACTCCGGTGAGCCAGTCTGTGGGGTTCCTGTGGATTTTATTTTCTCTGCCTAACAGCCCCTGATTATCTTGTTCCAGCTTCACAGAAACAACTGCTGGTGGTGGGCTGACGTCTCCAGAGAAGTCAACCCACTCTAGGAGCTTTCCTTCAACTGTAACTTGAGTCTTGCTTCTCGGTACTGTTAGTCTAAGAGTGCTTCCCTAAGTAGCTTTTTTGCATCTTGGAGCTAGTGGGAAATTCTCTGCAACCTCAGTCCTGTTTTCTTGGCTGATCTGAAAACAGTGTTCTTTTTTTATCATTTACTTTCTCAGTCCTGATAGAAGGCTGCCAACTGCACTAGTTTTGTTCACTTGCCAGAAACCACAAATTACTGGCAAGTTACTAACAGTAAACTTTAGAGACTCAGCCTTCAAGCTGTGTCTAGATCACAGTTACTAGGACAGAGCTGAAGACCTTAGAGCTCATATGATGGGACATGGTGCTTGGCTCTAAGACGGCTTGTCTCTGACCTACAGTGATATTTAATAAGAAAATCTTATATGGTCACCCTGCTCCAACCTAGCCCCCTACGTCTTGTTTTGAAGCAGCACCCAGCATATTGGCTGCAAATAATTCTGTTGTGCTGAACTCTAAGTAAGTGGGTACAGAATAATGGTAACCACAGAAAAAGACTTGGTAGCTCAGCCAATCTGTCTGTCCCCACTTCCAGCCTTTGCAGGATTGCTGCATTTGCTGCTGTCTCTAGCAATTTGCTTCTCTCCTACCCCCTCGAGGGTGTTTCTAAGACCTTTCATAAGGATACTGCTCTGCCTTCACTGAGAGAGTTTCAAAGGCACTGTGCCTAGTTGTATTCTTGGAGCAATGCAAAATAATTCTCCTCCCTCACTGGCATTTATATACTTTAAATTCTTGTGTCTTCCTGAGTCTTTATTTAGCTTAGCAGACTTTGGCTAATCTTTTCTCAGCATTCACTCCTGCCAGCCTTTCATCCTTTTTGTTGCTTTTCCTTGTGTTTCTTCCCATTTGATATCTTCTTCTTGATATCAAGGCCTTCTTAGTCATACACAGTATAGCAACCTCAACAAACCAACTACAGTAAAATCCCTGTTATCCGGGATTTTACTAACTGGAATACTCCGTTAACTGGAATTTCAGCAGCAGGATGCACATGGTGGTGCGCAGCCGGGCATGAAGTGCGGGGGCAGTCCCAGGACCGGCACCTTCTGTCCTACCTGTGATTAGAGCTGGGATCCTCATGCCCCCGGACAGCAGTTCCAGCCCCTCAGGCTTGTGTAGAGCAGCTGGTTTCAGCACTCACTGCAGGGAGCAGGGCAGGGCTCTTCTGTCTGCAGAAGCATCTCCCCTCCCCTGACTTCTCCCATTTGCCACCTCCCCCACTGGCTGCTGCTGCTGTATAAGCTGCTATGCAGTGTAGTGCTGCTGAAGACTGCAACAGTGGTGGTGGTCGTGGTGGGGGGCAGGTTTTCCCCGTCCTGAACCTGCTCCCAGGCTGGCAGAGAATACCTGGGATGATTGAGAAAGAAGGAACTTGCTCACTAGCTGGGCTTAGCCCATTACAGTAGTAGAGCTGGACAGGAGCAGCTCTGCAGCTGCTTCTACCCTGAACCAGCGGGGACAGCAGCAGGCAGGGGCGAGCAGGAAGGGGAAGGGGGAAATTTTTAAGTGATTGGGAACTTAAAAGAAAGTCCCTGGCTGCTGTGGCCTGGTCTGAGAGAGAGAGAGAGAGAGAGAGAGAGAGAGAGAGAGAGAGAGAGAGAGAGAGAGAGAGAGAGAGAGAGAGTGTGAGTGTGTGTTGGGGGGACCACACAACTCCATCCCCTCTGGTTGTTCCTCTGACCCTAATCCTAATGTTACCCTAATAGCTGAATTAAGTGATATCTAAGCCACAATGGTACAGGTCACCACATGTGAGGGTTGGTGCAGAGAGAGGCTTTAATGTCTGTCCAGGACCCTCTGAGCCAGCTCCTTGTTCATTAACAGGGGTCCTCTCAATGGGCTTGGCCCTGTGTTTATTGAAATTGCTGGAAAAACACCCATAGAATTAAATAATACAGGATCAGTTCACAAACCACATGGATTTTGTTTGTCACCGTGTTGCACTGTAAATAGCCAACTAGTTGGGTGCTATTGCTCCAATGTCTTCTTTAGCACATACACGTTTTCATGAGTCTCCTCTCCAAAAAGCGCAGCTGTGTTTAGCTTACTGAAGGTTGAACTATGTTTTATTTCCTTACTCTGGGTGAAATTCTGGCTCCATTGAAATGGCTGGCAATGGGAATTCTGCCATCGAATTCACTGGGGCCAGAATTTTAATCCTGCCTAGATCCCTTATTGTTGTTTTTTCTCCTTAGGCAAAAATCCTATGCAATTTAATAGAAAGTGATGGCATTTCTACAAGTTTTAAAAACCACCACTTCTTGTGGAATTTAATAATAGAGAATTACATCTCAGCTCTATTAGAATGGGTAAAAGAAACCTGCACGACTATTTCATTCCCTAGAAAATTCTGTAGGGATTTAGAGTAATTTCTGTAGAATTGTATTACATCTCTTTAGAAGCCTGGAAAGTTGGTTTTATTCCATTAAATGCTTTAGTGCTCTGTATTTCCTGGTTCTTGTGACATTAATTGTAACCTTAACAATTGTATTTATTTTGCATTTAATATTTGTACATTGCTACAAACTTCAAACTCAAAAGGTTTACAGGGAGAAAACTAGTTTGTTTTTTAGAGGCCAAAATACTCTGAAGAAATCCAAACAACCCTCAAAACTAGGCTGGGAATGGGGAATTGTGCTAGGTGGAAAAAAATTCCATCCCTTTTATAAAGGCCAGGCAACGTTTTTTAGGCACTGTGACTAGTTTTAAATTATCCCAAAGCACTTTGAGTGAATTATGCAGTGTGTTCCATTTTAATTAAAATACACAAATAATATTTCACATGCATTTTAAAATATAAACGTCTCAAATTAATATATTCAAGCATGAAATATCTTCAAAGGGTGCTTTCACAAGCCCATTTTAAGCCTTGTAAATTGTCTCTGCTAAGGGAGAGGAAAAGGGAGGAGGGTGGGGATACAGTCACTTCCTATAGGGAGTTTCCTAGACCTGAATGATGGTGGAAAACATGGAACACTGCTCCAGAGCTTGTCTTCATCTAGAAATGATAAGTTATAAAACGTGTTTTCAGTGCATTGTATGATGCTAGCCATCTCAAACCTTCTAACTACATTAAAAATGCAGTGTTCTAATGGGAGACAGAGCTTGTTATCAGCTCTTTGTTGTGGGTTCCAGATCTATAACAACCAAAAGCAAAGGTGATCTTATATTCAAGATCAGTAATTGGGATTATATTTGTGGCAACAGTTTTTAGAGTTGCAAAAACTAATATGAAAGACCAGATACCATATTTTCTCACATACAACATGGATCTTTTCCACAAAAATCAGCATCCCTTTGCCTCCATCCCCCAAACTGGGGTGCATTTATTAATTGGGGAAATTGATTTTCTGCTTAGGATAGAACAGGAATAAAATCAGTGTGCTTGTATAGTCCCTGCTGCAGCACTCACTCCAGGCAGCAGGCAGAGAAGTGGTGAAGGTAAGGGTGGAGGCCAGGGTGGGGAGCTGCAGCTGGGTGGGAATGCAGAGAGTGGGGCTGAGACTGGTGGGAGTGTGGAGTCCAGACCCCACCCCCCAGGGGGAAGTGGCAGGAGTGCAAAGCTTGGTTGGGCAGGGTGTGAGTGTGTGGGGTTGTGAGGGGAGGGTGGAGGGGTGTGGGAGCCCCCTCACGGTGCACAGACCATAACACCAGGGGCAGTGGCAACAGCAGGTGGGCCCTCGGGGTGCTTATGGCCTGCACAGGCACTGCTTCCCAGTGGCAAGCAGCTCCAGCCAGTTCAGGGAGCTGCATGTAGTGACAAGGAGCAGAGCCAGGCCAGCCCACCTCTATCAAATGGGGCATCCTGCAGCACATGTGCAGCCCCCAGCACTCGTGTGCCACCGAGGGGAAAGCCTTGCACAATGGAGCCAGCTGCCTTCCCTGCTGCCATGTGCAGCTTCTGGGACTATGCTGGGAAGCGGGGGGAAGGGCCCCCTCCACTTCCAGTGAAGTCCCAGGACCTGCACATGGTGGCAGGGAGCAGGCCCAGGTTGCTGGCTCCATTGTGTGGAGTTTTCCCCTGGTAGCACGCGAGTACTGGGAGCTGCACATATGCTGTGGGGAGCCCTGCATGACTGAGATGGGCCAGCCTGGCTCCACTTCTTGCTGCCACGGGCAGCTCCTGGAACTGGCTGGAGCTGTGTGCCATTGAGCGGTAGTGCCTGTGTGAACCATGAGCACCCCGAGGGCCAGCTGCTGCTGCTGGTGGCAGGGGCTGTGCGCCATGGCAGGGGAGTGTGTGTGGGACCCCATACCCCTCCAACCTCCCTCCCTCCCTCACACCCCATGAACCACATCCACCCACTTCTCAGCCCACTTGTCCCCCTTCCCCCCACACACAAAAGGAGTACTGCCAGGGGGAAAGGGGGGACTTTGAGTTGCAAAGATCAGGGGTTAGGAAGTATGGCTTCTAGTCCCAAGATGGCAACCAGGGGTGGAGCACCTGCCAGGGGGTGGGCTACCCTTTTGGCCCTCGACTGTTCACCAAAACTCCTTAAACAGCCCTTCAACCAAAATAATTGCCCGCCCCTGTTCTAGCCTCTCCTCCTGCTACGCAGCCCTAGAAAGTCTTGAACTCTTTTCAAAATAATAGATGCATCTATGGAGGTCTATCCCCAGCAGCAGCTAGGATTTCAGCTTTTTAGTTAAGCAAGAAAGGGAAGGTAAATAAGCTAAAGCTTAGGCTCTGTCCCTGCTCTGTGAAGACATAATTCTGGAAAATTATTTTATTCTTCATTCTGCCTTTCAGAAACAATATATATTCTGGGGAATTTTGTATGTGAGGAAATATGATAATTCTCTTGAAGACGTGATGATTCCCAACTGCCAGCTTCTGACTCAACAGAAACAAATGTTCGTTTCTTAGAACAGAGATTTTTTTTGGAGCCTTAGTGTTCTGAATGAGATGATCATGCAACCTTGTGCGAGTGTTACTATTAGATGCTTTCAGTAAAAGAACAGCTTGGCTGGTGTTTGTATAGATTCAACTTTCTCTTCATCCCAAATACCGTTAAGCATAATGAACCCTTTCATGCAGAACTGCTTACTGCTGGTAAACAAAGCGTGAGTTCTATCTGGCATACCAGCATGCCTTAAATAAACCTCTAGTAACTGTTTTTAATAAGGTAGGACTACTTGGGGAAGACCACCAGGAAACATAGTAACAGTACCAAGAGCAGACATTATTAAATAGCTGTTTGATAGACTACACAAAGTGTTTAGAACTGGCCCAAAATGTTCCACAGAAACATTTGTTGCCTATTTAAAATTGCTTCTTTAATAATAAGCTTTTAAAAAAAATTGCCCATAAAAATGTTGGGAGTTTAGGTTTTTCATGAAAAATCCTACTATTTTCAGTGAAATTTTCATAGGAAAATATAATTTCTCGATACAGCTTTCTCAGATAGCACCACTGCATTCCCCATCTCGCATGTATCCAAGAATTTCCTCAAGGATATACTTCAGATAGCCCTACAGTTCTTATTGGTGATAGATGCCTTAGTACCTGTAGAAAAAGGGCAGTTTATGGGCACACAGTTGCTAGCTAAGAGTCTACCAGCTTGGGAACTCCTGCTTACATTTACCTCTGAGCTCTGGGCCACTTGTAGCACACATGAGGGCAATACAATAACTATTGTCTTGCAAACCAGAAGACCCATGTGGCACAGGTGCAGCTGTACAGCTTCCACATGCTTGCTGTCTGTCTAGTCTTGCACTTCACATATTTGTGTTAGCTCTCCAAAGTCAGCATGAGCTATTTGCACGCTTTCTCTTCCTTTCTTCATTGGGAAGGACTCACCATCCCAAGTCTCTGGGACAATCCATTCCCACTATTCTGTGCTTGTGGATTTGTCCCAGAACAGCCACTGAAGTGACTGTGCTTCATCCACTGTGGCAGTCTGCTTAGTCCTGTAATTGCCTGCAAGTGTCTGGCAGCTCCATATGCAGCTGGTATACTCTGCACTGTACATCATGCTTCAGCACCCTTCAGGCAATAGGAAGCTGTGGCAGCTGCTTCCTCTGACTCTTGCCAGCAACCACAAATTCAATGAACACTGTCACAAGTAGCAGTATGTTGTTCCTTCAGTGTGAACAGCATAGACAGATGCAGACTGCAATGTGGAATGGAGTGGGCAAGCCACATTATCCAACCTACAAGCATGCAAGGAATTGTGAGACGGGGAGAAGAACTGCAGGGGTTCCCAGGCTTGGAAAGTCAAGTTTTTCCAAAATGATTGCACCCACTACAGTTTGTAGCAGGGCCATAGGATGTGTGCCCAGAAGTTGTCTAGCAGAACTGAGTGCAACATCAACATGCCTACAGGATATCACAGCAGCTGTGAGGCATATGACTGGGTTTAAAATGTCAGCACGCTGCTTTCTACTAGCAAGCATTAAATTGAGTTTATCCTTATTTACAAATGTTTGGCTATAGAAGTAATGCATACCCACAGGTATGCCAGCCAACATGTCAATTCAGGAGTTCTCCTACTGTGTAGAGTGTGTTGCATAACTATTATTTCCAGTGGTACAGAGCCATGAATGCTGTTCAATATACTATCCTTGAGTTTATATGTGCGTATATCCTTCAGTAACTCCTATATATAATTTCTTCAATAAATGAAAATGTTTTATTCCGATTCATTGGCCTTAACCTGGGCTCTGATACAAGTTCAGCTTATATATGGGCCCTGGTAAGACATTTTTCACAATGATGAATATAACTTTTTTTTATTCAGTTTTTAATAGCCAGTTGAAGGCACACACAAAATCTGCTGTGTAGGACTCTTTGTAAAGGAAAGGCAGACCAGCACATTCATTCTCTAAGAATGGTTTGCACAAATAGCAGAAACAGTTAATGAAAGAATAGTGTGTCATTGAGAACAGAATCAGAGATTACAATGAAATATGGTCCTATTTAGTTTGCATGTCCATAGAAAAGTGAAAAGTGCTTAGATGTATATATGGACAAACAAGATTCTTTGGGTAAATGTGATATCCTTTATTAGACCAACTGAATAGTTGGAAAAATTGTTCTCTGCAAACTTTCAGGCACAAGCACCCTTCTTCAGGCATAAGGAGAGCCTGCTGTAGCTTTGTGTTCTCCTGGATGGAATAGAAGCCAATATGCAAAATGCAGGTCTATAAAAATGCAAATGTGTGGCAGTGTAGCTCAGAGACTATGGGAGACAATAGGTGCAAGACAGGTTGGTGGGGGGAGAAAAGGGGTAACATTGACCTGGTGATAGAATGTAGGTGGTAAAATATAGACCTGGGGTTATTGGATGGCAGGCAGGTTATAATGTGCCATAAATCCAATGTCTATATTTAGTCCCTGATTTTTTTATCCAGTAGATTTATGAAGCAGACTTTGTAGGTTTGTCTATGAAAGGTAGTTTGTAAATTCCATTTGAAAATTAGAACTGACAGATTGAAGAGAGAGTGGTTATCTTGTGAGAAGCGTGTACAGGTAATTGGGTATTTTTGTCACTAATAGATTTTTGGTGTACATTCATTTTGGTACGCAGTTGTTTGGTTTCTCCTTTAGCGCACTAGCTGAGAGATATATTACATTTCTAGAAGTACAGGTGAACAATTCAGGAATGGTGATAGTTCTGTTGTGGGATGTAGTTATTTTGGGTGTTGTGGAAATATGTTGGCAGATTTTACATTTCTTGTCCCAGTGTGGTCTGTATCCATTTGGTTGTGTTTTGGGCCATAGGAAGTTTGCTTCTGGTGACGAGATTAGCAGGCTTCAGTGCTTGTTTAAAGGTTAGGATGGATGGTTCTGGGATCTCTTTAAGAATTAGGTCTTCTTGTATGGGTTGCAATCGTTTGAGGATTTTCCATACAGGTTCCAGGGAAGGATGGTACATAATAATTAATGTGCAATTCATGGGGATTTTCTTTTTGTACTGCAGTAATTCTTCACATAGTATCCAGGTGGCTCTTTCAAAAGTGTGATCTGTCTCCCTGGAGAAGAATCTTTGTTGGGTGAAAGCCCTTTTGAGATTTGTTAGGTGGCAATCCTGGGTGTTTTCCTCAGCGCAAATTTGGTGATATTGTGGGGCTTGGCTGTATATCACAGCTTTCTTGGTGCGTTTAGGTTGGTTGCTGGTTCTGTGAAGATATGTATGTTGGTCCATGGCCTTGTTGTATAATGTGGTCTGTATTTTACCATTCTGTATATTGATCATAGTGTCTAAAAAGGAAATGTTGGTACTGGAGTAATTCAAGAGGTAGTCTGATGGAGGGGCAATGATTATTGAATTTATGATGGAAGTCAATCAGAGATTGCAGATTTTCAGTCCAAATGATGATGATGTCATCTATATATCTTAAATATACCATGGGTTTGATGGTGCAGTTCTTGAGGAATTCTTCTTCTAGGTAGCCCATAAAAAAGTTGGCATATTGTGGAGCCATTTTGGTGCCCAAAGCTGTGCCCATAGTCTGAAGGAAGTGTTGGTTATTGAAAGTGAAGTAAAGATGAAGCGCATAAGTCCAGTAATATTTTTAGGTCTGTACTCTGAGTTGTAATCTTTCTCTTGGAGATATGTAAGGTAAGGCTTAGATGCCATCTTGGTGTGGGATGTTGGTATGTAAGCTGGTAATATCCATGGTGGCTAAGAGGGTATTTCTGGGAAGGTAATATATGTTTTTAAGTTTTTATAGAAACTCTATTTTGTCTTGGACAAAACTCAGTTTTTCGGTGACGAGAGGTTTTAGTTTCAATAGAACCTCATATTTCCTCAGTTAGGGTTCCATGGTTGGACGTTATAGGTCTGCCTGGGTGCCCTTGTTTCTGGATTTTAGGGAGCATGTAGAAAGTCCCTGGGTTGGGTAGTATGGGGATCAAGTTCTGTAGTTTTTCTTGTCATTCAGATGGAAACAATTTGATGATGGTTTTGAGGTGAAAAGAGTAGTAGGATCTCTAATTTTTCATAGTAGGTGGTGTCAGAGAGTTGTCTGTTGGCTTCTTTTATGTAGTCTTCACAGTTAAGAATAACTATAGCTCCTCCTTTATCTTATGTTTTTATTACTGTTCAGTGGTTGAGTCTGACTCTTCCTATGCTTGAAGAAGGGTGTTTGTGCCCAAAAGATTGCAAAGAACAATTTTTCCAGCTATTTAGTTAATCTAATCAAAGGTATCACATTTACCCAAATAACTTTGTCTGCCTATTAAGGTTGTGTGAAATTTCTCTGGCTGTTTCATTTCAACACTGTTTCGATTCATTTCAAGCTTGAAACAGTGAAATCAAAATGAAACAAAAGGCTTCAAAACAGCCTCAAAACAAAATGAGGGTAGTCAAAATGTTTTGAAAGTTTTGAAATGTTTCAAGTTTCGATGCAGCCCAGCTGAGTTCCCCTCCCTAGCGCTAGGATCAGGCAATGGAAGGGAACTGAACCCAATCACCCAGTTCCCCTCCCCAGTGCTGCGATCCATTGAGCTGGGGGGGGGGGGGCGGAACTCAGCTCAGCTGGGCTGAGTTGCCTTCTTCAGTCCATTCCTAACACTGGGGAGGGGAGCTTAGCTCAGCTGGGCTGAGTTGCCTTCCCCAGCCTGATGGATCACAGTGCTGGGGAGGGGAACTGAGTGATTGGGCAGACTGCAATGTGGAATGGAGTGGGCAAGCCACATTCACAATTCCTTGCATGCTTGTAGGTTGGATAGACTGGGAGAAGAACTGCAGGGGTTCCCAGGCTTGGAAAGTCAAGTTTTTCCAAAATGATTGCACCCACTTCAGTTTGTAGCAGGGCCATGGGATGTGTGCCCAGAAGTTGTGTCTAGCAGAAATGAGTGTAACTCAGCTGGGCTGAGCTCCCTTCCCCAGCCCAATGGATTGCAGTGCTGGAGAAGGGAACTGAGCCTGACTGCACAGCTCCCGCAGCCCTCCTGGGATTCCAGCCCCCAATCTGCTTGCTGGGTAAGAGAAGCTAGGTGCTACTGCCTGGGACCAGTGGCATGCAGGTAGCAGCACCCATCTTCCCTTCCTCATCTGGCAGGCAGGTTGGGGGCCCACAACCTGAGGAGAACTGGCGCAGCCCTCCCGGGGTTGCGGGCCCCCATCTGCCTGCCAGATGAGAGAGGCTGTTTCAAGCTTCCCCATTATAGCCTACGGGTGAAACTCCAAACAGCATCATCGTTTCAACAAAACGAAACAGAACAGTGGTTTTGAATCGAAACAAGATTTAAAACAAAACGCTGTTCTGTTGAAATATCAAAATGGAAGTCAAAACAGAATGATGCCCTTTTGCACAGCCCTACTGCCTATGTCCTCAGACCAACATGGCTACAGCCAACACCCCCAAATAAATGCATTTGGAGTTATACATAGAGATGTATAACCACAGGTGGTTAGAGTTGATGGAACCTTACTTCTTTCCCTTCCCTGTTCACATTAGGTGGAGGGAATATTTCGAACTGGTTATTTTATACACTGAATGCAGATCAGGATTGACCCAAACTGTTTTGGATAAGCTTATTTCAGCACTTAAAAAGTCAGAAGTGTGTTTGCTTTTAAATTATCAAAATAAAATATATGAGTTTTAAGAATAATTTTGTTTAGAAATGTATTTAGATTTTTTTTTTTTTAAAGCTAAAAAAATCCTTAAATAAATTGATATAGCACTGATGGTACAGAAATTGTGAAGGGCAAGAATTTCTTAGGGTGATATCTTTTATTGGATCACTTACATAGAAGCATTTCAAAGCTTGTCTACCTTTATCCCAATTACATAGTTGGTTCAATAAAAGTTATATCACCCTAAGAAATTCTTGCCTCACATACATAAAATGAAACATTTTATGTGGCAAAAGTATTCCATTTGTCAAGAACATTTTTTTTTTGTTAGAAAGTGCTTTTTTTTCATTTTGAGGTAACCTGAAATAAAATGTATTTAAAATATTTATTTGGCCTGCAAACAGAGAAAAGTACAGTTATTTATACTGTATTTATACATATTTACTATTTAGTGGTCTCTCCTTTACTTCTTCCTGAACTTTATTAGGATCCCTCTGGAGAGTCAACATGTGAATTTTGTTTCTTTTTCACTTTCTATCCATCCAGATACAATGGCTTGCTGCCCATAGTCAGTAATGGATTTGTACTCATAACACCCCTCTTGAGTAGAGAATTGTTACTGTCCCTGCTATAAAGAAGGGCACTGAGGCATGAAGAGGTTAAGCCAAAGTTTTCAAAGGCTTAAGCAGAGACAAAGAACAGTAGAGTACTCAATTATCAGCATAGCTTAAGTGGGAATGATGTGCTGGCAGGATTTTTAAAGCTGAGCTTTGGTCATGATCAAGCTCTCCCTTGAGAGCCAAAGGGGCAGACCTGACCAGGCTGGGACACAGTTAGAGGGCTGGGTGTCCAAACAGTATTTAAAGACAAACTGGTCATATCATCTGTATAATACAAAATTACTCTAGATAAGAAAAGACAGAAAGGAGGGAAGAAAGATGGTCTGTGCTTATGGCACTGGACTGGAACCCAGAAGATTGAGATTCACCTCCTAGCTTTGGCACAGACCATTTGGGCCTTTGTTACATGTGCTCTGGGAGAGGGGGGTGATTTAACTAAAAGCACCTGCTGCATCTCATGTGTCATTATCCCCGTGCTTCAAAATGGTGGTTGGGGTGCTGTAACTAAAGCTTGTCCAAGAAGCTTTAGTTAAAGCTCCCCTGCTGCCATTTTGAAGCACAGGGATGCTGATACATGAGACACATAGGCTGCTTGAGCACATTAATCAGCATGCTCCAGCAGACTGGATGAATCAAGTCTGCTCTGACATGCTGTAATTACAGTGCATAGGAGCAGTCCCCCAACACGTTTACAGGCACTCTTTGCGGTCTTGAGCAAAGAAATTAATCTCTCTCTACCTCAGTTTCCATGTGCATCTTTTTCCACTGCTGTTTTGCTCCAGTCATGTTGGACTGTAAGTTCTACAGGGATGCACATACCCTAGTGGAGCACTGATAGGGCTGGCTGAGAAACCATTGGGCTACTGTAATGGCCTTTAAAGGAGAGAATGGGATTCAGGAACTTGCCTGGGCTGTGGGAGACAAAGGTTCAAGTTCCTGCTCCAAGTCAGAGCAGGAACTTGAATCAAGGTTTCCTATATCCCTAGTAAATGCTCTGGCCACTGGGATATGGGTACAATTAGAGAAATCAGCGTTTTCCACTGTAAAAAATGTTTGACTGGAACATTGCCAACCAGGTCCAGATTCCAGTGTTGGCTAGGGCTTCTAGATGCTACTGAAGTGCCGTTGCTGTCTGGGGGGTGCAGGTATGTTTGTGTCCCATTAGAATGTGATAGGTTGTCTGATCTGGGCCTCCTGCACTCAGTTACTCTTATTAGAGACCCTAACAAGGAGCCTGCCCTGGCCTCACAGCCTTCATCTCGAGTCACTGACTGCATCCAGATCACGTAGGCAATGAGTGACCAAAAGTAAATCCAGAAACAAAGCCATTGGGACCATGAACTACTAGCACTGTGTCTTTAGTGAACAAAACTGATTTCCATATGCCCCCAGCAAGTGCTTGGAGGATGACAAGAGCCCACATGAGTAAAACATCAATACAGTTGGTCCACAACTCTTATTTACAGTCCCAAATAAAAGCCAAGGAGTAAGTGGTTACAGAGATGACCTTTTCTGCTCCAACTCTCCCCTCATCCCTCCCCTTGGCAGGGGGGGTGTGTGAAACAACATGACACCACTTTCATGACCACAGATATTTCTCATGTGTCTTAACTGGAGCCCACTAATCATGTACCATGTGATCAGTGCTTTGCCTCTGCTACATATCTTCGGTGGAGGATACCATTCTCCAGGAGTATTATTCCAGTCTCTTTTCCCAGTATTGAACTTAATTACAGTAGCTACAGGTACAGACGATGTAAGAAATTTAAAAGGCAGAAATGGCCAGCAGGGTTGTATAATGCTTTTAAGGACACTCATGTTGCCTTAGAAGTTTGATACCAAATAATGGTTTCCTTGCACTCAAAGGTGTTCATGCTGTGCTGCTTGGGGAACAAACAGCTCAGAAGTGAGGTCATTTTTATCAGGACTCTCCTCAATAAGTGGGGAACTAAGCACCAAGTTAAAAATAGCTGGGGGGGTTGGTTTGTTGGGGGTTTTTTTAGATATCTTTTGTCCATCTCTGGAGAGACTGATCAAATTTCAGAACCACTTAGCTTTCTATAAAATAATTAAACTTTTCATTCCGAGCTTATCTGCTGCAGCTGTCACATTATACAATGCACTGTGCTTATCAATACCTCTTCTTTCATTCAGTGGTTGGGTTTATATGTACATTACCATTCTCATCCTGTTTCTACAAGTGCATAACCTGTGAATAGGTGAGTCCATCCTATTTGGAAGTATCCTGGCTGAAACGGGGCTGGTGTGTAAGGAATAACAAAGGCTATCCCCAATAGTAAATAATTGATGGCAGTGGGTTTGGGTTGGTGTTCCCAATTGCCTTTGTGGGGGTAGTCCAGGTAATTCCTTCTGATTCGGGAGGGGCCAGGCCTGCAAGGTGTTAGGAGGTCAGCCCTGTGCACTACCAATGATTTCCCATTTTTTATGGAACTTGTGGCTGGAATAGCCCAATTCCTATTTTCCTGACAGCCACTTGAAATATCATAGCAAAACAGGTGCAGAAAAAGACAGTCAAGTTGGCATCTAAGGGAAGATACAAAGCAGTGGAAAGTTAGTGAAGAAGGGACTTGGCTTTTTGTATATTGTGTAGCAACTGAAAATGTTTATTAAGGACAGTGGATGTGCCTCTTCATGTCAGAGGAATATATACTTCTCAAGGTAGCCACATACTTTTTGTTCCATTTTTTTTCACAATTTTGCAAATTTTTTCATTCAATTTTTTTGTAATTTCTTTCAGGAGAAAAAGTCTTAAGGGGCAGCTTTTGATTATTGTAAAATCCTGGAGGGAAGATTTCAATCTTTAGTCATATGTTACATGAACACGATGGGCATTTGGCTATGGTGGTCAGCAGATTTAGCAGGCTCTTATAATTGTCACTAAAATTCCCTTGAAAATGAGCTTGTGGTTTCTCTTTATGGGACTTTTCTTACCATGGTTTTTTGAGAAAAATGCCAGTCTAGTGGCACTGTGTGGCTGCTTCCTGTCTATAGCTGGGGTTTCTTTCTTATACCCCTGCCATTGACCCTATATCTAAAGAAGCCTTCCAAATTCAGCATGGCCAATATATTATTTCCCAAAAGGTATCATGGTCATCCGTCAGGTTTACAGTAAATAGGTGGGAAATGTAATCCTGGAGAGGACCAAAATCTGTCAGTAGGCAAATTTCACATGGACACCAATACTTGTAATTATGCCCTCGTGATCTGTCATTGTCCCACTTAAGGGGGTTCTACCCAAGCCCAGACATCTTTCAGATGCAGGATTAAGATAGTGTACAAGACAATTAATCTAACATTATGCTTCAGTTAGAGCTGTGGTATGCCACAGTGGAGCAGTAGGGCTGCACTATTTGCTTTGTTGCTTGTTTTAGACCTGAATTTTCTTTTATTTTCTTCTCTCATTAGATATTTAGCAGACCTCTTCCCAGGAAGGGTAAAAAGCGTAAAATAAAGTTGGAGAGTGAGTTAATTGTGAATAATCACCAAATATGAACTCTTCAGGAAGTATGAAGAAAATATCCATCTTAAATTCATAATAAGCAAGTTTATTTGAGATTTATTCAAATTTGATGGTTGAGTTCTGAAAGGAAATGGCTTTTGTTCTCTATCAATTAAGTAAGTGGATGTGGGACAGGGAGAAAAAAAATTAGAAGGTCCAGAAAGAAGTGACAATTTTTCCCCAACCTGGCCCCTAAAAGTGCTCTACAGCTGTGACTGAACACAAGTACATGGCTACAGAGCTCTTTAAAAAGGCCTGATTCTGCAGCAGGCTGAATCCTCATTACATGAGGGTTCAGGTGAAGGCACTCCAAAGCAGAGCACCTGCATTAACTTGTCTCTGCATGCACCAGGAACAGGGCTCAGCTGACACAGGCCAACCTTGCTCCCTGCACGGTTTTCAGAAGGGGGGGGGGAGGGGAAGGGAGCAGAAGGAGCTTGTTGTTCTGGGGGTTGCTCAGTCAGTATTGGAGGGTGGGGTAAGGTGCTCCAATCCACCCACTCCCCACCTTCAGCATGGCTGGGGAACTCCAGAATGGACCTCCCTTCCCTGCTTTCTCCCCCTTCTATCCTAGGACAGAATGGAAGTGCAGGGAGAGGGAGGGTGGAGCTAAGGAAGGGCTGCACAGACACAGCCTCTACCCCTGGATTGGTTCCAAATTGGAGCTTGATCCCCCACCCTCCCGATCCAACACCTAATGTCTGTTGGGTCAGGAGAATCAATCAGTCTGACCCATGGTGCTTTCTGTGACATGCCATGAGTTAGATTTGGGAGCTGCACTTCTGTCTGTGCCTTTAAGAGATACCAAATTCCATTGGCAGAATTGGAAGCAGAAAGGTCTTGTCACTTAGGAATGGATTGGGACTGACAATATGGGCTGTTTCCAATCTCTAAAACAGATTCTAGTGTGACCTTGTGCATATCATTTAAATGGTCCTACTTTCCCATTTGTAAAATAGGAATAATCAAGTTTCTGTGCCCCATATGTGCACTGTAGGTCTATATACATTAGTGTGCAGTATCATATCTACATTGTGGGCAAGTGGCGAGGTACTACCTGGATTGGGGGCCACCAGAATGGGGCAGAGGGAACAATGATCACTGGGTTCAGTAAAACACAGGCATAAATGATAAGAACACACTTTACTTGGTGGAGTAGTAAGCAATGTCTGCAGAACCTTTATCTCCATCTGACTGACTGGTTAGCTACTAAAGGGCTGTCTTCCAATTAACAATCCTGTCTTCTGCGTTAGGGACCATCTTTAAAGTCTAACTTCTATCAATACAGAGGAGTGTCTTCCACCCCCTGCCCCCTTCTTTTGGCATTTTCTCTCCAGTGGTTCCAGCTGCTAGGGCAGAAGAACAGGCTCAGGTTGGTGCTGCTGAGAATCTTGCTTCCAGGGGAAGCTGCTGCTGTGAAGGGTAGATGCTAATGCAGCCAGAAATCAGAGGATTAATCCTCTCATCAATTTGTTTCATCACTGAATTTCAGCATTTAAATTACTGCTTCATGAGAGTAACCACTCCAATTAAAAAGCCAGCAGTGTCTCATGTATCAGCATCCCTGCGCTTCAAAATGGCAGCAGGGCCACTTTAACCAAAACCATTCTGAAGTGCGGGGATACTGATACATGAGATGCAGAGGCTGCTGGATTGTGTGAATTAGCATGCTCCAGCAGATTAAATCAAGTCTGCTCTTATGTACTGTAATTGTAGACACATGGAGAGGCTGCTCTAGTGTGCTATAGGTGCCCATAATGGCAACAAGTTTTACTTGGAGACTGGCATTTAACAATTGTTCACATTTCAGGATGAGGAGAGGCATAAGGAATATGTTCCCAGGCCCCAGTATCATTTAAATACTGATCCTGTTAGTGAGTATAAAAGTATAGACATGCACAACTACATATATTTAACCCATAACACTCTGGCCGACACAACTCCATATATGCAACTTTGAAGGCTTGTGCGATTCTATCCCAGCGATGCATTTGGTCCAATAAAAGATACCGCTCTAAGAAATCCTTGCCTCTCATGTAATTCATGGGCCATTTTGGTTCCATTATCACTCTAACACTACTATGAAGTACAGACTCACAGCTCTTGGTCAGAGACCTTAGTCTAAAGCCCTAAGGCTGTAAACTCTCCTATTTAATCTTAACTTTAAACTTGGCAATCACCTGTGCAAACTTAAATATATGAATGTGAGGCACAAAGTGGAAAGGGCACAGTAGAAAAGCCAAAGAAGGGCATAACTTGAAAGTAGTGACATGTCATAGCCAAGATGATATCCAGAAAAAATGCAAGAAGTAAGAATTTTTATGGGTGATAGCCAAGTATACATGCACGCATGCATTTGGATAAGTGGTAAACTAGTTATCCACAATAACAACTTGAATGCCATTTGGCCCATGGGTTGCATTACAGAAGAAAGGTATCTTCAGGAGGAACTTTGAATGGGTTGCTAATCTGCTGAGAGTCAGGATGGTGAGGGCATTCCAACATGTTCTGAAAAAGGTCATGCATTGCTTCACAGTGTCAAGAGGTAATATAGTATATAGATTTTTATACCCTCTAGGTCACTCTTACATATTGTGAAATAAAAGAACGCCCCCAAATCTGTACTTTTAGCAAGTTTCAATCTGAGAATAACTTTGAAGAGGAAGGAGGAATGAAATAGGGGGAGGAAGAGGGGGGAAAAAAAAAAAGTTTGGAATAACATTCAGAAGTATTTGACTATTGGATTATCTGTCAACTGCAGAATGTCATTCCAAAATGACTAGTGTGCAAAACACTGAGCGAGTTGAACAGAAGAAGCTATATCAAAATCAATAACTAAATTGGTGGAAGTGTTATGCTTCAGCCCAAGTCTGAATTCGTGCCCGGTATGCGTGAGCCAATACACGAATACCAGTTGGAAGTTTGAAAGAAAAAAAGTTTTTATTGCTA
>JAGPOW010003316.1:43960350-44030603 GCA_030014935.1 Caiman crocodilus
GGTTTAGGTTGGACATTAGGAAACACTACTTCACAGTTAGGGTGGCTAGGATGTGGAACCTGCTTCCTAGGGAAGTTGTTCTTGCTCCTACCTTGGGCACCTTCAAGAATAGCTGGGGTCATCTAGACCCAGCACTCTTTTCTTCCTATGCAGGGGGTCGGACTCGATGATCTATTGAGGTCCCTTCCCACCCTAACATCTATGAATCTATTAATAGATTGGATAGGTACTTGGCTGGGGTCCTGTGATCCTGGCACTCATTCCTGGCATTGGCAGGGGGTCAGACTAGATGGCCTGCTTTAGGCCCCTGCTGACCCGAGATACTATGATACTTCTCCCTTGAACCCATATGGAAAATCCTCAAACAATTGCAACCCATACTAGAAAGAGGCCCTATTCTTAAAGAGATCTTCCCAGAGCCACACATCTTAGCTTTCAAACAAGCACTGAGCCTTCCTAACCTCATCACCAGAAGCAAACTTCCTCAAGCCCAGAACACATCAAAAGGATCCAGACCGTGCCAGGACAAGAAATGCAAAACCTGCCAACACATCTCCACCACCTCCACTATTACTACACCCCACAACAGAGCCATCAGCATCCCAGGATCTTACAGCTGTACCTCCAGAAATATAATATACCTCATCCAGTGCACCAGATGCCCTGAAGGAAAATATGTAGGAGAGACCAAGCAACAACTGCACACCAGAATGAATGCACACTGGAAATCTATCAAAGACAAGAATACCCAATTACCGGTGAGGGCATATTTCTCACAAGACAACCACTCTCTCTCCAATCTCTCAGTCCTGATCCTCAAAGGAAACTTGCACAACACTTCTCAGAGATGAGCCTATGAACTCCACTTCATCAACTTCCTGGATACTAAAAATCATGGACTAAATATAGACATTGGATTTATGACACATTATAATCTGCCTGGCAACTGACTCCCCAGATACCTCTCCACTATTCATCCCCATTCTATCCCCCCAAACCCAGCCTGTTTCTCACTCACTGACTCCTCAATCTACATGTTCGCTGACTACCTGACTTATATTCATACCAGGCCAACCTCTGGCTTCTTTACTTTTCACTCTATCCAGGAAGAGCATACACCAATTGCTGTAACTTCCTTAGCCTGACAAAGGGTTTTTGAACCTGAAAGCTTAACATTTTTTTTCCAACTATTTAAGTTGATTTAATAAAAGATATCAGATTCACGCAAAGAACTTTGTTCTGCTGAATGAGAAATTCATGGAAATGATAGTGTAGAGACCCTAAATACCCATATTCATGACTGGCCAGGTTGTCCTGTCAGTATTAAAGATACAGAGGTGGCCAGTCTGACAGAGATCCCTACCCTTTCAAGTGCCAAGGTAAAGATGAAGTCAATTTTGTCTATGACACTAGATCTGCTTGTGGACTCTGCAGAATGTCCTCTGTGATTCTGGTGATTTGCATTTAGGGAGAAGGTGATCTGAAGGCCTCAGTCTGTAGTAACTGTACAGAAACAAAACCCCCTGACTGAGGGTTTCCAGAGGCAGCAGTATCCTATGAGATGTCAGGACAATGTAGCTCCAGCTGGGGAGCCAGTTTAGAGAGGACTTTTGATTTGTGTAAATTTCCCAGGATCCATGATTTCTGAGGGGGAAATTGTCATCCATCCATTAATATGGTGTGTTAAGTCACTTTGTGTCAGCCACATAGTGAGATTATCTTCAAACATACAGTTTAGGGTAATCATCAGCAATTTTTCAGCTGTTGGGCTGTAGTGACCCAACTGGAGTCTGAGGTAGGCTGGCACTGGGACCTGACTGCCACCATGGTTTCTCCCCACTGCCTGGCCATGGCACCGGCGATGCACCCAGCTGTGGCTCAGGTAAAATTCCTGACTGTGGTGAAGGCTCATCTCCCCATTGTTGAATGCCACCAAGGCCCCTCAGCTCTGGGTTAGATCAAATGACTTCACAGGCTGCATTCAGCCAATGGCCATAGGTTGCCGACCTCTGATTTATGGAAATTACTGTGAGGGGATCTTCAAGGAAGTGTTTGTTCTCAGAGAATTGTAGAATCATAGAAAATTAGGGTTGGAAGAGACTTCAAGAGGTCATCTAGTCTAACTCCCTTCCCAAAAGCAGAACCATCCCCACCTAGATCATCCCAGCCAAGGCTTTTTCTAGCCAGGTCTTAAAAACCTCCAAGGATGCAGATTCCACCACCTCTCTGGGTAACTTGTCCCAGTGTTTTACTATCCTCTTCATGAGAAATCCCCCCCACCCCTGAGCTGACTACAAACATTAAAAAAGCCTCAGGCTCAATCAATTCAATTTTTGCAGGCTAATCTAAACTGCATAGATTGAACCAAGAAGCATGTGAACAGACATTCACTTTTGAAACTGAAAAGGCAGCCAGACTCCTGCAATGGCTCATACCAGTAGCTGGGGGGTGATAGAGCATGCCTCTCAGCCTGCCAGCCACAGCTGAAGGCATAGGAATACAGCCAAGCAGGGCTTATCCTTGATTAGCTGCCCAGCACACCCTGCCCCCACCCAAACTCCTGCCCCCTGCCCCCCAGAGGGAGGAACAGTCCTTCTAGCCAGAGGCTGGCTGAGTCCCCTAGTCTCAGAGGATGTTCCACTCCCTTAGCAGGGTCTCCTGTCAAGCCCTGGACCTGGTGTAGACAAGCTATCCCCACCCCCTTGTTACCAGACTTAATATTAGACTTTTGGTTGGGGGTAAAAACACACCCCACCCCCCCACCAGACCCCCAGTTAGGAGCTGCCTTACACATGTGAGGTCCATGAGAAGCCTTAAGCAGGGACTTTACTCCCAATTCCTGCCTGGAGCTGGGAACGATTCCCCTAGCCATGCCCTGTGATTCCAGTTGGGTGGTGGGGAGGGGGTTGGGCCTGGGTCTGCTGGGATGGAGGGGAGGAAGAAATTCCCCCTAGGCTTTTCCCCTGCTCTTCTCTTGAGCAGAGAGTGGAGAGACACAGTCAGGCTTCAGCTCAGGCTGGTACTCCTAGGTGGGGAGTGGGGTTTAAATCCCCTTCCTGGCCCATACTGGACCCCAGCTGTGGTCTGCCTGGCAGAGGGTGAAGCAGCCCCTCCCAGGCTTTTCCCCAACTCCAGGCAGACCATGGGAAAAAACCTGGGAGGGGCTGCTTTCCCCCTGCCAAGTAGACCCCAGCGGCAGTCTGTGGGGAGCCAGTAGGGGGTGCTTCTGCATTGAGCAACCCACCTCACTGCACCCAACCACCTTCCAGGCTCTGAGTGCCTCCTTGGGGGTGCCTCACATCTGACCAACCCCCTTCCTGGAGCACACTAGGAAACCCGCTAACTTGGAGGTAGAGCTGCCACCACCCAGGAATGAGCTTGATTCTGGCTCTGTGCCCCCTGGGAAACACAGGCCTAGTAGCTCTTGAGGGTACTTGACTCATTTCAAGAACTTGGAGTGCTTCCCTCAGTTGAAAGCACAAATAGTGGTCTCCTTTAGTAAGCCAAACCAAGGAGACCCCAAGGCATAATCTAGACCTACTCCCAATAAATCTCTCGAGTTACTGCAAGCTATATATCTAGTTAGATCTCAGGTAGCTTACTCACAAGTATCATCCAGAGGCAGGTGGAGATTCCCTCTGGAGGCAGGCAGTTCCCTGATCATGAGTTTTGAGAGAAAGAGCAAGTTTCAGATGGTCCAGCTCGTCTTTCTCTCTGAGTTTTCCTCATGACTGCTGCCCTTTCTTCCTGGGCAGTCCTTAACTTATATAGCCCTTAAGACCTCATTTACCTGGTCCAACAGAGGTCAGCACCTGTTGGCTGTCAGCCAACCAATTTGAAATACATCACTGGTTGCTGGGCAAACTGGCAGTCTCTAGCCCACCAGGGAGCCCAAGTCCCTTACCCAGGTATGTGATGCCAGTCACGTAGGCAGAGAAAGCAGATTTCCCCACTCCCTCAGGAATGTATCCAGCTCAGGTTACCTAAAGTGATAGAGTAAGGTATGTACCCTTTGCAGGGGCCATCCTAACCAAATTGTCACAGAGCAGAGTTTTTCGGGAGAAACAGAGGTGGTGTTCTGCCACAGGGTCTGGTGCCATGTTTTCTCCTCCAGCCCCTTCTCAGCCAGTTGGAGCATTAATAGTGCTCAGACAGGCCAGCCCAGTGCTTGCAAAGCATCCTGGGATGCTGGGAGACTGAGAGTTAAATTGAACTGAGAGGGAATCTGGGACAGAAGTTCTATAAACTGGTTTGAGCTAAATCAGTTAAGTCTGATGCTACATCCAACCAAGTTTATTTTAAATCGGCTTCAGGTATTTAAAAAATGGTTTAAATGCACTGAACTTCTGTTTTGTTACAGGTTTCAACTGGTTTCTGATCACTTAAACTGGTTTATTTGCAACTTCTGTCCCTAGCTCAGATGCTACTGTAATATGTCATGCACTAATATCTTTCTCCTTCCTCCCCCCTTTTTTTCTGTCATCTTTCTTTCCCGTCCCATCTCCTGTTTGCTTCACTTTCCTGTCACTTCTGTCTTAAAAGAGACTGTCAACTCCTTAGGGCAAAAGTGGTCCCTTCTCACCTACTTGCACAGTGTAGAACCGTGATGGGGGATTCTAATACACTACATTTGAACAACAGCAATAGCAACAAGCTCTTGTGTTTATTTGATGGACCTGAAAAGAGGAATTTCTTTGTTACCTAAGGGAATGGTATGCATCAGTTGGCTTGTCAGCTCTGCCTCTGTCTTCTTTAAGCAGTCTAGGGAAGGAAGTCTTCTCTTCAATATGTTTTGAGTCTTGTTTTTTTAATCCGGGTATTTTGCATGTGATAGACTCTATTTAACACTTAACTAGATTTGCAAGTATGTACCTTCATGCTTTTCCCTCTGCTATGCCTTGCACTTGGGAGCTTTCTGTAAACATTGACAACACTACCTCACTCTCCTCTTTCAGATGCCTCCTTTAAACTCTCGTTTGTGTCTACAAAAAACTTGAGAAAGGTTAGGGCACTGGTGAGGTGAAACCATCATCTGTCATGCTAACTGGTATGCTTATTGTTTCCTTGTGCTCCCTCAGCCGGCTACTATTCTCTATCTGCTTTCTGTTGTCTTACAGCAGGGGTCAGCAACCCATGGCACACATGCCAAGCATGGCACGCAAGGCCATTTTGCTTGGCACACCACTGCCAGCCCGAGCTCTAGGCAGCTGCTCCCAGCCATGGAGCCCAGGCTGCTCCCAGCAGGCAGCTGGGCAGCTGCAAGCCCCGCTGCAAGCAGACCAGGCTCCATGGGCTGCTCTGGGCTCCGGCATGTTGCCACTCCAGCACCTTCCAATGTAGACATTGTGGGGTTTTTGGCACTCCAGCCAAAAAACATTGTCTACCCCTGTCTTACAGTATGTCCACACTGCTGTGGCTGCAGCTCCTGGAGATGTACTTTATATAACTTTAAAATAGCTCTCTTGGTTACTACTACCAGTGTAGCTGCAGAACACAGAGCTCAACACAGCCTTATCACTAAAGCATTTATCCAGCTTTTCAACCAACTTTTGCAACCTGCACTGAGTTTGTTTTGTCACAGCTAGACCACTGATTGGAAAGCTAGTTTTAAGTCAGGTTGGGTATGTTTATTTTACATTACAATACAGATAGATCCTTGCATCTAAATTTTAAACTCTCTAGGTCACAGAGCACTCAGTGCAGCAGGCCCCTGATCCATAGCTAGGGATTCAAGGTGCTATGGTAATACAAAACATGAAGAGCAATAATTTGATGAGAGCATGCTGCAAGCTGAGGGCCCAGGTTGCAAATGCTGCAATGACATGGGTTCTGCAAGTTCATTTTTCTTCTGTGATGGCGAAACTAATCAGTTAAAACTCAGATGTTTTATTTCTTTAAGGACAAATGACATGTTTTTTTACTCTCAGGGAATGAGATCTGACAGGATAACAGGCATTTTTTGATGATGTCTCTTGTGTTAAACAAGGCTTCTTAGAAATTTAATTCTACTTATTTTTGGCTATCTAACTTCAGAGAGCTTTTCTGACAGAGCAAGCACTACTTTCCAGATATAATGACAAACTGTCAACTCTTCAAGCTCTCTTGCTCTATATTGGTTCCAAGAAACCAGCCATACCTTTTTCCCTAGTATTACTGCAACTAGCCCACACAGTCTAGTGTGACAATGCTTGGATAGTAATTTCTGATTAGTGGTCCATTGTGAGCACTCAGCATGAGCTTTTTAAAAACTATTCTGCTTAGTTTGCTTCTTGATGTGACTGATTTTGTACAAGGATGTGCTTTTATTTAATAAATAATATGAGACTGTAGCTGCTCAGACAGCATGAATGAAGGAACAGCACAGAATGTTCAAGCTTTTGCAAACTTTTTTGTGCAAACATCCATACCTGGTTGGATTAAACTAATAACCTCTTAAATCAGGGGTTGACAATGTATGGCCCAGGGGCAAGATGTGGCTTACAGCCTTTCTATCCAGCTAGTGAAGCTGGGGCATTTGCAGTGATTCAGTGATGGGGGAGCTTTCCCCAGGCAGCAGCAAGGAAAAGCAGCAGTGGCCAAGTGGTGGGAGGGGGAAACAGTGGCAGTAAGAATTTCTAGGTCAGAAGGTTTGGCCTGCCTTGGACCAAGCTGGGCTATTTTGGCCCATTACTCCTGAAGTGTTGCTGATCCCCATTTTAAATTGTATTCAATGCTCAGTTTCACATGGGCCATCAAACTCATGTCTGTGGAATGGAAAAAGTATTATACACCTGAGATGGAAGATAATCCACAATTCCCATCTTTTCTAATGGAGTTGCAACAAAAAGGGACTCTTTCTCCTGTCAGGGGTACTCAACTTGTGGCTCTTGAGTTCACGTAGCTTTCAGACAAAGTTTCATAGATTTCATAGATTTTCAGAGTCAGAAGGGACCTCAGTAGATCATCAAGTCCGACTCCTTGCCCTGGGCAGGAAAGAGTGCTGGGGTCAGATGACCCCAGCCAGGTGTTTGTCCAGTCTCTTCTTAAAGACCTCCAAGGTAGGGGAGAGCACCACCTCCCTTGGAAGCCCATTCCAGATTCTAAGGGGTTCTTTGGGTAAATCTGATTCTTTTATTAGACCAACTCAGAGTGTCACTGAGCTAGCTTTCAGAGTATCACTGGTTTACTCCTGAAGAAAGTCTCATTCAAGAAAACATTTTGCATGTTACCTGCTATCTGAGGAATAGTACTGCACAAGCCCATTGACAGTAGTATAAAAGCCATTGCAAAGAGTAAAGGAACCTCTAACAACCAGGAGAAAGACTGCCGTTATCCCCCTTTCAAGAGTCAGGATGGAGAGGCAATGGCGGTGGAGAATGAGGATGCTTGATCAATAATCACAGTATGCTGTTAACATGGAATGGAAGATCATCATGTATTGACGTGATGTCAAGCGCACACAGCAAAATGCAGTATCAGGCTGCTGCAGGTATTTTTGGAGTCATGATTACTAATGCATAGCGACTTAGTGGCTTTTTGGCTTTTAAAGGCTGAATACCACTGCTTTACATATCTATTTTCAGTTCAGTTTCTCTGCAGCAAGGGAAGCTACATTGTAGAATGAAGAGACTACGGCTGTTCTAATTGCTAAAGTTATTTCTGTGTGAATCTTCTGCTGATGTTGTGCTGCTAGAATAAGGTTGCTTTGACTGTTTACTGCCCTTGAAGGTTCAGTTGACTGCTTGAGACAAATTAACTCTGTTTGATGTTTGCATTCCTTTGATGCTGTCATGTATGTTGATACTATAAAAGAAGTGCTGCTTTACTTACCCTTTCTCTACCTACTGCTTTGTGCACCTTTTTAAAACCTGGAAGAAGTAAATGGGTGAGAATTTAGATACTGTAGTCTGGCTCTTAGATGTAAGACTCTGGGGCATGAAATTGGATAGGGGGCCAGGAATCTCAGAGGCTATAAAAAACATTTATTTTTAAATGCTTTCCTTCACAGTGTATTTAAATATTTAAAAGTAAGATTCCTTTTTTTAAATAACAAATATTTGAAATGCTGTGCAATGTCTTGTATATATAAAAGTGTCTCTCTTTCAGGGTTCTTTGCATAAATCTGATATCTTTTATCAGATGAACTCAAATAATTGGAAAAATTCTTCCTTTCAAGCTTAAACTCAAAGCTACTGTTCCCTGCATCACACACAGTGGCAGGTGAAATTTCTGCAGGGCTATATAAAAACATATGTTGATGCTATGGGATATTTGCAGGAATTCCTCTGAAAGGATTGTGCATTTTGTGTGGTTTATAGAAGACAGTTCATGAAGCAGTAAGAGATGGGGAGTGAGTAAGAGAGTACGGAAGACTAAGAGCCAGCAACAAAACTGGAAAAAGCTGTTGTGAGAAGGGACCTCACATTAAGAAAGCCTGTCACCTTTGTATTTCTGAGTGGTTGGTAATTATTTCCTTGAGAAAAGTCTACTGGGGGACAACAATTCAGCAGAAACCAACTCCACAAGTTTAATACATTCAACCAGCTTCTGCTCTCAGGCTCCCTGATGAAGAAGGGTGACTTTGGTGAAGTTGCTGTTATTGTAAAACTAAATGTAGAACTGAAAAGAAAAGCAGCTGCATCTCTATTCAATCCTGCCATGAAAGGAAGAAACCAGTGTGGGGAGGGAAGCAGGAAAGGGAGGTCAGATAGGGACATGGAGCATGACCTGTAAATCCAGGCTATGCTGGACAATCCAAGAGGCTAGAAGGGATCAGGTAGATCCCTATGGAGGGTCTGTACTCATTTGTTTCTTAGCACTAAAAGTATCAACAGGATTGACCTCCGGCTAAGTACAGACAGTCAAGAAACCCATGGTGGAAGTGCTCTAACTTTTGAGCTTTACTCTAAGCGCCCCCATTTAGGTTGGGAGGAAGCAGAATATATACTAGCCCTCAGTGGGGAGGGTGGGCTCAGAGCCTGCCTGCCTGTACCACCTGAGCATAGCAGGTGGTGGTAGGTCATGCATACCTCCCAGTATGCCCCACAGACTCCCTCAGCTGCCAAAGACTCCTGAGTGGTGCCAGACAGTTGAGCTCCTCCTGATTGGCTGGCAGGGACCTCATGGCTTCTCATCTGGTTCTGATGCAGCAGTGGCTCATCATAGCCACGAGTCATCAACCAGCCATCCTGGACATGCCCACCCAGTGCACCCTGCACCCACCGTGTGTGTGTGTGTGTGCGTGTGCATGCGTGTGTGCGTGTGTGCATGCGCGTGCACACTCCAGGCACGTGACCTTGAGAGATGTTGACAGTTACTCAGGTTTTTGGCCCCACTCAATGTAATACAGACTGATAAGCCCGCAGCAACAGTAGGGACTCCCCACCCTAGCACTTCTGCTTTGTTCCAGGCCAGTGATGCAGAGGTTGGGAGAGGGCTGTTTGAAAGGCAAGAGGTCAATGAGGAGCATCAGTAATCAATATCATTAGTCTTCCATGTGAACAATTATTGAGCCAAGAGCACACTGAATATCAAAGTAGGCAACCACATCTTTCCCCATGAGCATACTCCAATCTAACTAAGAGTCACATTAGACCATTATTTTACCTATAAACATCACATTCAGAAGGTCAACAGTAAAAGTCTCTGCATGGGTAGCTGCCTTAAGACATTTAATTAGCATGACTTGGGGTGCCAACTTCAACATGCTCAAAACCACTGCAGTTGCAATGGTATATGCCCCAGGAGATTACTATGCTCCTGTATGGTCCAGAAGCTGTTGCACTAAAGAGCTCAACACTGTACATAACAGTGTGCAAAGACTCATAACAGACTGCATAACTTGCATGCACACACACACATGTATTTCATTCATTATGTATTCACATGCATTCAGACATTAGACCAAGTGACATAAAACAACAGACCCTAACCACTCTGCTGCCAAGTTTCTGAGCCCACAGAGAGCCTGACAGGCTGGGTACTGTGGCCTTGTGTGTTGCACTAAATTTAGATAAGGTGCGGGGTGAATTGAAATGAAATGAAATGATTGTTAAGGGAAAACCAGTCTGAAATCTATTCCTACTATGTTTTATATCAACACCAAATGAGTTCCTCATTTGGGCACAACCCTGACAGACAAACATAGGTCATACCAAACAGACTAAGATCTGGATACAGAGGCTTCAAAACAAAGTTCACAAGATGAACATCTTGGACAGTCCCCTGTGTGAATATAGCATCCACAATCAGCACAGCACTTAATTGAAAGCTGCAATCTTTACAAATCCACAGATGGAGTAGTTGGAGTTTGTATACTAAGTGATAATGCCAGACAGTGGCTCATAGCTGACTGGAGGGAAAGGGTTGGAGGTGGGAGGGTTGGAAACAGGGGCTTTGCTGACTCTTGTCAATGACAGCCTAGGCCCAGGGCCAGCTGGCCTGCCCAGAGCTTGGGTAGAGTCAAACTGTGGTCAAGGCAAGACTGCTGCCTGGCAAGGGGGGTGAGCAGGGTGCTGCAAAGCTCCATGGATTGCTGGCAGCATATGACATAACATGAGTTGTGATGGAATCTGGTACAGATGTTTTTATGGTGCTCTCACTTATAGTGCTGAAGTCTGTGATGCCATGTACATCCAGGGTTATTTTGGAGTGGGATCCACTATTTTCATAGTGCTCTATGTGCCCTGACTGTCTGTTCAGTTACGGCTGTAGAGAGTTTTCTGCGTGCCTACCATGCAGTATGTGTTACTTCTGTCCCTGACCGCTGTCTTGCAAATGCCACTTAGACAGGGAAGCATGTTTCAATACATAGCTTTCTTCTGGATTCATCCCTTTTCCAGTCCTCAGTTGAAATTTTGAAGTCTCTGGAATGGAGGAAGGTTACCACCCCTTTTCCCATATATGGGAGGGGGCTTTTTCTACCCATTTTGCTAGATCAAGAGAGTAGGTAAGGAGTAGTTTCACTTATTTCATAAACTATGCCTACACTGCAGATATCAGCACAGCCTACAGACACCTGAGCTATATCAGGTACCAGAAATCTAATGTCAGTAGCACATTACTCAGCACAGACTGATTTACCCTGCTGAAAATTATTTGAAGCTTGCTTAAGTACCTCTACACCACACTGCAATCTGTGGTATAGGCACACTCTGTAAGGCATGATGAAGGCACAGACTCACCTGTGACTCTGTTCATTTTCTGTAACAGGGGAAATGAACAGTGTCACATGATAGGCAAGCCATCAGGGCTAGCAAGTAGCCACTAGTAGGTTGGGGAAGGTGCATTGAGTGGTGCACAGCCCCTGCAGAAGAGTGGTGCATTCCCTTAACTGAGAGAAAGGTTTTCATGGTTCTCCTCCAGGGCTCTCTATGCTACTCAAAGCCTTTGTGGCCCTGGCCCCAGTCCATTTCTCCAAAGGCATTTGTCTTATTTCTGGCCCAGAAGGCCTGATTTAGCTACTCTTCACTTGGGAGGTGAGCTACAGGAGTCAAAGGTAAAGCTGGACCCACAGACTCTTTCATAGCCATCCCCCCTGGGGCTGGCACTAAATAAGTTTAGAGCACTATTACAGATATTGCCCTTACTAATAAGGCCATAGTACTGTCAATATTTAGGGGGTTACTCATCTGAGGCTTACAGGTCATAATCTGTCACTGCACTCAGCAGACAAAAACCAGAATATTAGTGTTTACAGAAAGGAACTCAATCTTGGGGAGACAAAATGGGTAGGGCAAGGATTCTAGTAGAACTATTTCAGTTCTACTAGATGGGCACATTATTTAGTGTTCTGGTCTCCTGGTTGGGCCTGGAGGAAAGTGTTATAAACAAATCTACTTAGACCAATGCCTGATGTGATTCCTGTTTCCACACCTCCAAGTAGTGGCACAAGTAGTGGTAGTGTGGAATAAAAGTTGTGTCATTTCCACTATTAGGGTCCCAAATAAATACCACAGATAATAGTTGAACTAATTGTGGAATAAGACACTATATGTGAGGAAAGATGGTAGAGCTGACTCTTTCCATAGCAAATGCTGTTTAAAGTAGAGGTCACTTGTCTTGCCTTTGGGTCTGACCATGAATCTTCAAACTTGGCTAACTACAGTCTAGTTCTTTTGATAACGCTAATTTTAGGCATGCTACATGCACAGCATGGTGAAAGACATAAAGAGCAGTCAAGAACAGATGTGCTCCTGAGATGCACAGCAAATTATCATCTAATAAACACAAGCTTGCTTCTAATTTTGAAATTTCAGCACTACCTTTTGAATAAAGCTGTGCAATTTCAGAACACTTCCAGGGTGAAACCTGTGGGATGCCAGGAAATAAAAATAAGGCAGAAAAAAAGGATTCCTTCCAGGCATGCAACCATGAGTCCCTGCAGCAAAATTCATTTTAACTGTGATTATAGAAATGCTGGATGTTGAACTAAAAATGGCAAGAGGTAGCCAAAGCTTGTGTATAATGAAAACTAAAAAAACCCTAAGTCAGAATGCATGTACACTATACCAGTAGTCATCGACCAGGTGACTGGTCAATTGTGGAGCCTCTGACAGTTGATCTCAGTCTGTGGGGGCTGAGTGCATTTACACGCTCAGCTCCGCCCAGACTGAGATTGAGTGGGTGGGCAGGGGGCGCAGTTCATCCCAGCAGTAGGGCGCTCATCACGCTGCTTCTGGGGCAGCTGCAATGGGGCTCAGGGTGCAAATCCCAGACGTGCAATGACAAGCGCTTCTGCTCCATGCATGGATTGGGGGGCATGTGCCCCCCAGGCCTCTGCCAGAGTACATACAGCAGCAGGACCCCCCTCCCCTCCCAAATGAGCCACCCAGGCTCCTATCATCCCATCACCTGGCCCAACCAGAGGCCCACTCACCCCTGCCCCGCCCCACTCCCTCCCTCACCGCAGAGACCTCGATCCGCTCCCTCCTCCCCCCGCCCTGCTCCTTCACTCCCCCACAGACTGACCTGCTGGAAGGGGTGGGCGGGGGGATGGCATGCAGTACATACTGGGTTGCACTTTAATTCATGAAGTGATCTGATACTTAAAAAGGTTGGAGACCACTGCGCTATACACTGAAGAGAATAGGTGTTACTTTTAGAGATGATGTGAAGTGGGTACTCACAGCTCTGTCTACAAAAAGGATTTTGGTAGTACAAACACCTGCCATGTTTGTAACTCAGCCTGTGTCCCCACGGGCTAAAGTGCTCACAGTAGTATGCAAGAGCTGCCAGCACTTTTGCAATTGTCTTACAAAACTCATTGCTCTTATACATGTATATTATCAATGTGGAGGTGCAGTGGTAGTGTGGAATAAAAGTTGTGTCATTTCCACAACTAGGGTCCCAAACAACCGTTTTTTCTAGTTCAGTTACACATTCAGAAGTTGACAGGAGCTGAGATCTAGTCCTCAGCACATTAGAAAGCATGCAGGATTAATTTCTTGTTCTTACAGACCTTGAAAGTTGTGTAAGAGTGAGGCTACTGTTTTGTGAACCTCCAGAAGTTTGCAGGAGGCTAGGAACAAGGAAGAGAACACTGTATGGGCTTATGAGTAGGGGCCTACTTTAGTTATGGTTTCACAATTTTCGTGGAAACTGAAAAACAGCATTTTCCGCAATCACTTAAAAAATGGCATTTCCCACAATTTTGCAAGGAATTCCCCAAAACAAAATAAAATCTTACTGGAGTACAAAGAAAGTATGGCAATCCTGCAGCCATACAGCACGTGGTTTGAGAGAGCGCTACTGATAGGCTGAGCTAGTGACATAGATTTAACAAAGGCACCAGTCAGGAAAGCAAAAGTGTTTTGGTGCCATCTCTTAAACCAGATGATTGAAGGTTATGAGTGAAAAGAAATCCAAGAAAACTTGCATGCAGATGGAGGTAAATTATTTTGTTCATTTTGCAACAAGGAAAAACAGCATCAATCTGCATTTAGAGTCTAAATCACATGTAAAGTGAAAGGCTGCTGCAGAGGCTGAAGGTCAGAGCAAGAAACAATTGTCTATGTCCTCGATCTTTAAAAGAACCACTGAAAGCAGTATGACAAAAAAAATGGTTTTAGTTGCACTTGTGGAGGCATTCATGGCTGCCAACATTCCTCTGGAGAAAACTGATGACTCTAAATTAAGGGACTACTTGAAAAAATAAGTGCTAAATGCTGACAGTTTCCCATGTGCAAACAAGCTTTGCCAAGATTATCTACCAGGAGTAATTGTTTTGCATGTTCAATCTACAAAATCTGCATTGGCAAAATAAGAATCAATCTTGATTGTAGCAGACGAAGCAACAGATGCCCAAGATAACTATGTCCTACACATTTTATTTGTGCCTGAAAGCTGGACAGACTGCGACCTGCTTGTTTTTCAAACAGAGCCAGTTCACTTCAAATATGACAATTTTTCTACTGTGGCACAAGCAGTAGTGGAGGCTGTTGTAAACTAGGGCTTAGAATTTAACAATATCTCAGCATTTCTGTCTGATAACGCAATGTATTTGTGCAAAGCTTTCTTTGATGTGCTCCATGGGAGATACCCAATGCAATTCATGTTACCAGCAATGTAAACATCTTTTCTTTAGTAAGTAACATCTGGCGCGCACATTTTTCTAATGTTGATAGCCCACCTGCCTCTTTTAAAAAAGTATTTGAACATTGTCCTGGCCAGAAGCATTGATAGAATGAGTCCTTCATCAATCAAAGTGGGGATCTACATGTGACTGTCACTTCCACCAGAGCCATTGCTTACAAGGTGGAATTCATGTCTTAACACAATTTGTTACCAAGCAAACAATGTGAATACAACCGGCAATTTGTGTGCAAGGAGCTTGAAATCACACCTGGCACACAGTGTATGCTTAAACTATGTGATCACCTAAGACAGGGTGATGTTAAAGCTTAAGTTAAGTTTGTGGCTGAACAGGCTTTGATCCACCAAACACACAACAAGTTGATGGATTTGATAAGTTGAGTCAAAGATATGGTATCACAACAACTTTCAAGCTATGATGTGAAAACCAGCAGAGATAAGAACTGTTTCACACAATAGCTGTAAAGTTAAATCAGCACTACAAATACAATTAGTTACTACCACCATGATTTAAACAACCAGTTCCCTCCTTTTTTAGTGATGGTTTCATTTTTTTACTCCAGTCAGGTGCCTTTTCTGAGTTTTGACCCACAATTACTGAAATCAATCCCTGGATGACAGAAAGAGCATGACAGGAAATATGCTGCTTACCTGAACTTTGTCAAAGAGTGCCAGATGCTTTCGACTGACTGTGTTTTGAGGGTCTGTTTCTGATCAGTTTCCACAGCTCTACAACTTGGCAAAATGCTTCCTTGCCATTCCAACCAATTCAGTGGATGCAGAACATGGGATCTCAGTTTATGAACAAGTGTTCACACCACGGAGACAAAGGATGTCAGCTGCAACTGCCAATGGATGCTGGCTGCTAGCATTTAACAACTAACATGAATTGTTTCTATCAAGGCTAGGATTATTTAGTAGGTCTAAACTTTTTGGAGAATGCTAATTATAAATTATGATGATATTAGTTGCAATTAATGTTGTGTATTCATTTATATTCATAATATATTTCAATTTAGATTTAAATGTTATATTTAGATTTATAATGCGGTAATTTATTAGATATTTCTGCAGACTTTGCTACTTAATTATGCCATGGTTTTTGCCTCTTAGCCAATCAGCAGTGAGGGACAGGGCCACCAGGGCCCTTGGCCAATCAGCAGTGAGAGGGAGGCTCACCACAAAAAGACCACAGAATCAGTGCTGTGAGCCATAAGTGGCCTGCGAAAATCCTTTTGTCTTGCTGTGATTTAGGTAAGTCCCTAGTTATTAGATAGTGTAGGAGGTGACCCAAGGATAGGTAACAATAAAGACTAGGTGTGGAAACAGTGGGATGAGTATTGAGAGCAAAGTTTTAGAGACAATGAGGTCTGACAGGAACTTGGAGACTTGATGGAGGAGAGAAGAGAGAGGATTGAACAAAGAACTCAAGATTTACTGGCACATGCAAAACAAGAGGATTTGAAGGGCAGAGTATTGGAGAAGGAAAGTAGCCCCTGGGAGACCACAACCTCAAGAACAAGGCTAAAGAAATAGGAATGAAATGGCAGGTTTGCTGTACTGTGAGAAGAAGTAGGAAGAAACAGGTGATAAGGTGGCACAGAAGAACAGAATGCAGATCAATCACAGCAAAAGAGAGAAAGATGGAGACAGGAAACCTAGGAGTAAGGGTACTGCGATAGAGAATAGGAGACCAAATGATATGCAGAGGGAATTGAGAGAAGGGAAAGAACCTGAGATTCATACCTACATGAGGAAAGATACATGTCCACATAACTGATGACTTCAATCAATGGATCTGTCACCTGAGCAGATTCAGAGAACAGAGAGGTGTTGTGTGCTATGACTTTGGACAAAGCCAGCAACCTTTATAAGTCACAGAACAGAATTATCCAGCTCTGGTCCACTGCAAATGTTTGGCTGCCTATACACATGCACAGGGGAGTGCATTTTAATTAGATCAGCTCCCAGACAGCTACTTTAATTAAAATGCCTCCCTGTCATGTGTATTCAGCCCCCATGCATTTAAAAATGGGGTTGGGATGCTTTATTTAAACCTCATTCAAGGACATTTAGATGAAGCGCCCTGTGGCCGTTTTAAAATGTGCAGGAGCTTAATACAGGTGATGTTGAGGCAATGCTGGAATGTTCTAATTAGAATGCAGAGCAGACTTGATTAATTGAGTCTAATTAGCAAACCAACAAGCATGTGTATAGGCAGCTTTTGCTAATAATGCAAGAAGGTTGGGTAATGAGAAGCAAGAACTTGAACTATGGTGCAAGGTACAAAACTGAATCTGATAGGGTAACATTATACTGGTAATAGAAACACAGAATGACTGAAAGGACAAACTGGTCAGAAATAGAGGGGACAAAATGTTGAGGAAGCATAACATGGTGGCCTGCTTCTTTGAACAACAAGTTACCCTGGGTCCAGCCAACCTTTTTCTTAGCCCTGATTGCTACACCTGGCTGCTGTTTAGGGCTGTATGACAAGGGACAGACATTCAAAAATTATGAGTTAAGGACAGACATGCAAAAATCCTGAGCCTGAATATATTCAATATTTGTAGGTTAGTCTAACCTGCAGAGATTGAACTGGTTTGCAAATGGATAGACATTCCCTTTTCATTCCAGAAATGCAGGCACCTGCCTGCAGTGGCTCAAGCCAGAAGCCCAGGGGTGCTAGAGCAGCCCTTCCCTTCCACAGGGATGCTGAGCTGAGGAGGAGGAGGGGGCATGACCAGGCCTAGGCAGGACTGTGTAATACTGAGGAGGGGTTTAAACCTCAACCATGGCCTGCAGAGTTCAGTGGGTGGGGGAAGAAGGAGCCTAGCCAGACCACTGTGGCAGAGAAGAGGAGAAGGATGGGGAAGAGTCCCCTCCCCCACAGAACAGAGCCTTCCTCCCTGCCCCATGCGGGGGTTGCAGCAGGGGGAAGTGTCCCTTTCTGGAGCTGGGCAGCTGTGAGGCATGGCCCCACTGAGAAGGGGGAAGGGAGAAGGGTTAATTTCCCCCTCCGTTCCTTCTGCCCTGCAGCTGGGGTCTGCCAGCCCCAGGAAACACCACCACAGCCTCCTCCCTTCTGCTTCCTGGCATACAGGCAGACCCTGGCTGCATGGGGGGAGAAGGGGAAGGGAAGGAGGAAAGAATTAATTCCCTCCCTGCCCACTTTGCCTGAACGGGGCCATGCCAGCTGGTGTCTCTCCAGGTCCTGTCCCTGCATGGGCTAGAGAGCAAAGGATCGGGGCCAGCCCTGCGCTGGAGCAGAGAGCTCAGCCCATCCCAGAGATCATGCTAGGATGCTGGAGGACTCTGGTTTAACTTAAAACAGGAAGGGGGTTGGGACAAACATTGCATAAACCAGCTTGAGCTCAATCAGTTAAGTCTGATACTACATTCAATCAGGTTTATCTCAAACTGGTTTCAGCCATTTTGAACTTGGTTTATGTGCATTGAATGCTGTTCTGTTACAGGTTTAAAACAGTTTCTGATCACTTAAACCAATTTGTGTGCAATGTCTGTCCCCAGCCTAGGAGGAAGATAGCTGAGCAGTTGGAAAAATAAAGAAAACAGTGTATTGGGAGTCAGACAGAGGGATAAAGTGGCAGTTGCAAAAAGTTTAATTGGATTTTGAAATGGGCATTAAGACAAAAAACAAGATATTATTTAGTCATATAAATTTTAAAAAGAACAAAACAACAAGAAGGCAGGCCTCTAGCATGGGAAGAGATTAAAAATAATCTGGGGTCTGACCCAAAAACTAATTGAAAACTGAGACAGGTTACTTAATAAGTATGATGGGATAGAAGATAGGTGGGCCAAGAGCAGCCTGCTAATGGGAATGAGAATATAGAATTGAACTGGAGAATTCAAAATTTCCAGATTGAAGGTGCAACAAAGGCTTGATATTCTCTATTGGAAAAATCAAATAATCTGTCACCAAAACATCTGGTATGGGAAATTGAAGGTCCAGTAGCAATGGCTTTTAAAAATAAATCTGTGACATTGGAGTGGTTCCATATGACTGCAAAATAGCAATCTTAGTATCATACCTATATTTAACAGAAGGCAAAAAAGTGACCCAGGCAACTAAACATCACTAGTCTACAAACACCTTACTGTATGAATTTATTTTCCCTCCAGAAAGTCATACAGGTATTTGGGAAATGTAACAAGGGTTTACCAAAAATCATTATATAATATATATGTATGTGTATAGCCTTTCAGCTATGCTTACCCATGATTCAGTCCCAGCACTGGGAGTGTAAATTAGGATGCATCTATCTAAAATATGGTTGGGCCACTGAATGGAACTTGATGTTTGGCTCTTTTCATTGACAGGTAGCCAGCCCAACAAGGGATGTAGTATGATAAAGACTAAAGAGCCCGCCCCTATACCCTGATGGTTAGCCTCTTGGCTTTCTAAGCTGGAGGTCCTGCATTCAAAACCCTTGGTTAGAGACCCCTTGGCTGCACATATAGGCTACTTACAGAATTTTTTTTTTCCCCTTGTGAGCTCCTCTAACATGTGGCAAGGGTCCAGAGCACAACATTTTAGCTCAGCATATCATGTACCCTTTTGTGTTTGGCTTGGTGTGCCAAGTCCCCTATTCTGGTCCATGCTTTCTTCTGACCATTGGAAGTATCTGTGAGGATGAACTAATGTGCATAGGCCACCAAGCAGTGCTTGAGGCCGGGTTTCTTTCCCTGCAAGTCTGCAGGCCAACAAGATGGGAAGCATGAGAAAGATGGAACAGTCTGCTGCTGAAGCCCAGAGGTTAGTCTGCTAGCTTTCCAAATCTAAGGCCCTGGGTTTAAAACCCATGGCCACCTTGAGATTAGTCCCTCTTGCCTGAGAGACCAAATTATTTCTCAAATTTAAGGGTGGAAAAAACCCTAGGCTCGTACCACAAAAGCAGTCTGATAAAGAAAGCTTCCAAGCCTGCATTTTTAGTGGCTCTGAGGCTGGGTATTGTGCCTGGGAGGTGAAGGGTACAAGTTCATAGCTGCTTGTGGACTCCTTTGTCTGCTTGTGGATTCCCCTGCAGATAAACTTTTTAAAAAAAATTTTTGAGCTGCCATGACCCCTCAGATCATCTCACATATGGACTGCAGAAAGAAAAGGCTGTCTAGCCTTGCTGCTTGGGGACTCTGGGGTTGGATGTTATGGCTGAGAGGTAGAAAGGTGTGAGTTCAGCACTGCCCACAGGTAGTAAGAGAGTGCCTATGTTTAGGGTAGGCAGGACACTCCAGGCTTAGAGTGAACAATATGGACCTTGGGGCCCCCACCTTGGATTGCAGGTGGGAGGATCCCAGTGGTGGAATAAAGCTTTAGGTTTGGGCAATGCCTCTTTCCCCGCTGGGTGTTGTAGCAGCAGAGGATTTTAGGGATAGGCTAAAGGATTGTGTTTGAGGGCTGTCCAAGTTCATGCTTGTCATCAAACTGCTCAGGCTCAGGACTGCTTGAGCTAGGGTTAAAGTTAGAGGATGGTTGAAGTTTGGAATTGCCTTTCTGGTTGGGTTGGTAAGTTGCCTAGAGCTATGTTTAGGGCAGGGTAGGTAGGGCAGTTCAGGTTCACGGTTAGCGGGATGAACCCTAGGGCAGCCCACCTGGGGTTGGGGGTCCAAGGTCCCAGGAGTGGGATCAGTCTCCAGGTTGGGAAGTTTCCTCTTGCTCCGTGGTGTTGTGGCAGCTAGGGATCTCCTGGCTAGGCTAATGGACCATGTTAGGGGGTTATTGCACTGTGTGCTCTATCTGTTTAATCCCGGGGTTAGACGAAGTAAGGAAGTTTGAACAGAAATTGATCGCTGCTAACTGCAAATTATGTAAGGAAGCAGAAAGGGAGTGGCATACAGAAACCTGTGCAGGAAGATTGTGGTAAGGACTGTATTACTCAGCAGCAGGGGGCAGTTTGAGGGGAAGGAGTGGAGAATGTCCTTCACTCCCTGCAGAGCTCCTCTTTGAAACTGTTAACAAAATATTTGTCTCCTAAAATATCGTTGGGAAGTAGCACAGTGCACATTTTCAGCTTCATGTCTTTAAATGTTTTAAGAATAAGTCTTCATTTCATTTGTTGATACAGGCTCTTCCTTGGATGTTGCTCCCAACTCTGCTTTTGTGAAACAGAAACTCAGTTTCCCAAGTCTGGTATTTTTTTCAACCCAGACAAGCTGATCCATCTTAGGTTTGGTTTAAGATACTGGACTATATTTCACTGGGCCAGTACCCAGACTGCTCTATAGTAAAAATGTAGACATAACCTTTTGCATGCTAATAGTCCCCTAAGCCTTTCCACAGTCCCCCCTTGTGCCTGGAAGGATAAAGGAGTTCCTCCACAGATCTAAAGGTAAGGGGTAAATACTAACGCAGCTCAAATAACTGCAGCACAAAGCAGCTTGGGATATGCTCCCAGAATTCTGGATGTCATACAAAGGAAATGCCATAGCAACTAATGTATAGTAATTCGAGGGGGAGGAGGGGTTCAAGTGGTAATGCCTGGGCACTAATTGCCAAAGTTAACTGTTCAATGAAAAGGTACCTAAGGAGCTGCAGAGGAAGAAGACTCTGCGGCGTTTACAGGGTCTTCAGCTCATCTAGATCCAGATCTCTGCTCTGAACTAAGCAGAATGGATTTGGGTTTGGGTCTCCCAATTCCCAGATGAGTGGCCCCATTATTAGGGGTACAGGTCATTCTCTGTCTCAGTTACTACTACTGCTGGGTCACTGTGTTTCAAACATAATAACTTGTATGAATATGCTGTACTGTCAGGACATGCACAAGTGTCAGTTATATTAACTTAGCTGACTCATGTTGTTTGCGTTCCAGAGTGTGCTGCACAGAGTAGAGTTTAGGAAGAAAAAAGTATTACTTGTGTTTAGTAGCATGCATGTAGTGAATCCGATACATTGACATAAATATTCAACTTTGTGCCATTCCCAGTCTTTGGGATGTGTGCAAACTTTCAAAAATTTCAAAATGATTTAGGAGCTTAAATCTCACAGCCAAGTGAGTGACTTGGGTTCCTAAATCTTATTACAAGTGGAAAGGATTTAGGAGCTTAAGTTACGTAAGCACTTTTGAATATCTACGATAGGATGACTTACACCATTGGAATCTGGGTAGGAGATCTGAGAGTGAATAAGGGCCTTGGAAGAAGGATCATTCTGTTTTTCATGTGATTCCCTTTTTTCCAATAGAGCTCAGGTACCTGACTTACTACAGCCTTGCTTCAGTCTTGTTATTGTAAAGATGGTGAAATCAGTTGTGTAGGTTTGACACAAAACTGATACTGCTCTCTGGGTTGGGCCATTGATTTCAAGAAGTTTTGGGAAGAACTGTGCTAAGCTGGTCAGAACTAAGGCTAGTGATACAAAGAAATGATGATGAAAGTCAGATTCTAAAATTGACTTAATTTTGATTTCTTCTAGATTTTGGCTAGTAGAATCTCTGGTAATGGAGGTTTTATCTTCTTTTGGGTTTTTTTGTTTGTTTGTATGTTTGTTTTTTACAAAGCTGCAGAAGAAGAATTTTAAGAACTTGATCTAACAGCTTTACTGTTGGGGTGTTGTCGTTCACTGATGACACCTGCATTCTCTTCCGGATGGCATGGAGGTTTTATTTTGATGCTACATCTGGTTCATCTTTAACCCATTTTGATTCAGATCTGGACTGTAAAGAACTGGCAAAATTTGGTTTGTAATATACACATAGGTGAGACTGTAACTATCATTCCACAATAAAAATAGTATCAAGTTTTATGATTTGTATTCAAATAGGATCATATAAGAAAGTAGGGTTGGAAAGAACCTCGTGAAGTCATCTAGCTCAGCACCCTTCTCAAGGCAGGATCATGCCTAACTAAACCATCCCAGGCAAGTGTCTGCCTAACCTACTCATGGAAATTTCCAAGGCTAGAGAATCCACAACTTCTCTAGGTAATCTGTTCTAATGTTTGGCCACCCTTGTAGTGAGAAAGTTCCTCCTGTGAGGATAAGCAAATGTCTGCAAACATCTTGGCAAACAATACTGATTTATTATGGAAGTAGGGGGTACCCCCTGAAGGGGAACCCAAAGGCAGCAGTCCATAGAAATTTTCCCTCTGGTACCTGGGTGTAATATCAGTTTGGAGGAGTTTGGAGGAACACCCAGCAGCAAGTTCCCGAGCCCCTGGAGAAGTAGTGGGGAGAAGAAGCCCCAGCGTGTTCTCACTGAGTTAGGCAGAGAAAGGGAGAATTTATCATTTCTGACTGGGGCATGATGAGACTATCAGGCAGTTGATCCAGAGAAAGAATGAAGAACAGCTAATTACATAGAAGAGATCGCACTTTGAGGGATGCAGCTTTTGGGAAAGCAGGAACTTTAGAATGTGAAAGGACCTGACCATTAGTGACTGGAGAATGAAATTAACTGGGCTAATTGATTTCCTTAATGATCAATGAATTATGGACCTTTTCTTGATTTCATTATTTATTGTTATTTAATGGCATAATTAAATGAATTGAAAGAACTGAATGGTGAACGTTTGTGTTGATCTCAATGGTTATCACTATTTGATTGACTAATGAAATGTAGTGGGCAGATTAACTTTCTTAAGGATTAATGAGTGATGGGCCCTTTTTTTATTTAGCTGATTATTGTCAATTTACAATCCATTGATTGATCGTAGACTTTGGTAAGCTGAATGAATATCTGAGTTGACATCCAGATCTATGGAATCATATTAGTAGCATCCAGCAAGCAAACATCAGAGTTGCATCATTTTGTGAGATGGGATTGTACGTCATCATAGTATTTGGCTGGCATGTGGAAGGGGTGTGAAGGGAGGTGGAGCCCCATGCAGCACCCTTGTCTGCGATCAGCACCAAATCCAGTTGATGACCAGGAACCCTCCCATTGGTATTCAAGATCAAGGCATGGCAGATGAAAAGAGGGTCAGTTTTGGTGAGTGGAACACTCTGAGGGCCAAGCTGTCCAACCTTAAGAGCTGGGACTAGAGGGTCGTGAGCTCCCATTCACTGCGGTACAGGTCATACCTGTAGCACTGCTTACACTTATATATTTTCCAAAAAACAGGAAAACAGTCATAGGCCTTAGTTTTGGAAGGCACAAGACCATTCCTGATGTGTCTTCAAGTCCTGGCTTGGATGACTATACCCATTGTACTTTATCCTTTGCAGCAAGCATCTACTGGTAGAAATGGCTCTGGACTCAGCAGCAATAGCCTGTCATTTTTAGTTGAGGGTCCTGCCCTATTTTTCTTATCTAAAAAGATTATATCCTGGGATGCAGGGGTGGTTATTTTTTATTCTCTCTTGTTTATATGCCTCATAGAAGGTTATATACTCCTATTACTTGAAAATTCGCAGATCATCTTAACTAAAGGCAATATTAGCAACAGCATATGAATGTTTGGATTCTAGGACAAGTTTTGATCCTCACTGATTTATTACAAATCACAATGCATGAACTAAAAATAAATATATATATATTGTGTGTGTGTGTATATGTATAAATAGTAAAAACATATAATTATATCTATATTGTATGACAAATTATATATTATTATGACTATGTATGAAAGACTGTGTATGATACTGAGATGGGTGTGTGTGTGTGTGTGTCGCAGGGCGCCTTGCTGTCCCGCTCCTAGAGAGTGGAAACTGCCAGGGAGAGAGCCCTGGCAGGACCTAATGAGCTCAGCTGTGAGTTGCCAGGGCAACTCCGGACAGATTGACTCACACCTGATGGCAGTCAGCTGGTGATGAGGGGCAGGGCCTGGCTCTTGTAAAGCCCAGAGCCAAGGCCAGGCTAGCAGTTCCTTGCCAGCAGCCAAAGGGGCAGGAGCTCATGGAGCTAGAATGTGAGCTCCGCTCGAGCAGACTTAGGAATGGTGGCTCCGGGACGTGGGAGCAATGTTGAGGTATAGCCAGGTGGTTTATGGTGTTATGGCCAGGTGCCTTATGTTTAAGTTATAGCCAGGAGGTTGTGTTTTGTTTTGTTAGTGTCTGTACACTGGGTGAGGCTAGGAGGGGTTGGAGGAGGCCTCATAGGCGCCAGGGAGGGCGCAGTATCCTCACAGGGGTGTGGGTCCCTAGCACCTGGGAGGGCGCAGTCCAGTGCCAGAGAGGGCGTGATAGCAAGTGCCAGAGAGGGCGCAGTAGCAAGCGCCAGAGAGGGCGTGGTAGCATGGGGTGCATAGACCTCTGGCTCCAGAGAAGGGGGCAACGGTGAGAAGCCCGAGGGTGGGCGTGGCGAGCCCCAGACAGGGGGGCAGCATTTTAAGGAGCCCTAGCACGGGCACAATGAGCCCTAGAGAGGGGCAACATTTGGGGAGGTCCCAGTGGGGGCGCGGCAAGCCCCAGGAGAGGGCCGCATGAGTAAGAGTCCAAGTGGGGCAAGGATCTGGAAGCCCAGAGCAGGCATTGCAAGCCCCAGAGAGCGGGTGGTATTATTAGGAAGCCCAGCATGGGCACAGGGAGTCCCTGGGAAGGGGGAACTACTGAAAAGCCCAAGACGGGCATAGCGAGCCCGGTAGTAGGCTAGCACAGCCATAGACCTCAGAGAAGGACGGAGTGCTGCGGTTGTCCTCGGGAAGAGGGGATAGTAGCACAGTTGAGCTCAGGAAAGAGAGGGTGGCAGTGCAGTGGGCCTAAAAGACCAGAGGCTTGATAGGAGGGCACTATACTAGAGAGAGCCTGGAGAGGGCACAGAGAGAGCCCCAGAGGGGGGCACTATCAGAGAAGGCCTGAGTGAGCAGGTGAGCATACAGAGGAGGCCCGAGAGAGCGGGCAAGCTAGACTGCGACCAAACAACGTCTTTCCCATCTGCAAGGCTTGGGGCGTGGTATATGGGGTTGGTAGGAGCCACGCGTGGCCCATAAGGCTAGGGTGACTGAGAAGCACCCATCGTACTGGGAGATCATAAAGGGTCCAGGAGATCATGGGGACAGAGGTCCTGATACACCAATATATACTTAACATCAAAGACATGGCGGGCGAGAATCTGAGGGTGCCCTTGGGCCAACTTGCCATAGGTAGGGGGCCTTAAGGAGATCACGGCTCTCCTGGAGGACCCCCGCCGTGATAGAGTGTGTGTGTGTGTGTGTGTGTGTGTGTAGACTTCATAGACATTAGGGCTGGAAGGGACCTTGCAAGATCATTGGGTCCAGCCTCCTGCCTAAAGGGCGGAAAGTCAGCTGGGGTGAAATGATCCCACCAAGACAGACATCCAAGTATTTCCTGAAAGTGTCCAGAATAGGTGCTTGTACCACTTCTGGGGGGAGTCTAAAATGGTCTTCCAGGAGTTTGTGACCGTTAGACCTTGTCTTCCCTTGGGGTGCCCTGGTGAACAGACATTCTTCCAGTTCCTGATGTACCCTGCTTACCTACTTATAGGCAGCCACCAAATCTCCCTGAGCCTTCACTTCTCCAGGTTGAAGAATATAAATAACACATTACCTTTCTGGAATGAGCAAGGTGGATACAATATTTCTTTTAATGAGTTCTAAAAGCAGAGGCACATATTCTTTTCTGAAACTTCCTAAAAGAAAGTATAGAACTATGTTTTCATTTACAAATATATGAATGATATTAGCTGAAAACACCAGTTAGCACAAAAGATGACTAAACTAGTAGGTTTAGTAGTAAAATAATACTGAGAGCTACTTAGAACCACTGTAAGAATCCTGAAGTTTAAACTCTCAAAGTAGATGGAAATATACTGAAATTAATGAAGTTATACATAATTATACCTTGACCCTATTTCACTTTGTTCCTACACTAATTTAATACCTGTAGTTCTTTATTATACTAATGTACTACAATACATTAGTAAAATTACACTTTATCTTTACCTACTATAGGATTATTAACACAGCTGTGCTAAAAATACTATAACAGGATGAAAACACACAGCAATTGCAAAGCCAGAAGCTGTCTGTGCATACTGGCTGACCTTTTCTCCTCATCAGACCTCTTGAGCAGCACGTGGGTGGTTAGAAAGAAGAGGATCTTTCAATCTCTAAGGTCTTTTTAATTGTCTATTCATTCTGGATGTTTATTTGACTATCTGTCCATATAAAAAAATGGTCTCCATTAAAACAGCCCACATAATTAACAGCTGTCTTGCATATTAATATATTTCTAGAGACTTAATAAAGGCTTTAATTTTGATTCAGGGGAAGATGGAGCAGTTTGATGTGAGGGCTGCCAAAGAGATGATAACAGAATCTTATAAAATTTGGAGGGTACTAGGACTTGAATCTCCATACCTCAAATTAGTTGTGTAGCTCTGATTGCAAATTAAATATAGCCTGGAAGAAAGAGCCTGCCTATGTTCTTCCTTCCAGCTCATATGTGATTTTGTAAAACAACTCTTCTTGTGTCCTTTCTCATCAGTCCTCCAGAAAATGTAATTAAAATTCAGAGGTAAGCAGAATGTCTTTCCTAATAAGGGTATGCATTGTTCAATTCAGAGTGGTTTGTAGAACTCAGTCCTGCTAGAATGTGACACTTCAGCCAGATTTGAAAGCAGAACTTCTGGGAAAGGGATAAAAATTACAAATAAAATGGTATAAGTGATCAGAAAGTGGTTCAAATATGCAACACAACTGAAGTTCAGTGTACATACACCGCTTTCAAAATGGCCAAGAACAGTTTAAGATAAACCTGGATGGACAGAGTGTCAGATATAACTGATTTAGGTTAAATCAGTTTCTGGACTTCTGTGCCAGATACCTTCCAGATTCAAGTTAACTCACAGTCCCCCAGTGTCCCAGGAGGCTTTGCACCTCCCTCACAAATCCTCTTCTTGCAGGGTAGGTGGGCTAGCCATAGCCCAAGCTATATGATCCAACTGAGTAGGAAGGTGTGCTCTAGGATCCCCTGGCTTCTGGCCTGGGCCGCTGTAGGCATGTGGCTGCATTCCCAGAATCAAAATTGAATGTTCACTTGCTTGTCGGTTCAATCTACTCAGCTTAGGCTAACCTGTGAAGATTGAATTGATTCAGCCTTGGGCTTTTTGACTGTCTGTACTTAGCTCTGTGCTCTGGTACTGAGTTATGTTCAGTTTCTGAAGCAGTGCCTTTTCGAAAAGTTAGATTTACCCTGGAGTGCCCTGCAGTGCTCCACTCACCGAAGGCTGCTTTGAGTCTGCACCAGAAGCCAAAGGTCCCAAGGAACTGTACAGGATAGTCCTGGCCATGTTCTCTGTGCAGCTGGGAGGAGGGAAGAGTCCCATATGGGGAAAAAAGGGTCTGACAATTGGGCACTGTAACAGGGGGCCTCCTCAGGGCCACCTTTCCAGTGGCCCGCCCACCTGTTTCTGGGCTAACCACCCGCCTTCTCGCCAACCACACTTTATTGTTAATTAGTTAAATGATGTAATTAAGCAGGAGGCTGCCCATTTCCTGCCCTGATGCCAGGGGTGCTATCTGCGGCTCCATTCCTCCCCTACATCACAGCCCAAGCCTTGTAGATGACATCTTGATGTTATCCTTATCACCGGCCCCCACACTGGGCCCCAGAATCCTCCTAATTGAACCCTGCTTGAATTCTTCTCCTCAGGCAGTCTCATCCACCTTCATACTAGGCAGCATAGCTCCCTGAACTGTTTCCTCTTCTGGCTGTGGCGCCCCCCAGGGCGTTTGGCTCACTAGCCCTGGCCCACCTCCAGGCCGGTCGGAACCCCATGCCCTCAGCTCTTGGGGGTTCCTCACACTGGGCCCCTGGCCCTTTGACCCTCCTGGTCCTGGCGCCAGCATAGACCAGTCAGAGGAAGTCCAGACAGGTGTAAGTTTATGGCCCTTTTTCTCTCTCTCTCTCTGAGGGTTCACCCTCCAGGCCCTCTAAACGAGGGGTAACCCACCCGGTTGTTGGGGCTAGGGGTTAAGACGCCGCAGCCCACCTTTCACCAGGGTGGTAACTGGCCTGGCATTTCCTGGGGGGTTCCCACACCACTGAGAGCCCCACCAGGCTACCCACTCCCTGCAGGGTGCAGTTTTAGGTCGTGCCCAGGACCAAGGAGCCTCCTGACTATCCCCTACTGCTCTTCCCTTACCTCCAGATGATACCGGCAGCCCTCCAGCCAGGCAGTATTATTGTCTGGCCTCTAGCAGCAGAACTGCCCTGTTTATCTAGGCAGCCCTAGGTTCAAAATGGCTGCCATCATCAGGCACCTGGCAGCTGCCAGCTTCAGGCCTTTATAATGGCAGGCACAAACAGTGCCCTGCCACAGGAACTAACCTGGAATTTGAGAGATCCAGTCTCAGTTTCTTGCAGTACCACGGATTTCCTACATCAGGTTCAGTGATGCTCTCTTGTAGCAGGCTGGGATGATCTATGCTGGGTCAAAGGCAGGCAGAAGGTAGGACCCAGCTGCTGCCACTGCTGCTTCTCCTTGCTGCCACTTCTGTTTGCCACCTGCCATGGTGCAGCATGGGTGAAACATTCTGGTAATAGGATCCATTTAGGGTAGGTCTATATTACACAAAGCACAGATACCCCAAACTAGTTCTTAGACTCAAAGCCCTACAGCTGTGCCAGGACAGCGCTGCACTCATGTTAACTAGCTTTTCTGTGAAGCAAGGCTAATTAGCTTGGGAACATTGATACGCTAATATGTCTATACTATGTCCGGTACTGGAGCTAGCATGCACAGATTTAGCTTTGTATTATCACTGCCTTGCACCACAGCAATGTAGCCTCCTCTCAAGGATCCCAATATGGAGGCAAGATCCGGGGGCTAAGTCCCCTGGATGCTGGGATACTTTGACTTGGAATGGAGCAGAATAACACACTATTGGAGCCTGAGTTCTTGTATTTGTCTATTACAGAAGGATTGGTATTTTACCATGATTTCACACCCACTCATGTCAAAGGCAAGCTGGAGCTAAGAATCATCTGCTGCCGCTAGGTAGTCTGGTCTGGGGTGAATCTGGGATTGAGATGCTGACTAGGGCTGGGATGGATAACCAGAATCTGAAGTTGAACTGCATCAGGATGCCAGGAAGTCAATCCAAGAGTGGAGTTTGGGAATAGGTTAACTTAAGAAGCCAGGAAATCAAACAGAGAATGAAGTCTGGGGGCCAGCTGTATCAAGACACCAGTAAATCAAACAAGAAGGAGCAGTGAAGCAGTAATGGGTCAGTTAGAGTCCTGTTGTCCAAACACTTCTTGTTTGAGGTTAGGGGTTTATAGGTGGAAGTAGAGGGTCAGTTGGCTCCAGCTGACCACTCCAGCAACAGAGAGTCAGGGGAGGGCTAGGCTCTGCTGAAGGCTTCAGGCCAGCTTTGACTACCCTGGGTGATCAGCCATAGGGTAATAGGCTGAAATGGGCAGCTGTGCTGGCCAGGCTAAGAACCCAAGTATGAGGCTGCCACCTGACCCATGGGGCACTGACAGCCGTGACAGTTTGTTGTGTGATTAGTTACTGAAAGTGCTCTACAGCTGTGCACTGAGGGTTACATGAGGGTTCATATGAAGGCAGTCCCAAGTAGAGCACCCTCATTAATGTCCATCAGCGCAGGTTAGGAGCAAGACTGGGCTGATGCAGCCCGGCCCTGCTATTGGCATTGTCTTCAGAATGGGAAGTGGAGTGAGTTTGGTCTGGGGGTTGTCCATCCAGCATTGAAGGGTCGGGCAGGTAGATTGGAGCTCCTCTGAGGTGGGAGGCTCCAATCCACTCACTCCAGAGTAGACTGGAAGAACCCCAAAATGGACTTCCCTCCCTTGTCTTCCTCCCCTCCCTCTTTTATTAGACCAACCCAAATAGTTGGAGAATAGTTATTAAGCAAGCTTTTGGGTTCAAAAACCCTTTGTCAGGCTAAGGAAGTTTCAGCAGTTGGTATGTGCTCTTCCTGGATGGATTGAAAAGTAAAGAAGCCAGCAGCTGGGCTGGTATGCATACAAGATAGGTAGTCAGTGAAAATGTAGATTGAGGAGTCAATGAGTGAGAGACAGTCTGGGGCAGGAAGAGAGAGAAGGGGGATGAAAGTGGAGAGATACCTGGGGAGTCATATGTCAGACAGGTTATAATGTGTCATAAATCCAATGTCTATGTTTAGTCTATGATTTTTAGTATCCAGGAGGTTGACAGTCTAACTCATGGCGCTTTCTGTGACATGCCATGACAGACCAGGGAGCTGCACATCTGTCTGTGCCCATGAATAGGAAGAGGGCTTGGATCCTGCAGGTAGCACTTATTTAAAGAGTAATTAGAGTTTGTTTCAGAGAGATTTGACAGGTTAGAGTCTGATAAAGCTATTGCCTCAATGGGAATCTTGCTTTATGAACCTGGCAACAAAGAAACTGAAAAATGATTCAGAGAAGCTGAACGTGATGTGCCCATTCCCAAGCAGAACAGTCACAAGTTGAGTCCAGAATTGGAAGAAGAAGCAGACGGGTCAGCGACAGAGTACAGAACTAAGCTTCTTCTCCAGACTCATTGCCACAGATAACAATTCTGCCCAAAGACTCCATTGGAAATGGTCCCTTTTATAGGAAATGTAAGCTTATAACCCCTAGTAGCTTCTTATTTGGAACCTTTGCATATAAGGGGAAAATGAAGGCTGTTTGAGGGTATAAATCAGGTGGGATGCTACTGAGAGATGAGGGATTAGGGGACAGAGAGAAACAGGTTGGTTTCAGGCAGTGTATGTTGCATGAAACAGATTCTTGTAGAGAAAGAGCATTATTGGTTTGGGGTCTTATCCAGACTCCACTGAAATGTTATTTCAGTCTTAATGTTTATTTTCCCACCAAGTTTTTTTTGTTTACTGATAATAGTATAAATTACTGCTGCAATTTTGAAAGAGTCTCACTGAGAATTAAAAAGCCAGATTATCTGATGGTGTAACTCCATTGCACCTGGTACATTATAGAGACAGAGCATTTGCCTTCCAGCTGCCTATTAAATACTTAACACATTGTGGCACACAATTTGTTTGTTCGTTATAGCCTAACCATAGCATACAGCCTTATAACTGTCCTTGCCCCAGCCTGCAGGGCAAGGTGGAGACAGGTTAACTGGGATGTCATTGGCCATATGTAATTTATCAAAACATTAAGCCCAGTGTTCATGAACTAGTCTATTTGGTGCTACCTGTAATCCAAATTCCTGCACATGCACCTGTGACCACAGGCCAGCTGCAGGATTTTCAAGAGGGTGGTAAATTTGGTGTAGTGCATCATCACATATAATAAAACACACACTTTTCTCTGTTTCACTAATGTGCTAGGGGGCTAACACTATATTATATTTTGATTGTTTTTATATATTATTATTCAGTTTGTTGTTACTTTGATCTTAAACATAACTATTTGAATGTGCACTAATTTTCTGGACTATATATTAAATTAAAAACACAACAAATTAGACAAAAACAGTCAAAATAGTCAAAAGATATTATGTCATGAGTGCTATACCCATTATACTTAAATGTATGTCTCTTCAGATTCATAAAACAAAATTGAGACTTCCTGGGCAGCTTGATTGTGCCTTCAATACTTCACTGTCAATCATATCTACACCTGAGTTAATATTACCACAGCTGAATTAAGGTTTTTAGCTAGAGATGAAAACAGACTGCAAGGCTATGAAAAAGAAGAGACATTACCAAGAACAAATAGCAAAATTCTGGAAGAAAGAATAGTTTGAATAGCAGAACATTAAGATCATTGAAAGAGGATAGAAGCTTGGTAATACCTGTGGAGTGGAGAGAGATTAGCAGGAATCAGGGAGATCATAATGAGTCATGAAGTCAACTCTCTCAGCACTGCCTGAGTAGAAATGCCACTGCCCCTCCCAGGCAGTTGGTTTTAAAGTTTGGATGGAGCAGGAACCAAAGGTAGATACAACTGCACCTCTGCATCTTCCTGCCCCTGCCTGCAACTTATCAACAGTAGGTCAGTTTTCTCACAAAGAAAAAACTGGCAACTATCATACTTCCACAGCACAAATGACACTAATGAAAACTAGAGCTGTGCAAAGCTTTGATCACTGATTCGATTCAGCAGCGAGTCAGCACTATTTGGCGACTGAATCTCTGAATCTGAACTGGATCAGGAGACTCTTTAGTCTCTCCAAATCGATTTGGAAAGATTAGGAGAGATTTAATGATTCAGACATAGACACAGCTTTATATGTTTTTTTTTACATACCTCAAGGTACCAGGTGGCTTGTGAATGCTGTAATGGTGGGGTGGATGAAGCATCCCATAGGAGTATGGGGGGATCCCCAGTGTGCTTGGTGGCAGACCCTGAAGTAGACCAGAAGCACTTCCAGTCCTCTTCCAGGTCCACTGAGGAGTGTGTGGGGGACCCCCCACCCTCCCCGCCCCCTGGCTTGGCAACTGGTGCCTCCTGGGTCTGGGGGGCACCTGGGATCCCCCCGCTCCTGATTGCCAAACTGGACGGGTATGGGGGGGTGCTTCTGGTCCACTTCCGTGTTTGCCACCGAGCACACAGGGGGGCCCACCCACACTCCTGTGGGACGTTCCATCCGCCCCAGCATTGCAGCATTCACAAGCTGTGCCTGGTACCTCAAGGTATATAGAAAAACATTTAAAGCTGTGTCTATGCCTGAATTGCTGATTCTCTGAATCAGCATCAAATCTTCAGATTTGGATTTGGACAAATTGAATGGGGGTCAGTGATCCAAATCAATGAATTAAATCACTGTTTCCAATTTGAGCCGAATCCAAATCTGAATCAAATACGGCCCATTTTGCACACCCCTAATGAAAACAGACAAAGGGTGCAAGTAAATTCTTTTTGCTCTCAATATCTTTCCATTTTGTTCACTCAGGCTTGGGGGGAAATCCAGGAGGATGGCTACTGTTAAGTAAGAGGTATGACTCAAAAGTCAAGATAATATGCAAATCAAAGATCAAAAGCTGAATGAATGGTCGGGAGTGCACTCATTCTGTTTTCCCCATAGAAAGAAGCATCACAGAGAAAGGATCCAAAACGGGCAGCCAATGAGGACTGCTGTCTGGAGGATACTGAACTCTTCCCCCCCACCCACCTTCCTGCCACTCCAGGAAGTTGCAAAGGCACCAGTCTTGTGTCTGTTCCCAGAGGCAGGATTGGCTGCTAGGGTCCTATTTCAGGGTAGGTGAGGAAAGGGAAGTTCGCCCTCTTCCACATGCTACTGCAATAATAAACATTAATTATTCTAAATGTAAAGCTAACACCAAGTCCATTTGCTTTGTGGGATTTCTCACTGGAAGTTGCAACCTTTCTAATTTAGACAAGAAGAAGCAAATGGGAGTTTCAGTCCTGGCTCTTGTTTTCCCAAATTACAGAGAGCACAGACAGGATGGGTTATATATGGTGAAAACATTATTGGTTTAATGACATCTTCAACATAAAGTCTGCCATCCAAGGTATTTAAATGTACAGCAATGCTTGCTTTTCATTAATATGAGCTCTCTTGATGGAGTTTATAAAATATATTTTATTCTCCATTCTGGCCTTGCATGTTAGAATATAATTCTGTAACCTGTCTTATTTATCAACTTCGTGGGAGAGCAGGGAAAAAAAAATCAATAAAAATATATTCCTAAATAAATCAAATTTGATACTGCATTATAATATAAACATAACATTACTTTGATACAGTGGCTGGAGAAGTTTCTCTTTGAAATGTGGCAGTGACTGCTCACTTCATTTATTGTAATAAAATGTTTTGGACACATTTATTGTACCATTCTGGGTGATACAATTTCTATTTCATTGCTCTATCAGTGACCTAACAAGACCTTATAATATTCTTGGTATTACTACCTATATTTTGTGATTCACATGAGCATTGTTCTGTTGGTGAGTTCTTCCACTGTCAAATCTAAAAATAGTCATCTAAAAAGAAAAATATTCAGCTAGTTAGATAGGATATCTTACATGCAATGATAGGAATTTTTGTTGTTTTTAATTTCCTACACTTAATTTTTAGAAACAGCCTCCAATTCACAAATCAGCGTAGGCACATTCAAATTTATTTTCTGTCTGATTACCTGCAAACCACATGGAAGTGCCATCATTAGTACCTGCAGCCTAAAAGGCCAAACAAAGGCACCTGTCTTGATTGAGTCCTGCTTAACGAAAGATCTGTATTTCCTGCTTAAGGAAAGATCTGCGTTTCTATTTGCTAGTGGCAAAAAAATTTAAGTTAATGAGCTAGGTTCTGGTACTATACTGTATATCAGGGGTGCTTAAACAGCAGCCTGTGGGACAGATCTGACCTCTAAGGACATGTCATGTGGCCCACAGGTCCAAAAATTTGGGAGCAATGGCAGAGTTAGTGGCATTTTCCCTGCTACCAAATTTCTAAATCTGTGAGGATCCCTGTAGGCTGCATGATATGGCCCTGTGTGGAAGAATGCACCAGTGTACAGTGGGGCTAGCATGTGGCCAAATCCAGGATGCAGGGCTGGGCCATGCTTGGTGTTGGTATTGCATATATGGCCAGACCAGCACGCTGAATTGCACCCATGGACCAACTCTGTGTGCTGGATCTGGCCTATGGACTGGATCCGCACCATTCATCCAGGTCATGAGGCCAGAAGGCTGAGTACTACTGCTGTATGGTTATGAAAACCAGTATAGCTGTGCCCTCAAAGCAGAATTACTAAGCTCTTGTATTCTGGCTGGAGCAATCTTTGCAAACTGTCTTGTACAGAATATTCCCACTAGGGTTCCCAGTCATGCAGGTAGGAATGGACACTTGACATTGTATAGTTCAATGAGATACACAGATATGTGCCCTAACCCTCCGGGGTGGATACAGAAGTGCTCCATACATGTTTTACACTGCTGTAATTTAGGGCACTTTTTATAGCACTATAAAGTTACAATGCTTTAAACATGACAGAAGTGCAACATTTGGTAGGGAGGTGGGAGAGGGCTCTGAGCCTCCCTGCACTTTCCAGGCTAGGAGGCAGGGGCTCTCCATAGCTTCCTAGGGCTTCTCCATTGGTCAGAAATTTGACCAGTATACAGAAGTCATTTAATTTGACCAGTATACAGAAAATTGACCGGTATACAGAAGTCCTGTGACCCCAGCACTCGTTCCTGCCATTGGCGGGGGGTCAGACTAGGTGGCCTGCTCTAGGCCCTTTCTGACCCTAGATACTATGATACTATGAAAGCACTTTAAGTTGCTAAGTGCTGTAAAATACAGTGCTTCAAATTGAAAACCTAATTTAACGAGGGTTAATTTAAAGTGCTGTGTCCTTTTTTAAAGTGCTATAAAGCTGTGTACTTCTGTTAAATCACGGCAATAAAGCACTTTAAATGGCAAAAAAAGCAACTTCTGTACACACCCCTATTTCTAGACTCTACTTCAAAATCCCATTCTAGATCATCTATCAGAGTCCAGGTTTTGAGTGTAGAGGCAGAATTGGAACAGAAAACTTCCCCTTCCAGCTCACTTTCTGCCTGCATCTCAATTCAAAGTAAGGGAAAACCTCACTTCCCAGGTGTGCTCAACACATTGTAGTTTGAGCTCCCCAGTCATCCAAGCTCCTTATGCAAGTGTGTGAACCACTAGCTATTTATTCAAGGCAACAAGGGGTACTCATACATGTGACACCCAGATGATGTACATGTGATGAAAAAGTTCCTTTGTGTGGCTTAATGGTGCCACAGGAGCCTGGCGTGGTGAGGCTTCTGTGGCAGGCAGGAGCACTGCAGCCAGCTCAGTGCCGGCATCCAGAGCCAGGGGAAGCTGAGCCTCTGTAGAAGGCTGGGAGGAGAAGGCAGTTCCACCACCTCTCCACACACCCCTTTCCAGTAGTTTCCTTGATAAAGAGCTTTGGAAGGTGTCCCACCCAGTGGTTGCAAGGAGGACACCAGCCAACAGAAGTCTAGCCTGTCAGCATCCAAGGCAGAGATGCTAGCTGTCATGATAACCGAGCTAGCTCACCAGAACCCACACTGACTCCAGCCCCCCTCATGAAAAGGGTTGACAGGACACAGCCGATCTACACAGGCGGCACCTATTCAGTTGGCGAGTGGATGGGCTGTAGGGGAGGCGGACCCCGTGGAACATGGTGTCAAGACCTTGAGTACTACTGACCTTGGGATCCCCCAGGAAGAAGATCTCCACTGAACCCCTCCCTTTCATTTAGTAACACCAAGTCATGGCAGGAGAGTTGAGGGGAGGGGCCCCGCGTTAGATGGATAGTACAGCTCCCGATGTAAACTCCACTTTTGGCGCCACTGTGAGGACCTAGCAAGGTTAAAACACGTCCAGAACAAGCACGCCCATAAGATAAAAAAGTTGCCATGGGTGAAGACAGAACCCCCCTCCCTGACTTGACCCTGCCTGGTACCAAAATGTCCCAAGTGAAGCCCATTCAGTGGCACCAAAAGTTGCAACAGTTGCAGAGCATGTCTGCTGTCCAAACTTTGCCCAGACACAACAGGGTGGGAGGGGGTGAACTTCCACTGGCCAGGTCACCTCAAGACCTATACATTGAGTGCATGACCCCCTGGGGTACTCTTGATTGATCCTAGATGTCTGACATTCAGGGGAGAACAGAACGGACTGGGCCACAAGGGTCTAGGTCTAATTGGACCTTTGCCAAAACAAAGAGCCTGGTGCAGGTGCTGTGGGACCCTGAGGTCGTGCACCAGTTCATTTGCAGCCCATGTGCCAACTAGTACATCTACATATATGTTGCAAGGAGAATGAGTAAGCGGGAACACAACAAGATGGCACTCCAGCACCAGGTCCAAGCAAAGATGCTGTGGGCTTCCTTCTGCAGGGATGTCACCAGAGCACAATGGCAGATCCCCCAACTCTCTAACATGACCCATTATAGATACCTCCAGCCACTAATGGAGGTACTAGAGTGCCATGAACCCATGGGGACAGAGGCCTCTGGGGCGTCCTTGCCTGCAGGCTCATTGCCAACCACCACTGTGACTCACAGGGACTCCAGTAGAGAAGATAGCGGAATGATGCCCGTCATGTCATGTGCCAGTTCCTCTGAAGAGGATAGGCTGGGGAGCTCAACTTTCACACCTGGTATGTGAAGCTCTGGGGACCCTTTAAGTCATCTGTCACCTGAACTGACAGCTGTGATTAGGCTGGGGTATGAGGTCAAGGAGGAGAGGGGGACAATGTAGGACAGTGCATTAAAGACCCTGGGAGTTAGTGGAAAGTGCATTGAGCTACAGGGCAATTCCAGCAGGCAGGCGCATTGGTGGCCACAGTGGGTGGGCACTTGTTTACAGGTAGTGAGGGCCTGCTACCACCCATGGCCAGGCACCCTTTCTTGGTCATTTTGAGCCAACTGTTTCTTTTCCACTTGCAAGATTTGCTGAGCATGTCTTTTTAGACAACTGACCATCCTTAATTCACTCTATTTCCTGCATTTCTTGATTTTCAGCTCTGCATGCCACCAAAACCTCCATCATACTTTCTCTTGATTGGCACTGCCTGCGGTGGTGTTTATGCATTCGCTCAGCTCTGGTCCGTGTTGGTGTCAGTGCTTCGGGTGCACATCCTGAAATTCCAACGGATGCGGTCGCTGGTAATAGGAATGGCAAAAAGAAAAAGGTGTTCATGACCAAAGATCTTGTCCTCAATCCCTGTAGCCAGTGGGCTATTGGCGATCACCAAGCAGCAATCCCTGCCACTTGGCGAATTAACGCAGCCATCTGCAAAGGATCATTATGCAGGATCCTAGATGTTTCGCCAGTCCACTATGGAGTCCATTGTACATCTCAGGACTAAATATTTTCTTTCATCAACTTTTGCTCTATCTTTTTCCTCATTCCAAGGCTACTGTTAATGCATTTCCTTTTCACCCTCTCTCCAATTTCAGCATTCTGCTCAGAATATTCTGTTCTGTTCAGTCAATTTTTACTTTGGATATCTGAAAAGAAATTCTTACCCATCTCCCTTTCATTTAAAATAATGGAAGTTACAGAAAGTGCTGAAGAGCTACTTGTCCACACAGGAGCAGCACAAGGAGTTTTGTCACTCTAGGCAAAGGAAAGTTTGCCACGTTCCTTTGTAATGTACCTGGGTCTTGGCAAGGATGGGAACCAGACAGAGCCCTGGAGCAATGGCTTGGCAATGCCAGAGCTGCCCTGCTCACTTCTGCACTTGCCTTGACTCCCAAGGCAGCCCCCAGTGAGCACATGCAAGGTATATGAACACATTTTTTCTGCCCTCTTCAAGTTGCTACCCTCCTCAGCTGCCTGTGGTACGTGGCTCTATGTCCACATAAACTGGGCTATGAGCCCTGCTTATGTTTTGGAACTCTAAAAATAGCATGTATCTACTGATTTCTAGCTATAAGGAATTTGATAGCAAATCCTCAATTGGCATAACATGTCATAGATACACCCTGTACTCCATCTGGTCATGTGTTCCATCTGTGGATATCTCTCTCTGTCATTCTGCTTCTCTCCAGTTTTAGGCTTAACTAAAATTCACACAAGTGGCCCAATTCACAAAGCTGAGACCTACTCAAGTTCTCCTTCTCTTGTTACATATTTATGGGTGATTTCAAGCAGGAGTTATTTTTAATGATGTAAATTAGTGACATGCTGCCAGTTCTTTGACAAGCAGCTCCCACAAAACAGTTCCCTTTAAGCCCTGATAGACCCTTCTAAGCATCATGAAGGGAGGCATTTCCACAGAAGGAGAATTCAGAGATTATGAAGTCAGAAGGAATCAGAGCTTGTTTGGTGTGGCCTTTTATATTATATAGGACACTACATTATTCTGAATTAATTCTTATTTGAGCTAGAGCATTTTTTTAGAAAAGCTTCCAATCTTGATTCAAAATTTGCTATTGCTTGATAATTAGCTATACCCCTTACTAAGTTGCACCCCTAGTTGACTCATGGTTCAGTTTCAACTTCCATCCAATTAGAATGCATTATATCTTTGTCTGCTAGATTGAAACAGCCCCTGTTATCAGATTATATTACCAATGTAGTTATTATAGACTGTGAGCAAGTGACCCCTCTTTGACCAAATAATCAGACTGACCTCCCAGTCACTTGATGAGGCATATTTTCCAGTCTTTTAATTATTTTTATGTCCATTCTCTAGCTCTTCAATTTATCAACATTCTCTGAGTTGTGAACACCAAAATGGGACATACATCTCAGCAGTAGTCTCACCAAATAAAGAAGTCACTTTGTTTACTGCTGCTCAGTATGCCCCTGCTTATTCATCATATTAGCTCTTTGAAGCCAATGCATTGCACTGGGAACTCTTGGCTAGCTGATTATCGTCATAACCCTCATATCCTTTACAGATTCAGGATAGAATTCCCCATATTGTCAATATGACCATATTCCATGGCCTATTATCTGGACATATTAAAACACATTGTTTACTTGTATCAGTGACCTGACGTCTCCATTTTTACCTCTTCCCCAAATCTGTAAATTTTATCAGTGCTTTATGATTTTTATCTAGCTCATTGATAAAAAGTGCTTTATAACATAGATGTAGGGGAAAGAACAGAGCTCTTTGGGACCCCATGAGAAACATCCAAACCTACCCTGTGATGATTTACCATTTACAGTGCCAATTTGAGACCTGCCAAATAACTAGCTTTTAATCCATTTCATGTTCACTATGGTAATTTTTCTATCAGCCTCGTTTCATTGCTCCCTGATATGACTATATTGTCTGGCTTTTCTTCAAATACAAACTAGAAATATTTATTCAATGTGTCTGCACTTTCTGCAATTATTATTGACAAATGTGCCATTTCCATTGCTGTTAGCATTACCTCTATTGTTGATGCCATTGGAAAGTCCTACTCACTGTCCTTAATTTTGCTGGCTACAGATTCTGCCTTGTTTCCTCTTGTCTCCCTTAAATATGTTCTACTTCTGATTCATATTAATTATTTTCAGCTCCCTGTTCTCCATTTTGTATCACCACTTTTACTTTCTCTTTAAGCCAAATTGTTTTTTAACTGAAGTAGCCTTACTTCTTGATTTTAGCTAGTAAAATAGTCACTGATTTGGCCCATAATTGTTTTCAACTTTGTAAAAATTAGCCTTTAAAACACTAAACATATATTATTGAGTTGAACTTTACATTTCTTCTGGGAAAAAGGAAGCATCAAGTTATGATCTCTAATTTTAACTTAAAATCACTGGGTGTCTTTACATGTGCTCTGGGGGTGGATGGGTGCTTTAATTAGAGCAACTTTTGGGAGCTGCTCTAATTAAAGTGCCCACAACATTTCATGTATTCAGCATCCTATGCTTCAAAATGACAGCAGGGGTGCTATAACTAGAGGTCATTTGACAAGCTTTAGTAAAAGTGCCTCCACTGCCATTTTGAAGTGTGAGGATGCTGAATACCTGGGATGCTAATGCTGTTGGAGCATGCTAATAACTACACTACAGCAGACTTGATTAATTGAGCCTGCTCGAACACACTGTGATTACAGTGCATCAGAGCAGATGTTGCTCATGTCTACAGGCACCCGCTACTTTTAAGTTCTGTGACCATTCAATTTCTCTTTAAGCTGTCAAAATGAGGTCTGAATATAGAGTTAACCTGTGATACATACAACCCTTTTAAGTTAGGAAAGTATCCACTTGTTAGAAATTCCAAAGATGTTTCATGCTGACAGCAAGAGACATCCCACATCTGTCACTCAGAGGAAAATCCCATAATAAACATTTTCCTTTTCGTAGTTAGGTGCTTAAGAAGCCAGTCATCCTGCTTTCTGTAATCTGATCTGGTGGTCTGTGGCAGATGCCAACTAGTGTCCCATCAGCATTGTAAGTATTCAAGATCATTTGCTTCTGGGTTGTCAGGGGCTCTGAAAGGTTAATGCCAGTTTTGACATAGAATACTACTTGGCTTTCTCTTCTGCCCCTTGCTCATTCTGAAATAGGTTTTAATCAGTCATTTGTATTGTTCCAATCAATGAAATTGCCCTATCAGGTTTCAGTAACATCTACTAGACTGAATTTATGCATATAAATGAGCTATTCCAGTTTCCCTTATTTATTACCCTGGCTCCTAGCATCACTTGATAGGTAATTAATGAATATTTTCTCTTCCCATCATTTGGTATCTTGATTAAATTTGTTCTGAGCCTTATGATTTTGTACTGAGTGTTTATTTATTACCTCTTTTCACTTCCCTTTTTGTTGTTTGTTTAATACTTTCCTGGCAGGTCCAACCAGACTCTTCCCTAGAAGATTATTTCCCCTTCTATTAAAATATAAATCATGCAAATCATGTAACCCCCTTTCCACAGAAAGCAGACCACAAAATCAAAACCCTGTGCTTCACATCATTTACCTGGCCCGTGGTTCCACCTCGAATCTTTTGCCTTCTGTATTCTTCTGATTGAGGGATAGGAAGGACCTCCAAGAAGAACACTGAGACTTTCTTTTCCTTCACCTCACTCCTCAGCTTCCTGAAATCATCTGCAAGCTGTGAAGTGAGATATCATGAGAAGCTGTGTCAATATCACTGTAACGGGGGTGGGGGGCCTGCTTGGGATCCATCTACTGCTGGACCCACCCACCTGTTATGGGCCACTGCCCTCCTTCTTGTCTGCCATGCCTTGTTGTTAATTAGTTGTTAATTAAGCAGGAGACTGCCCATTGTATGCCCCAATGCCAGGGGGTGCTATCTGCAGCTCCGTTCCTCCCCTACACAACAGCCCAAACCTCGCAGATGGTATTTGTAAATTCCTCTTCATGTTGGGGTCTCAGCTGCTGTGGGCCTACCCCTTCTCTCTCTAGCTAGGCCTGTCAGCCAAAAAAACCCAGCTAATCAGGGTTTGACTCCTAGACTCTAGCTCTCAAAAAAACACTCACTTCGGCTCCTGTGCCCTCTGTGGCACTGGGGTCTGCTCACCCCTGAATACTGTGCCCTCTCTGGCATTAGGGTCAGCTCATCCCCAAATATTGCACCCTCTCTGGCACCGGGGTTCCCACACTGCAGTGGGCCCCCACTGAGGCCTCCTTCTTCCCCAAATAGCCTTACCCAAACCACCGGTCTTAACATTCAACACAAACCATAGGCTTCTAAGGCCATATGATGGAAAAAATGATAATACAGAAACAAGAGAGGCAATATACTTGCTTACTTTACATGATCATGAGGATGGCTCACAGCATGGTGTAGTCTTCTTACAGAGACTGCAACCACAGCACTATGGTCATTGGAAATCCCCCTCCCTGCTGTCCCTCTGGCCTTCTCCACTTGCCATTTGTAAGATCCTGGCCTTTCTTTTCCTGTCACCTGACTGGCTGGCAGGGCTTGAGCCTTAACCCCTACTTGACCAGCCAGCCATGACTAGAAGGTTCTGGATTTAGAGGAACCGCCCTGTCTCCTAGTAACAGGGCCAGGGTTCCCTGTTATGATCACCAATATAGAGTCTCACCAGTAGATTCAAGCCTGCTGGTTTTGGAAACCTATCCAATCTCAGAATCACGTTTCATGTCTTGGCTTCAGAGAAACAGCATGCTGTTCTGTTGTGTCTCTGCTTGTCCCTGGCAAAATGTTCTTCTTTTTTTTTAATTTCATTTCAAGGTCCAAAACAGTTGTGAATCCTATTGGGCAAGCCCAATAGTCAAGTTCCAAATTTCAATTGAGCAGAGTTCAATCACTCATGTCTGTGTGCCTCTTTCACCAGGCAAGTATCCTTTCTTCCAGGCCCATTAGTCGGGGGCTTCAGATACTCCCCAAATCCATGGCAGGCATCCTGCATCCAAGCCCCAGGCCCAGAGATGCCCCCTTGGGGTTCAGATGCCCCCTAGTCTTGCTCCCAGCCAAAAGGCCAAGGACCAAGTCAAGGGGAAGTGTGAATGCAGTCCCCCATTGCCACAAAACTGTGCAGAGAAGTTTCAACAGGATAGGTTTTCCCAGGGTGAGGTCTGTCCCTTGTGTTGTGGGCAGGCAATTTCTGCAGTTTCTCTAAGGCAGTTCTCCGAGGTTGAAACCTATCCGTTGCACTCTGGGCACACAATCTCTGTGAGTTTGCCTGGATGCAGCAGATTGTTCTTTCCACTCTTCTCAATAAAGAGGCCCATTAAGGATTTCTCATTTTCCTAGGATGGCTGGATAGCTCTTTGTGGGCAGGCTTGATTGTCTTAGAGTGAGTGGATGACAGCTGTCCAATAGACTTTTTTCATTGTATTCAATTATCTCTGGGCCATAAGAGAGATGATGCTATTAGCACAATGGAGACCCAGCAATGATTGAAAACTTAAGCTGTGTGGAATTCCTTCTGGTCCTCTTTCCTCTGGTAGTCACAGCTTGACCATCCTCATCTGCCTTCACTTGCAGAGAGTGTCTTCTTGTCCTCTTACGTCTAGGGGTTTTGAATTGCATAGTCTCCTTCAGTTTCCTTAATGCCCAGTTTTTCGATTCCTTCAGTCCAAAGGTAATAATGTTTCCTAAATCAGGTAGGAAGGATTTCATTTTTTTCTTCCATTTACAGAAAACTTATAATTGTAGCCCAGAAAGGAATTCAGACACTTGCTTTTGCTTAGTGTATTTGCTGGAAATATTTATACTTTGTTCTGTAACATATTGTGAATATGCAGGTTCAGTATATTCCAACTGGGAAATGAAAAGAGGGAGAAGTGAAGACTTTTTGGATAGGGGCTGCAATATTGAGGAAATCATTTTGAAAATCAGTATGTGACACAATCTGGCATATTCAAAGTGAGAAAAACCCCATTAGAAGTATTGTAAAGAGTCCTGGAGATAGTTTATTTCCTGCAGGAAGAATACATCAGTATCCAAAAGAAGTGTGATTTCATTACAGGCAAGAAAATTATACTGACCATCCCTTCAACTTGCTGGGAGATTTTTAACAAATGACTTCCTAGACCCCTTCCAGTATATCACTGTGCACGCTCTCCACTGTGTTCCAGAATGAAAAATGGGTAATCTCTGTAAGCATTCTCACTGAGAGCCGAGTCTTACCACCACCAACAACTATTTTCTTTTCTGTAAGGAGCAGGCGATATAGGATGATAAAAACATGAGGTTTTCTTTCTCCTTCCCAGGTAAGGCAAGAATTGAATTATTCTGCATTAAATCCTTTTTAAGATCTATCTCAGTCATCCTCAATGTACTATTTGTCTAAGAAAGCCAAGCTTTACTTACGGCTCTTGAACTCCCAGCTTCAAAATTTACTCTTAATGTAGTAGTTGATTCAACTCCATATGCCAAATATGATTGTATGAAACTGCCTCTAACCACCTTTTTTTTCTACTGTCACTGAGAGATTGCAATAAATATCCATACATTACAGCTGTAAGCATATGTGATCTTTAGTCAGTGAGCCTAGAAAATGTTTGAGACATTTTAAAACACAGCTTATCCCAGTCTCCTGTACACTGAGGCATCTGATAGTGAAGGCAGACATTCTCAAACAGGGTATTTGACATTCAAACATTGATGGAGCAGTGTGATAGTTTATCAGCATTCTAAAGTAAAATGCTTAAGGACTGTTCCAACCTCCACTCCAGTCAGTAGAAAGATCCCCATTATAATAGGCAATACGTGACTCACCGAATGTCAAACAGTGACTTAGTGGCCAAAGTAGGATCAAAACAGAGTCCTAGCCTAGTATTGCCTCTTCTAACCATAAAACAACATTAATAATTAGGGGAAGAAAAAAAGGTTTGGCTGCTTTGGGGGGGGGTTGTGTCATATTTTCTCAACTATAATGCACACTTTTTCTCCCAAAAAACAGCTTTTGGAAATTGAACTATACATTTTACATAAGGAAATATGGTAACAGCAGCTTCTGCCTGTTCAAGTCTGGCTGGGTAAAAGTAAAAATAAAGTCTGCATGGGGTCCACAGGGCTCAGAAAAATGAGTAGGCTCCCCAGTTGTTACTGTGCTTAAGCAAGTACTAAATGACTCCCCAAGTCCTGACACCACATGGATTTTTTTCCCACAGTACTGCAAAGTAGCATTGGCATCATGGTTTGTGCTTGCCGATGTTATATTGCTGTAAAAAATGAGCTACAGCAATGTAGCATTTTATGTAGATGCACCTACAAGGAAAGAGCTCCCTTTCTCAATTCTACCTTTCAAAAACAAAGTGTGCATCATATTCACACATGCTTTATGTGAGAAAATATGGTAATTATGACCACTTCCTTCATAAAATACATCCTAAACTTGAAGGAGGGAAAATAATAGAGGATAACAAGAAAGTATCTTGGAATCTCTTCACTTTCTTCTTCTTCCTTTGGCAAGTTAGGTTGATGTCACATCTTTTTAATTGTCACAGAAACTGAAGTTCCCTTCTTGTTCCATGTGAGCTATGTTCAGACTATTTTATTTAATATGCTAGTCATCACTATTCCTATAATGAGCTGAATGCTGTATTTCATTGTAAAGCACAATCAGCTGTGGATAAAAAAAATCTCGATGTAACACTTGTAAGTCTAAGTGTGCTTACATTACTCACAAAATTGAAAATCTGTTCCAAATAAATCTAGAATGAACAAAATTCAATATATCACATAAAGCAACACTTTCCATTTTAGGACCTAAAGCAGAAGGATTTTTTTCCCTTGTTTTTCATTGTTATCTAAGGCAGTGCTACAATAGGAAAAGATGACAGCATCACAGTAATGGATCTCTACTTAAGAGCTTTTTTAGTGAAAGTAACAATTGTATGTTTCTTAGCTTTCAGCTACTATGTCAAGAAAAATTGTCCAGCCTGGACAAAGGGGAAGAGTTAAAGACAGAAAGTAAGTTCCAACAGGATTTTTTCTCACTTTGTCACAGGATTTTCCAGAAAGGTTTACTAGTTCCATATGGAGTATGACTAGAACTTGCTATCAGTTCAATCTAACATAACTTCATGTGCCTGACAATGACCTCTGTCTTTTATTAATAATGATGACAAGTCCATTAACTGAAAACTGGTGCAATGTTTTGTGGCAGGAAATACTGTTGAATGAAATTCAATAGGATGAATTCCATCAAAATTCCAGTTCAACTGTATACAATTTCAGGACCACTGCTTGTTTCAATTCTAGCAAAACTTTTGACAGAAACCAGGCAGGCTTCCTGGCTTCAGGGGTCTGTGGCTCTTCTGGGTTTCTGTACTACCCAGTTCCCTGGCTGGTTTCCTTTATCTGCTGCCTAGAGGGTCTGCAGGCTTCCAAGATGCTTAGCTCCCTGGCTGTCTGCAGGTAAAACAAGCCAGGAAGCATTCCAGCTCCATGAACAACTACCCCCACATAGGTGATTCCCTAGCTTCCTGGGTCCCTAGGTTGCCTGCTGGAAAGGCTCATTAGTTGGCAGGGATCCTGTTTTTTTCCAATTTAAAAAAAATCCCCAATTTTTGTTTTAAAAAAAGTAACCCCAAATCCTCATGTTTCTGTGATTAAAATGAAACACCACTATATATATCTATCTATATCTATCTAGATAGATATAGATAGATATAATATATACTTATACACACTAATATATATGTATTTGATATGATATATAGATCTATCTATATATATCTATATAGATAGATCTATAATATAGATGTATTTATTTATATTTATTTATATTATGAATATCTATATTAGTGTATATTAGTTTAAAAAGTAACCCCAAATCCACATTTCTGTGATTAAAATGAAACACTGTTATACATATCTAGATGTATAGTAATGTTTCATTTTAATCACAAAAATGTGGATTTGGGGTTACTTTTTTTAACCAGCTACTTTTTTAAAAACTGAAAATTGGGGATTTTTTTAAATTGGAGAAAACCAGGATCCCTGTTAATCAGCCTCCCATGGATATATGACTTCATCTATTGTCAAGCAATTTGATTCAGCCCATGAGGCTAGGATATCAGCAGCAATTGGAAAGTAGAGGTGATGGTGACAGTCAGGTGACAAGCATTGGCTTACCTCGGACCATGCTGCATTACTTTAGCCCACTTCTAAAATGCTGCTGATGCCTGTGCAAGTTTTACACTTTCCTAGCTGTAGATGGGTAGCTGGGGTGAGGAGAGGCAAAGCCAGTGAGACTGAATATCTTTAAAAAATCCTTTTCAGTTATTCCAAAATGGACATTTTATATATTTTTTACAAGAAATATTCCCATGTCCAGGTCTTTGTTCTGAAAAAAACAAAGTAAAAAAGTAAAATTTTCCCTGGAAAGGAAATTGAGGTTCCCATGTACTTCTATTCAAATCTATATTAAATCTTTCATCAGAGAATTAAAAATGATCTTACAAGTATGTATTAATGTAGTCTCATAATACCATTCTGCAGAGGAAATTATCCTTATTTTCCAGTACATGAGATAGATCAGCTGAAATTAAAGGTTAAATGACCTGCCCAAGATGATACAGTGAATTAGTGCCATGCCACCATTCTCAGCATCTATGCTAGTCCATTCCTACTCTAAGGCTTCTAAGATCTCTCAGGAATTTTGAGAGTGGGGGAGGGGAATGTTGTCTTGCTTGCTGGATTGATTTAAATTGCCAATTTTAATCATGATTTAAATCAAGGTTTTCTGCTTGGTGATTGTATATAATCAGTTAATCTTGTTTTCACATTTGTATTTTTTATTATTTTATTAATGGAGTGCAATTAAGAGTGCCCAAAAACAGCATTTCAATATTTCTAATGAAATAGCTTGCATTAAATGTGATGGATGAATCAGAAAAAAAGTATATTTCTCAACATGTTTTGCATTTAAATTAATAAACAATATTCACATTTGTATTATTATTATATTGCTAAACATAGGTTGATTGTTATTTGTTGACACCCACTGAAACATGAGGATTTGCAATCAAAGACTGCTTTTATACTAAATTTGGTACTTTTTTTTGTTAACCAGAAAGGCACACTGGCTCCGTACCTGTTTACTATAGCAACTGTAGAACTTAATATATTTACATAGATTCTTAATTTTTACATCTGTATTATATAAGAAAGAGCTGAAGGATGATCATTTTGTTGCCTGTGATTTCATTTAAGGGCTGTTAGGATGGAAAATGGAGTGCAATTAAGAGTGCCCAAGAACAGCATTTCAATATTTCTAATGAAATAACTTGCATTAAATGTGATGGATGAATCAGAAAAAAAGTATATTTCTCAACATGTTTTGCATTTAAATTAATAAACAAAGGAAGTAAAATCTAGGTGTTCACTGCTTGGTTTCTCATTTTAAAATGATGAGACAAAGGGGTTTTTTATTTCACAAGTACTCAGGCAATTTTGGTATTTTTTAATTTTTGCACAGAATTCTGAGGAAATCACCTGAAAGAACATCTTTTATGTAAACCTGGTGACAAAACTGTTGGTTGTCATTGGTTTGGGAATCCTGCACTGTATTATTTTCCTTCCATTACCTGCTCTAGGATTATCATTTACATAAAACGGCAAAAACCTGTTTTAACTGAAAATCATAGAAGATGGTGGCTTAAGGAGCAGCAAAAAGACATTGTACTGCTTCCCCCATTGCTAAGTGACAATATAGTGCCTTGTGTTCACTGCAGTATTTTCACTGCCATTACAAATGAGGACTGATTTCCTTCTTGGTTTTACTTTTTTAATGTCAGTATAATTTCACTGAAGTAAGCAGAGATCCATCTGTGTTGTCGTCGGCAGTAGCAGCAGTCCCTTGATATGAGGGTGACTGTCTTCCTGTAAACAGGGAAGTCATCATTTAGTCCGGACATGACTGAAGAGGCAGATCTGAGATCCTCATGTTTGACTGCAGATGTGGCAAATAGTTCAGGGTCTCAGTTCCAAGTAGAAAACAATCATCATACATTTACCATGTCTGTATAGGTCTGTGACTAGAGGCTTCTGCTAAGCGCTAGCACTTGACCTCATCTCCATTCACCTGTCACCATGGGACTTCCTGTAGAAGAAACATACATACATGGGTCTTCTTGTAACATGGGGAGGCTTTTGTGCATCAGCAACACAATACTTTGGAGTAAGAAAATCCTAGTCCAATGGCAAGGAAAACTGGGATGACCAGAGGTTTCTACTCTGCTGCAGCCTTCATCCACCTGTGCAGCCGCTGTAAGGTGTTCCTTCTTTATCTGCCTGCTCCACCCTTGAGGACTTTTATTTTTGTTTTTGGATTGGTGTTAGTTTAGAAATCTCACTGTCAACCTTACCTCTATGGCTGATCCTACGGGGAGTGCAAAACTCCAGATGGCCTCATTCTTGAGTTTATTGGTAGTGCACAAGCTTCTAGACCACATCAGGGTTGCAGTCCTTGGGAACCACCTGTGTAAAGGGGTAGAGAAGGATCCACTGACTGAGGGTAGCAGATGACAAAGAACACTTTGGATTTCTCTGTAGTTTTATTCACAGATTTGTATCCTCACATAACCTCACTGATCTACATACTGTGTTATCACAAACCCCCACCCCACATTTTTAATGTTCACTGATTTTTCAAAATGACAAAGCCACAGAGTACTCAAGAGAAAAGGATTATAAAGTACATCAAAGCCATATCAGGAAAACATTCTCTGTAATAACAATTTATCAACCTACACATATATTGCCTCCAAAGGGAAAAAGAAGGAATTTTTTCATACAGGTGTAAGAGAAATCAGGTTCTGATCTAGCTGGGAACTTGGCACACACCATTTTTTTCAGTTTTTTTTCAGTTTATGTATAATATCTGTATACATGCTAAGGAAACATACATGGCTATTGCCAATACAAACAGAAGGAGTTTAGTGTTTACAGCTGTATGACAGGACCACATTTTCAGTGGAGGCTGAGGGTGATGTACAAACAGTATAACAATTAGTGTGGAAACATACAAATGTAAAGACTTGTGTACTTTTACGGTGAAGGCCACCCGCTGAAAATCTGCTCTGGAGTGTCCATAACAATACTGTATATTAGCCTCTTAAAAGGAAGCCTGTCTGACAATTGTCACAAAGTTATATTAATGAAGAATTTAACGGAGATTCTGATTCTTATTTATACTCCATCACTTTTCTACCAATACATAGGAAATTCACTTACAGACAATTTATTTACTCTGCCAAAATGGTGCAAAGAAATCTGAGTATAAAGGAGAATGCAGCACACAATGATTGTAAAAGAAATACATGAATTCATGAATAAATCAGGAAATTAAGTTAGGATTCCCCAGGATGATCATTACATGATTGTACCTCAATGCAGGGGGATGAATATTAGAGCAACTCTCAAGGTGCCTTTTTTGGCCCCATATTTCTATGATTACAGAATAATTTATGTGCGGTAATTTAAGACTGCTAATAAGTTTGTCTATGTCTGTGTATAAAGGGGTAGCTTATGTAAAAATCCAAGAGCAAAAATTGCACTTCAACATGAAAGCTCTCAGTGCATTATTAAAAGCTACTGAGTAAATAAAAAATGCTGACATTGCTGGGGTCCTGAGGCTGCAGCTGTGCTGCTCCCCTGTGCTGCTGAGAGAGGAGGAAGAAGGTCTAAGGCAGTGCTACCCCCATGAGCTGCATGCATCTATTTTAGTGCATAGAAAAGAGCATAGAAAAAAGAGCAATGCACCTGAGCTCCTAGGGAATGCTGGAAAGGAGAAGGAGATCCTGTATTTAGGATGCATAAACAATATAGTTATTGCTCACCATGTCTGGGGGGTTCAAAAAAACCCAAAATCTTCTCATATATGTATGAGAACCTGATCCTATATCTCTTGCATAGGGTAAACTCCCACTAACACTGAAGGTTACTGAATCAGGTATGTAAGATAGGATCCTGAAGTTATGGGAAAAAGATGTGACTTGAATAGAAGCCAACATTACTAACTAGGGTCTGCAAGATAACTATTAGTCTAATGTCATAGACAAAAGTGTACTGTGCATTTTATTATGTTGTTGCATAACAAATTTTCCTTATTTTTGTTAAATTAAAATGATAATTTAGCAATTTCTATATATTTTCCTTTTGTACTTGTCTCATTAGAATTTTAAACATGCACACACACACACACACACACACACACACACATTAATTGCTCATTGTAAATACTTGCAGGAAGTTTCTTCAAGAAACTATTGGCATAAAGAAAATCCAAGCTATACTTATAATAGGCTTTAACATGATATAGGGATACATTTATCTTCCCTGTAGCATCTAAGCCCTTAGATTCAACCTGCATAATCAGGTCTCTTACCTAGTTCAAGTAGTCTTCAGCTTTTGTGGTTAGTGCAAATGAAACATTTTAGTGCTCATCTGATACAACAGTGACCAAATGAAAGCTGAGCAGACTTTCTCAGGAAAGAAAAAAAGCAGTTATATATGTTTGAAAATATATATTTATAGCTAAAGCCCCTATTCATTAACTAATGTAGTGGTATTAGAACACCATGATCACAGTAAAGAAAACTAGCAAAAATTACTATATGAATAACATTTAAACCACTGGGAACCTCAATTGGAATTTCTGTAAATTTGGGGTTAAGGGATTGAGCCCTTAATGAAATGCCTAGCTTTATTTAATATCTCTCTGAGATCACATTCAGATTAATACATTTTCAAGTGTTCAAGCTAAGTAGGAGACTAAGTTTAGCAAGTTTATTTTAGGGTGTGTCTACACTTAAAAATGAGCTGTATTTAAGACTTATTGTCTGATTATCCTTTCAGTTATACCATCAGTTTTATACCAAGGCAGCATAATTATGGTACATTACCTCCTATTTTACAGGAGTGTAAATGCAATCATGTTCAGGTCCTCGGTGTCAGATGTAGTTCCCCTAGCCCTTTCTTCAACTAGCATAACATGGTTTGAGCAGAGAGACTTACCCTGTGTAGTCAACATTTAATAAACAAGGCATTATAAACCTCTTTGGTTGCCCTGTTTAACCCAGAACCTAAACTATGTTCAGCACGCACCTACACATGACATTATGTCACCATAGCAATGCGCTATGGTGACGTAGTATTGGCTGTCACAAACCGTGATGCTGCAGGTATGTCGCTGTAGCACTGTGTTCCCTCATTGTAGTGTGTTGCTGCAGCAGTGTAGCAGCTAAAAATAACTGTGCATGGTGCACATGTTGCAGTACAGGCTATTACTGGAAGTATTAAACAACGGCATGGTAACAAAGGTGCCACAGAGACATGTGTAGATGTGCCCCCAGAGTTGAGAGGGGCTAGGAAGGAGTGGTGTTTGCAATCATGTGTCAAGCCTGACTCAGACCTGGCTCACAGTCCAAGAGGAAAAAATGGAAAATTATCGACTAGGGGCTAGTAATTTGAGAAGCCAGACTGAGATTGTTTCAGGTTATTGGCTATAACCTATTTAAGAATTGTTAAATAAGCACCCTTGCTATTGTTGGAAAGATGGGAGGGAGGAGAGGAGGTTCACATTTCCTAAATATTTTGTCATATTCAAAAAGACTGATAACACATATGCAGATTAATGCAAGACATTTCATATCTAGCATGCCTGGCTGGGCTTCCTAAGACAACTGATAAATAGGTATCAGTAACTTTGATGTGTCAAATATCTTTTCCTTAGGCAGTGGGAAAGCCCAGCAGTGACTTATTTGAATGACTGCTTTATGTATATGACTGAGATTTGCTTGGCTTAAGAAGCTCATTTACGAGTATGATGATAAAATTAATGACTATCGAGCTAATTGGTCTTAATTTCCCCTAGAAGTAAGGGTCAGTGCTTTATAACGGTCTAATTATGACAGGAAACAAAATGTTAGGTCACATTAAGATGTTAGAGAGTGTATACAAGGTTGGAAGGCAGAAAAGGGTTTTACAGGAAACTACACCAGTCCTTCCCTCATCTTTTTCTTTCATGTCATTCACAGTCGCCTTTCCTCCCTCGCAAACTCCCATTCCATTTTATTTTTCTTCCTTTTTTATATCTATCTAACCATAAAATATTCTATGAATATGTTGTCCTTTCAGATATCAGGTCAGGTTCTCCAGCTGTTACACATACAAAACCTATATAGGCTTGCTGGGAGTTACGAGCACATAAATATTTCACAGTAGGACTGTCTGTATTTACTAAAGGTAGAGATTTTGCATTTTTTATGGTTACAATATAGTTTTGCCAGACCAAAACAGCTCAAGATGCTCCAGATCTGAATGAAGACTTCTGACAAGGATTATATGACATGCTTTATTTTTGCAATTAAATCCAATGATTATTTTTATTATATTATTTGTTAGAATTAATATTGTTTTTATTTTGGATACAGTCATATTTAAAGGAGCAAACTAAGCTGGCTGCACTAACAAAGAAACTACTTTTCTTAATACTGTACTACAGTGAGTACTTGACCACCAAAACGGAAAGAGAGAAATGGGATGAGTTTCTGTGCTGTCCACTGGGGAATGGGGTAGGGTAGTAAGTGGCTTAAGCCACCTTTCCTCCATTCCTTCTCTGAGCTACGTTGAGGACCAGAATGTCTATAGTATAGCCCAGTGGTCTCCAACCTTTTAAAGTAGGAGATCACCTTTGGCATTTAAAAGCAACCCAAGATCTACCATGTGCTGCCACCAGCCCCCACCCTCTCCTGCCCAGCAGTTAAGTCTATGGGAAGGGAAGGGGGGCAGGAGCAGATTGAAGCAGAAGCAGAAAAAATTATTTGGGAGTGTGCCTCCCAAGCAGCTAAGTCCCACGCAGCTAGGGCCCCACTAAACTTACCCCTGAACCTGCCTTTGCAGCGCTGTCCCTCAGCACTGGGGCCTCAATCTAGCCCCTAACTCTTCCCTCCCTCATGGACTGACCTGCTGGGCTGGAGTGTGCATGTGCATGCACATGTGCACTCAGCCCCCCACCCCAGCCTTGGATCGACTCCAAGAGGCTCTGAAATCTACTGCAAAAGGCTCCGAGATGTACCAGTGGATCTTGATTCACTGGTTGGTGACCACTGCTATAGCCTATGCAGGCATCAGGACTGTTCTAAGTTAAGGTAGTTCTCTATGCTGCAGTGACAAAAAGGGGGGTTGGACAATATCACCCAAAGATGTTATGATCCAGTGCATCCAACATGGACATGGGGCTGTGTTAATTTAAAATTATTTGCTTGCTTTTCTTAGCACTGTCTCCCTACCCCGGCTTTCTTTTTGTGTTCTGATTTCTCTCTTTCTTATACTCTGCTTTCTGCACATTTTTTCACGGCATCTGGTGAAGTGAATTTGGATTCACAAAAGCTTGTGCATGTGCTCTATTTTATGTAGCTAGTAGCTACCCTGCCTTCTGACTGACTTCACTCTAACACAGCCACTAGAATAACAGATTGTGAGACATTAGCTTTTGTAAGCAGCAACCTATTCTGCATCTCCCTATAAAGGCTTGTGCCTCTCTGAACCAGTTGCTCTCTAAGGTGCCACCCTGCCCTCCTTCTCCTCAGCTTGGGTAGACAGTACAGACTAAACAGATCAAAAGAATATTTAGTAAGAAACAATGAAAGGGAAATGTATCCAGAAGCATCCTAAATTCTAAATTGTACAAAAATATAATAGATCTAGACCAGAATCTAATGCTAGAACTAATCAAAATAGGAAATGGCTGGTGAGGACAGCAGTGACAGAGCACAAAAGATTAGAATATTTAAATGGGACTTTAGAGAAACAAAGAACAAAGATATATAGAGAGTATTTGCAAGTATATATTTTAAAGTAAGCTAAAATTATGTTTATATTACAAATGCAACAAATTGTAAAGGTAAGAGCAGACCATTCAGGACAAATGTAAATGTAAATGTTTTTGGCTGTAAACGTATTTTTCATTTCAGGTCTCCCACAACCATTCCAGTTATCTTCTTTTCCATTGTGATACTCCACCATGCGTGACCAATGTTTTTATAATGTTGGTGCCTAACAGCATTCTCAAAACCTATGTTTTTTGGAAACTAAATGCAAAGTAGCCTGATTTTCAGAGACAGTGAACACACAAAATTTCCATTACAATCTGTGGGCGCTGCAAGTTCTCAGAATATCTGAAAAGCAAGACTTTTTTTTAAGTATCTAAATGTTGCATCTAAAGGAGAGGCAAGGATGTCATAGGGTGATATCTTTTATTGGACCAGCTGCATAGTAGGGTTAGAGTTAGACAAGTTCTCAAATGGAAGACATTCTTTACCAGGTTTGAGCAGTAAAAGCCAGCACATAATAAAGAATGCCTTGCATTCAAAAGCTTGTCTGACTTCCTTCCAGTAATTCAGCTGGTCCAATTATAAATATCACCCAAAGAAATAATTGCCTTAATTCCTGAATTATCACAGGTACATCACGCTAACATGACTTTAAAGAATACATTTACACGCTAACTTTTGAAAATTGTATAAGATCTTTGGAACCACATACTGGAACACTGTTTCTGTTTCTGTGTTATATAGTGTGATTTTATGATTGTCATATACACATAAACCCACCTTTTAACATAAAACTGTTGGCAATCCAAGGCATACATTTGTTAAAAGAAAATACCATTGACTTGATAGTATTCTTCATATGCAAAACACCTATTGAATTTTGCAGTGCACAGGACACAATGAGGTGTGTTGTATGGAGAACTTCAATGCTACTTTTGAATTACCTCACTTTGGGGGATTTCTGTTTACAAATCATTTTTATTATAAGTGCAGGTATAATTTCCCACAATGCTAACTATTTCTGTTATAGACTACTCATGGTCCCATCCCCATGTTTTCCCAAATGCATGTTCTAATCCTCACTGTATGGATCCTCACTGTTTTTCAGGGAAAGTGCCTGATCCAAAGGCCAGTGCAATTAAGGGGGAGAGAGCCTCTGGCTCTGGTGGGATGCAGTCAAAGCAAACCAAGGGGCCACTCTGAATATGCATATATTTTCCCCTCAGTCCAAGGTGATGAGAGCTTTAGGCGCAAGGTGAGGTAGGAGAGGAATGGGGGAGAGGGGCTGCAGCTCTGCCTCCCATACAAAAAGATCCTCCTTGGAGACTTCTCTCAGTTGAACACAAACCTGGCAGCCTATTTGCCTTTTAATTGACTGAGTTGAACAAATCATTATGTGCTTTCCTGTGGCTCTAAATTATATATATATATAAAATATATATTTGTAGTCAAAGTAAACCAAAGGATCATTTAGAGTTTCTCTGTCTCTCTGTGCATATATGTGTATATATATTCAAATTGACCTGTATCTATATCTCTGTGTTTGCTTATATATATATGTAGGTATATATGTGCATATATATGTGTGTAGATTCTATATTCAAAGCAGCCTCCATATGTATGTATAGGTATATATGTGCATATATTTATTATTTATTCAAATTGACCCCTATATCTATGTGTGTGTATATATATGTAGGTGTATATGCATGGATGTATATATACTTTCAAAGTGACCCCCATATCTGTATCTGTGTGTATATTTATGTGTGAATGTATCTGTATGCATGTATATATATGTGTGTGTGTGTGTATATGCACACATATATATGTGCATGTGTGTATATAGATTCATAGATGGTAGAGTCAGTAGGGACCAAAATATATACACATGTGCGTGTATGTATGTATATGTGTGTCTACACACACACACATATTCAGTGACCCCATACCTGTATGTGTGTATGTATATACATATATATATACACACATGTGCGTGTATGTATATATATGTGTGTGTGTCTACACACACAGATATGTATATTCAGTGACCCCTGTATCTGTGTACCCATGTATGTATGCATGTGTGGATATAATTCAGTGACCTCTATACCTGTGTACGTATGTGTACACGTGTGTGTATTCAGTGACCCTGATATCTATATCTGTGTATGCAAATGTGCGTGTGTATATTCAGTGACCCCTATCTCTCTATGTGTGTGTATGTGTTTATGTCTTCAAAGTGACCGCTGGCGCTATCCCTAACGCGGTATATGCGCGCATATATGTGAGTGTGTGTGCACGCCTATTCGAAGCATGCCCTCGGCTTCCTCCGCCTGGAAGAGGCAGAGCTGGAGACGCGGTCCCGCATTCAGCCCCATCATCGTCCTCCCGGCCCCGCTCCCTGGAGAGGCAGCCCGGCTCCGTGCGCGCGCGGGGGGCAGGCTCCCAGGAGCAGGTCTTTGTCGCGACGCAGAGCTCCCCGGCCCCGGCGCGGGCCGGGGGGTGGGTGTGGAGGACAGGGGGCCAGCCGCCCGCCGGCAGCCAGGCGAGGCAGCCCCTGCGGCTGTCCCGACCCCCGCCCGGCGCCGGCCGGCTCTCCTGCCCCCAGCGCCCGGGAGGAGCGGAGCCAGCGTTGCACAGGAAGTCGCGGTGCCGGAGCCGCGGGAGCCGTGCCGCACTCCGTGCGAGCGCCTGGCCGCGCTGCGCCCCCCCGTGCCGGTGCGGAGCCGCAGGCGGAGGCCGAGGCAGGAGCGGGACCTGGAGCCGCGCACGCGCCTGCAGCCTCCCCGCAGGTTTGCAGCGCCCGGGGGTCGGGGCGGGCCGGGGCCGGGGGCTGCCCCCGCCGGGAGCCTGGCTGGCGAGCTGACCCCTGTGGCAGGGGCAGGGGTAGGGCGCCGGGCTGAGCCCCTCGCCTCAGGCGCGCTGCCCCGGCACCGCCTCCCCGCCCCCGCCCGGCACTGCGGAGTGCGGGGGTGCAGTGCCGCGGGCGGGGGGCCCGGCATCGCCTGCCTCTGCCGCCGCCCGGCCTTGGCCTCTCGGTGGGGGTGGGGGCAGCACCGGCTCGGCGGGCTGAGAAGGCGGCTTGGCCCGCGGAGAGCGGCTGCTGCTGCTGCTGCAGGCCACGGGACTGGCGGGGCTGCTGGTATCTGGGGGAGGGGGAGCGCGCGCGCGCGTGTGTGTGTGTGTGTGCGCGCGCGCGTGTGGCCATGCGTGACACTGAGTGACGGAGCATATGTGCGCCCATGAGTGTGACTGTGTGATAGGTGAGTGATGAAGTGTATGTGTGATAGTGTGTGTGTGTGTGTGTGCATCTGTGTGCCTGAGTGTGTGGGTATGAGTGTGAGTGACAGTGTCTGACAGTGAGCATGCATGCTTGAGTGAGAAAGTGTGTGTGTCCATGTGTGTTACTGAGTGAGTGTATGGCAGTGAGTATGAGTGTGTGAGTGTAAGTGACAGTGAGTATGTGCATGAGTGATGGTCAGTGATGGAGTGTGTGTGCATCTGTGAGTGATAGTGAGTGTGTGACAGTGAATGTATGTGTATGAGTGACAGTGACAGTGAGTGTGTGACTGAGTGTGTATGTGAGAGTGAGTGTAAATGACTTTGAGTGTGAGAGAGAGAGTGAGGGTGAGTGCGTGCAGGAGAGACTGGCTGAGCTGGGAGGTTTTTGCTTTTGTTTGCTTGGCGGATTTGTTTCCGAGTGTCTGAAAAGCCCTTTGTGTGTCACTGCTGTAATCAAACCCCTGGGGGGAGGCGGGGAGAGGTGGAGCAGTGTGGAGGGGGCATGCTCACTAGGCAGGTGAAGCAAGAGGATCTGAGGCACCCGGCTGTATCAGTTGACCACACTGCAGGTGGGTATTTGAAAGGGGATACAAAGAGTGCCATGTGAACATGCCGAGTGCCATGTGAACAGCGCCTTCCATCAAAGTGTCTCTGTGCGTGACGTCCTCGCCTGGAAATGTTGCCCATGGCAAAACGAATGCGTTTCCCCATAAAGAGTGCAGCAAATTGGGAGGAAGAGGTTGTACTGCATACTGGAAGGCTGGTGGCACATGGCTTGCTGAAATCTGCTGTGCCACAGTGCGATGCTCAGGGAGAAGCCTGTGCAAAAAGTGATGGAATAATAATTTAGCCATTGGAAAGGGGGCTTCCTGTTTGAGCTGTAGGTGAGCTGTTCAGTGCAGAAAACCCCAGGGTCTGGCAGCCCAAACCAAACATATCATTGCTAGGTGTGGGATTCTGTTACAATGATGCTGATGTGTTTAATAAACTGTTAATCTAATGTCTAGGCACCTAGATCAATAGGCTCATTGATTATTCTCTCATAGCTTTACTGCAGTTTTTTCTTGGAACTTAGGATATAGTGATCCGTAGTATTGGGTAATTGATGTTTCATTTTCTTAGAGGTATTTTTTTTTTCTCCTGAAGTCCACTTGCTCTTTTTGGCTCTTTACATTTTTTTTTTTCTAATGGGAGAAAGGGGAGGTAGCAGCTGTGGAAGGAGAACTATTACAAGCTTGTAATGTTGCATGTCCAGCTGGTTTACTAGCTCATGATTGCACTCCATTTTCAAGAGTAGTACCTTTCCCCTCCTACTATAGCACTAATGTTTTAAGGTCCAGAATCAAATATTTGATTTGAGCACAAGTACTTGGGAGAACATTCCCTGCCTGTATTAGCAGCACCTCTTTTGGTGTGAGAATGATCATGGTACAGACAAAACTACAACTTTTTTGCTACTCAACCAACTCCAGAAACTTACAATTAGGTTTTTGAATCATTATATTTCTATTTATTGCTGTTGGAGTAATCTTCATGGCAGGCTCTTGAACAACTGCCTACACTGCAGAAATTACTGTTTTGATAACAGCATTAAATACAGTATTATCAGTATACTGTATTTAATGCTGTTATCTGTATACTGTATACAGCATACCTCTGTTTCATTACAGCTGTTGGATCTACTTGTTTCTGTCCACTCCTAGTGGGCCACAGCTTTAACATCAGGTAGGAGTTGCAGCATTTTAAGGCTGCAGTGTTTTCTGGTTTGGGAAAACATTCTGCTTCCTACTGAAAGGTAAATCTTGGTTTGATTTTTAGACCCAAGTCTGCCTTCCTCTCATTGTGTCTGATGTTACTGCACTTTGTACTATTAAAATTAAAAAGGATGACAAAAGACACTGAGTTGGAAGACTAAAATGGTCCCAAATCACTCTATGCTTTCTATGTTACTCTTTCTCATTTTAGTTCTCCATCACATAAATGGTCGTAGCAGTTTGGAGAGAACTACTGCTAGCCCCTCAAAGGCCTTTGAATTCAACATTTCTAGTAGAAGGATCCACATGGGTTGTGATGACTGAGCACAGTTAATTTTGTCTTATTGTTCGTAAGTTTGTAAACTTAACAATGTACTGCAAATCATTCATTCCTCACCTGAGAGTAAGGTGACGCAGCATGCCACTTAGAGAGGTGAATTAATTATGGTCAAAATTAAGATTAGGGTTTATTAGTTTATGTGTTGTAGTTGTGGTCTTGGCAGTTATCTTGAACTGAAATTGTGGAAATGAAATTCCTTGAGCCTAATTCTTGATCCTCTCAAACAGACATGTTAGCAAACAAACCACAATTGTATTTATAGCTATTCATGGAACTTTTCCAGGATAGAGGATGTGTGCATGCTTTTTTGAATCAGAAGGATAGAGCTTCCCCCCCACCTCCACAGTCTTGCAAAATAAAACCATTTGCTGCATGGTCCAGTACTAGTTTCATTATTTTTGTTTCCATTTGCAGAGGGATGCATTGTTTTGAAGTCCTAAATGATGTTTTGCATAATTATGAAATTATTATTGAGTAATTGGATTAGAGATGCTATTCTTCAGGGGAAAACTGTAAATAATGTAGTCTTGTTAACTGCAGGTTATTTATCACAGGACTTCTAATAGGGAAGCAGCCTGCCATAACTTGTTTTCTGAACATAACTTATGTTTTCTGAACAAACAAAAGAGCTGCATTTACTTATTCCTCTTCTTATTAGTATATGATGGTGCTCCTTTTTCAGTATCTTACTTACTTCAGCAAAGAACTGTCATTGTAGTACTACTTGTTTTGCTCCTAATGTATTCAGAGTATCAAACTGCCAGGCCCACATTCCTCTCTATTCATAGGATCATAGGAAAGTAGGGCTGGTAGGGACCTCATGAGGTGGGTCATCTAGTTCAGCCCCCTGCTAACGTCTGAGTTAGTATTATTCGAATTTTGCTTACTGTTAATGCTTGAAGCTAACAGCTTAAGGAAAAAGAGAGGGAATAGACCTGTGGCTCTCATTATTGGTTTGACTGTTCCAGTGTGAAGAATGGCAGCTACAAAAAAATGTATCACTAAAAGTGGTGGAACCTGCAATTTTGTGATAGGCTCCAGTAGTTTCCCTGCTTACCCCGTCACCTTGAGAAATCTAATGCCACATCTAATTCACCGCATTGTGTGTATGTGTGTAATAATTAAAAGTTATAGATACAAATGAGCACTTGGAAAGAAAATGTAAGTACTTGAAACGGAAGGGAATGGGCAATGTTAGGAAAAAATTATACAAAGCAACAAGTGGATATCTCTTGCTTAGATATAAATAGCAGCCAGCATAGAATGGGAATAGCAAAAGTGCATAATTATTTGTACTCCAACTAATGCAGTTCATATGCTACAGATGTGCTTGTTGAAAGCAGCTTTAAAATCAGTGTTAAGATTAAGACTACTCTCTTGTAGGGGAGGTGATTAACCATATTAGTTTGAAGTTGGGCAGAAGGCAGAGTAGAGTTGCATGTTGCAGACTAATTCAGAGCTGCATAAGCTTTCATAAGCTACAGCATGCTTTGTCAAATGCTGTGAAAAGGCTTGCAGGGAGCAGGCGGTTCCAGTAGCTTGCCCACCTGCCTCTGACCCAGGGTGGGTCATTCGAGCCACTAGCTGGAAAAGGTTGCATACTCCTGGTCTAGGGTCATTGACAGATGTGGAAAAAAATAAAACGTGCTCTGCAATGTCTGTATAGATCAGGTGCGTCAGCGGGGCTTTTGGATGCTTTTAGCTAAAGCTGATTCAATTCATTATTAGATAAAAGCACCCAAAAAGCCCCACTAAAGCGTTTCATCTCTACAGATGTTGGGAAAACCAGGTGCATCTCATGTGCTGCCTCTTGTGGCTATGTGCTAGTCTCGGCATGGGAGCGCGCCCAGTTTAAACTAAAGCACAATTTTGGGGGTTTTCTCCCCCTTATGTCTGCAAGCAGCCTAGATAATAAAGACCTGCTTCTGGTTATTCTCAGAATCTCCCTCTTTTTGACAACACTGAGCAACTGGGCACCGTTGGGATCTGCAGACTAGGTGGGAGGATGCCTGCCTCATCTGCAGAACCCAAAAGAGTAGATATTCTCAGAGCACTCCAGCTGGATCAGGCCCAGCACAAAATGCAGCAGTAGGTAAGGGTGTTGTCCTCATGTATTCAAAAGACTGGTGGTTAGAGCATTTGCCCAGGGTGTGGAAGGGCTAGTTTAACTTCTTTCTTTGCTTCAGTGGATTTGCATCTGCATCTCCTAGTTGAATGCTCTGACCACCAGGGGAGAAGTTATTCTGGTGTTGGGTACCTTTTCCCTGTCCTGTAGAAGGGCCTGACTTTGCAATGAAAAATACTTGGTGAATTAGAGACAGCATCACACTCTACCAGTGCTTAGTCTGGGAAAGGGGGAGAATTGGGTTGCCAGTTCCTGTATCAATGAATGTTAAGTATCTTATACCAGCATAAGACATGGATTCCCAGTAGCCTAAAGATCCTAGGACCCTTTCACATGAGAGAGGTTCATTGTGGTGCTCTCTTCAGATTCCAGCCTGAGTATTGTGGTGCTCTCTTCAGATTCCAGCCTGAGTACCACTGCACTGAGGGCATTTCAGTGTCAGTTTGAGACTGATCAAGAAAATAACTGCCCATATTTGGAATTGGAATTAAATGCAGAGTTTATCTGTGGTGGCTGCCATTTTTGTACCCCCTTAAGAATCAGAATCCTCCTCATCCACCTCCAGCTAGTGAGGTAACAGTGCCATACTGATACAGTGCTTATCTGAATTCTGGGGCAAAATTCTCACGTGAATGTTATGAGCAGAAGAGGTGGACTGTGTGTTGTTTTCTCCTGGAAAGTGTTTAGAATTCAACACTTCCCATAAATTACTTGAGTTCCCTGACAGCAGGTGAAAGCTTGCCAGGGACTATTTTAAATATTTCAAGTAAAACAATTCTGCCTCAACATCAAAATCTCAAACTCTTTTGAACAGTTTTAAATAAGGTGACGCTTGCAGTTAGCCTAAAGGAATTCAGTACAGTATTGACCTCTTTCTTCCATGCTGAGAATTGGCATGTTACTGTGTACTGTGAAAGAAACTTACTTTTGATACACGTGTTTTGTTCTTGCTCATTAAAAATATTGTGGTGATTGCAGTGTGTTTGTCAGGAGCTGTGACATCTTAAACTGAACTCTTTGTCTAGACAAGTGTGAGTAAACTTGGAATGCTTCCCTAAATGAACCAGTACATTGATCCTATCAGGTACTTGAAAAAGTTGCAAGGAACTGTTTTGTCTTAAATGTATCGCCTTCCTCTTTTTTTGCCTAAACTGTTGTCCCATATAAGTAAACTTCTCTGAGCTACTATGTATTAGGAAGTGAACTGGCCCAGAAAAGTATAGTGTGCATCCTTCACATGAAATTCTCTCCAAATATTATGGCACAGTATTTTGGAACCATATCGACATTTCTCCACCTTCAGAGGACTTCGCGTATATCAGATCATATAAATCACACCCCCAATGCAGCGCTGAATCCATTTTTATGGGTTGGAAAACAAATTAGTTGGTACCATTGCAGTTGATTTTGGTAGTGGAATTTTCCAATGTGTTTAAGGTCTACTCTGTACTCGCCTCATCAGTATAATTGCTTTTGCCAGAAGTGGATTCGTGTGCTTCCTCCCTGTAGAAATAACTATAATATAGTATTATACCCCTAATGGATATAGTTGTCTGTTTAAACAGAGGTGTAGCAAGAAGTTTCTGCCCCTTGGGGCAGAACAAGTAGTGGCAGCTGCAGTGGCTGCCATTCTTAGGCCCTTTCAGAATCAGTGCCCTGGGGTCATGCCCTGCTCACCCACCCCTAGTGACTGCGTTTAACAGTGCTTGCCCTAATGCAGCTGTTATCATTTCCCATCAGGTAATAAATTCTATTTATCTTGGTATAAATTGCATCCACACTTAGTTGGGGGAGAGTGAGGAGCTGTGCTGTTTTACCTATAGTTAACCTATATCTGTAGTATAGTTAAAAATGTCATCTTTGCATGTAGACAAGCCTAAATGACTTAAGCATACAAATTCCATGAACTTCTGAGCACAGGTCTGGTAGAACTCTTCCAGCTGTTCTTGGGTATGTCTGTGCAGCATGTAGGGGCACTATGCCAGGATAATGGCGCTTGCTTTGTAATTAGAAGTAGTATGGTTATGTTCATGCTGTGCTGTGTGTGAAGTAATAAATCCTGCTTTTCAGTCACACTAAATAATCAGATGCAGCATCATGCTAATATATTTCTTCCATTTCTAGTACCAGAGCTAACGTGTGCAAAGCTGGCATAAGACTTTTTGTGTTCTGTGTATGTACACATACACATGCATAGTATTGTATGTATGTGCTTCCTTTGGGTCTCATCTGATTGGCTCTGGTGCTCTTAGGTTGCTTTGGTCTAGGTAGGATGCAGCACTGGTGGTTTCCTTGGCCTCTTTGCCCAGAGACAGCATAGTGTGCTTTCTGGGACCAGGATTTTTTGTAGTCACGTCTTCACAGAAATGGGATATCATGATCCAGTTGCTTTAGCCTTTGGAACACCGTTTTCCTAGGGTTACGGGATGGTTAAAATGCAGACCTTACAGATTCAAAAACAGACCCTCTTTAGTGTAGAATATACAGAACAGGGCAAAATGCTAAATGCCCGAGTACATTTTCCTGCCCATTTCTTCACCATTCTGGAGCAGTCTTTAGGTTTTGGTCTGTAAAGTGTGCAGTGTTGCTTATATTAGACTATGCAGTGAACTTCTGCTTTCCTATGTCTTTTTCCTTAGATGAGAAAAGGGAAATATAAATGGAAAAGGAAGAGAAAGAAAAATGAAGAACAAGTGGGCAATATCTCTTAGGTGACTAGAAAGGCTATAATGTGGTAATAGTCACATAAAGTATTTACTGCTTTTATTATGATTATTTTGGTATCCATAATAGAGAATCATGGGGGTATACAGCCACCTAAAAAACATAATGGAGCTATGTGACGCTCAAACATTTGAGAAGCGTTTGTAGCAGGGCATCCGACTGTGCTCCCCCCTGCAGCTGCCTCTCCCACTGCTTTGTGGTGAGGGAAGGCCCAGGAGGGATCCATGTACTTCCTGCAGGGTGAAGGGGTGGCAGAGCCCACACAGTTAGGTCAGGACCCTGGGAGCCAGCCCTATTGCATATGGCCTGTTTGGTGTTCAGCCCAGGGGCTGAATGCTGGCATTGCATGTGGGCTCCAGCTGTACTGAAGCTGGACCATCCTGCTCTAGAGTGTTGGAGACTTTATTTTTTTCCCCCTAACATGAGTTTTTCTTTAGAGCTTGAGTCCCACTCCTTCTGGCAATACTCACTGTGTGTTTGTGTCGCTGTCTTCTCTGTCTGAAATGGCTGGACAGAGATGCTTTCTTCTCTAACTTCCAGCCTGCTTTGTCAGGCGGTCCTTGGTTCTGCTAGTGATTAGTCTCCCACTCTTTCATCTGTTCTTGCATTACCATCCTCCTGTTAGGATTTCATTTTGAAAAAACTCTCCCTCACGTGGATAGTGGATTTTTGTTGATTTGGTTTGTTTTTTTTAATATAACAGCCTCCTTTCATAATTTCATAGTTTCATAGATGTTAGGGGCTGGAGGGGACCTTAGAAGATTATCGGGTCCAGCCCCCCTGCACTTGGGCAGGAAAGACAGCTGAGGTCAGATGACCCCAGCAAGGTGGGCATCAAGATGCTTTTTGAAGATCTCCAGGGTGAGTGACTGTACCACCTCTGTGGGGAGCCAGTTCCAGATCCTCGGCACTGGATTTGTAAAGAAGTTTTTTCCCTATGTCCAGTCTGAGATAGCTCCTGCTACCTTCTATAGGTTTTAGCTCAGTATAGAAGCAAAAGATGTAGAACTTGGCTGTTGTGTCCACCAAAGAAAATGGAGTTTGCAGCCTGACATGTGAAGAGGCCCCAATATCAAACAGACCATTTAGATTGTATACAGTTATCACACTCAGTTGAGATGATTTGGGGAACTTGTGATTCTTTATCACTTAGCCAGTAAGGCTAGAGGTGGGTGGTGCAGTTAGCGTCCTGGTTTTTCACATCTGGTGATGTATGTTCAAAATCTTAGCACTAATAATATATGCAAATAAGTTTGCTCTTCTAACTCTCAGTTTGCCCATGGTACAAAATCTGCATAATGGAACTTTACTGGAAGTCTCATTTTAAGAAACCCAGCACTGTGAGGTGTCATAGAGGTTGTAGCATCTCAGAATTAATCTACTCACAGAGCACCTGCTCAGTGCTAACAGTACTGTTATAAGTCACCCTTAATCTTTTACTTTTGTAAGCTCTTAACTTGCATTCAAATACAAATGGGGTAGTTTCAAGTGATTAGTCAGGCAGCATCAAGGCACCTATGGCTGCATCAAGTAAAATAAATGGGAAAGTGAGACTGAAATATGAAGGTTGCCTTTGCTGTAGGGTTTGGCTGGATTAATTCAGACCTGTGGGGACCAAGCTTTATAGCAGGTATACTGCGGACTAACCTAATACCATCCCAAGGTGTAACCCTGATCCCCTTCCCCAGAAAGTTTTGCTTTCTGTGCCCTGCCCTGTGCTCTCTGCCTATTCTGTTGCTCTGTTTTCTGCTTCCTGCCTGGTCTGATGCCATTTTTGCTCCTTCCCCTGTCTGCCACTGTGCTGCCTGTTCCCTCTCCAGTCTGCTGTGTGCCACACACAGAGGCTGCCTGCACCACTTGCAACTCCCATGCCACAGATTGGCCACCCCGATTCAGACGGTACATAAGTTTTAAGGACTGCTTTTCCCAGGTAGAACTTGGGCACGCATTTTTTAGAAATGTATATCTATAGTTAATTATTGAGATTTGTAACTGTATTTGCGTGCATGCATGTGTGTGTGTGTTTGTTTAATTGCCCTCATACTAGGAAAGGGAACCTTGGGTGAGGGAAGTAGTTTATTCCTTTATGAATATGCCTGCTTCTGTTTTAACCAATATTGCAAACAGAGGCTTTATTTATTTAAAAGCTTAGCTCCTGTAAGCTGAAATATAATTTACTTCTAACAACTTATGCTGTTAGTTTGCTGGTTGTGACTTCTTTTGTTTTGACAATGAGAACTCAACTGCCCAGTTCCATTCTTCAGTTCTCACTTACCAGCATACTGATGAGGTGGTTTGAGAGCCATTGCTGCCAAAAACGTAAATTCCTTTCAACCCCTCCTTCCCAAATGTTCATTAGAATTAACAACAAAGGCAAAACAAAGAGCCTCCATACAAGCACTGTATTTACAATAGGTTTTCTACAAGCTCATATTACAGTGTATTTGGCATATAGCAGAATATGTGGCATGTAAATGAGCCTTAATTTACACAAGAAAAGGTTTTCTGGTGTAACTACACCATTATAGCTGTACCAAAAAGCCCTGCTACTGTAGACACAGTTTTACTGAAGAGTCTTTTTGCTGGCAAAGCATATAAAAGTTCCCCAAATGAAATCCACTGTGTAAGACTTTTATACCCGTAGTACATGGTTAATATGGCATGTATTAGTATACATGGGTCATCAAAATCATACCCGTGGGCCAACACTGGCAAGCATGTTTAGTGTAGAATTAGCCCAAGTGCCTTTTTATAAAATAGGAGGTCTGCACATGTTGGAAAGTAGCTTTCTATGACTTAAAGGAATCTTTAGTCTTACTGGGAAAAGATGGAGTTATCTTGTTTTGATGGGTTGGAGTTATTTGGCATCCATGCAGTATCATTTTTTTGGGTACTATTTCACAGTAGAAGTCTGATAGCATTTGTCAGTGAAATATAGTAGCTGCTATATGCAATCCATCACATTGTTGTCATCGTCACTTTCAGTAACAGCTGAGTGTTTCCTCCATTTCTTCTCACTCCCTACCTGAAAAAGCAGCACAATCTTTTCCTTCCTTTTTCGCTGTTTTAAAAATGTTTCATGAATTGAGCGATGTTCCACTCTCCTTATATAATGTCCAAGTGCAGGTTTGAAATGTATTTTGAAGACTCAATAAACTCTATTTTTTCATTTCTTCCTTTCCTCAGTATGCATCCATGTGGCGGGTCAGCATTTTATTGCATAAAGTCCTTGCTTCCAGCAGTTTGCCATGTTCACCCTCTTTTGGGATGGTTGGATGGAAACCACTGCTTTCTAACATCAATTTAGGAGTGGCATAAGGTCTCACAAATCACCAGCAAGGATGATTTATGAAATATGGCACTTGGCTTGCAGGGCAGCAGAAGGGAAAAATAGGGCAAGGATGGAGTATGTGAGAGTGGTAGGCAAAAGCTTTATGGCGGTTGTCACAAGGCACTCCAGTGCCCTGTGCCTGAAGAGGGGAAAAACTGCTAGGGAAGGAGCCCTAGCAGTGAGTAAGGAGTTGCTGGGGCAACCAGGGAAGGTCAGCTGACCAGAGGGGGCAGGGCATGGCCCTTATAAAGTCCATGAGCTGGGACCAGAGGCAGTTCCTTGCTAGCAGCCGGAGAGGCTCCTGGAGCACTGCAGACTGAAGGATGGCGGCTCCAGATCCTGGGAGCAATGTTGTTTTAGCCGGGCAGCTTTGAGTTAAGTTATAGCCAGGAGGCTTGTGTTTATTCTGTTGTTATGTATGATACTGGTGGTTTGGGTGAGGCTAGAGGGAGACCTCATAGGGGCCCACAGGGTGTGGGGCCCTAGCACCAGGGAAGGTGCAGTTGAGCTCCAGGGAGGCGCAGTCTAGTGCCAGGGAGGGTGCAGCAGCACGGGGGTGCATAGACCCCAGCCCTAGAGAAGGAGCATTTGATAGGAAGCCCAAGTTGGGCACAGCAAGCCCCAGGAAAGGGGGAAGCATTGTGGAAGGCCCCCAGAGAGGGGGGTCACCTTATTGAGAGGCCCAAGTTTGGGCATAGCAAGCCCCAGAGAGGGGGCAGCATCCCGGCGAGCCCAGAGAGGGGAGCGCCACACTGAGAAGCCCCGTGTGGGGGCACGGCAAGCCCAGAGAGGGGAGTGCCATACTGAGAAACCCAAGTTCGGGCATTGGGAGTCCCTGATAAGGGGCCGCATTCATTAAGGAGTCCAAGTTCGGCACAGTCAGCCCCAGGAGGGGGCTGTGGCAGAAATGCCACCGTCGGAGCCCCTCTCCAGAGACCTGTCTGTGCCACCCTGAGAGGCTGGTGTTGAATCCCTCCGGGCGGGGACCTCCATCCCTGGTCTGCATGACAAAAGCCTGGCGCCTGGGAGGCGGATGCTCTGGCCACCTGGGCGGCAGGGGGAAGACCCGGCCCTGCGCAGGGACCCAGGTAGCCAGGGATGCTTGGGAGATTGGTCGGCTTGTGGCCAGTATTGGCAGCTTCAATTGGACCCGGCTGCTAAGGTCAGAGAGGGGATAAAAAGGCCCCGATCCAAGAAGGAGCCAGTAGCCATGTGGTCATCCAGGTGAATCTGAACCTGGCTCTCTCCTCATCTCTGCATGTTCCAAAAGTGCCCTACCTCCAGAGGGGAACACCAACCACCTCCGGACGATGCGTGTGAGTAAGCTACTCGAGATCCAATTAGATATTCAGAGTACAGTATTTCAGATGTGTGTTTAAATGGCTACCTCAGCCACTCTGGTTTGCTCTATGGGATTCCTGTGATATTCCTCTATTATTTCTATGATATTGCTCTACCTTTTACCCTGTTCCTGCCCTACCCCTGTAATCAATAAAGTTCTCCTTTGTGACCGGTGTGGG